>NW_022994822.1:0-614137 GCF_902806645.1 Magallana gigas
GATCAAATTTCTTCTGCTCTACGTAACTTAAAAAACAGCATTCAATCTGAATTTGCAAGAAAACCTATATCTTAGAAAGAAATTGAAAGGTAGAAGGCTACTGAATTCAGACAATTTTTTATACACAGGAATAATTGTTTTACGTGGTGTTATTCATCAGAATATGTATAAAAACTTCAGTTCCTGGATGAGGGGGGTGTAGAAGCTGTCCCAGTGAGATGGCTAACAAATGATGAAAAGGAATGTTTCTTGCCACAGTTAAGAACCGAAAAGTCGACAAATGACTCGAGTAAAGAGTCGTCAGAAACTGAAATGCCAGTTGTGCAGAAGAGACAGTCTCCTAGGAAATCCTAAAAATATTAAATTGTTGATTTGAACTGCATACGGTAGCGATTTACTTACCTGCCGGTTCTCTCTAATGTTGTATTGTAAAGCTGCATGTGAACATGTTTGTATAAACCCTGCTGCTCTCAAGTAGTGCAATAAGTCTTGACTGATTTGTGCACTTGGTAGAAACAGATAATTTTCATAAACAACAAAATATTCATCTAAAAATAAAATATAAATTACCGATAATATAAACCTTACAGAAAGCAGACCCAAACCAAACCCTGGTTTGCTTTCTCTATCCGCTCAGGTTCTGCCTCTGGTCTGCTTTGGAGGACCCGGAGCTGACCTCAGGCTGACCCAGGGCGTACATACAAAGCAGAACCCGGTGTGAGAAGCAGACCCTCATATTGCGATTGAAAAATGACCAAATGTCTATATTATTTGAAGCAGACTACGACCAAAGCAAAACCGAGATCAGCTTTTCGGTTCTGCGTTGGTGATACACGCAAGTCTTGTCTATTCGGTGCTGTAAAAGTCCGTGTAAATCAATCAAAAATGAATAAAAATTAGTGCATGGGGTTGCATTGAGTGAAGTTTTCTGAATTTTACGTAAACAAATATTATTTGTGTAAAATATTCATTTCATAATGCATCATTCCCGGAAAAAAAAATGAAAATTGGTGCAGAGGATTGCAATAAAATATTATCACTGGATTTTTAAGTTAATATTGTTGCATAAATTATTTATTTCATGACGTATTATTCCAAGTATATAATAAACACACAGTAAACCAATCTAAATAAATTATAAAGTCTTCTGGGGACTGCATTAAGAGAATTCTCTGAATGATACTTGAACAAATATCATTGTGTAAAATATTCATTTTATTGCACCATTTCCAGTATAAAATAAATATACAGTAAATCAATCTAATAAGATATTCAGGGGAGTGCAATTAGAGAATTCGCTGGACTTAAAGTAAAATACTGTGTTCTCTGTATAAAATTCGTTAATCAATCGCAAAAAAAAAACCGCATATCGTGCCAATGACTGTAAATAAAGAAATATCGAAAGTTTAAAACCAATTGATATGCTCCCTTTTTGTAAAATATTACCACCAATAATTAAAAGAATTCTTTAGGTTAATATTTTGGATTTCTTTTCTTTTTTTTTAATTTGATGGTTCCTTATATAATGAATAAAGGTAGAAAAATTATTAATAGCTTCGCGGTTTATAATGCGTAAACTGCCCAACCCAGTTTACGGATTCATACAAGTATAAAAGAATTTTGCAAATGTACCTGTAGTTATACGTAGATGAAATTTTTAAATTATGGAAGGTATATCGTTATTAGAACCATTTCATGGTGTTGAATTGTACTTTTTTTTTTTAGTTTTTTTAGCTCTAAACTTTATCATTATTTGTTAATGCAATTATTTACGAAAACGGTTATGAAAATGTTTACATATAATAATAGTAAAGGTTAACATCATTGAAACTTTACCTACTTGATTCTGGTTGTAATGCGCTTTCCAACTAGCTAACAAAGTTATTTTATATCGTATAAATATAACCTGAAACAAAATGATGCCTTCTTCGTAATCACAGTTTTCTACTAAATTATTCAATGAATTTGTGATCCCCTTTAAGGAATTGTTATAGGGGGTAAAAATGAAAAAAAAAGGTCAATAATTACCTTTAGTCTGTTTATTGTGTTGTATTTTCAAATTCGTACAAATAATTTAAGTTCAATTTAGAGAACAATGTTGTATATCTCATGAAATAATTCACCTATACTAGTATATTTTGTCTTTTACTAGGTTTTACATATTACTAGTACATGCATGCAATAATTTGTGATTTAAAGTTTTAGGTTTTTTTTTTTTGCTTTAAATATCTATAATATAAAATCTTTTCCAGAGAAAAGGAAGTCAATGTAATTAATACAAGAGGCCCATGGAGCCACATAGCTCACCTGAGCAACAATGGGCGTTCAAAAGATAGTGTGCCGTATGGTCCCTCGGTAGAATAACAAAAAATAAATATTGTAAAGTATTCGAATTTTACACTTATTTTTGCATACACGTAATCTTTGACATTGTACCTTCATGAAATATTATTTTTTACCAGAAAAAGAAAATCCTACGCAAGATATAGAACTAAACATTTGGTAGGAGTACACTGTTAAGTTGTTAACTTCCAATGCCCTATATTTTCGTTCAGCCCCCCCCCCCCCCACACTTTGTAAAGCGATCAAAATATATAAGAGCAAATATGAACTATTTTCTTCCTCAACTACTTACTAGTTATTGCATTTTAAAAAAAATAATGTATTAGTTATTGTTTTTTATTTTAAAAATCCCACATGTATAGATGTGAAAAAGAAAATTGTACCTAAATGTGCTCAATTCCTCAAATTAAAAACATTCAAAAATTTTATTTGTCTTCTCCATTATAATTAAATGACTGTTATTTACTTCGCGTACAAGCCAGGATAATTTTCCGCTGTGATATTTTCTTAAGGAATAGTGATAATTACTGAATCCCTGCAACAGAAATGTGTGAGAACTATGGAAACTGTTTTAAAGATGTCGTTTTTATTTACCCGTGTCTGAAAAACTATCAAAATTGATGTAGATTTCACATTATTTATTGTATGAAGAGGGGGCCCCAGAGAGTAGGTATATACAGAGTATCATTCTTTATTTTGTCTGTACAAGTATTTAACATACTCTAATTCATATAGAATTTCTAATGTTCAGCCAAAATTTCAACATCAATCGTAGAATTATAAGCAAGATACAGAGCTCACAGTTCGCCTTGATTTGAGTCATATTCTGTATACATGAGTTTATTACATTCAGCTTAAGATTTTTAACTTGGTATTTCCTATTCAGCATTTAAAATGGGAAAAAAAGAATGGCCTAAGATTTTCAATTCTTTTATTCACTCAAGACCAGTTCACTGGTACAATGTATTTGAGGTTCAAAATCAGTTTATACAAATGTACACAAATACAGTCAATGATCACACGTACAGTAGGAGAAATAATGACGAAAAAAGGTTAAGTTTACAATATAATAAGTTGTTAAAGTTGGTTTCTGGAAGAACAGACTTTGAAACTTTTCTTAATAAATATTGACAATTTTTTTACTTTTTTAATCTTTAGTTTTTAAGATCTGTGTACAAACATAGAATTATGAGCAAATCTCTGTATCATTGCTTATAATTCGAAGCTTAACACTCAAATATGGTTAGTAAATAGAAATTACAAACAATTAAACACAAGAAACATGCACTATAACAAATAAAGAACACAACTTATTTTTTCGAAATGAATCATATATATACATGTTATATACCTACATATTTCCGACAGCGATATCAAACTCTATTTAAACTGCATAAACTCGAGAAAATGCCGAGCATCTCAACAGAACCTATTGCATTAAGATAATGCCGAATTACCGATATAATGAATTGTATTTTAGTACTTTATTGATACATCAGATTTTGCTTAATTTGCGCAGGTAAACAGTTAATTGTTTGATTTACCGAAGTCTCTGTTTGATTTGATACGTAAAAATCACAAAATACAGACGATAGTTCCCAGGTTATAAAGCATAAATAATGAAAACGACACGAAAATCAGAACAAGCTAACACCAACGTCATGTGTGAAAACTGTCAACGCATTGAAATATTTAGCCTCAATTTACTTTACAAAATCGGCACCAATATATTTTGCATGTTTCAAAAATTTTCCTTCATTCGTGAACTGTTGCACAACAAGCAAATTCATTATAGTCAGATCGACCCTTTTTCGTATAATGCCATGCCTGCTTTAAACAAAGAACCTCGTTTTAGAAGTATGGACTACGAGTCTTGGTAAAATGGGTATGCAAACCCGGGCCGTGGCAAAATAAAAGCCGGGGCAGATCGGCAATCGTCATTTCCAAATACGCATTATTTTGCAGCAATATTTACAGCAAATACAAATATACTGGTCCATCAAATATCCTGATATTTTAATGAGATTGGCAGATTAATAACTGCCAATCTTTTGTCTACCCATTTTACCGGATGCCGAGCCCGAAGCTATTAAACTTTTCCTTTATTATTATTTTCGTAATAACTCAGATTTGAAACAGAATTAGACCTTAATTTTTGCAATTTATATTTTCCTTCCCATAAGGATAATTTATGCTAAACTACGTTGAATTGGAATCTGTAGTTCTTGAGAAGATTTTTAAAAATGCACCCCCTTTTTCTACAGTTTCAAGGTTTTCTCCGCTTTGAATACAGATCGGACTTTTATTTCTGCAATTTATATTCGCCCTCCCATAAGGATGCTTTGTGCCAAATTTGGTTGAAATTGGATAAGCGGTTTTAGAGAAGAAGTTCAAAATGTAAAAAGTTTACAGACGGACGACGGACAAAAGATCACTTGAGCTTTCAGCTCAGGTGAGCTAATAAAAAAATGACATAAGGTAATAACTATAGTGGATGCTTGATTAAATAAAAACATATACAAAGATGTATTAATTGCCTGACGTCATTACGTCAGGCATATCTAAGGTTTTAAAGTTAAATTCTCCGAAACAGTGCAGACAATGGGATCAAGCAATATCATATTTAAGGTGTCAGCATTTACATTCTCAATTGATGAAAACGTTATATTGGATGTAATATAACAACATCAAGCAAGAGTTTTCAAGGAAAAGGGATGCTCACCATGCAGTGCACGTGTGTAATCCTGATTTAAAAATAGATCAGCATTCCACTTTATTAGAACGGTGAAAAAGGGGGAGGGGGTCATCGTAACAAGTTGTGACATATTGCCTATTACGATTCAATGTAAGTAATAATTGGTGTTGGATTATCATTATTACAAGTGTGTCATCAGTCTGGATTAAAACAAATATATATTTATACAGCAAGAATGTTTACTGTAGGAACTAAATCACCAAAAGCGGGTTGTGACCCGATTTTCGTTCAGTTGGGCGATTTCATTAATCTTGAAAAGGGGTTATAACTCGCGGGTCTTACTAAATGTACATTACTACATTTAACAACTACTAATCAAGTGTGTTTAATCATTCGACATTTGTCTTCCAAAACATCCGATCCAAAGTATAATATACATGTATGTAGCTGTTACAAAACAAATGTCAAAAATTCATCTGACCCCCTCCCCATGGATCTCTGCCAATGGATGAGTTCATTAAGATATCAGCCGTTGCGTGAATGGTAAAGCAGGACTTCGCGCTATAATGTCTCATTCATAGTTTTTGCGCGCCTACTAATGACCAGTCCGTTGGGATCATGCGAATACCACGGAGCACACCGTGCTCTGTAAATATCACAGGCACGTAGCATCGCGGGTTGGGTTCGGAGTGGGGGACTGCTTTCCCCCTCCCCTCTTTTTTTGCAGCAGACACTTTTCTTAACTTTTATATAATAAATTGAAATAGCATGGATATGCCACCCCATTCACTTTATTTTCACTGTATTATATGAAACTGCAAATAAGGAATTGAAGTTACAGTTAGATTTTTTTCATGAATTTGAGAATTCACCCTTTTTTAATTGCTTGTCAAGATGATTATGATGAAGCTGCCCTACACACATTCAAAAAACGAAACGTGTTTGTATACCCTTTCATATTTTATATGTTTGGACATTTTTTAAAACGCCTTTCAGTTGATTTTGCATCTTAAAATAACAAATACAATTTTTAAAAAAATGACTATTTAATCTCCAGCTTTCAAGCTGCACTTATATTATATGTGTACATTCCTTAAAAAAATAATTAATAAAACAATTGAATTTCAAGCGATACTAGTATATATGTACATAATTGTACATGTTCTAGATCGAAAAAAGACTGACATTTCGTCTTAAATTTACACGTTCCGTTTATAAATTTATGATCAGCAGCAAAAATTTAAATTCATTACTGATAAGATAGCCTAATTGATACATGCATGCTTCCATTGAATAATTTTGTTTAATCAGGCAAGCTTTTTGGAAAGCTATTACTTGTATAATTCTAAACAAATGTACGACTAAGTGATAAGGTTGACATTTTTACGTTATTGATTTTTCCTATAATTATTATATCCGTTTGCGTCCAGTATACGTTATAAATTTGATTCGTAATGTTATCACAGAAAAAGGCACTTGGAAATTGTCAATATTTAAACATATCAATGTGAATAGGGCAAACATTTATTGACTGATTGGTCCTGAAGGATAACGGATGGTACTCCGGGATATAATCAAAGTTTAAGTCAGAATATTGTTGAAACGTGGTTATGTATTAAGGACCTGTAGATGGAAAGAATCTAAAATGAATTTCTGGGCAGCGGTCTTTTTTTTTACATGGTTTTATGATAGTACATTCTTATGAACAATTCTTCATTAAACGAGGCCATGTTTTGAAAACTAAGGATCTAAGTGTTTTTGCTGTCCACACCCTAGAAATCAAGTGTATTGTAGAATGTACATTGCATTGTGCCATGAATGTACTTTGTAACGCTTTTGACCTTTGCTTTCTTGACGGTTTTACACTTGCCGCAATGGACACACAAACCTTTCCAATACCACTACACAATGTGGAAATTTTGGAAATCAGAGCTGTAAGTATTATTCTCTTATTACGACCTTAATCTTTGAACAAATATACATGTAGATGCTATTGAGATGGAGTTCAATTCACCTCATTATTTGAACTTGGCCTAATATTGTGTATCAAATTATATGTAGACTGTACCTTAAAGACTTCAATTTAAAGACTTAACTTTGACAGCACGGACAAATTATACCGAGTTAGGAAGAATGCCGATGAACTGAAATTCTTTACCTCTAGAAAAAAGACAATCAAGTACTGTTAGTTTGTTTAGAGCGAATTTACTTGTACATGTCCTAATGGCGAACGTTGTTAGAATGTACTCCATACTGGACTTAATTAAATTGTGCTCTGTAAAAAGACATTAAATTATGTTGTTTAAAATAGGGTATTACTATATTCAGTTTCAGATCCGCTCCTGAGTTTTCATAGGATGACGTAAATAAAATCGATGAAGGTCAACTGCATTTTCTAAGGCCTTTCTGGTTTTTTATGATTACCCCAATTCATAAATCAAGAAAGAATATTCATGATAGTCTTATAGTGATATAAAAAAACAGGAGTATGTTCGCATTTCGAGTTTTGAATTAAATTTAAAATTTGGCCAAAATAAACCACAGAAGAGACAATGAAGACTAGGAAATGTTTGTATTTCATATATATGATAACCAGAGCTGCCAATATGAAATGATGAAGTAGTACATGAAAGGCGGTGGGGAATTTAAGTAAATGGGCGAGCGATCAGAATAATTTGAAGCAAATTTCTGGTTCTTATTAAACTTATAAATATTCCTACTGTACAATCAATTTAATCAGATGTAATTTTTCATCAATTATTGCACATATTTATTTGACTTAAATCTTTTTATCCATTATGACATTTATGTTAATCAAGTAAATTTTTGCTGATTTGAAAATATTTCAAGTGTAGTGAGCCACCTTAATATAAACCCACTTTTTGCATAATGCCTTCATTTCAACCTTAGTAACCGGTTGACAAAATTGTAGTAAAAGATTTCTCTGAATGTTTAGTAAAACAGTTTGTTTTCTGAATAGAATATTTATTTCATAAACCACCATTCCCTGTATATCAATTAATTTAAATAACCGATGAGGCATGGAAATGGTTGGAAGTCAATTTGTCCCTGAATGGTAAATGAAGCTATCACGTTTCTTTATTGACTATTAACCATTACGTGTACATAAATCAAAATACATCTCACATTTTGCAAAAATGTATTTGTTTGTCTTTATAAAGCAATGATTTTATTATGCAACATTCCATGTATATCAAAATTATTAGAGTTTTGCTTTAAAGGGGCATGGTTAGGAATTTTTTTCTTTTTTTTTGTTTAAAATACTTTAGAAATGTATTTCTAAAGATCAACCAAAGTTTGAGAGTTAGCCGTAAAGTCAAAAGCAAGATACAGAGCTCATAATAATGTGTTAAGTAAAAAAGGCTTGTGCCATGTTTGGTCCTCTAATTGCAAAACAAAACAAAAAAATGAGCCGAGCTTTGTTAACATAACAAAGAACTGTGAGCTCTGTAACTCGCTTATAACTCGACGACGGACAGTCAAAATCTTTAAACACCTTACTGAATCTTTGTAAACAGTAAAAACAAAAAACAAAAACAAAATAATAAATTTTAATCAAAAACGGGAAAATGACCCTTTCAAGTTTTGTGCAGAATTTTCTGAAATTGTTTGACAATCAAATATTCATTTTTAATTCAATATACAATTCCTTGAAGACCAATCGAAATAAATTCGGGTAAATGCAATGGAAAAAAAATTCAGAATTTTATTTTCAACAACACGTTTTTTAAGATAAAATATTTATTTCGTGATATGAAATATACTGTTAATCAATAAAATAACTCAATTAAGATGCAGATAACTGCAATGAAAGAATTATCTGGATGTTAAAAAATATATACTACTGTGGAATCATTAGATTTCGTGGTGGCTCATTATTCATGGAATTCGTGGGTACCTCTCATCCACGAATTAACATCCTCCACAAATTATATATTAGGGTAAAAAATTCATATTTTGTTTAATAGGTATAAGAAAATACACGAAATTACGTCCCCACGAACCTATAAAATTTCAACAATCCACGAAAATTGGCCCCCACGAAATTTGATGATTCCACAGTATACGATTTGAGTCTTAAATCTTACACTTGCCGTAGCATCCTGATAATCCAAATCACTCTTTTATTTGAAGATAGTTAGGAGTCATTTAATGAGTTTAATCAACCAAACAAGTTTAAATATGGACCGTTATTCGATGCATTTTTTTTTCACTTACAACTTTGAAAGCTTCTTTAAACGAAAGATTATAAAGGTAAAGGTCTGCACAAGTTTTAAAGGACAAACACATGATTAATGTATAAACTTTAATAAAATGGTTTACATGCACATTTTGAATGGATGACCACAATTTAAAAGTTCGTAGTCAAGTTAGAAGAGGTATACAGAGGTAAGTATTCATTGTTATATAAACAAAGCTCGAGTCTTATATTTGTTAACAATTGCAAATAATGAAAGATGTTGAATTACCATTTCTTTGACAAAATGACTCATGGCAAACAAGGTAAACTGATTTAGTTTGTTCATAAATAATATTATCAACCAAAAAAGCACCATTTGATTGAAACTTATACCAATAAAACAAATATGTAAACAATAGCAAGACTAGAGTTTTGTTTACATAATACAGAATTCCAAACAATATATCTTGCTTAAAACTCAATAATTGACTTTGAAATTTTGACAAAGCATTAAAAATACCCATTTAAACCATTCTAAACATTAAAATGGGAAAACAAAAATTGCAAATTTTGAGCTCAAATCGTGTCTAAGACCTTTTAATATTATATTTTACTTTATTAGATTTATTCAATTGTTAAAAAAATATTCTTATAGTCGAAAAGAATTTAAAGTATACGTGTATCAATTAATCATCATTACAAAATAACGATGTGTTGAAAAAATTCGAGGCTGTATGTGTTTATGAACCAGTAGAAATCAATATACATGTATCAGTGATGCTTTTTTCATAATCAGAGTTTTCAACAAAATACATGTAATTCAAAGAATCTGTGACCCCGCTTAAAGAAAAAAAGTCTAGAACACTGGAAAAGCCTATCTGTAACCTTTCTTCTTCGATAACTTCACTACAGTACATTTACATATAACATGCAATGTGTTTATTATTCGTCTATTTTTAATTAACTTGTACATAAACAATTTTAATGTAGATCTAGGATACTGATTTATGTTATCTCCGGAAATAATTTATCAAAAAATTTATCTTCTAACATGCATCAAAGACTTATGATTGTAACTGCTATGGTTTTTCTTGCTTTTAAAATCTAGAGAATAAAATTGATTTTTTAAACCACAAATCAATATTAAGTCGATGTACCATCCCTTCCATATCATGAGTTATTTATCAACATATTATTATGAAAATGACAAATGTATACGGATTGGTTGATCTGGAATAATGACTGATCAAACTTTTGTATAAATTCTATGTTCATGTCAAATATCGTTCAAAACTATGATGAAATAAGAAGCTGCACAATGAACTTCTTTGCAGCGAGATCATATTTACTTTGTTTTATCTTGATGTATAGTTATGGACAACTGTTACCTTTAACTTCGGACTTTATCAAGCAAGGCTATGTGTCCGAGAGCATGGATGAAGGTGTTTTTGCTGTACACATCCTGGAAATAAAGTCTCTTATAGAGTGTGCATTGCGTTGTGGCATGAATTTACTTTGTAACGCTGTGGACTTTTGCTTTCTTGATGGTTTATACACCTGCCGATTCCGTTATGGACATGCTAACCTTTCAAACACCATTACACAGTGTGAGGCTTATGAAAACACAGCTGTAAGTACAATTATATTAAGGGTTTTAGAACATAGATAGATAATTTTTGAGATTAAGTACACCTTACTCACATTATTTGAATTTGGCGTAGTTTGTATCTATATGTTAATAATCTTCTGAAAACTTATTGTCTAAGCCATTAATTAAATTTAAAAAAATCATTCAACATAAAAATCTTCAGAAATAATTTGAACGTTTTTATTTTAATATATAATTAAGAAATAAAATAATTTCAGTCATAAGAGGAATTAAATCTGAGGAAAGAAATTCTGACTTAATAAAAATCGTCATTTTATTGCAGACCTCTCTCTCAAAAACTTTTAAAAAAGCAAACGTTGGATAGAAAAAAATGAAATTAGAATTTTCAGCGACAATGCACATCTAAATATGTTTTATTTTTTTTATCTTTATATCTATTTGGTAGTGAAAGAAAAAATGTGCTGAAATTTTTTTTAGTATTTTATTTTTCCGTGTTCAACATTTTTGAAAGGGAATAGTGAATGGGGAGTGGAAAATTAAGGAATCAAAATTTTCGGTTGGGCCTTGTGTCCATAATAATGAAAATAAGAATGTAACCTGATTTGAAATGTTACTTTTTAAAAATTTTAAAGTACTAAAGGGTATATCGAATTGTCATAAATCCTGTTTGATCCTATTGTCGATAAATGTTTTTATTATTATTTTTTTAAAATAAAGCAATCAAATGTTATTAGTTTGTTAAACTCAAATTTATATTTAAACTAAAATTTAGTATACATGTATCATTATTGTTCGTAGAGCGATCGCTAAGTCTATGTAGTCCATACTGGGCTTAACATACTTGAGCTTTGCTTGTGATTTTGGTATTTAAAAAAGGGGGTGGCTCTATATTACAAGCTCATGAACCGCTCCTGAATTTTCATTGTTTGTTTCAAGTTAAAATCGACCAGGGACAATTTCACTTTCTCGGGCCTTTCTGGTGGAGGCATTTATGACTACCGCTATTCGTAAATAATTTTATATATAATAGTATATTCTATATAGATATATATACAGTACTGCTCACGAGTATCCCGACAAAAACATCGACCACCGTGCTTGAAAGTCCACGCTGAGCGTGGAAGTGTCGGTACCTTTGATCTATTGTTCTCTTTTACGGCCACGAAACGAGAAAAAACACGGTGCGACACAGTGCAACGCGATGCAACACGGACAATAACACGGTGTAACACGCGGTATTTACCTGTGAAAAAAGGAGGATTTAGGAATAAAACTTATAAAGAATAAAATATTTATTGATGTACGTAAGAGAATGAAAGAAAAAGACGAAGAAATAGAAATAAATAAAATTTTTAGGCACGCAATTTTCAGACGTATGTGATTGTTACGGTTGATTTTTGTTGATATTAAAAATCGATATCGCCCACATAAAGGTTTGATCAATTAAAACACTAACACTTTCTTTTCCTTTTTAACATTCAAATAAACGGTTCCATAAAGAATGTGGGCGCTCAAGACGTAGATTCGGCAGGAATTTGGGCGCACAAGGAGAGTGAAAATTTCATCAATTAATTTTGAATATTTTTCGAATTATAACCGTTATTTGGTTTCTGTTGGATGTGGAATGAGTGGAAAAATATTTGAAATGCAAAAGGTTTTATTATAATATGGGTCTAAATATAGCAACACGATGCAATTCATGCAAGATCCTACTTATTTACAACTGTTTTTAAATGATGTTGTTGTCTCTGGGTCTTCTCTCCACAAATTTGAAACGTGTAAAGGTAACATATTTCAACATTAAAAATGTCGCATTTTAAAAAAAGATGGAGAGATGACCCAGAGATGACTAATTATGTAGTTTTCAAATTATTTTTTGAAGGATAAAAAACAAAGTCCATTGATATGACAGTGGTGTTTCAAACAGTACTTTATAGAGCATATATTGACAAGTCCCCGTGGCTCAGTGGTTTCGTCCTGGATTTAGTGAATACATACACTCAGTGTTTTGGGCTCAAATCCAACTGGTGGTCTTTTTAAAAAAAATTAAACTTTTTTGTTTTAAATGTATGTTATTATAACATGATGTTGAATTATAATATACCGGTATATTTTAATTTGTTTTTATTGATTTCTAGATCTGCTGTATGAACACTATAAAAAAAATCTTTTCTTATTACTAGTTTTTTAGGATAACACAATATAACTTCATTAAATAATGTTTTCATTAACATTTCCAACTAGTTATCGGTTTACCTCTCATTGCCATTTTTTGAAAGCTTTGTGAGTTTTTTAATAACCGGAATAGCCATGTACTTCGACTCTCAACATAATATATTTTTGTTGAAACCTGTACATAGCCTTTCGAGGTTATAGACATTTAAATCCCAATTGATTCGTGTCGAGGATTCCTGCAAACTTACAATCTTGTGCGCTCACTTTCTTTTTGTTTCAGTCCGTTTTTAAACGTAGTAGTAATCGTAGTTACTGTAGTTTGGCAGTTTCAATAGTGCATAGAACCATAACTGTGATCTTTTCTCACTTATACTCTATTCAACGATAACAAATCTAACGGGTTGTCGAAAACAAATGTACTTTCTCTAAGTAATATAATTATACAGCTTTATATCTAATATATTTTCAAATTTTCTTTCTTTTATACATATGTGTGATGTACTTGTCCATGTAGACTAAGTACCACACGGTACATATTCATAGCGCTAAGAATCCGTGGATCGGTACTTGATATTTTTTTTATTTCATCTTTATAGCAACTTGAGTTTAGAAATTATTTGTGTTCCAAGAAACTACAGTTTACTCAGTATTGCAATAATTACTGTATGATTGTTTAATGATCGTCATATAAGAGAGAGAGAGAGAGAGAGAGAGAGAGAGAGAGAGAGAGAGAGAGAGAGAGAATACCCGTATGAGATTGATTTAAGTACATTTTACTTGGAATTCAGTGTAATAAGTTAGATTAATAGTTTCCATTATTTTTAACCCTTTTCCTAAAATTGCAATAGAATATATGCAGTCAGGGTCAACGTGCTATCCCTGTCAATCAAATCAGGCCGCGAGATAGACCACGTGCTCTTTCCATGATATGGAAAAATGCCGTTCTAGTGTTTTTTTAAGTCCGCAAAATAGAAAAATGTTTAACAATGAAGTATTCAGTGTTTGAAATGTTTAGTTTCTTTATTCTTATACTGCATATATGAGGGTTGGAATATTACGTTGTAAAATCTCTCTCTCTCTCTCTCTCTCTCTCTCTCTCTCTCTGTACTTTTGTGCAATCATTTTAGAATTATCAGAGTTCTATTTGTATGAATTTAATTCATTTTTTAGATTCATGGTTTTAATAACGATTTCAACACAATGACTAAAAGTCTGTAAAGTTCACGATGTAATAAGATTTTTCGTTAAAATTTCGACGCTATTTCACATCAATAAAGTTGTGTGTTCTAAATGCTTGCAAAAAGTGACCGGTATTATTTCATTCATCTTTTTAATCAATCAGTTTTTTTTCGTACATACATGTATGTGTACCCGGTCAATAATTTCTTATCGTAAGTTAATACTTTGAAATTTCCGCATTTATAGAGTTGCTGAATTGTTCCCCGGATCCACGCGCCGATAGTCTTACGTGTAGTTGTTTGTGTACATATCTACCGACAATTTTTTTTGTTTGTTAGAGATTAGGAAAAATCATTGAACTAACAAAGTAGAAGTAAGATATATTCAGACCATACACACGACGGGTTGTGATGAGTAACCAAACAGGTGTTCGCGAAAAGGTGTGAATAACGGCATCTCGAGTACACCTGTTCAGACGTCCAAATATACACAAAGTTATTTGTAAATTCCAATGACACCTAACAAGACAGACAATAACACCTGTTGTGTATAGAACCCAAGATGAAAGACAATACTGTGTATCTGATAAGCTTCCGTATATCGCACGAGTGATTTTTTTCATGTGAAATCACGAGGCCATTACCAGCTATACGGAAATAAAGTTGAAAAACATTTTATGAAATGCGGGTATATTTTTAGTACATGTACAATGCTTGAATATAATTTAACAAGAGTTTGTTCATTTATTTATCTATAATTATAATATAAAAGTGATTTTTTGTTTATTTATTGCTACATAAATTGCTGAAGTCCAAATTATTCGAATCACCGGTAATATGGGGTTGTTATTTACAACAGCACATCAACAGCACATGTTTTTAGAAAAACATGATCTGAAATGTTTTCATTTCTCATTTTTAATTGGTTTAAAGTAAGGCTGTAAATTAATTGATAAATCAGAAAGTGTTTACATATAACAGAAATAAGACGTTTAAGCTCCCGACATTTTAATAGGATCGTCAGTAACATCACGTGTGTTTAGAAAAAAAAAACAAGATGAATTAAATTGATTTGAATTTTGTTCATATATTAATTGATTATTAAATATTTTTGGTGAATTTATTTCAATTTATTTAGGTACACATGAATTAAAAGGTACCCATTTACGTCGAGTTTTCAGATCACAAAAAATTAATTTCACATTGACAGCCTCGACAATTTTCTGGGTCCGTGCAACTTAAGTCGACATTCTTTTTTTTTTTAAAATGTGAAAAGGATATATATGTTTCAACCCTTGTTTGGCCATAATTTCTTTATTTCTAAACATACGCTATTTCTATCAGCGTCTCAGATAACGATATCCACGGATTAACACAGTGGCCACGGAGTTACACAGGCGGCCACGGTGTGACACGGTGCTTTTTCTTGAATTTTCCAATACACATACACGGTGTCACACCATGTGCACGGTGCGACACAGACCGTTTTCCACCGTGTTTTTTACACGGTGGGTGTCGGGATACTCGTGAGCTGTACTGTATATGAAATAAGGACAATATATTTTCTAGGTGTTTGAACGAAACTTAATGATACAAGCTAAAACGGGATCATTAACGTCTCATTTCCTTTTTTGTACTTTCACACAACCACATAAAGATCCTAAACCAATTATAAACATTCAAGACTGTCGAACCAGTTCTTAAAACGATAAGAAGCTACGCCATTTTGTATGATTTCTTGATATACTATGAGGTTAAAGTATTCGATGTGTTACATGTATCAGAGGTCTATCGGAAGTTCTGTAAAGGGTCGACGACTGGATCAAGGTTTTTTAATCATGGCGTACAAATTCAATTTGTGATGTTGTCATACGCAAAAATGACATTAACATTAATTATTCGTGATATTTTTTAATCAAGACAGATCTTACACATTTACAACCACATTGTTTGATCTAATGTAATCAATGCTAAGCTATGAAATTTATTCATCATTTGCGCGATACAATTCAGTCATTCGCTTAAGCAGTGGGATCCTATGGAGTTGAAACCCCCTCAAAAAATTGAATGATTACAGCTGAAATGACAATTATTGTGGTGCTAGAATGAAACTCTTTTCTTTAAATCGTTCATATAATTAAATTTGGGGTGTTTGATATATGTTTTGTACAATTAGAAAGCATTTGACAGAGTATTAAGTTGTAGTTTCATACATTTATACTGTGTTAACGACTTTCTCAATCATTATACTTGATTATTAAATCCTACTTTTTGCGTCAGTTGCTGTAGTAGGGACGTTATATGTTTTCAGAACAAAATACACATGATAACAACATCCTGACATAAAAAGGTGTCTAAACTTGTAGCCACAGCAGGGTGTGTCGCGGATTCTCACTATTGTACAATATAGTACAATTGTAGTACATTACAGAGGCCAACTACATTATACACTGTTATCTTTCTCCTTTTACTCTCTAAAATCAAGTTTTATAATACTTTTTTTTAAGACATCCAAACAATATGTAACCAAAACAATTGCTGTCTGCAAAGTTTGTTTACCTGACATGAATCAGTTTTAATATCTAAACTCAATTTACATGTATATGAAAAATAACTGTAATATATCTCAGTGATATATTTGATAACAATTACTTCAAAAAACAGTGATTAAACGTTAACCTGTCATTAAATTTTGATTAATTAATTAGTATTTCATTCGTTTATATATCTATGTTTAATGTGTTGACATTGTTTCTATTTTTACAGAGCAAAGACTGTCCGGATGGATTATTCTTAAGAGCTCAAGGAATATGCAAAATCAGTAAGTGGATGCCACAAAGTAACAATACCATAATAAAAGTGATGTGTTTGTCTTTATATCGTTAAGTAACAAGACCATAAAAATAACTATGTGTCTGTATTTCATATAGTTAAGATATATCTTAGCTCAATAATAAACTATCGGTGTTGCCGTTTCTGGTAAGACGAGGTTTAGCGGTTTATATTAGTGTCAGGTGTATGTATATATAATTGATATTTCACCTCTCTTTCATTTTGATATACCAGTATTATAGAAGCATATTATAGAAATGCCATAGGTGTTAATCTGGTTCTAGCATTTTTTAGTTTATAAGCAAAACGTCTTAATTTACAAGATTTACCAGTCATACTTTTTTAGCTCACCTGAGCCGAATCTCAACTGAGTTATTCTGATCACATTTTGTCCATCGTTCGTTTGTTAACTTTTTACATTTTGAAGTTCATTCTAAAACCGTTTGACCAATTTCAACCAAATTCAAAACAAAGCATCCTTAGGGAAAGACAAATATCAATTGCAGAAATAAAAGACCGATCTTTATTCAAAACTCGAAACTATTCTGATCACATTTTGTCCATCGTTCGTCTGTAAACTTTTTACATTTTGAACTTCATTCTAAAACCGTTTGGCCAATTTCAACCAAATTTAAAACAAAGCATCATTAGGGAAAGACAAATATAAATTGCAGAAATAAAAGACCGGGCTTTATTCAAAACTCGAAACTGTAGAAAAAGGGGGGTATATTTTTTAAAAACTTCTTCTCAAGAACTACTGAGTCAAATTTAATGTAATTTGGCATAAATACTCCTTATGAAAAGGAAAATATAAATTTCAAAAATTATGGTCTAGTTCTGTTTCAAATCTGAGTTATGTGAAAAAAATAAAGAAAGGGCGTGTTGCAATCAGTTTATAGCTTCAGGTTCGGTATTCATAAGTCTAGCTAAAATGGGTAGGCAAAACCGGGCCGGGGCAGAACAAAAAATGGCAGTTGGCCCGGGGCAAAACAAATGATTGGCAGTTATTAAGCTGCCAATCTCATTTAAATTTTCAGGAAATTTTAAGAACCAGTGTATTTGTTTTCGCTGTATATATTACTGCAAAACAAAGCGTATTTTGAAATTGACGATTGCCGATCTACCCAGGCTTTTTTTTGCCCCGGCCCGGTTTTGCTTATCAATTTTACCAAGACTCGTATTCCATACTTCTAAAACGAGGTTCTTTGTTCAAAGCAGCCCTGACAATAAAGCGAAAATGGTCGATCTGAAAATGATGAATTTGTTTGATATTGTTGAGCAACAGTTCGCGTACGAAAGGAATCTTTGAAACATGCAAAATACATTAGTGTCGATTTTGTAAAGTAAATTGAGGCTAAATATTTTAATGCGTTGACAGTTTTCACATATGACGATGGTGTTAGCTTTTTTTTATTTTCGTTCCGTTTTCATTATTTATGATATGTAACCTGGGAACTATCGCCTGTATTTTGTGATTTTTACGTATCAAATTAAACTTCGGTAAATCAGACAGCTAACTGTTTACCTGCGCAAATTTAAGCAAAATCTGAAGTATTAAAAAGTACTAAACTACAATTCATTCTATCGATAAATCGGTATGCGCTTTTGTGTAATGGAAGACTAATGCAATATGTTTTGTTGAGATGCTTAGCATTTTCTCCAGTTCTGAGGCCATTCTTTTCTGAATAGGAAATACCAAGTTAAAAATCTTAAACTGAATGTAAACAACTCATGTAAACAAAATGACTCAGAATTGTGAGCTCTGTATCTTGCTTAATATTCTACGATTGACGCTGATATTTTGGTTGATCATAAGACATTTTATATGAATTATAGTATATTAAATACTTGTACAAAAAAATTAAAGGTTGATATGCTGTATATATAACTTCTCTTTGGGGCCCATCTTTATACAATGAATAATGTAAAATCTACAATATTTTTGATAGTTTTTCAGACACGAGTAAATAAAAACGACACCATTAAAACAGTTTCCATAGTTCTGACACATTTTTGTTGCGGGGATAAAGGAATTATCGTTATTCTTAAGAAAATATTACTGCGAAAAATTATCCTGGTTTGTAACCATTTGTTTTTTATGAAATAAGACGAAATTAATAGATGGGCCTCAGTAAATTAGAGTGATGTGCTCTCAATACTGTAGTTCTTTTTATGTCACGTGAAAACATTTTTCATTCCAATGTATTCATCAATCAAGTGTGAATGAAGTTATAAAAGTCACACGAGTTTACTCGAGGTAAACAACAGTCATTTGATTATAATAGAGAAGACAAATTAAATTTGTAAATGTCTTTAATTTGAGGAAATGCAATAACTAGTAAGTAGTTGAGGAAGAAATGGTCACATTTGCATCTCGTATATTCTGATCGCTTTATTAAGTGGGGGGGGGGGGGGGGGGGGGGGGGGGGGAGCAGAACAACAAAATGGGGAATATGAAGTTAACGGTGAACCCTTACCAAATGTTAAGTTTTATTTCTTGCGTAGGATTTTCTTATTCTATGTAAAAATGGTATTCATTGAAGGTACAATGTTAAAAATTACGTGTATGCAAAAATAAGTGTAAAATTCCAATAGATTACAATATTTTTTTTGGTTATTTTACCGATGGGCTATATGGCACAATATCTTTTAACGCTCATTGTTTCTCAGGTGAGCGATGTGGCCCCATGGGCCTCTTGATTTATTTTTTTTTCTTTTAAAAGAGACAAAATGATTATAATGAATCACGTCCAGTTAATTTTAACATTCATACATTTCAAGATACTGATGAGTGCCAGAATGACCCATGTCTTAACGGAGCCACATGTACGAACACACCCGGCTCATTCAACTGTACATGTGACGCCGGATGGACCGGGATAGTTTGTGATGAAGGTAAACGACAATAAAATGCGTAAATTTTCACGTTTGTTTTTTTTAAAATCAAATGTAAAATAAGCATGTCTATAGTTGTGGAGGCAGCAATTGTTAAAATGTTCCTTCCGTTAAAATAAGGATAATTTTTGAAATCCAACTTAAAACCAAATTCTCCTTTGCAAAATTGTTATACGTTTAAGCTGACATGAATGCATAAATCATTTGTTCGCCATATTAGTTTCGATCGCTCCTCTACTGCCACTGGGGTATCTACAGTAGTTGAGAAAGTTACGGTCGGTTGCTTTCCGATCGAGGCATGTAGGTTGCACGGACTTGTAAATGCATGAACTACACATTGTAGTAAAATGTTTGTGATAAAGAATAAAGGAAACAACAATCAATAAAATACAAGTTTTATTTATTCTTCAAAAGAATTTTCCAGGTATCAAGGTATCATTTTGCACAGATTGCGCTCCCTTATGCATATCGAACATGTCTGTCGTTCATACGAATGCATAACGTATGCGTCTTTTTGAAAACCCTGGCGGAACTATATCCAACTCAGTAGCTAAATAATAGTAAATCCATGAAAGTAACACGTAACATCGATCCATCGATTTCTACAAAAAGCTCAGTTTCTAAAATCCATCCTGTTATTGACATTGCTCGATCTGCCATAGTGTGTGGTTTGCGCATATGCGATGTTTAAACAGAAACAACACAGGAAGCGGTCTACAAATATCGAGGATTTTTTAAGTATCTGTGCCTTGGTTTCAGTCTGTCTACTTCGTTGTTCGCTTAGATATACCTTGCAAGTTTAGTGGTTGTCATATTATTTTTGTTCAATACGTTTTTCTACACGTCTTTTCGTCCAAGGTTCGGGTGTATGGAATGCCTGAATGCAGTTATATAGGGGGTGTGTATCGATGAGACACAACTAATATGGCGGTAGTCGGAGATAAAAGAGAAAAAATGCGTATTTATGAATTCATGTCGGCTTTAAATACGAGGACTATTACATGCATTTTAATGTATTAATTGATGTTGCTGTGTTGTATTTTTTTATTGAAAGTTTTGATGTAATATTGTTTTTCTAGTATTTATTATGGATGATATAACAGGTTAAAATCATAACTTTTAGATATCAATGAATGTCTTGACAATCCTTGTCAAAACGGAGGAACATGCAGCAACAGCGATGGATCTTTCACGTGTACATGCGCTGGTGGATTCACAGGGGCACTCTGTAATGAAGGTAAATGTATATTATTCTTCCTCCCTCTATCAATATTAATGTATATTTCTCTTTTCCCTCTATCAATATAAATATGTATGCCTTGCTCCTCTTTTTCTGTGTTTCTTTCCGACTCTCTTAATTTACTTTGATGTTTATCAACTCTGATTTCTATTTCTGTGTATCTGCCCTCCTCTCTCATGTTTGTCATTATCTCTCTAAATTGATACTTATCTTTACAGTGTTCGTACTTTTAAATACCAACATGTTATTACATCTTTATCTTTTCTATACGTATAAAGAAAGAAACTGTTATTTGTAGATTATTTTTGTTGGATATAGTTTTTATATCAATACAGGGATGCTTGACGTTTATATTCTCTGTAAAGAAGAAGTCAGATCTAATTTTTAAAAGGTTTACAAATTCATAAGCTTTATTTGATTTTGACGTATTTGTAATTATACCTTATTTTCAAACATTCAAATAGGAGGAAGTGTTGTAGAGTACATCAGGTATTTTCAAATTTAGGTCACTTCAGGCACTCTGATTACTTATTAGAATTAGTATTTCACCGTCGTCGTCCGTGTTAATGCGACGCTCGTCGTGCGTTAACATTTGCCCGTTTATAACTTCGTAAAAAAATTACTTTGGCCGTTTCTATTAAAATGTGGCATGATGCATCATAAATTGTACATTTTATGACTCTTTGCTTCGATTGCCTATGGGCAGGACCAAATTTGCTAAGTTTGACCATTTATAATATTTTACTTTTTCTCTGCGTATCTAAGAAAATCTACTTAAAATAATGCATTCATATCTCTACAAAAATTGTAACTTTCATTTGTTCAAATTTATGGGTTTCACCTCTAGGTCCATGCAAAAATGCTAGTTTAGTATCGTTGCATATAATGTTAAAAAATCTTCTTTTCACGTGCTGACACTGAGTAGAAACTGACTGTATATTAAGAAAGACAACAAAACGTTTTTACATAATTTTAACATTTTATGACCTCTGGGTTTAGGTTTAATAATCCAAGTCATGGTAAAATGCTGATATAGTATGATTTTATACACACACGTATGAAATGTTTTTAGCTCACCGAGCTGAAAGCTCAAGTGAGCTATTCTGATCACATTTTGTCTGTCGTCCGTCTGTCTGTCTGTCTGTCCGTCTGTCTGTCTGTCCGTCTGTCTGTAAACTTTTCACATTTTCAACATCTTCTCAAAAACCAATGGGCCAATTTTAACCAAACTTGGCACAAAGCATCCTAAGCCTAAGGGGATTCAAAGTTGTGAAAATTAAGGACCACGCACTTTTGCAAAGGGAGATAATTAGGAATTCATAAAAATTTTCGAGAAATTTTCAAAAATCTTCTTCTCATGAACCATAAGACCAGGAAAGCTGAAACTTGTGTGAAAGCATCCTCAGGTGTGTAGATTCAAAATTGTGAAATTCATGATCCCCGGGGGTAGGGTGGGGCCACAATGGGGGGTCGAAGTTTAACAAAGGAATATATAGAGTAAATCTTTAAAAATCTTCTACTTAGAAACTAATCAGCCAGGAAAGCTGAAACTTGTGTGGATGCATCCTCAGGTAGTGTAGATTCAAAGTTGTGAAAATCATGACCCCCGAGGGTAGGGTGGGGCCACAATGGGGGTCGAAGTTTTACATAGGAATATATAAAGTAAATCTTTAAAAATCTTCTTCGCAGAAACTAATCAGCCAGGAAAGCTGAAACTTGTGTGGCAGCAACTTCAGGTAGTGTAAATTCAAAGTTGTGAAAATCGTGACCCCCGGGGGTAGGGTGGGGCCACAAAGGGGGGGTCGAAGTTTTACATAGGACTATACAGAGTAAATCTTTAAAAATCTTCTTCTCAGAAACTAATCAGCGAGGAAAACTAAAACTTGTGTGGATGCATCCTCAGGTAGTGTACATTTAAAGTTGTGAAAATCATGACCCCCGGGGATAGAGTGGGGCCACAATGAGGGGTCGAAGTTTAACATAGGAATGTATAGAGTAAATCTTTAAAAATCTTCTTCTCAGACACTAATCAGCCAGGAAAGCTGAAACTTGTGTGGAAGCAACTTCAGGTAGTGTAGATTCAAAGTTGTGAAAATCGTGACCCCCTGAGGGGTAGGTGGGGGCCACAATGGGGGGTCGAAGTTTTACTTCGGAATATTAAGAGTAATTCTTTAACCAATTTTAATCAAACTTGGCACAAAGCATACTTAGCCTAAGGGGATTCAAAGTTGTGAAAATAAAAGACCCCGCCTTTTTGCAAAGGGAGATAATTAGGAATTTATGAATATTTTCGAGAAATTTTCAAAAATCTTGTTCTCATGAACCATAAGATCGGGAAAGCTGAAAATTGTGTGGATGCATCCTCAGGTACTGTAGATTTAAAGTTGTGAAAATCATGACCCCCGAGGGTAGGGTGGGGCCACAATGGGGGTCGAAGTTTTACATAGGAATATATAGAGTAAATCTTTAAAAATCTTCTTCTCAGAAACTAATCAGCCAGGAAAGCTGAAACTTGTGTGGAAGCATATTCAAGTAGTGTAGATACAAAGTTGTGAAAATCGTGACCCCCAGGGGTAGGTTGGGGCCACAATGGGGGGGGGGGGGGGGGGTTGAAGTTTAACAAAGGAATATATAGAGTAAATCTTTAAAAATCTTCTTCTCAGAAACTAATCAGCCAGGAAAGCTGAAACTTGTGTGAAAGTATCCTCTGGTAGTGTAGATTCAAAGTTGTGAAAATCATGACCCCCGGGGGTAGGGTGGGGCCACAATGGGGGGGGGGGGTCGAAGTTTTACATAGGAATATATAGAATAAATCTTTAAAAATCTTCTTTTCATGAACCATAAGATCGGGAAAGCTGAAAATTGTGTGAAAGCATCCTCAGGTAGTGTAGATTCAATGTTGTGAAAATCATAACCCCCGGGAGTAGGATGGGGCCACAATGGGGTCGAAGTTTTACATAGGAATAAAAAGTAAATCTTTAAAAATCTTCTTCTCAGAAACTAATCAGCCAGGAAAGCTGAAACTTGTGTGGAAGCATATTCAAGTAGTGTAGATACAAAGTTGTGAAAATCGTGACCCCCAGGGGTAGGTTGGGGCCACAATGGGGGGGGGGGGTTGAAGTTTAACAAAGGAATATATAGAGTAAATCTTTAAAAATCTTCTTCTCAGAAACTAATCAGCCAGGAAAGCTGAAACTTGTGTGACAGTATCCTCTGGTAGTGTAGATTCAAAGTTGTGAAAATCATGACCCCCGGGGGTAGGGTGGGGCCACAATGGGGGGTCGAAGTTTTACATAGGAATATATAGAATAAATCTTTAAAAATCTTCTTTTCATGAACCATAAGATCGGGAAATCTGAAAATTGTGTGAAAGCATCCTCAGGTAGTGTAGATTCAATGTTGTAAAAATCATAACCCCCGGGAGTAGGATGGGGCCACAATGGGGTCGAAGTTTTACATAGGAATAAAAAGTAAATCTTTAAAAATCTTCTTCTCAGAAACTAATCAGCCAGGAAAGCTGAAACTTGTGTGGAAGCAACTTCAGGTAGTGTAGATTCAAAGTTGTGAAAATAAAAATAAAGGGGAATATGAAGTTAACGGTGAACCCTTACCAAATGTTAAGTTTTATTTCTTGCGTAGGATTCTCTTATTCTATGTAAAAATGGTATTCATTGAAGGTACAATGTCAAAAATTAGGTGTATGCAAAAATAAGTGTAAAATTCCAATACATTACAATATTTTTTTTTGTTACTTTACCGATGGGCTATATGGCACAATATCTTTTAACGCCCATTGTTTCTCAGGTGAGCGATGTGGCCCCATGGGCCTCTTGATTTATTTTTTTTCTTTTAAAAGAGACAAAATGATTATAATGAATCACGTCCAGTTAATTTTAACATTCATACATTTCAAGATACTGATGAGTGCCAGAATGACCCATGTCTTAACGGAGCCACATGTACGAACACACCCGGCTCATTCAACTGTACATGTGACGCCGGATGGACCGGGATAGTTTGTGATGAAGGTAAACGACAATAAAATGCGTAATTTTTCACGTTTGTTTTTTAAAAATCAAAGGTAAAATAAGCATGTCTATAGTTGTGGAGGCAGCAATTGTTAAAATGTTCCTTCCGTTAAAATAAGGATAATTTTTGAAATCCAACTTAAAACCAAATTCTCCTTTGCAAAATTGTTATACGTTAAAGCTGATATGAATGCATAAATCATTTGTTCGCCATATTAGTTTCGATCGCTCCTCTACTGCCACTGGGGTATCTACAGTAGTTGAGAAAGTTACGGTCGGTTGCTTTCCGATCGAGGCATGTAGGTTGCACGGACTTGTAAATGCATGCACTACACATTGTAGTAAAATGTTTGTGATAAAGAATAAAGGAAACAACAATCAATAAAATACAAGTTTTATTTATTCTTCAAACGAATTTTCCAGGTATCAAGGTATCATTTTGCACAGATTGTGCTCCCTTATGCATATCGAACATGTCTGCCGTTCATACGAATGCATAACGTATGCGTCTTTTTGAAAACCCTGGCGGAACTACATCCAACTCAGTAGCTAAATAATAGTAAATCCATGAAAGTAACACGTAACATCGTTCCATCGATTTTTACAAATAGCTCAGTTTCTTAAATCCATCCTGTTATTGACATTGCTCGATCTGCCATAGTGTGTGGTTTGCGCATATGCGATGTTTAAACAAAAACAAGAGGCCCAGGGGCCACATCGCTCACCTGAGCAAAAATTGCCTTAATTCTGATCAAATTAGCATTACAGTATCAAAATATCTTGACAACAGAGTACAGTAGATCTTGCTAAAAAAATTGAAAATCTGCCAATTTTTATCAACTTCTTATTTTTTGGTAAATACTAAGCCCCTTTTGTTGTTGTACCTGTAAGAAGATTTGTCTCTATTCCTATATACCCCCCCCCCCCCATTTCATGGCCCCATTTTTCTCTAGGGAATCATGGTTTCATCAGACTTAAATCTGCATAACCTTTGCTTTTACACTAAGTACTGAGTTTTGAACCGAATACTTTCCCAGAATAGTTTTAAAGATTTTCTCTTTATATTCCTATGTAAAAATTCAAACCGCCATCACGGTCCCGCCCTACCACTAGGGACTGTGATTTTGCAAACTTGAATTTACACTACCCGAGGATGCCTCTACACAAGTTTAAACCCTTTCTGGCCAAAATTCTTTAAAAAGAAAATTTTTAAAGATTTTCTCTATATATTCCTTAGTAAAAATTCATCCCCCATTGTGGCCTCACCCTACCCCTGGACTATTATTTAAACAAACTTGAATCTATATGATCTGGGGATGCTTCCACTCAAATTTGGGCTTTCCTGGCCTAATAATTTTGAGAAGAAGACTTTTAAAGATTTTCTCTATCTATAAAAATTCATCCCCCATTGTGACCCCGCCCTACCCCCAGGGACCATGATTTGAACAAACTTGAATCTACACTTCCTAAGGATGGTTACATGCCAATTTGAGATTTCTTGGCCAAATATTTTTGAGAAGAAGATTTTCTCAATATATTCCTATGTAAAACTTGATCTCCCAATTGTGGCCCCACCCTACCCCCGGGGATCATGATTTGAACAAACTTGAATCTACACTACCTGAGGATGCTTCCATTTCAATTTGAGCTTTTCTGGCCTAATAGTTTTTGAGAAGATTTTTAAAGATTTTCTCTTTATATTCTTATGTAAAACATGATCCCCCTATTGTGGCCCCACCCTACCCCCGGGGACCATGATTTGAACAAACTTGAATCTACACTATCTGAGGATGCTTCCACTCAAATTTGAGCTTTCCTGGCCTAATAGTTTTTGAGAAGACTTTGGCTCAGGTGAGCTAAAAAAGGTTAAGTTTACAATACAATAAGTTGTTAAAGTTGGTTTCTGGAAGAAGAGACTTTGAAAATTTTCTTAATAAATATTGAAATTTTTTTTAGTTTTTTAATCTTTAGTTTTTAAGATCTGTGTACAAACATAGAATCGTGAGCAAATCTCTGTATCTTGCTTATAATTCGAAGCTTACCAACACTCAAATATGGTTAGTAAATAGAAATTGTAAACAATTAAAACACAAGAAACATGCACTATAACAAATAAAGAACATATTTTATTTTTTCGAAATGAATCATATATGTACATGTATATACCTACATATTTCCGACAGCGATATCAAACTCTATTTAAACTGAATAAACTCGAGAAAATGCCGAGCATCTCAACAAAACCTATTGCATTAATATACCATTACGCAAAATATAATGCCGAATTACCGATAGAATGAATTGTATTTCAGTACTTTTTTGATACATCAGATTTTGCTTAATTTGCGCAGGTAAACAGTTAACTGTTTGATTTACCGAAGTCTCTGTTTGATTTGATACGTAAAAACCACGAAATACAGACGATAGTTCCCAGGTTACAAAGCATAAATAATGAAAACGAAACGAAAATCAGAACAAGCTAACACCAACGTCATGTGTGAAAACTGTCAACGCATTGAAATATTTAGCCTCAATTTACTTCACAAAATCGGCACCAATATATTTTGCATGTTTCAAAAATTTCCCTTCATTCGCGAACTGTTACACAACAAGCAAATTCATCATAGTCAGATCGACCCTTTTTCGTATAATGTCATGGCTGCTTTAAACAAAGAACCTCGTTTTAGATGTATGGAATACGAGTCTTGGTAAAATGGGTACGCAAACCCGGGCCGTGGCAAAATAAAAGCCGGGGGCAGATCGGCAATCGTCAATTCCAAATACGCATTATTTTGCAGCAATATTTACAGCAAATATAAATATACTGGTCCATCAAATATCCTGAAATTTTAATGAGATTGGCAGATTAATAACTGCCAATCTTTTGTTTTGCCCAGGCCAAGTCTTGTCTACCCATTTTACCGGATGCCGAATCCGAAGCTATTAAACTGATTGAAACACGCCTTTCCTTTATTATTATTTTCGTAATAACTCAGATTTGAAACAGAATTAGACCTTAATTTTTGCAATTTATATTTTCCTTCCCATAAGGATAATATATGCTAAACTACGTTGAATTGGAATCAGTAGTTCTTGAGAAGAAGATTTTTTAAAATGCACCCCCCTTTTTCTACAGTTTCAAGGTTTTCTCCGCTTTGAATACAGATCGGACTTTTATTTCTGCAATTTATATTCGCCCTCCCATAAGGATGCTTTGTGCCAAATTTGGTTGAAATTGGATAAGCGGTTTTAGAGAAGAAGTTCAAAATGTAAAAAGTTTACAGACGGACAGACAGACGGACAGACGGACGGACAGACGGACGGACGGACGGACGGACGGACGACGGACAAAAAGTGATCAGAATAGCTCACTTGAGCTTTCAGCTCAGGTGAGCTAACAACATAGGAAGCGGTCTACAATTATCGAGGATTTTTTAAGTATCTGTACCTTGGTTTCAGTCTGTCTACTTCGTTGTTCGCTTAGATATACCTTGCAAGTTGAGTGGTTGTCATATTATTTTTGTTCAATACGTCTTTTCGTCCAAGGTTCGGGTGTATGAAATGCCTGAATGCAGTTATATAGGGGGTGTGTATCGATGAGACACAACTAATATGGCGGTAGTCGGAGATAAAAGACAAATAATGCGTATTTATGAATTCATGTCGGCTTTAAATACGAGGACTATTACATGCATTTTAATGTATTAATTGATGTTGCTGTGTTGTATTTTTTTATTGTAAGTTTTGATGTTATACTGTTTTTCTAGTATTTATTATGGATGATATAACAGGTAAAAATCATAACTTTTAGATATCAATGAATGTCTTGACAATCCTTGTCAAAACGGAGGAACATGCAGCAACAGCGATGGATCTTTCACGTGTGCATGCGCTGGTGGATTCACAGGGGCACTCTGTAATGAAGGTAATTGTATATTATTCTTCCTCCCTCTATCAATATTAATGTATATTTCTCATTTCCCTCTATCAATATCAATATGTATGCCTTGCTCCTCTTTTTCTGTGTTTCTTTCCGACTCAGTAGCTAAATAATAGTAAATCCATGAAAGTAACACGTAACATCGTTCCATCGATTTCTACAAAAAGCTCAGTTTCTAAAATCCACCCGGTTATTGACATTGCTCGATCTGCCATAGTGTGTGGTTTGCGCATATGCGATGTTTAAACAAAAACAACACAGGAAGCGGTCTACAATTATCGAGGATTTTTTAAGTATCTGTACCTTGGTTTCAGTCTGTCTACTTCGTTGTTCGCTTAGATATACCTTGCAAGTTTAGTGGTTGTCATATTATTTTTGTTCAATACGTTTTTCTACACGTCTATTCGTCCAAGGTTCGGGTGTATGAAATGCCTGAATGCAGTTATATAGGGGGTGTGTATCGATGAGACACAACTAATATGGCGGTAGTCGGAGATAAAAGACAAATAATGCGTATTTATGAATTCATGTCGGCTTTAAATACGAGGACTATTACATGCATTTTAATGTATTAATTGATGTTGCTGTGTTGTATTTTTTTATTGAAAGTTTTGATGTAATATTGTTTTTCTAGTATTTATTATGGATGATATAACAGGTAAAAATCATAACTTTTAGATATCAATGAATGTCTTGACAATCCTTGTCAAAACGGAGGAACATGCAGCAACAGCGATGGATCTTTCACGTGTGCATGCGCTGGTGGATTCACAGGGGCACTCTGTAATGAAGGTAAATGTATATTATTCTTCCTCCCTCTATCAATATTAATGTATATTTCTCTTTTCCCTCTATCAATATAAATATGTATGCCTTGCTCCTCTTTTTCTGTGTTTCTTTCCGACTCTCTTAATTTAAGTTGATGTTTATCAACTCTGATTGCTATTTCTGTGTATCTGCCCTCCTCTCTCATGTTTGTCATTATCTCTCTAAATCGATACTTATCTTTACAGTGTTCGTACTTTTAAATACCAACATGTTATTACATCTTTATCTTTTCTATACGTGTAAAGAAAGAAACTGTTATTTGTAGATTATTTTTGTTGGATATAGTTTTTATATCAATACAGGCATGCTTGACGTTTATATTCTCTGTAAAGAAGAAGTCAGATCTAATTTTTAAAAGGTTTACAAATTCATAAGCTTTTTTTGAGGTATGCCTTGCTCCTCTGTTTCTGTGTTTCTTTCCGACTCTCTTAATTTAAGTTTGATTGCTATTTCTGTGTATAAGTCTTTCTCTCTCATGTTTGTCATTATCTCTTTTAATGGATACTTATCTTTCCAGTGTTCGTATTTTTAAATACAAACATGTTATTACAACTTTATCTTTTCTATTTGTATAAAGAAATAAACTGTTATTTGTAGCTTCTTTTTGTTGGATATAGTTTCATTATTTTATCAATACAGGGATGTTTGACGTTTATATTCTTTGTAAAGAAGAGGTCAGATCTAGTTTTAAAAGGTTTACAAATTCATAAGCTTTATTTGATGTTGACGTATTTGTATTTATACCTTATTTTCAAACATTCAAATAAAAGGAACTGTGGTAAAGTACATCAGGTATTTTCAATTTTAGGTCACTTGAGGCACTCTGATTACCTATTAGAATTAGTATTTCACCGTCGCCGTCCGTGTTAATGCGACGCTCGTCGTGCGTTAACATTTGCCCATTTATAACTTCGTAATAAAAATTACTTTGGCCGTTTCCATTAAAATGTGACATGATGCATCATAAATTGTAAATTTTATGACTCTTTGTTACGACTGCCTATGGGCAGGTCCAAATTTGTTATAATTTTTTTACTTTTTCTCTGCGTATATAAGAAAATCTACTGAAAATAATGCATTCATATCTCTACCATAATTGTAAATTTCAGGTGTTCAAATTTACGGGATTCACCTCTAGGTCGATGCAAAAATGCTAGTTTAGTATCGTTGCATATAATGTTAAACACTCTTCTTTTCACGTGCGGACACTGAGTAGAAATTGACTGTATATCAAGAAAGACTACAAAGCTTTATACATATTTTTTTTTTTTTACATTTTATGACCTCTGGGTATAGGGTTAATAATCCAAGTCAGAGTAAAATGGTGATATAGTATGATTTTATACACACATGTATTAAATATTCAAAAACTCGGTTTTTTCTTCTTCTGCTGACACTAAGTAAAAACTGACTGCATATTAAGGAGGCATGGTCACGGATTTGGCCAAAAATTATTTTCTTGATTTTAAAAATTACATTGCTTCAGTACGGCATTTTTTATAGGCAACCAAATTTAAGTGTCATTCTTTGAGTTATAAGCAAGTTAAAATGCTAACAATTCTTTGCTTTGACAACAAAGCTTTGTTTACATTTTGAACGTTGAAGTGGAAACTCCAGTTTTAGACCAAAAACGAATGTAGTAAACGTTAAGATCTGTTTATTTATGCCTAAAATTAATAAGAAGATGGAAAAATCAGCTTGACCGGTAAATTGAACTAATATGAACAGAAACAGGGCAGGAGCCTTGTATACATGACAAAGAATTGTGAGCCCTGTATCTTGCTTATAACTTCATTACGAACTCTCCAATTTTATTTGGTCTTTGGAAATGCATTTAGTAAAATGTTATATAATGTTAAAAAATAATCGTTTTTACTTCTGCCGTCACTACACTGTTGATGGATCCTTATCCACATTATCTTTTCATCTTATTTTTTGTTAATTTTTCCTTCACACTTTATAAATGAAATTGAATTAAGATATATATAAATGGTACATAAGCATTTTACAAAATTATTGCAATTTTCTCAATGGATATAATGCCATCCAAAAAAATAATAATAAAGACGTTGTACATAATGCAACTCGTCTCGGATCCCTTTATGGTTTTGTAGTAGAACTTCGTGGAACAACTGCCAATCATTTCGTTGAATAACTGATCGTATTATTAACACTAGAAGACAGAAGACTAGAAAGTCAGTGTATGTAAAAGGCAGATTTATGGTACAAATAAAAAAATCTGGACAATTAAGGGTGTTTCAAACATGGGTAGAATCAAAGACCGTTACAGTCCCTGAAACGTTCTACTTTCCCACTTGAACCGTGGATGAACGGTGAGCGCACTCTAAGCGTACGGTAAGCGCAGTCTGAGAGAACGGTAAGCGCACGCTAAACGGAATTTAGTGAGCACTAATGAACGGTCAATACACGATGAACGATATGTTATTAACGCTCTTTGAAAGCTAGATGAATGATTTTTTCGGAGTGCCTCGTGGGTTATCCTTATATTGTATTTCGTCGGTAATCAGGAAAGAAATACTAGTAGCTAATAAACTATGTGTACAATGCTGCTACATGTATCTTGAAAGTTGTCAAAACAATCCTATCATAGCCTATATCCTGTATCTTACATATTATCCTGCAAACAAGTAATAGCTTTCCGAAAAGCTTGGCTGACAAAATTTTTCAGTGGAGGAATGCATGGATCGATGAGGTTATCTTTTAAGAAATGAATTTTAATTTTCGCTGCTGATAATAAATTTATAAACGGAACGTTTAATATTTAAAGAGATATTTCAGTCTTTTTCTTCAATCTAGTGCATGTACATGACTTGAAATTCAATAATTTTATATTATTCTAGGAATGTACATGCGTACTTAGTATATCATTCAAATAACTGCATGTAAGCATGAAAGCGGAAGATTAAACAATCAAATTTAAATTGATTTTGTTATATTAAGAGATATTAAGGAAATAGGAAAGGATATTCAAGCACTTACAATCTTCAATCGAAAAATCTTGACAAGCAATTAAACAAGAGGCCTATGGGGCCACATCGCTCACCTGAGCAACAATGGGCGTTCAAGAGATATTGTGCCAATGACCCGTCGGTAGAATAACAAAAATAAATATTGTAAAGTATTCGAATTTTACACTTATTTTTGCGTACACGTAACCTTTGACATTGTACCTTTATGGAATACTATTTTTAACCAAAATAAGAAAATCCTACGCAAGATATAAAACTAAACATTTGGCAGGGATATACTGTTAACTTCCAATTCCCCATATTTTTGTTCTCCCCCCCCCCCTCCCCCCCTTTCTTCCCCACTTTATAAAGCGATCAAAATATAAGATAGCATATATGTACATTTTCTTCCTCAACTACTTACTAGTTAATACATCAGATTTTGCTTAATTTGCGCAGGTGAACAGTCTGATTTACCAAATTCTCTGTTTGATTTGATACGTAAAATGTACAAATTGCAGGCGATAATTCCCAGGTTACAAAGCATGAATAATGAAAACAAAACGAAAATCAAAACAGGCTAATATGACCGTCATATGTAAAAACTGTCAACCCATTGAAATATTTAACCACAATTTACTTCACAAAATCGGCACCAATGTTATTTGCATGTTTCAAAGATTCCCTTCGTACGCGAACTGTTGCACAACAAACAAATTCATCATTGTCAGATCGACCCGTTCATCATATGTCATGGCTACTTTAAACAAAAAACCTCGTTTTAGAAGTTAGGAATACGAGTCTTGGTAAAATGGGTAGGCAGACTCGGGCCGGGGCAAAGTAAAAGCCGGGGCAGATCGGCAATCGTTAATTCCGAAATACGCATTGTTTTGCAGCAATATTTACAGCAAATTCAAATATACTGGTCTGTAACATATCCTGAAAATGTTAATGAGATTGGCAGATTAATTACTGCTGATCTTTTGTTTTTGCCCCGGCCCGGTTTTGCCTACCCATTTTACCAAGACTCATGAATTACCAAACCCGAAGCTATTACTGATTGAAACACGCCTTTCCTTTTATATTATTTTCGTAAAAACTCAGATTTGAAACAGAATTATCCAATAATTTTTGAAATTTATATTTTCCTTTCCATAAGGATTTTTATTGAAAATTACATTGAATTTGACGTAGTAGTTCTTGAGAAGAAGATTTTAAAAATTCACCCCCTATATCTACAGTTTCGAGGTTTTCTCCGCTTTGAATTTAGATCGGTCTTTTTTTTGCAATTTATATTTGCCTTCCCATTAGAATGCTTTGTGCCAAATTTAGTTGAAATTGGTCGAGCGGCTTTAGAGAAGAAGTTCAAAATGTAAAAAGTTTACAGACGGACAGACAGACAGGCGGACGAACAGATGGACAAGGGACAAAATGTGACCAGAATAGCTCACTTGAGCTGTCAGCTCAGGTGAGCTTAAACAGGAGGGAATTTTCAAAATCATGAAGGAAAATCCAAATCCGTGGTGAAGGGGCGGGATTGAAGGAGGCGGGTAGTTTTCATTATAACTTCAATTCAATTCAATTAAAATCCCTTTTTATCAGTGTCGTATATTACATGCTTCGACAAAAGTGGAGAATAGGGTGCACCTATGACACTTCCTTTTTTCTAATAAGTCAAGTTAAGAAAAGTGTATGCTGCGAAAAAAGTGTGGGAGGTAGCCCGCCCACTCACCCCCGATGCTGCGTGCTCTGGGGTATTCTCATGATCCCTATTTGAACTAGTTATGAATGAGACATATTGTGGCGGGAAGCCTTGCTTTACCATTCACGCAGCGGTTGAGATGGATGAACTCATCCACTGGCATAGATCAATTTGGAGGTGATCAACTGATTTTTTTGTCCCCCGCCGCGGAGCGGGGACATAGAAATGCCGGGCGTCCGTCCGTGTGTCCGTGCGTCCGTGTTTCCGTCCGTCACACTTTTTTGTAAGCGCTCTCATGCCTACAAATTTTGACGAATTTTTCATTAAATTTATACCAAATATTTATACCACTATTACCTTGGTCAAGTTCGAAAATCAGCATTGGTTGATACTTTTTGTTGGAGTTATGGGACTTTGTGACCTTGGAAGCGCTCTCATACTTTTTGTAAGCGCTCTCATGCCTACAAATTTTAACGGATTATCGTTAGATTTATACCAAATGTTTATACCACTATTACCTTGGTCAAGTTCGAAAATCAGCATTGGTCGAGACTTTTTGTTGGAGTTATAGGACTTTGTGACCTTGTAAGCGCTCTCATGCCTACAAATTTTGACGGATTTTCATTAAATTTATACCAAATGTTTATACCACTAATACTTTGGTCAAGTTCTTTTAGATTGTAGTATTTTTGATATAGTTGCGACAGGAAAAATAGAAAAAACAAGATATCTGTGAGCCAATGCTCACTAGTGATACCCCCGCCCTGATGTGAATATGCAAAATAAGCAAAGTCATCATTTAACAGGAATTTGACGTCTGATTGGTACATAAATACATCCCATGATATGGCATGCCTATACAAATATTGTGTAAAAATTTCAAGCATCTGCGATAAATAGTTGCTGAGAAATCTTTTACGAAAATTTGTTTGAAAATTTTGGTTAAAAAATAAACAAAGTACTCCTTTAACAGGAAGTTGATGTCCATTTGGTACAAAAATATATTCCACGATATGGCATGCCTTAACAAACACTGTGTAAAAATTTCAAGCATCTGCAATAAATAGTTGCTGAGAAATTTTTGACGAAAATTTGTTTGAAAAATTTTGGTTAAAAAATAAGCAAAGTCTTCATTTAACAAGAAGTTGACGTCCGATTGGTACAAAAATATATCCCACGATATGGCATGCCTTAAAAAATACTGTGTAAAAATTTCAAGCATCTGCGATAAATAGTTGCTGAGATAAATGCGACAGAATTTTTTGTCACGGACGGACAGACAGACACACAAGGGTAAAAGAGTATACCCCCTCTCCTTCGGAGTGAGGGGGGGGGGTAAAAATGGGCAGTGGGGGTAAAAAAATGTTCCTCCCAACCTCCCCACACATTTAATTCTGGAACAGCCTTGAATGTTTGAAAATATTGCAATTTCATTTACAGTATACTAGTATACTGCCTGAGCGGCGGGGGACCCAGGAATTCTATTCTCGTGCTACATTTGTTTTGTAACAACAACTATATTATTAGCTTTTCTGATCACAATTTGTCCGTTGTCTGTCGTCGTTGTCGTTGTAAACTTTTCACATTTTCATCTTATTCTCAAGAACCACTGGGCAGATTTCAACCAAATTTGGCACAAAGCACCACTAGGTGAGAGGGATTCAAGTTTGTTCAAATGAAGTGCCACGCCCTCTTTCAAGGGGAGATAATTGAGAATTATTGAAAATTTGTTGGTATTGTTCAAAAATCTTCTTCTCAAAAACTATTCGGCCTGAAAAGCTTAAACTTGTGTGGGTGCATCATCAGGTAGTGTAGATTAAAGTTTGTTCAAATCATGATCCCCGGTGGTAGGGAGGGGCCACAAGAGGGGGATCATGTTTTACAATAGGAATATATAGAGAAAATCTTTAAGAATCTTCTTCACAAAAACTACTAGGCCAGAAAAGCTCAAATTAAAATGGCAGCATCCTCAGGTAGTGTTGATAAAAGTTTGTTCAAATCATGATCCCCGGGGGTAGGGTGTGGCCACAATTGGGGGATCAAGTTTTACATATGAATATATAGAGAATATCTTTAAAAATCTTCTTCTCAAAAACTATTGGGCCAGAAAAGCTCAAATTAAAAAGGGAAGCATCCTCAGGTAGTGTAGATTCAAGTTTGTTCAAATCATGGTCCCCGGGGGTAGGGTGGGGCCACAAGAGGGGGGATCAATTTTTATACAGGAATATATAGAGAAAATCTTTTAAAAAAATTCTTTTAAAAACTATTTGGTCAAGAAAGCTCAAATTGGCGTGTAACCATCCTCAGATAATGTAAATTCAAGTTTGTTCAAATCATGGTCCCTGTGGATAGGGCGGAGCCACAATGGGGTATCAAATTTTATATATAGAGAAAAATCTTTAATAATCTTCTTCTCAAAACTATTAGGCCAGGAAAGCCCAAATTTTGGTGGAGGCACCCCCAGATCATATAGATTCAAGTTTGTTTAAATAATAGTCCAGGAGTAGTTTGAGGCCACAATTGGGGATGAATTTTTACTTAGGAATATATAGAGAAAATCTTTAAAAATCTTCTTTTTATTAGACTATTTGGCCAGAAAAGCTTAAACTTGTGTAGAGGCATCCTCGAGTAGTGTAAATTCCTAGTGGTACGGCGGGACAATGATGGCGGTTTGAATTTTTACATAGGAATATATAGAGAAAATCTTTAAAAATATTCTGGAAAAGTTTTCGGTCCAAAACTCAGTACTTAGTGTGAAAGCACAGGTTATGCAGATTTAAGTTTGATGAAACCATGATTCCCTAGAGAAAAGTGGGGCCACGAAAAGGGGGGGGGGGGTTATATTGGAATAGAGAAAAATCTTCTTACAGGTACAACAAGAAAAGGGGCTTGGTATTTACCCAAAAAAAAAGAGTTGGATAACAAAAATTTAGCAAGATCTACTGTTCTCAGTTCTCAAGATATTTTGATACTGTGATGCTAATTTGATCAGAATTAAGGCAATTGTTGCTCAGGTGAGCGATGTGGCCCCCGGGCCTCTTGTTATATCATACTTTGCATCGAATGTTCAAAAGAAATGTTTTGAATTAACATATACATGTATACACACTTGAGTTGTAATTGTTTAATGCGCATTTAGTACACCTTTTAAAGATGAATGAACTTGCCCAATTGATCGAAAATCGAATCACATCCCGCTTCGGCAAATTCGTTCCTCCCGTAAACATTCCAGCTACATGAATACACATTTGTTTGAATTTAAACTGATGATTCGTTGTTAGTGATGATAATCCAACATCAATTATTACTTGCTTTGTACATGTACCGTAATTGGCGATGTGTAACAACTTGTTCCGTTGACACCCCTGCCATATGGCAATCTATTTTTAAATCAGGATAACACCATATACACAAGTTCATGGTGTATAGCCATTTTACTTGAAAACTCTTGCTCACTGTTGCCCATTACATCCTATATAACATTTTTACCGATTGCAAATGTAAATCAGATATGTTCAATTGTTTCCTTAATTTACAGTCAGGCATGATTTTTATTATATGTACACATGTATTTAAACTGAACACATTTTATTATAACCTGGGCTTCGTTAAAAAAAATATAGAGGGTAATCGTGTTCAAAAATCCAGACATCCGAATATACAATCGTGTTGGTGTGTGAACCTGAGTATGAATGTGTGTAATTCTGATCGTTTAACCCATAAAACTCGGGCATTAACACGTATTAGATTTGACCCGGTTCCTTCGTATGATGCACATTTCGCAGCTTTATTGTTTTCATTAGTTAAACCTTCACCTCTGCACACATTTAATCAGTAGTTTCTGCATTTGAAACTTCATGTTTGGCAATAGCACATCATACGTGATACAAGTTGACAAATGTAAAGTCCACAAGTTTTTCGAATTTAGACATGACCTTACATGGCATTTGCCTTGCTGCGGGGAAAAGGCATGCCGTAATCGCCAGAATGGACGAAAAATAAACATGATATTCAGCTAAACTGTTGCACTAAGTTATTAATGAACGACACTTTTTCTATTGAAAATACCGGCATTATTTTTGAAAATATTTGAGGTATAATTAAAACTGAACCAAACAAGAAGAGGTTCATTTATATAAAATTCGTTTCCGATGTGACGAATGTGCTGATTTCTGTACTATAATTATCATGGTATTGAACGATAGGGGTTAAAAAGAAATCTCTAATATCTTATTTCTCTAAAAAAAAATTGACATGTAAACTTGAATATTATATTTTGCTGTTTTTGAGGTCAATACGATGATATAGCTATCCGAGAAGTACAATATTCACCGAGCCCGAGTACAATATTCACCGAGCCCGAGTACAATATTCACCGAGCGGAGTACAATATTCACCGAGCGGAGTACTATATTCACCTAGCCCGAGTACAATATTCACCGAGCGGAGTACAATATTCACCGAGCGGAGTACTATATTCACCTAGCCCGAGTACAATATTCACCGAGCCGGAGGCAAGGTGAATATTGTACTTCTCGGGTAGCTAAATCATCGTGTTAATCGAAAAAAGAACCCAAGCAATAATTATTAAGGTCTTCCGTTTCCAACGGAAGACCTTACTATTATTCTGAAAAATTTTCAGATTTCTTATTATTTTTTTTTTTTCTTCTAGACGCCAACTTTGATCCTTAATATCTCGCTCGTTTGTTCACCGATTGTTTTGAAATTTTCAGGTCTGATAACATGCCGCGCGATGTTGGCGTTGCATATTTTAGTTGATGTAAATCCCCATCCGGTTTAGAGTTATTCCCCTTTTAGTAAAATTTAACGACTTCTTTTGTCCAGAGGGTTTAGCTTTAACGATGACTGGCAGAGTCTCAAAGATGGGCTGGTTTAGAAGCTGATACATTGAATTTGTGCGAGATATATTTTATTTATTATTTACATGCAAATAAAAGGAGTGGTATAGATGTTGAAACAAAGGTTGGAAAAAAATGCAAAAAAATTCGCGTATTTTCCGTTTTAGTTCTCTACTTGATAATAATTTGTTATAAGATGTATTTTAAAAGTTTTTGATCTTACCGAGACCTTTCATTCGGTATACAGAAAAAGGGGCTGGCCCCTATAATTAGGGAGTTAGAGGCTTCAAAAGTTTGTTGTCAATAACTTGTAAAGGATTAACAATTTCTAATGCATTATTGAAGCAAAGTTGTGAAGAAATGAATCCCGAATCCTTCCGTAGTATTCAATTTTATGTTTTTGTAATTTATAGTCGGCATTTGCAGAAACAATTTTTGTCAGTTCGGTCCATTTTTGTGGGGGTGTGCACGTTTAGGAAGTTATGAAAGGGCTTGTTGTAATGCAGTAATTGATAGATGCAGCGCGTAAAGATGATTCCACATTAATGTTTTTATTGATTTGTACAATTTCATTTCATTGAGATGAGCGTCTTTGATGTTATTTTTGTTGTTTGTTTCAAAACTGTGCCCCTCTCTATATATAGATGCATTACGAGACTCAGGTAACCGATCGATAGGAGAGTCGCTAGCTGTATTCAGGCCGTTGTCTAGACGACGGTGCATGTGCTTGTAGAGCGGGTTGTTCACATGTTAAACGCCCCACTGTTTTACTGTAACGAAGACATCTTGAATTGTTTCAGTACTGGGAGATGTGTTAATAAAATGGTTCCAATGCCTGATAATTAAACTTTTACTACAATACACGGCGTCATATAAAGTATAATGTGTAAATGTAAGGTGGCTATTTAAACGAACACGGGATTGATTCCCATAGAATGTTTTTTTAAAAGCATAACTGAACATTTATTTAAGATAGAGATACTATTATCATCGTTGAGATGATTTTAAAAATTGAACTTAATACTCGACTATTATACAAATTCAATCCAAAGCCGCTAATTTTAAGTATGGTTATTAGGGATATTACTTATGCATGACTCGTTCCGCGTTTTAAGCTATTTACAAAACATCTTCAAACGAAAACATCAAGCAGCTTTCATCAGCAATTTTTAAATTATTTAATACATACACAATTTTAAAGATTTAACTAAATAAATTGAGATTTATAAATGTACTCGATCGCTTTCTTCCGTGGAAAAAAAATTGCATCGGAAATATGTTGGTTAATGTTCATCAAATACGCTGTAGCCTTAGCGATCGATAAAAAATAACAAATTGTACATTTATAGATTGGTTAATTAACAAACGTTCAGACGTGCAATGTGTTTTTTACAAATTATATAAAATGTAGACTCAGTGATTGAATTCTGGAAGTTTCGAAATGGCTTCTTGTTATCCACTAACTGATACATGCAGCGCGTAAACATGATTCAACGTAAAATTCCCAAATGCTTGTATTAATATATTTAACTTTATTTCATAAAAATGAATTTCTATGACTTTGTTTCAGTTGTTTGTTTCAAAACTGTGCCCTCTCTCTATGTCCGAGACTCAGTTAACCGATCGATAGGAAGAGTCGCTTGCTACAAATAGACCGTCGCCCAGACGACAGAGCATGTGCCTGTAGAGCTACACATGTTTAAGGGACGCCCCACTGTTTCACTTTGTCAATAAAACAGTTCCAATACAATACATGGTGATTAAACTCAATTTTTCTACAATACATTACCCTCCTATGAAGCATAATGTATATTACTGAATTAGAAATTCAAAAACGAACACGGAATTTATTCCAATCGAAAGCTTCGTTTTGAAATACACAAAATGATGATTTACGATGTAGATAATATTATTATTGTGGAGATGATTTCTAAAAAGTGAACTTAATATTCGTAAATATCACTATTAGAATCAAAAGTCGTTAATTTTTAGTTATGACTCGCAATCCCCATTTCGCGTTTTTAACAACATGTTTTCGCAAAACATCAATGTGAAAGGTTTAGGTTATTAACCAAGTTTTTGTCCCCCGCCGCAACGCGGAACGGGGACATAGAAATGCCTGGCGTCCGTCCGTCCGTGGGTCCGTCCGTCACACTTTTTTGTAAGCGCTCTCATGCCTACAAATTTTGACGGATTTTCATTAAATTTATACCAAATGTTTATACCACTATTACCTTGGTCAAGTTCGAAAATCAGCATTGGTCGATACTTTTTGTTGGAGTTATGGGACTTTGACTGCAATAATGACTCCGTTTTATCTAAAAATTGACCTTGTAAGCGCTCTCATGCCTACAAATTTTGATAGATTTTCATTTAATTTATACCAAATGTTTATACTACTTTATCTTGGTCAAGTTAGAAAATCAGCATTAGTCATACTTTTTGTTGGCGTTATAGGACTTTGACCACAATAATGACTCTGTTTTATCGAAAAATTGACCTTGTAAGCGCTCTCATGCCTACAAATTTTGACGGATTTTCATTAAATTTATACCAAATGTTTATACCGCTATTACCTTGGTCAAGTTCGAAAATCAGCATTAGTCGATACTTTTTTTGGCGTTATGGGACTTTGACCACAGTAATGACTCAGTTTTATCCAAAAATTGACCTTGTAAGCGCTCTCATGCCTACAAATTTTGACAGCTTTTCCTTAAATTTATACCAAATGTTTATACCACTAATACTTTGGTCAAGTTCGAAAATCAGCATTGATCGATACTTTTTGTTGGCGTTATGGGACTTTGACCACAATAATGACTCTGTTTTATCGAAAAATTGACCTTGTAAGCGCTCTCATGCCTACAAATTTTGACGGATTTTCATTAAATTTATACCAAATGTTCATACCGCTATTACCTTGGTCAAGTTCGAAAATCAGCATTAGTCGATACTTTTTTTGGCGTTATGGGACTTTGACCACAGTAATGACTCAGTTTTATCCAAAAATTGACCTTGTAAGCGCTCTCATGCCTACAAATTTTGACAGATTTTCATTAAATTTATACCAAATGTTTATACCACTAATACTTTGGTCAAGTTCGAAAATCAGCATTGGTCGATACTTTTTGTTGGAGTTATGGGACTTTGACCACAAAAATGACTCCGGTTTTTCCAAAAATTGACCTTCTAAGCGCGCTCATGCCTACAAATTTTGACGGTTTTTAATAAAATTTATACCAAATGTTTATACCACTGATACCTTGGTCAAGTTCCTAAATCAGCCTTGGTCGATAGACTCGATACTAGTATACTGCTTGACCGGCGGGGGACCCTGGAATTCTATTCTTGTTCTATAGGAAAAATCCGTTTATTGAAATTTGGCAGGCGGTTGGGCTTCCAAAAGGGTATCTTTATTGTACGGATATCTCCTCCTACAGTTTTCAAAATGGGAAGTTGTTCTTTTGCAAACCAAGTGTACCTATATCAGAGGTTTTTAATTGCTTGAATTTTGATTTCTGATAATTTATGGAAAAAAAATACCAATTTATGAAAAAAATACCAGCTTTTGAACTTAGTCATTTTTGGCAAAATATCACATATAGGGTACTCTTTTTGTATGGTTAAGTCTTAGCTCCTACAGTTTTCAAGATAGGAATTTATTCTTTTCAGATCAAGTGTACCTATATCAGAGGTGTTCATATTGCTAGGATTTCGATTTCTGAAAATTAATGAAAAAATACCAGCTATTGAACTTAGTCATTTTTTCCCCAAAATATTGCATGTGGGGTACTATTTTTGTATGGATAACTCTCTAGTTTTCAAGGACACATTGCAAATCATGACGTCTAAAAACTTCCTCGATAGCCAAGATCCTATGTCTAGTTGAATGGGCTTTTACGATCCGTCACTAGTGACAGAGACTCAAGACCCAGTCAACTTAGAGATGGCTGCTTACAATTCAGTGATCAGTAAGAAAGACTTTGGGATCATTACCACGACCCAGGAAGGAATTCTCAACAGTCTCCATATGATGAGTGACGAAATAGGAAAACATGCTAGCTTGATCTTAAACAAACTGGACGAAATGAACAAAATTACGCAGCCAAAAACAACGCAGAAGAAAAAAACCCGGCTCATGCTAAACCAGTTCACTTTTCGCCTGATTGCCCTACGAAGGAAAACAACCGGGGCTCGACTTCCCAGCAGAGTTCTAACTACAGTAAACCTTCAAACAATAATTGTTTCATCTGCAAAAAGGAAGGCCACTGGATGAAAGATTGCCCAGAAAAAAAATTAAAAAACAAATACTGGACAGACCAAGAACACAAGGCTCAGGACTGCCCATAAAAAGAAAATCACCCTCCCACCAACAAAGAGAAAATTTGTCATTCTATGTTTTCTATTTTTTTTGGTGCTTATTTCTTCACTTGTTTCATGTTTTTTGATGTTCTTGTTCAATAAAATTCATTTTAACCTAAAACCCGTTTTTTTTTTCCTCATTTACATAAAAAGTGCACTCAGTTGAACCGTCTAGCTAGGGGCCTTATACTACTTACATAGGCGAATTTAATGAAAGAGCTAGGATGAGTAGTCCCATGTAAGTAAGAATGAGTAACCAACTGACTGTACTGAATTTTTGTCGTGCTATATATACTAAATGTCCGTTTCTATCATTCAGGCGCACATTTTATAAATTGTGCCTGTTTGGGAGGGTAACAGTTGAAATTGACAACCCTAGAAAGCCATTGTCAACCTACTACACTAATTAATTTATATACATAGTGCCTGGTTCGGAGGGTGACTGTTGAAATTGACACTTCGTCGGTTGACAATGGTTTTCCAAGGGTGTCAATTTCAACTGTAACCCTCCCAAAGAGGCACTATTTAATCTCTGTCTAGTGTTGTGGAAGTAACAACAAGAGAAGAGAGATAGTGAGACAGAGTTTTAGTTAATAGTGTTATCCTTCTTCTTGCATTGTAAAGTTATGTGTATGCGTTTTACGCTAGCTTGCACACAAACGTATATGCAAACACATAAAAAAGATAAACATACCCCGCATTGTTTTCATGTACTTTCTTATGACCCGGCATACTGTCATACTAATCGAATATTAAATAGCAAAATCCACACTGAAACATCTAGTTCAAAACAGAAATTTTAAAAAATTCCAAATACGTCATGCGAAGTCAAAATAATGTAAAGTCATACATGGAATAAAAAAAAAATAAACTTATAACAGAAAATCTGGAAAAATTTTCCGTTGGTTATTGCCGTTGACGACCGAAAAACATTTCAAATTGTTTAGAATGATTTGGTTTTAAATTAATTGGGCGTATTTAATGAGGAACACCATTCAAAAATATCTATTCTTCCTGCGATTTTCGCATTATATTTAAGGAGGCCGATTTGGGTTTTTTTGCGGAAAAACTACAATAGCAAAACTCTTTATTTTTTAACCATATGTAATTTAAACCAACTCTAGTTTATATGCGAAGGTTCATGAAAATCGACCGTCTGGTTCTTTTAAGGGACCATCTCAAAATAGAGGTACATTTACTATAGGAATGTATAGGAAACTGTCATTTTCCTCACATCAAAGCAGTTTTAAAAAATACTACAATAGCTTTTTTTCTCAAATTGTTATATATGATAAGTAATATCATTTCCTACCTTATATGTAAAAAAACACAAAATTCTACCGTCTGGTTTTTAGTGGGGGCCATCTCAAAATATTAAAATGCACCAAATTTTGCTATATATTTGGATCATCACGAATGATGATTGGTATAATGGATTCATTCCAAAAATTAGGAAAATATCCTCGAGGATAGCATCATTCTGTATATAAAATTTCAACAGCGTACAATTTTTACTTTTTCTTTTATGTTATTTCTTATAACGTACTCCTACAAAGCTTCATTTTATCATAACGTCATAAAAGCGAAATGGCAATGCTCCCCTACCGCACAACGTAAAAATCGTGTTAAAAATAAAAATTTCCTTTAAAAATCTAAATATTTTTATCTGTATTTTGTTTATTGTGTTCAATTTTATAAATGATATCGAAAAAAATTCATAAGAAGTATAAAACAACTGTATTATATTAGAATGCGCAAAAACATGCGCAATGCAAACTAAAGTCGGCCTCCTTAAAGATACCTCATGGTTCAAATGATATTCATTCAAAAGTATAAACAATTTCAAAAATTTTTATCAGCTGAAACGATGCAAAAGTATTATATGAAAACTCTCTCCTTTGCATTTTATCGACTATTTTTTCTTTATAAATACAATGCCAAATACAGGGTAATCTCAGGTAGAGGGTAGACTTCCATTGTTATCAAAACACAATTCACACCTACATGTAAATAATATATTTTTAACTTATAACGTCACTTCCCCCACTGCTAAAGTGCAAAGATGTAAAATCAGCGGTTAACTATGATCGTTTAAGCTAATGTATAAAAGTATAAAACATATTCAAGAAAGTTTTCAAGCAAACTTACTTTTCTTTATTCGAAAAAGACAACTGAATTAAAAAATCTTGGATTGTCGCGTGCTATAAACCCGAACTCTCAGTTTAGCCGATAACTGGTCTTAGCCGATAATTGTTTAACTAATAATGGAAAATGTGTTTCTTTAGGAAATCGGTTGTAGATTTAGTACTTATTTGTTACAATTTTATAAAACATTTTTTTTTCATTTTTAATTTGCGCAATATTTTGTCCTTTCCATCGTTCAGACGAATGTTCGACAAAAAAGAATTAAATTCTAATAACAAATTGCAATACTAGATTCCTCTTTCATTTCTTTTAAATTTGACCAATTTCTATGGCAATTCATACATATTTGTTGATGATCTCAATCATCGTTTTTATTTGTCAGCAGATCAAATTGTTTAAAGTATCGATATGTTTTTTTCCTCTGTTCAAATTATTTTTGTCTGAAACTTTCATTTCTGAGACTTGGTTTCCACAACCTGTTATCTGTAAAAAATAATTTATAGTTCAAGCATAAAAATGCAGATATTTCTTTTGTCTGAACAGATAACAGCAGTAACAAAAAGAAACACTTTGCAAGTTTTAAAGTTTTATTATCGGGGGATTTTGATTTCTAATTCTAAACAACAATTAAATCTTCTCTTGCAGAGAAGCCCCTCTGCGGGTTCAACACAGTCATGGAGAGTGACCTTCTGTTTGAGAGTAGGGTCACAGGCTTTTGAAGGGGCGTGGGTGGGTCTCTCCAACTGTCCGCGAGGTCGAGTTGGGACTGCAGACCTCCTCTCTCTCCTCAAATAGATGTCGCGGTATTTCCTGAGGGGAAACCAGAGCACAAACTCAATAGCACCAATCGCCGCTGTGATAATCGCCGCTGTGATAATGGCGGAAAGTGCCGTATTAAACGCTTTGTTCACTAAAAATAGTAAAAAATATGTTACTTCACTGTGATCGTAATGTATGATTTTTAAAGCCATATCAGAGACCTCCATTACATATAGCTTAAACAATTAAAAAAATGTGTTGTATTCATGTCTGTTTTTAAAGCATCATCAAACGTTATAGTTTATAATAAAAAAAATATTTTTAACGTTTAAAAGCTTTAAAAAAATAAAATTACTTACTTGTCTTGTTACTCTGCTCATTTCATGCAAAAAACAACAACAAATTACAACAACAACAATAAAACAAACAAGAAAAAATAAAATAAAAACAACTACAAAACAACATGTAGTCATACTTTAAAAAATAATTATTTATTTCTGCGCCATTTCAAACACCGTTGTGTCAATACGTCTTACATATCTCTCTAGATGCTACATGAGTTGTCATTCAAAAGAAAGAAAAACATTAATGTTATAAAGGAAGAATAAAGTGGATATAGAAACATACCAAAATCTGAAACTGAACTTTATTTATTTTACAACGAATAAATTGATAAACAAATTCACAACTTATATTAACATCTCTCGTTGGTACGAATGTTAGCGCGAGGGGGTCCTTGGTGTGGGAAGAAGCCGGAGTACCCGGATAAAACCCACGTGTCCATACCCTATCACATACAACCACTGTCGATCACGAGGATGGAACTTGGGTCGCAACGGTGAAAAGCGAGTGCATTGTCCACTAAGGTACGTGGACACCAACATACCAAAATCACTGTGCCTGTAATTAAACTTCAGTAAATTTAAGCATTTTAGAAAGCAACAGATTTGTAAATTTTTAGCGATGTAAACCATTTCCTTTTAACAGGATACTTGATGGAATGTACGAGTATCTAATACTAAAACGTGTATTAGATTACACAGATGTATATTTTTCTGTTATTTCAAAGTGCATATACTTATCAAAAAACTTTTCAAACATAACTTAAATATGCATATACACGTGTACGTCATAACCATGCCATCATCATAACCTGTATGCAGTAATTGTATCATTGTTTGTGAGCTTTTCCTTTGACGTCAGCAATTCATTTTTTCTTGATACACAACAGTTTTATGTGATGTATCTGTGATAGATCACACTTTTTCCCCTGATAGATCAGACTTTAAAAAAAAAAGAGTAGAAAAAAATAAGAAAATTGTATTTATGATTTACAAATTCATGTGCTTCATGAAGTTCAAAGAACATACCTGAGTTTCTGTGAAATGTTTCAAGCAGCTATAAAAATTATTACAAGAAAAACTTATCATGTTTTACTGCTTAAACAGCCACTTAATTATGGCTCGAAATGAAATACACAATTATCTAAATCCGGTGTACTCCACGAGTCCAGATTTTTTCCTCATCTTCCGGCATTATCGAATCAACTTGTCGCACTTTGGCACCTAAACCCTTTGATAATAATTCCTTCATGCAAACATCTAAAACTTTGCGGAAAACGGCAAAAAGGTGGTCATCTTCATCAAGAAATTTCAAATTGAATGTTTTCCTCTCGCAAATGACGCAGTGATCCGCACACAACGAATAGAGGACGCGGGGGAATCACTGCCATTCTGTTTATGTACATCTAACACAAAGCGCCGTAACCAGTGATTCTGTTTAGGATCTTCGTCCCGGGGATGCATATCAACAGATTGTGAATGTTCAGGTTTTCTAATTTATTTAAGGAATTCGGTATCAACTATATCCTAAGAATTGCGAGAGCATAAAATCACAACCGTCATCTACGGCATTTTTGCTTAAAAGGGCGAGGTAGATGGAACTTTCATAAAATGTTTTACGCTTAACATCTAGAGTCACGTGCTCTTTTTTCATTGGTCATATAAAATGGAACATAATAAAATTTTGATAGATCATGGGCAACTCGGTGCATTGAAAACAATGATACAAAACATATAGAGTAACTTTTTAACTCGTGCATCTTCAGACACCAGACTCGGGGAGAAGCCCCCTAGTCTGTTATCTGAAGATACACTCGTTAAAAAGTACTCTATATATTACTAAGTGACCAATCGTCTGGTATACAGCTGATGTCTTTTATTGTGGTCATTATTTTTGAATGGTTTGCCTTAAATGATTTCTTTCTGTGACCATCGTTTTTATGGTCCATTATTTTGAAATAACTTTTAATTTATCTAATATACTGTAGCAAAATTGGAAATGCAAAGACATTTTGCTATCTACTTGTACATGTACGTAGAATAAGTCAATAAGTATTTTTACAAAATTGAAAAAAAAATAAAGAATACAGGGTAAACAACCACTATATGGATAATATTTGACTAGCGTTCCTATTACAAAGCTGCAAGACGATTGTTTCCATCTTGCATTGATCAAATCATCTGCCTAAACCTGAGGAACTGTAAACCATTTAAATTATTGGTGTATTAATTGATGTCTTTTTTTTATTTGCTAAAAAAATTTATCACAGAAAATCATTTTGTTACACTCTATGTATATGCATATATTAATGCATTATGAAAGTGATAAAAAACAGAGTTGCTGACTGTTTAAAAGGACTTAACTTGGCTCAAGAAAATAACAAGACTATTATTTACATTCTCAAAGAGTACCCGCATACTTGATAGGGGAATTGTACATGTACAAGTAAACAATTATAAAATACTGACCAATTTGACATCCCTAATAAATCATATACCTTTAAACAAAAAATCCCACAGGATGTGGAGTCCTGCTGTATGGGGATATCTGTAGGGCAACTTAGGTGCCACTCTTCATAACCCATTGTTTTAGAGCTACAAAATTCAGTCAAACTTTTCACTACTCTTTCTTTGGTTCTACATTGAACAAAAATGCATTGATGTGGTCTTTATATACATTACAGGAACATGTACAGTTAACTTTCAGCAGATAAACATATCTTACAACTTGTCCTTTCTTTATTTAAATATATATTCATTCCATGTTATTATTCATAGTTGACAGTCTTCATATAAATAAACATGATAAACTTACTTTAAATGTTTTGAGTATAGCCGAAGACTTTTAGTCTTATGGAGTGGATCCATAACATAACAACGTTTATGTTGCACATCAAAAACCTGTAACATATGATCTTTCTGAAAGCATATTTTAAATGATTGAAGCCTTAGGCTTAACTTCTTTTTTTAAATTATATAAAATCATTATAATAATAACATCCTTTATAGTATCAATATTTCTTAATGCTACATCTATGTAGAATAATTTTCAGAATGAAATAGAAAGCAGATTTATTTTACATACTAAATTACCAAAAATTCATAAATCTATTTTTGACTATTATACTGCTTATTTATTGTTTCCGTGATTCCTACTTACGACAGCCACCCAGTGGCAACTCTTCTCGTTTAGACAGCCTATGACTACATCATAGTCTCTTATGTCCTGCTGTAACACAGAATTCAATACAACATTTGTTACACATTTAGTCGTTGTCAATATTTCAGTTTCATATAACATAAAATGTAAATAAACCTTTCAATACAAAGATAATCAGGTGAGATTTTTGTTAGTAATTACTATTGTGACTATGGTTATCATACATTTTGTGTGGTATTAACCTTTTTCGACCACCCCATATGGCCTTTCCCAAACATGATAGACGGTATAATAGGACTGCTGACACACAGCATCGTCTACAATAATTATACAGTTTTGTTTTAGAAAATAAAATAGAGATAATAACACTATACAATCAGAGTGACAAAAACGTCCATGCTCTAATAATTCATTTTTTTCTATCATTTGTTTATTGCAAAGTGAATATTTTCCATGTTTCTGTTTTTAAATGTTTATCATACCTGGTTCACCTGATCTGTTTTTTTTTCTTTATTATGCTTATATATGCATTTATTATCTACAATTTGACAAAACTGAGCATAAATATGAAACCTTCATGATAAATGCTACATCGTGAAATACTATATAGCAAATTGTCTCTTTATATATTAATAATCTGTTAAAAACAACTAATACACATGCCGTACTTTTCTCCTGATATACCTGTATGGGTCACTCTATATTAGGTGTGCCTTATTCTATCCAATCTACCGGTATGTCATATTTAACAGTCTTAATATACAAATACAAATGTATCTGGAAGTGTTAACAATATCTATATTCAATAACCGAAATAAATGACAGAATTTCTACTCTAGAATCAATTAAAGATAAAACATAAATTTACCTGATCTTTCAGTTCTTCCCCGGGTCTAAGTGTAGCAAGGTCTGCTATGTACATGGTTAGACCATGCACCAGTCCGATCTTCTCTTCTGTCGACCCCTCCCATTCGGTCCAAATAGCTTGTACTAAATATTTACCAAACAAATAATAAACAATATATTAACCTGTTATCAATAAATTTACTGCACTATTAACAGCAGCACAATTGATAAAAGATCATTTATTTTTTCAAGTTATAGGGCCCAGACTCCAGTCCCCCAAAAAATAAAATTAGAGTTCTTAAAACCATTGTGAACCTTTGTGAAAAAATTAATATGATTAACATATATATTATTTATAAATACTCATTCAAAGTTTAAAAAAATCATTTATCAAAATACAAAATGTAATGAATCTCAGTAGATCTATACATCTGTGAGAATCTGAGATACAAGACTTAAGTCTAAAGTATACTAAATATACTAAAAAAAGACTTGCTAACTTGCAGGCATGTTCACGAAACTTTCCTAAGATATGCCCTAAGTGTGTTCCTAAGATATGACTTAGGAAAAAAGTTAGGAACATCCTAGGATCAACTTAGGTCACGTCTTAAGATGTAGCTCGACGGTAACTTAGGAACATCTTAAGTTAGGATATCCTAAATTGTGTTATGGTCATTAATAATTTGATCACAGTCTCTATATTTTGGTAATCATGTAGAACTTTACGCTTATATACTTTGTGTGGGTTATTATGTTAGAAATTATTAAAATTTGAGTTGATGGACAGTCTTTTTTAGCCAGAAGTAAGTCATCATCGATAGCTATGAAAAAAAAGACACTCAAGTCAGTAGAACGAAGATTGCATGCGCAAATATTTGCACTGATATTTTTACATGACATCTTACATTAACAGAGTAATAAAGATTTGGCAATAACGGATACTCGCACGTTATATGATATATTGTGATATGCTTCACTGCATGGTAATTTTTTCATACAGAGGAGTGTAATTTTTCAAACAAAAACTACTTTGACATTTATTTACATGTAATGTTTAAAAAATTCCTTTAATAAATTAATATTTATTACTATAAAGATTAATTAGCTCTTGCAATCTCTTTTATTAATCAACTGTTATATCAAAATGAAAATTGATTCTTGCAGGACTCGAACCAATGCTTTTAAAATTGAAATATTTACAGTTACTTAAACTCTACGCTTAACCACTGAGCCACGAAACTAGTCATTGAGGTAATGGTAGATGAAAACAAAATTCAAAGGCTTTTCGGACTAGAGGCCAAACATCAGATCATCAGATTCAAACCAGTCGAGTATGCATGCTGACGCTGCGCGTATTACTCTAGATGGTAAGTAGTAGTGTATATTCTAAAGAATTTGCATAACACATTCTTCTATGATTTTATATTTGGTACATATCTATTTTGATTTATTTCACTAGAACCAGACAATCAACCATCGCTGGAAGCGTCAGCAGAGAGAAAGAGGAAACCGACACGCGCTTCATCAGAGGGAAATTACATGCAACAGCTCCTGGAGGTAGAAGAACAGAAGCTTGAAATTGCCAAAGAAAAACTAGAAATTAAAAAACGGAGACTAGCTATTGATGAACAGAGGCTAGCTTTGGATCAACAAAAGTTTCAACTGGAACTTCAACGCCACCAAGTGTATTGGGCAAAATACTGTGTAACATTCAGTGTTACGGATCAAAATCAGTGAAATATTTTTATATGCTACATTATTTGACATGTCAAATATATAAATTGTAATTTACAACAGTTTATTTACTTGTAATTCATTGTCTGCAACATTAGAGTTACATCTTTGTAAAATATACATACAAACATTAATTGATATTTAAAAATACTTACAATCAAAATTTACACTGAAAATCGTCCAACAATCAACTGATCACGCAGTCCAGAGCCATCGTTAAACCGTCCTCTGTAGTCAATTCGAATTCTACCATTGTCGCATGGAATAGCGTCATTTGGTAGTGGAATTCGATGTCTAATGCACATGTTATGCAGAACAGCACATGCAACAGTTATGTTACAAGCCCTTTGTGCACTGTAAACAAGAGTACCTCCACTATTATCAATGCATTTAAATCTTGATTTTAAAACTCCAAAGGCGCGTTCGATAACATTTCTTGTTCTTATGTGCACTGAATTGTATCTCTCTTGCGCTTCCGTGGTCGGATTCAATACAGGAGTCAGTAGCCATGGGCGCAATGGATACCCACTGTCTCCGAGTAACCATCCTTGTGTTATTGCTCCATTTTCAAAGAGGTCGTGTATGGAAGAATTTCTCCATATGTGTGAATCGTGTGTCCCGCCGGGCCATTTAGCCACTACATTAAGGAAAATCAAATCACTATCACACACCCCTTGCACATTGATTGAATGGTAACTTTTCCTGTTAACGTATAAATGTTCGTCTACAGATGGGGATTTTATGCGTTTATGCGTCCCATCAATAGCCCCTACCGTGTTTGGGAAATTGGAAATTCTACTGAAGTCTAGCATCAGTTTAGATAGTCGTTGGTGGTCAACTGGCATACATATGTTTTCTCGTGATATCTGCTTAAGACATTGGTTCATGTCGCTTATAACGCGGCTTACACTTGCTCTTGATATGTTGTGAACGTCCCCTATCACTGCCTGAAAGCTGCCTGTTGTGTAAAATCTTAATGCAACCATGACTTGCAATGATACAGGCAATGCACGTGATCTTGCGGTAGGTCTTTGAAGTCTATCCCTAAACATATTGCAAAGATTGATGATCAGAGGACGTGAAAGTCGGTACTTACTAACGACAGCATCATCATTTAAGTAATCTAGAGGGTTATCAATGTCTCTGAATATCCTTTCACGATTTCTGTGAGCGATGTGCATCAAAACAATCGCTGCCGCCATCTTTAAAATAAAGTTAGGATGATCTTAGGACATGGTGTATGCTGTCCTAAAGTTAGGACGTACTTATGGAGAGGTCCTAAATTTAGGAGAGCTTCGAGAAACAGACTTAAGACTAAGACGCATCCTAAGACGTATTTAGGACACACCATAGTCCTAATATAGCTTCGTGAACATGCTTGCTGGTTTCAATCTGGCTGATATAACTGAAATTCAAACTCTAGGGTTTATCTTGTTGATTTTTGCCGTGTGAGTTTATCCCCAAATCTTTAATTGCTTACGACATTGGACATAGGGATCTCCTTTCGCATCTATACGTCAACTATACCACACTAGGTTTATGTTATTATTCATGAGAACGATAAGAGCAAATTCGGAATTAAACTATAATTGCTGCATCCATTTAATACCGGTGTATCAAGCCAGCAATGGTAATATTATCATATTTACAAATTCTAGAAGCTTATTTTTATGATAATCGAAAATAATTATTGACAAGCAACATCAACATTTCAGCGGGGACCCTGCGTTTTTCGTGAAGAACAAGTTAGTAGTTTGTTCTTGAAATTGGGAAACGCCCGATTTTCAGTTTTACACTCATTAGAGTTAGATACAGTCTCGGAGCGAAACCTACATACAGGTATAAACTTACAGGTGGTCTTGTGTTTCATAAAAGCCGTTATCGCGATCTTGAAGACTAGTCTTATACTTATAGCACCGATCTAAGCTGAAGAGAAGGGAAAAAGAAAGTTAATTTACATTCTTATCTTCAATGATAAAAGAGTTCTACAATTGCTCATTAATACACAACTATTTTGGAACTATTTTTGGGTGACCTGGGGTCTTAGTTGAGCGTACGTTTTATCCTTCTGCTATTTATACGCTTTGTATGCTCACATCACACCACGCCCGATCTAATTTGCCCGTCCTATTTATACGCTTTGTATGCCCACATCACACCACGCCCGATCTAATTTGCCCGTCCTAATTATACGCTTTGTATGCCCACATCACACCACGCCCGATCTAATTTTCCCGTCCTATTTATACGCTTTGTATGCCCACATCACACCACGCCCGATCTTATTTTCCCGTCCTATTTATACGCTTTGTTTGCTTACATCACACCACGCCCGATCCAATTTGCCCGTCCTATTTATACGCTTTGTATGCCCACATCACACCACGCCCGATCTAATTTGCCCGTCCTAATTATACGCTTTGTATGCCCACATCACACCACGCCCGATCTAATTTGCCCGTCCTATTTATACGCTTTGTATGCCCACATCACACCACGCCCGATCTAATTTGCCCGTCCTATTTATACGCTTTTATAGCCCACATCACACCACGCCCGATCTAATTTTCCCGTCCTATTTATACGCTTTGTTTGCTTACATCACACCACGCCCGATCTAATTTGCCCGTCCTTTTTATACGCTTTGTATGCCCACATCACACCACGCCCGATCTAATTTGCCCGTCCTATTTATACGCTTTGTATGCCCACATCACACCACGCCCGATCTAATTTGCCCGTCCTATTTATACGTTTTGTATGCCCACATCACACCACGCCCGATCTAATTTGCCCGTCCTAATTATACTCTTCGTGCGCTCACATCGCTGCGATAATGAAACAATATGTTTTTAGCTCACCTGAGCTGAAAGCTCAAGTGAGCTATTCTGATCACTTTTTGTCCGTCGTCCGTCCGTCCGTCCGTCCGTCTGTCCGTCTGTCTGTCCGTCTGTAAACTTTTTACATTTTGAACTTCTTCTCTAAAACCGCTTATCCAATTTCAACCAAATTTGGCACAAAGCATCCTTATGGGAGGGCGAATATAAATTGCAGAAATAAAAGTCCGATCTGTATTCAAAGCTGAGAAAACCTTGAAACTGTAGAAAAAGGGGGGTGCATTTTAAAAAATCTTCTTCTCAAGAACTACTGATTCCAATTCAACGTAGTTTAGCATAAATTATCCTTATGGGAAGGAAAATATAAATTGCAAAAATTAAGGTCTAATTCTGTTTCAAATCTGAGTTATTACGAAAATAATAATAAAGGAAAGGCGTGTTTCAATCAGTTTAATAGCTTCGGATTCGGCATCCGGTAAAATGGGTAGACAAGACTTGGCCTGGGCAAAACAAAAGATTGGCAGTTATTAATCTGCCAATCTCATTAAAATTTCAGGATATATGATGGACCAGTATATTTGTATTTGCTGTAAATATTGCTGCAAAATAATGCGTATTTGGAATTGACGATTGCCGATCTGCCCCGGCTTTTATTTTGCCACGGCCCGGGTTTGCGTACCCATTTTACCAAGTCTCGTATTCCATACATCTAAAACGAGGTTCTTTGTTTAAAGCAGCCATGACATTATACGAAAAAGGGTCGATCTGACTATGATGAATTTGCTTGTTGTGCAACAGTTCGCGAATGATGGGAAATTTTTGAAACATGCAAAATATATTGGTGCCGATTTTGTGTAGTAAATTGAGGCTAAATATTTCAACGCGTTGAAAGTTTTCACACATGACGTTGGTGTTAGCTTGTTCTGATTTTCGTTTCGTTTTCATTATTTATGCTTTGTAACCTGGGAACTATCGTCTGTATTTCGTGATTTTTACGTATCAAATCAAACAGAGACTTCGGTAAATCAAACAGTTAACTGTTTACCCGCGCAAATTACGCAAAATCTGATGTATCAAAAAAGTACTGAAATACAATTCATTCTATCGGTAATTCGGCATTATATTTTGCGTAATGGTAGATTAATGCAATAGGTTTTGTTGAGATGCTCGGCTTTTTCTCGAGTTTATTCAGTTTAAATAGAGTTTGATATCGCTGTCGGAAATATGTAGGTATATACATGTACATGTATATATATGATTCATTTCGAAAAAATAAATTGTGTTCTTTATTTGTTATAGTGCATGTTTCTTGTGTTTTAATTCATTGTGTACAATTTCTATTTACTAACCATATTTGAGTGTTAAGCTTCGAATTATAAGCAAGATACAGAGATTTGCTCACAATTCTATGTTTGTACACAGATCTTAAAAACTAAAGATTAAAAAAGTAAAAAAAAATTGTCAATATTTATTAAGAAAATTTTCAAAGTCTCTTCTTCCAGAAACTTATTGTATTGTAAACTTAACCTTTTTAGCTCACCTGAGCCAGTCTTCTTCTCAAAAACTATTAGGCCAGGAAAGCTCAAATTTGAGTGGAAGCATCCTCAGAAAGTGTAGATTCAAGTTTGTTCAAATCATGGTCACCTGGGGTAGGGTGGGGCCACAAAAGGGTGATCATGTTTTACATAAGAATATATAGAGAAAATCTTTAAAAATCTTCTTCTCAAAAACTATTAGGCCAGGAAAGCTCAAATTAAAATGGAAGCATCCTCAGGTAGTGTAGATTCAAGTTTGTCAAATCATAGTTCCCATGGGTAGGGTGGGGCCACAATTGGGGGATCAAGTTTTACATAGGAATATATTGAGAAAATCTTTAAAAATCTTCTTCTCAAAAACTATTAGGCCAGAAAAGCTCAAATTTGAGTGGAAGCATCCTCAGAAAGTATAGATTCAAGGTTGTTCAAATCATGGTCCCCGGGAATAGGGTGGGGCCACAATTGGGGGATCAAGTTTTATATAGGAATATATAGAGGAAATCTTTTAAAAATCTTCTTCTCAAAAATATTTGGCCAAGAAATCTCAAATTGGCATGTAACCATCCTTAGGAAGTGTAGATTCAAGTTTGTTCAAATCATGGTCCCTGGGGGTAGGGCGGGTCACAATGGGGGATGAATTTTTATAGATAGAGAAAATCTTTAAAAGTCTTCTCCTCAAAACTATTAGGCCTGGAAAGGCCATATTTGAGTGGAAGCATCCCCAGATCATATAGATTCAAGTTTGTTTAAATAATAGTCCAGGGGTAGGGTGAGGCCACAATGGGGGATGAATTTTTACTTAGGAATATATAGAGAAAATCTTTAAAATCTTCTTTTTAAAGAATTTTTGGCCAGAAAGGGTTTAAACATGTGTAGAGGCATCCTTGGGTAGTGTAAATTCAAGTTTGCAAAATCACAGTCATTAGTGGTAGGGCGGGACCGTGATGGCGGTTTGAATTTTTACATAGGAATATAAAGAGAAAATCTTTAAAACTATTCTGGGAAAGTGTTCAGTTCAAAACTCAGTACTTAGTGTGAAAGCAAAGGTTATGCAGATTTAAGTCTGATGAAACCATGATTCCCTAGAGAAAATGGGGCCATGAAATGGGGGGGGGGGGGTATATAGGAATAGAGAAAAATCTTCTTACAGGTACAACAACAAAAGGGGCTTGGTATTTACCAAAAAATAAGAGGTTGATAAAAATTGGCAGATTTTCAATTTTTTTTAGCAAGATCTACTGTACTCAGTTGTCAATATATTTTGATACTGTAATGCTAATTTGATCAGAATTAAGGCAATTGTTGCTCAGGTGAGCGATGTGGCCCCTGGGCCTCTTGTTAAAATATTGAATCAGTACTTCAATATTTATGCAAACATATTATTTTTTTTTTTTTGGGGGGGGGGGGGGGTGTTTGTTATTAGTATCACAACACTGGGACGTTTTGCTCTAAAATGTAAATGCACATATAAAGAACATTTTTCAAGGGAAGATGGGAGGATATAAGAGAGTTTTTTTGTATAATTTTGTTTGCAATTGGGTACGGGATCCGAAATCTACTATTAGTATTTGAAAAAGTTTGATTATCCTTGGTGGATCTAGGATGTATGTACCCTTGGGCCTTTTAGATCTGCGCATAAAAAAATAACCTTCAGTTATATTTATGAGCCGCTGTGTTCTCACGGTTTTAGTAGTTCGTTTCCGTATCCGATTACATTATATTTACAGTTTGCAAATAACATTAGCGTAAACAAAATATAAAAAAACCAGGAAATGAGTGATATTAAATACCTTTTAATCAATTCGAAAAAAATGATACCACTGAATATAGGAGAAAAAACCTTTTCTTCAAGGAAGTATTGAAAATCTATCATGATTTTGACCATTTTAAAAGAAAAATAATATTTAAAAAAATGAGGCTCATTTTTCTCAGTTCGCATATAGATATATTTTTATAAAATTCATTGACCAGTTTATGTAAATTTATGTCCCTAAATACGCTTATGTAATCACATGGCTTACAAATGTGCGGCGGAGCTAAAAAACAAAAGTCTACGGATAAATATTGTACACAGTGTATCCCTAAAATAAACAAGTCATGATTTATATCTTTCGTGTGGTTGTTTCTCCTTGGTTAAACAACGGACTCTATAAAAGAGCAGGGGCTACATTAAAGATTAGTACATGCATTTTAAATAGAACCATTCAACAAAATATATTTTTTGCCAATTTACTGGGGGCTGCATTAAATATATTCTATTTGCGAAGAAGAAATATACTGCCCGAGTTAAACCTAATATTTTTATTCAGTTATTGACATTTAGTTTAGCTGAGATTTACAACTAATTTGCTCAAGGATATTAAACCGTATTTTAATCTCGTACGACTGATTTATATTTCCCATTTTTAATGTGAAACTCAATGTGCAACATTGCAGAATCTTTTAATCCTTAATTTTACCAACGTATATTTAATTATTTAATTCCACCGTCTTGTGTAAAAAAAACAACTTACAAGCTCTGAACTTTAGTTATATTTTCAAAACTTTAAAAAAAACAAGTAAGAGTTTAAAACCTGCAAAATATGATTCACGTGATTTAGATGATCTGGCGTTGAATGAATAATATACACAATTTAATCCTTATGACTGTCAAACACTAGTATATTGATGTATGCCGTACTCGTAATGTTTACACGTACTACATAAAGGAATTACCGCGACCGTTATCTTCTTTTTTTAAAATAAAGTTTTATTTCTTGTTTATGTACATGCTAAGGTCAGAATTTACACAGCTACGAAGATATCAATACATCATAGACAACATGCACAACATTAAAAAAAATAAAACAGAGTTAACGTTAGATTTAATAAGAATAAATACAAAAACGATTAAGTGGCAAACATGTGTAAATTTACTGAAGAATAAAGAAGTAAGCAGAATAGTTATTAAAGCAAAACGTAGACTTTTGGCAATAATTTCCTTCCATAATTTTCATCCTAAAGCAAATTTAATTGAAATTTAATCTAATCTTAATCTCACTTATATACTAACTAAATGAACATATTTTTTAACACTTATAGTTTGTATAATTCTTATTCACCCAAAAGGTGATGTAAAATACGCCCCCGAGTATTTTGGCAGGATAAATAATTGTCGGATTTTCTCTTCTTATGTTGCATATACCTTTTGCCCAAAGAAAACAACAATAACGTTGGAGATATAAATGATTATTATGCTAGAAGTTCACTGATTACATTCAATGTCCACATGTTTATCTCCGCCCCACACTTGAAAGCCTGAAAAATACACGAGTGCAGTTAGTTACAATAAACTTCTTCAAGCAGTCCATGTATTTTGTCAAAATATATCATAATGTCAAATGAGAAAACATTAATTCAATGTGCTCATATGGAACATCTAAAGAAATGCGAAAAAAAATTGGCCATATCTATTACAAACTGGTTTTGTTTATTTGTATAAAATGGTTTAACCTTTCATAATGATACCCGTCTGTGCACACATACTGTAAACATACTGTAAACAAACGTTTAATTGGGTGTGAGAAATGTACGCGGGGCCCACGAGTGCTTCGTTGTCGCTAATATTTCTCCGCAGACTAGTATTTGCCAAATAATTGTAATGTAAAACAAGGTGTGGATAAGGCTTAGTTTACGTGTTCGATGTAACTCTATATGCCATTTAACTTTATTTTTGAGAATAATATATATTTTGGTTTTAAAATTACCTAAATAATCATATGTTTATGGACGCCATCTTTTCAGAATTTGTTAAAATGTATTTTGTATTACTAATAGCCTGGGTTATTGTAGTTGTGTCCCCGATTCGCTTTAAAAGTGTGTAAGCTACCGTTAATTGAAGAGATCAATGTCAATGATAATGGCACGGGTGAATATTATGTGAACTATATGATAGATAAAGATAACTGAAGGAATATATATTATACACGGATCTAAAATTTTGGGGGATACAGACACCCTAGCTTCGCCTTTGAAAATTCAAACTTATTGAAATTATCGACAGTAGGCCTTGGACTCCCCCTCTCCTGTCAAACAAAATCATACATTTTCTATTGACCACATTATACTGCGGCATTACATTAACACGACTTGCATTCGTCTGCCTCTAAATGGGCGTTATAGTTCGCGGGATCGAATTCACATTTACAAGTGTAATAATGTAGTTGCGAACCTGTATGAATATTATTTTTAAAGTAAGAATTTACATAGGTAGAAGAAAACAACATAGAAATAAGCACACCATTAACAATAAAGAAGATTCAAAATGAAATCTGATAAGCATGGATATAAAAGCAACAAAATTGCAACCATGAGTAAAAGAATACAAGCATTCTAAGAGTATTGCATAAGCAATACACGTCCTCTACCGGTTTGTGGAAATTGTGAAAACATTACACTGTTATGCAGAATATCGAACCCGAACATTAAACAGTTGGAATAAAAAAAAATAATTTTCTCGAAAATATGTCAACCAGACGCTACAAAAGTGTAAACTTGATCTGGTGTTTGACACTTTGAAGCTGTTCAGCAAATTTCATATTATTCCTCAAACGCATAAAGAAATAAAGTATGGAAAACTGAAGTGGGACAGACAGACGGACGGACAGACAGACGGACGCAGAGGAAAGCTATAGTCCCCTCCGGTGAAAACCGGTAGGGGACTAATAAGCATGAAGAGATAAGCAGAATACATGTAATAATAAAACCAAGAAACGTATACTTTTGGTGGGAATTCTCTTCCATAAGTGCCAACTTTTAGTGCAATGTATCTTTTTGCCTTAGGATCTAATCCTGTAAATCCTCTTATCCTTTAGTTAAAAAAACTTCGTGTTTGTAATCATACTTTTCATTCGATTGAATCGAAATTATCTGCCTGGAAGGGAACAAGAAACTTCCTATATAAATGAGCTACTGACAAAGTGAATTCACTTGCGCCAAAGCTTGTAAAAAGACCAACCATGGAGAAGGTGCTATGCTTAATGATGGTAAAGTAGTTTTATTACTCTGTAAGTTATTTTTAGAATAGGTTAGTAAATATGTTAGAAAGAAAAATATCATTGCGTTTGACGAATTAACTAAGAATATTTTAAAGGCATTCAAATAGAGATTTCTTAAGTTATCATTTGAATCGTGATCAGTTTATTTTTCTAATCGATAGTGGTATAATTTTTCAACCTAACTAATTTCTAAAATATTGCTGTTTTTTAATATATTTTTTTTAAATTAAATGATTTTTTCCTGTATATTACACACGTTAAAGGGGTTCAATGGTCGCTGCCATTTTAAAAATGTATTCGTTTCCTTTAAAGTAAAAGAAGAGTTCCATAGCAAAATATAGAAAAATACCCGAATTAGAACAAATAAAATACCCAAATTAGAAAAAAAGAAATACATGTATTTTTCTTTAAAGAATTATAGTTTATAGCTAACCAATTGATATAATTAAATTGCAGGAGCTGATGGTTTATTTATTGACCTTCCAACCTTCTTAAAAAATTCTATAGGTGTTGAAAATATATCTACAAAAAAGGTTTTTTCCAAAACAGGTTTTTAATAGGTCATATTTCTGACAACAGGATATATATCCATATTTAAGTTTGCATTAAATGTTACATATGTTATACTTAAAACGTATAAAAGAAAATTATTGACAACATTCTATAAATCTTTCTTGTATTTATATTCTGCTTATTTTGTTATCATGGAATACGCTTACGCGTTTGGCATTTTATTAATTTCATATCCATGCTTATCAACGTTCTCTATTACAATCGTGAATTCGATTACGCAACCATAAAGCGCTTTCGGAGTAGCAGAATAGAAGTTGTGTGAATAAATAGTGCATTGTGACGTCAGACGCTACAATTGCTGATCACTAACCATCAATATATGGATAAGAAATATGAAAAACACAATTAACTTTTAACATGCAATTTTATATAAATATGCAGACTTAAACGATACACATGACATCTTTTTACCATCTAATTACATGTTAAATGCATGCCCGATTTGAAAAAAAATCGGAGGGGTAGAGGGGCATGCCACAGTTATTTGGGACTTGGTTTTAATCAACTATCCTATGCAGTTACTTTGGCAAACCGAAAGTGAAACAGTGTTTGGGCCTAAGCACAAATCATCACCGCTGACAAGACTTGGTTTTTTAAAATAATAAAAAAAAAATCGATGTAATGTATGCTGAAGCGTTGTTTTTCAAGAAAACTTATCTATAAACACTTTGAAAATATTCATATTTTATATAATACGAACGATTTAGATATATTTTTGTAGGCTCATGTGTTACATCGCCAGAGTTTAATAATGTCTCGTTCGACCAAACGCTCGGCTGTCTCCGTAAATCTCCGACAAGCAGAGAGGCTCTCTTGGTTGTGGGAGATTAACGGAGACAGCCGAACGTCGAGACTAGAGTTCGATATTAAAAGTGCTTGGATCCATACTATTTTAAGAATTGTTTCGATTACTAGTACTTAGTGTGTAATCTATCTTTAAATATTACACAACATGATTCATATGGGGTTTCTTGAAATTCTTGTCGGAAAAGTCTAAAAATTTATATTTTAAAAAAGTGCGTAATTCAAATACAGACTAGAAGCTAATTGTCATGCAAGATAAGTTGATTTTAAAATACTTCTGTACTTTGATTTTGTGAACAGGACCGTGTACCCTCTTATTTCCTCATTAACAAAATGTTTATGTTGGGAATGTGTGTAATAAAATGCCGCTTAGTCGTGAACTTCTGTTAATATTGATTCGAGATGTTAATATGAGGTGGTTAGAGACCAATTATGTTTTTTTTTTAAATCAAAAGAAAAATACGGGGTTGTTGGGGTAGATACATGCTCCTGTCCACAAGTATCTGTGGAACATGTAGATTAATAGGACATAAAAGGAAATACAATCTAAATTTAAAAAAACGTTAAAAAGGTCGGGGTAATGCTAAGGCCTAAGTAGTAGCTTGTCCTGTCCACTGGTATTTGTAGACTTTACCACATGTATGGACCACTATCTAGCTTTCATTAGGCTACATGAACAATAAAATACTTTCTTGGTAATTTATGCGGAATATAAATGTAGCGACATTGCGGAAAAAAAGTTAATCGGCGTTAATGAAATTCACTGTTGTAGGTTTTACTCAATCATCGATAATGCGTCGATCATTACAATAGTAAACGATCCAAGCTATCTACAATAATCAGGATGTGATATATTTATTCATTCCTGATTTAAAAGTATCTATATCACGATGGATTTGCAATTTTAGAGGGGCTGTTTTTATATTTTTCGGGATATCATCCTTTTTGAATTGAGTAATGTACTGTGTACCCTTCAAAGTGAGGCTTATTGTAGTTTTGTTTATTTATTCATCATAGAAGGTGTTTAATCTACCGTAAATTTAAAACTTTGGTGTTATTTATTCTGATACGGGTGCTAATTATGATAACGAAAAGAAAGCAATGACTCTCAAATATATCCGAATGAATATATATTATATATCTAAAAAGGAGGGGAAATCTAAGGATACAGACACATGGCTCAGCTTCTCAATATTCCAGTTTTTAAATTACTGACAATTACCTTGGAATCCCCCCTACTCCCACTGGTAAACAAAATTTTGAGGTATACCCCGAATCTCTTTACCCTAACCTCGAAAAAATTTCCTTGATCTGAAAAAATACATAAATGAAGCAATCCCACAATTCCTTTCCTGAGCTCTGATTGGCTGTTCGTTTTCGCGGGTCCATCTTCGGGTCCAGTTTCAGAGCCCAGTTACTCGTTAATTTAAACTCAAAGTTGTACGACGTTAGAAATGGACCAGAGAACCGCTGATCGTGTTTTGTCTGAGCTGGCTCATCTGAGGGAAATGTTTTCGTCCAAGAGCAAGAAGGCCCTCAAGATGCCCGACGGAATTCAAGTAAGTTTTAAAGTAGCTAGATCGGCTGGAGAAAAAAATGGCGCCATTGGTTTGTTTGATTTCAGTTTTAAAAAGTTACTGCTTAAAACTCGGTAAATGGAACAAGAATCGATAAATTTATTATCATAAGAACAACATTGATAATTTGCAATGCTAAAAATTGTGAACAAACATCAAATGTACTGATTTCCTCGGCATATTGCCGATCGTTCAAACATCAAAGACTTGGCGCCATTTTCTCATGTGCTTTTCAGTCGCATTTCGTCTCATGATGAGTATATTAGCGACTATTGGCAACAATAATCTTTTGATACCTGTTTAAATCGATTTTTAAAACATTGTATCAGTCTATCAGATCACAATTAAATATATCGTCAACTTTGTTCGGAAATAAACGGCATCCGATTTTACACTTTATAGTTTAATTCACATTATATCCGGTGTAGACTGAGTCTTGTAGACAAACCCAGCGATTAACGAGTTGTTTTTACTTATAGAGAGCTGTAAGGCAAGTCATCAGAAAGCTGAAAGAAGATGTAGAAAACCCCTTAGTAGTGGATTATGACAAGTAAGTTTGTAGAAGTTACTGAAAACTAGGATGTGACGATTTTCTTTTGTTAGTCAACTTAGTGTGCCTGGTTCTACATGTTCTAGTAGCTGTTGAGCTGTTAGGATTTTTTTGTTCGAAAATTATGCAAAATTATCCCCAAGCGCTTTGTTCATACTATAAGTATTAACCATGATAACTACCATTGTTTATAGTACAGTAAATATGTCCACTGCATGAAACAATTATAGTATGATAGTTCAAAATTGCAAATTGTTGAGAACCTGCAGGAAAACTAAACTTTACATGCATTGGGTGTAAACAGAGAATTTTTTTTATTATGACATTGGTTATGGGTTTTTTTAACTGTAAAAGTTACAAACAGGATAGGACGGCTTAAGAATGATTCAAAATTTGGCATGGCGTCGTATTAGTGATCGAATAAGGAATCAGCATCTGCTGATTCAGGCCTCTCACACCCATTTTTGGTACTGGGGCCAGGGCCAATGAATTTGGAAAAATACGACGTTTTGATAGAAATTGGGACTTTGTTCCTTCTTTATGTACAGTCCCCTTAACATATGGTAATATGGTAAATTGATATATTGGCATACATGTTAACTCTACCGATTTACGCGGAAGTCTACCGCTTTTTAGCTCTGTCTCCCGCCTACCGCTTTTATTTAAAAATCTACCGCTTTTCTTCAAAATACGTTCCATGTTTTGATAAATAGCCATTTTTGAAGCCATTGTGGTCAAAAATTCTCGTCGGGTTTGAAATTAGCGCGTGACTTTGAATCGGAGTCACACAAAGGCTTTATTAAGTCGCTTGGATGACAAGTTTTCAAGCATGTGTTTTACATTGAACGAAGAAAGAAGCCACTTCCCTTAATTACATCAGTTACAAGACATGTCCGATGATGTCGATATTATCCTTGCAAAGGAAAAAGAAGCTTTGCAATTCCACGTGTGGCTTTAACGAGGACTGAATATATATTTTAACTTGGCCATAACAGTAAACTTGACTTGCAATTTATTTAATGCTGCATTTGTAATAAATAAGCATGTAAACATCATTTTTAAAACTGAAAAATACATAGAATTCCTACTAGTTCTTACTTCTCTTATATGATCAATTTTGGCAACTTAACCTATTTTTCAGAACAAAGGCAAATGTTAAAGTCTCTGCACTCAAATATTTTTCCTTAAAACTAGCTTACCGGTAATCAAAATAATTGTAAATGCATGCGATCATTTTTATTGCTAGTGTTAATTTTACTAAATTTCAAAAGGCTTTTATATTTTAGTTGACATCGTTAATTACTAATCAGAAACCCTTACTTCATATGCAGTACATAAAAATCTGTGCTTTGAAATGTACGCGAAAAAGGCCGCGCGCCATGCTACCGCTTTTCGGTTTAAAATCTACCTATTTTTCATCACTGTAGGTTAACATGTATGATATTGGTATTATGCGACACATTCATGTGGATAAGAGTGCATTATAGCTATAATACTTTCACCGGTTTATAATCTTCTTATTTTACAATTTTTAACCAAGATATACATTTTAAATATTTTGGGAATAAGTAGAATTTTAAAATCCCCTGGCCAAGCTGGATTTGAACTCATGACCTATAGAATTGAAGTGGATCCTCTAACCTACTGGGGTACTCTTTGCGAGAGAAACTATTTAAAGAATTACACTTGATTTTATTTTTTATTTCGAAAAAATGTCATATAGTATTACCATGATACTACCTGAAAGTCAATAAATGTGTTCAGGAATAAGACAAATAGATAATCTTATGTTGGTTGAGGTCTCAATTTGTATATGGTTGGCAATAAATGATAGCACATTTAAGGAAAAAAAACACTTATTATTAATGAATATATAAATATTTATAATCAATTAGGTGTGTTAAGTACATTTTATATATATGCTTACATATTCAGGTTTCAATTTTGAAAAAAAAAAGTTGCTTGGTATTCAAAGGTATTGGGGTATAACTTCTCTAGAGCGACAGCTTAAAGTGCTTTCAATGATTTAGGGTTCTAGTTTAAATGATTCATGGTGTTGGAAACAAAATCAGACACTCCCAGTGACCTACAATTGGTTGACTTGGCTTTTGGGAATTCTAACAAGGTTTTCATATCCTCATTCTGCTATGTTTTCATATGCACTTTAATAAAATGTTTCTGATATATACAGTTACTTGCATAATTAAAGGTTGCCGGTTTCCAAATTTCAGAAGTCAACATTCAAAAGGTTTTTTTCTTTATTAATCCCCTACCAGTATCACCGGAGGGGACTATAGCTTTCCTCTGTGTCCATCAGTCCGTCTGTCTGAACCACTTCAGTTTTACACACTTTTTTTTCTTTATGCGTTAGAGGAATATTATGAAACTTGCTGAACAACTTCAAAACATCAAACTACAGATCAAATTTACAATTTTGTAGCGTCTGGTTGACATATATTTGAGAAAATTAATTTTTCATATTTCAATTTTTTAATGTTCTGGTTCGTTATCAGGTTTGGTGTGTGTTGAATAAATGAGGCAGTATGATTGTACAATGTAGTCATCTGCAGTGATTATATCATGCGTTACTTTTACCATTCCTTTTATCATTTCTAACAAACAAATTAGTTCTGTAAAATAGTGTCAAGCATTGTGTTGTAAATTTAATCGCCAAGTTTTTTTTTGGTATTATTACAATCGGGTTCGTTTTCGGGTTTGGCTGTTTAACTGTTTGGTTTGATTCGGGGTACAGAAGACGGTAAGAAATGATATTGTGAATAACAGTGCAAAGTTTTTACAAATTTCTACCAGTGAATACTTATTGGACATAGTGAAATTACAGGAGATAGAATAAACAGTATTATTTTCCCTATTTTGTATTTAATTTCTGTATCAACTATATAGTTTGAATTTCCTCTGTTCTTTTATCTCTGATTAAAGGAAAACATCTCGTTTATAATAGTTTTGAAAAAGTTGTATGCTTTGAAGCTTTTATAGAATAATACAAACCAGTAGGGGACGTGTATAGTTTGTGCAATACTCTCAGAGTGCTTGTTGTGTTAGTAAATGTACCAATATAAACTTTGACATCACGATCTTTTGCAAATGTAAAAAAAACAACATTGATATTCTGTTTACTGTGGTAGTTGTTTTTGAGATGAAAAAATAATAGGTGGCCAGTCTTAAACTTTGAAAATGGAAGATATGTCACATCCATCTTATCTGGGATATTGTAAAATTGTTCCAATCAAAAGTTTGTTTCTGTATGCTGATATTATATTTACATCACTATTTAATGGTCAGACTTGTGTGAATACTGGCGCTTGAAAGCTCATTTGGTAGAGCACCTGACGAGAGATTCATGGGCTAGGGTTCAAATTCCGATCTGGTCCATCATTATTTCTCCCAGCCTGTTACACTTGATACTCATCCATGAAACTTTAACTTTAAAATATTTTTTTTTCATATAAGGTTTGAAAACAATGATATAAGGACAATTGTGCGAGAAGTTAGGAGGAGCTACACCAACTATGATTGGGGATCAGGTACCATTGAAGGTAAAGTAAACTGATGTTTCAAATGTCACAATAATTGATATTTTTAATGTATATATATATATGACTGTAGATATCATAGTTTCTCAGAGAACCATAAATCAAAATTCAAAGATGTAATCTACAAGGTCTAAATATGTCTAAACTAAAGTGATATTCGATTGCAGGTAGAATATAAACACTGTCTTTAGCGCATATTAATTTTGTATTAATTTTTCAGAGGCATTAAGGCGAGTATGGAGAAACATGCGTGATGAAGAAAGAAGACGCGAGAAAGGGAAAAAGGAACTCCACAGACGCCAGAGTAAACAGGCAAAGCGCATTAGAGATGTAAGATTTACTTCGACAGAATTCTTTCAGACTACCAAGTCATTCTTCATTGATTTAATATCAAATGATTTGTTTAGAATAAATAGTTATCATTATTCAGTCTTTTGAACTTCAACATTATCTTGGGTGGATATGCATTCTGATGCATTGATATAAATGTATAAAAGAAATTAGTAAATGTGTATGCTACATGTAGAATCAACAAGTGGCGGTAGTTCCTTTGTGTTTAGTGTTCGACCTTTAAGAGGGCTACATGGTTGTGGCCATTATTAGGCTATATTTACCTTCTTGCAATGAAGAGCTTTGTATAATATACATGTAATGATAAATATTTCAGGCAGATCTGATGTTAATTTGTTGACCATACAGCCTCCTTAGGCTAAAAGAGGCCTCCCACTCTTAAAATTATATCCAGCTTGAATTGCCAAAATATTTAATGAATCAATGTAGAAATATAACCTTTTAAAAATGTCAAAGAATGTAATAAACAGAGATTTAACTTTTTCAGAAATTAAAGAGTAGATGCACTCAGCTGAAAAATGATGCCATCTACATGAAAAAGGACCGAAAGAAGATAAGAAAATGCCTATCCAAGGAGGCCACATCACCAGAAGTGACAGACGAAGATGAACCAACACAGCGTGTTGCGATTCCCTTTGTGTGGGAATCAAGTCTTCTGCGGGCAATCAAGTGTGATCTGGACAAAGGATACAGCGATTCTCTCGGGATTCAACAAAGGAGGCAGAAGTCTAAAGTGACCAGGAGTGCCACTGAGATGACCATGACCCCACCTCCAAGGGACATTCCCGGCTGGGCAATCTCTACAACCTATCACCTTGATGGCTGAACCGTAGTGAGATCTCTAATCTCTTCATCAACCAATCCCTCTGTGCCATAAAGTTCACCTTCTTTTCAGTTTTTGTAAATGGGAAAAATGCCATAGAATTGTTAAGTACATACATGATTTCCTGTCTAATATTTTTTTTACAAGTAAATTCTTATTATTGTAGAGAAAAAAATAATTAATATTTTCATCTTTTCATTTGTATAGTGCTATGAAATTAAGGCATTGTTATGCATATTTTGCACTTTAAAGATTATAGTTTGTTATAATAATATATTATTTATTTTAGAAAAAAAGGTTACCCGTAACTGGATTATCTTTTTATTGAAATAATGGTTTTTTTATAGTGCTTAGAAATGAAGCTAGTGTTTTAATGTTTGAAAGAAATTATGATACATGCATTGATGGATTTTTTAATCAGGCAAATGAAAGGGGGGGGGTCAGAGAAGCACAATTTCTATAAATGGAAGCACAGACTTTTCATACTTTTTAGATATTTAGGGAGCAATGAGTTAATGGGTACATGTATATTAGTTAATACCAGTAAATTTTGGTTCCAGTATTTTTTAGGGTATTTTGACCCTTGAATTTAATAATTTTGTGTTGTTAAAGATGTGCATAAGTTTTTATCTGATGATTTTTTTTCAGTTATACCCCTTTATCAAATAATTTTGTGTGTTAGTACAAGTAATGGGGTAATGGGAGTTTGTGATTTTTTCTTCTTCATTTTTTCAAAAATTATATTTGTTTATGATTTTAACACAATTTTAGAAAATCTTTATCAAGGGAATTGTTAGGTTGGCCCTGTCATTAATTTTAAAAAAAATCGTCCGTGTTCCAACCTTTATAAAACTATGCATCTTACCCCACTACACATAGACATACACTGTTTATGACATTATGCCCCATTTATGCCCCCCCCCCCCCTAAATCAATCAAATGTATATACATGTGTATTTAAAATACAATGTTTAAATATATTTAAATTCAAATGTCCTCTTGCATTAAATAGTGAACAAAAAATTAAGGATATTGTATTGCACAAACTGCAATTGTAGACAGGTCCAATAATCATACATGCATTGGTCTATAGATTGCAAGTGAGAAAGATAAAGATTGCAGATTATTATGCTTGTGTGTGATTGATTTATTGTTATTAGGTTTTGTGTATATCAAGATGAAGTTATTTATGGGAAACTGACAATAATATGATAAACAACTTTTATATTTAATACCAGATTTGTTGCATAGATTTGCAATTTTATTACATGTACTATGATCTGAAATTTCATAAATGTACATAGTGCTTGTATATTTTGAGAATTTACCATTAACATTGTTATGCAATAAATTGCTTTGGTGATGAATGTCTTTAATTTCTTATCAATATATGAACATCTGATTCAATTGGTCTGGAAAGAATATAATATATATTCTACACAATATTTTTGTACTGAAAAAAATTGATAAAAAATTTAAGTTTATTAATGGTTTACGCATTGCGTAAACTTAGGCTGTCCACCATTCCAGGTGGTTTACGCAGTGGAAACTTCAGGTTTATGATTGGTTTCCGCAGCGGAAACCTGCCGGAACATTGAATTTATCTATGGTTTCCGCACTGCGGAAACAATTAGTAAACCTCATGTTTCTGCAAGTTTCCGCTGCGTAAACCACCTGGAATGGTGGACACCCTAAGTTTACGCAATGCGTAAACCTATGTAAACTTCAGGTTTCCAAATGGAAACCTTGTGTAAACCATGAATTTTCTTGAGTTTCCGCACAGTTTCCATAAGGTTTCTGGTGTACGGAAACTGTATTTTTCATCCAGTGACACACAACAGGACACGGTGTTAACTGCGTATTAAAAAAAACATTTATCTACAACTACACATGCGCACTTGAAACAAATACATGTATGGTAACACGTAACAATATAATTCGACATATTACAATTAATCAACACCCTGGATAAGTTTTCATATCATGAAATAGGATACGGGTTCAGAGATGGAGAGAGAAACATAATGCATGTACCATTTGATTATCATTTGCGCATATGTTTAGTAGTTCCTTGTATTATTTTTTAAATTGGCAAGAAGTCCTCGCCTAATAAACAGGAGGTGATTGTGAAACACGTATGCCCCCCTCCCTTGGAACATACACAAAGAAAATGAAGGTAAAATGCAAATATTTGGAATTTTCCTAATTCCAAGGGGCATAACTCTGTTGAAAATTGCTCTATCATACCCGAAATTAAATTTGACCTAGATATCATTTAGATAAACCTGTATACTAAATTTTATATCAATATGTGCACCCTCTGCGAAGAAAATGAGCGGAAACTGCAATAACTGGAATTTTTCTACGTCCAAGGGCCATAACTCTGTCGAAATTTGATCGATCGTACCCAGTATCTAACTTAACCTAAACATTATCATGATAAACCTGTATACCAAATGTCATTTCAATATGTTCATCCTATACGAAGATTCAAATAACTGGAATTTTCTACGTCCAAGTGCCATAACTCTGTCGAAAATTGCTCGATCGTACCCAATACCGAACTTGACCTAGATATTATCATGATAAACCTGTATACCAAATTTCATTTCAATATGTTCATCCTTATTTATACTTATACTTATTTATGTCAACATGTAATTTACGTAAGTTGAAATGCGAGATAAATATGTTGACATGCAACTTAGTTATGTTTAAATGCGAGATAAATATGTTGACATGCAACTCATAAGGTGTATGTCAACATAACCAAGTTGCATGTCGACATAAATATGTTGTATGCCAACACATTTATCTTGCATATTAACATAACTAAGTTGCATGTCGACATAAATAAGTTGCATGTCGACTTAAAGAAGCTGCATGCTAACACAAATAGGTTGGATGTCAACATCAATAAGTTGCATGTCGACATAAGAAAGTTGCATGTTAACATAAATAAGTTGATGTTGACATCAATAGGTAGCATATCTAGCATCCTGGATGTCACATGTTGGCGATTTTTAAGATTTTGTATTACTCTTATTTTATTGCAATTTTGTTGCATGTCAACATAGTTATGTTGCATTTTGACAAAACTATCTTGCATGTCAACATCTTAATCTTGCATTTCGACATAATTAATCGAAAAATTACTTGCACACAAGGGGCAGGGATATGTCACAATACTCCCCCTATATAATTTGAGAAAACTAAATGCTTAATTATGATGTCCATGAAACCTTACAACCTACATTGTAAATTGTGAAATTTGAGATCCTTGATTATGGGGTTCAGGCCCTAAGGCAGGACCAGTATGGCCATATAGCGAAAATGTAGTCTTGTGTATCTTCAAATCAAAGTGTTTTATATACATATATATATATATAAACACAAAAATAAGTTCAATGCTCAAAAAACTTTTATCTATAGCGCTTTCGCCCTACCGGGCTCTTCAGTAGATTTATATATATATATATATATATATATATATATATATATATGCATGGTTGTAGTGTGCATCACGTCCTCTTCTTAAAGTAGATCCAGTGTTCTGTGATGTCACACTTTTTTGCAAAATTTTGAATTCTTTAAAAAATTTTCACGATAGTTTTATTTATTTTATGTGAATATAATCACATAAATGTAATTAGAATTATTGGTATGTTCAAGATATTTTCGCACTTAATTTTACACTAAATTTCCAAATTTTTATATATTTTATCTATGCAAAGGGGAAATAACTCTTTTTCTGACTTTTCTCTCAGTTGTATGTCTAAGTGCTATAGTTTTTCTTATTCCAACGATTAATTTAAAAATATTTTTGTAATTTTAGTTTTCTGATAAAGTTGACATTAAAATTAAACAAGAAAAACAAATTTCTGCCTACAATATTTTACTTTTAACCAAAAAAACCCCATTTTTCTAATGCTTAAATATGCTTTAGTTTATGTTTATCTGGCATCTCAAAAAGTGTGATGACATGTATATTTTTTCTAACAATTGATGACATTTAAGTCTATTAAGTCGAAATCAGTTCGGTTTTTCAACTTTCCTCAGAGAATTTTCTGAGTATGGAGCTACCTTAAATGGTGAAATGCACGACGCAGTGAAAATGGACTTATTTATTATAATATGCTGTACCTTTATTTGTTGGAGATAAATTAAATGCATTATCCTGTTCGTATTGTTTATACTCTGCTATATTGATGACAGTTGTTTCGGAACTTGCATCGGGTAAACCTGTCAAGCAATCAACAACGTATTACTCCTCCTCTGCCAACTTCGCAGTTGATGGCAACAAAGGTACAGACTTCTCCGTACACAAGTGTGCATGCACAAATGTTGGCGACCTATTTCCCTGGTGGAGTGTGGATCTGCAGGATGTGTATAACATCACATCAGTAAGAATAATCAATAGAGGAAAGGACAGTTCGGGAATTGGTTAGTAATTGTTTTCTAAGTAACGGAATTATGAAATAATTTAATTAATAAATAAGAGTTTTAATTCGATATCTTGTTTTCATTTTGCTTTATCGATTTCCATTTTTGATGACATACGTTAAGGTAAAATGGCAAAAGCCATCTTTATTTGATATTTTGTATGTATAACAAATCGACGAGTATAAATTTGTCTGAAATATTTTCCGCTGTGACCTTATTCATATCTTAAGAAATCAAAGATTCATATTAGAAAAAAAAATGAAATTAGAAATAGATGCAGTTATATCAACATTTAGTTTTCAATTTCACGTTAAGATCTGTTGTATGACTTTTATTAGATGTTGCAGCCCGGTTGCGTTTTGTTAACGTCACTGTAGGGCAGACAGAATCAGATGTCAACACTCCGTGTGGTTTCTTTGCTGGTCCCGGTACTGCGTCACAACTGGTCGTCATCGAGTGCCCGTCGTCACAACAGGGAAGATTCGTAAAGATCTCTGCCGAAACAGAGTATCTCACACTTTGTGAAGTTGAAGTGTTTGGATTTTAAGGCTTCTTAAGATCACTGCTGTTTTCTAGCTTCAACGTTACCGTATATCGCTAAATTGTAATGATAATTCAATTAAAGCATATGAAATCATGTAGTTGCTCATCAGAATTAATACCGACCACAAATTAATCATGGATGTTATTTATTAACATCCTGCTTATTGTAGAATCCAATGTACACCATCTGAAACCGATCACAATAGAGAAAACAAACAAGATGCCGTCAATATAACGTCAGGCATTGTTGCATTGATACAAGATGCCGTCAATGTAACGTCAGGCATTGTTGCATTGATACAAGATGCCGTCAATGTAACGTCTGGCATTGTTGTATTAAAACAAGAGGTACACAGGCCCTGACGATCATAGCCCTTAGATTGACATGTCAGACAACGTAGTCATGTTTGATTTGATGCTTCATTTTGAGGTCCAACCTTAATCTTAAATCCTTTGACAGCACACGCTTATTTCATGTTTTAACAACGGTACTGAAAAGCAGAGCATCCCCCTTGCAACATTAAATGTATTATATGAATGTGTATCTATGCGTACGTGTGCGCCCACCCGCGCCCACATAGAGGACAATACAAAGTATAAAGAATATTAGAAGCGAGTTTTTTAATTGAACTTACATGTATCAATAAATTGAACCAAAATATTGGTTGTACACGTCTCACCGGGGAAAAAGGCGTTTCTCTATATACGGCGACAATAAGACAGAAATGCTCTAGATCGTAAAATGCACTTAATGTTAACTTTTGGTCGATATTGGTGACTACACCCGAACAGTCCGAAACCTACCCCCCCCCCCCTCTCTCTCTCTCTCTCTCTCTCTCGCTTTGTTGTTTTAGAATAATTTTAGAAGTTTTAGATTAGTACCTGCAAACTACCTATTTTTTAGATTTAGATTTTTAAGGTTATTTGGTTTCATGTTGCACCTGTTTAACACACGAACCCATCTGAACCATGTAATTTTAAATCTGGTCGCCTACACTAGCAAGGAGACATTTTAAGTGGAATTGCTTTTTTAAAAACAAAATCCCAATGTTTATCAGCATTCCCTTGTAAAAAAAAAAAAAAAAGCAGGAACCTTTCTTCCTCTCCCCCATGATTTCGACTCAAAGATGGGTTGGTGTAGGAGTTTATCAAACTTTGAAGGTTTATTTCTATCTGTCCTCCACTCTTTGCCGTCATGGAAACTTTGAACAGTTATCCATTATGCCTCACCACTTCTTTTTCGATTGAAAACAAGAGGCCCATGGGCAACATTACTTACCTAAGAAACAATGGCTTAAACTGGGCGTTCAGACAAAGGATGTTGTGCTCGGTAGAATAACAAAAATTAGAATTCCGAATTTCACACACATTTTTGCATACACTAAATATTTTATGAAATACCATTTTTGCCGATAATATGAAGATCCTGTGCAAGATACATATCTAAATTGGTTGGTGTACACTGTTAACTTTTTATTTTCTTTATTTTAGTCCCCCCTCCTCGTCCTCTACTGTATAAAGCGATCAAAAATATATGAGGACATATAGGAACATTTCCTCCTCAACTACTTACTGCTAATTGTATTTTAGTTTTAAAAAATCCTATATCTGAAAGAAGAAAATTGTACCTACATGTATATCTAGTGCCTATTTTAGAAAAATACAAGAAAAAAGAATAATTTGATTAGAATCTTTTTTGGGCAAATCATTCCATATGGAGCATGGATATTTTATTTTAGGGTTTTTTTTTTTACCTCAATTGAAAATCTATCAAAAATGTACATAATCCTTTACAGGATATACTAGTATCTTAATAAGGCTGAGATTGATGAAACCATACAACACTTAAGGGATAAATCAACTGCACCATAGAGCTACAAAATGATTTCATTAGTCGTATAATTATAAAGCACATGAATTTACATTACAAAAACCACAGTGTAGTTAGTCTGGTGATCGATAAACGAATCGATCAATAATTCTCCTTCAGCTGTGTACATTTTTAAAATTGTGTGTACGTTTATAATGATGAAAACAGACACTTTACATATGTGCTGATTTAACATTAAGCAGAGTTTCGCAGATTTGTTAACCCATTCATTGGGTCATATTTTTCAATCGAATGAATTTAGTAAGAAATGTTTTAGTGCATGTCTAAAAACTAAACAGAATATTAAGCTGGAGAACTTTGTAATTTCCGAAATATGGCGGACCTTAATACGAAATGCTTAAAATGTCAACATGAATTGCTAAAAAATCTCATTATTTTTTTATTTAAAAAAGATAAACAAGAAAAATAATCTATTAATAAATAAAAGCATACATATAACTATCAATGCGTGCAATCGAATGTATTTCACCTTTAGTGAGCCTCCTTTGATGAATAATTACCGATGTCAATATCCGTCCTATGTTAATGAGGTTACCTGTTGTTTGTTCACTAGTTTACGCCACGTCGACAAGGAATGACAGACATAACAGAGAGAGAGAGATAGAGCGAGAGAGAGCTGTTCCATTAAACGTCTTCAACAAGTTATATCTCAATTTATAGTTTACCTAATGTGTAAATTAATGTTTAAAACACAAGAATGGAAAAATATATAAATACATAGGTTTATGTGTTTTTCAACATGAAAGACAATAACATCTACAGATGGTAAATACATAAACTGTACTATACTGTTTTGTGTTATTCTAACAGAAGGCGCGAAATGATTGACATCTCAACAGAAAGTATTTTATGTAGTGAATAATTATCTATTTTAATAAGGTATCAGAGAATTATCCAAGCATTCGTCCTGCTCTTTAAATCTTACACAAATGGGATTTTATCTTCTTATAAAGGCTCAAATTTCCCTTAGAAGGCTTTCAAACAGTTACTTCCTATGCACACTCACTTATTTTTTTCATAATTCATCGGCAATGCACATGTTCAAGCCTAGTTATTTTTTAATGATTGTACATTTTTTCACAAATTGAATAATGACATACGGACAGGTCCAGCTGTGGTTTTTAGTTCCTAAACAATCACAAGAAGGGAAAAGAAAAATCAAAACGTATCATCTTCTAATAAAGTTTTGATTTTCATATAGTATTGATTTTAGATATGAATAAAATGACTTGCACTTACCATATTACTAATATTTTCTTTCCCATGTTTCTCCATTCCTTTGGACATCCTTATACTAGGTAAGCTATTCCCTTTCTTGCAAGACTCATCTTTTGTCTTCACAGAGGACAAGTAATCCTCACATTCCCTACACGAAGTACGTCCTTCACTCTTCTTTATTTTATGAGTAAAATCGTACTCACATGCCCTAAATAGGCGGGCTCCAGATAGATTACTTCTCTCACATGTTCTAAGATGACGGGGGAATCTCTCTGTCCTTACGATGTGCTTTGCATCATATGGACAAACGCGAAATCCTGCATACACTGGATAATCCCTCATTTTGCGTTTAAGATTGAAATGTAAACTTATATGCACTGTTTTGCAACTACTGTAATTAATGTCATTTCTTTGGCATTTCTTTAAGAAATGTAAATATTTAAATGAAGTTCTATTTTTTCCTGTAAGTACCGAATTAATTCCCCCTTTGTGAAAAAGTTGTCAATTCATTCTACTTATTTTCTTTATATGACTTTAAAGAATTCTAAATTTAAAAATAGTTATATAAAAATATAAGGCACGAAAAAAATAATAGAAAAACAAACTTAAAAAAAGAATGAATTAAAAAAATATTTTCTACAAAGTGATAAAATCTAATTTTTATTTTCTTGTTACTAATAAATGTTTTATTGTAAAAGTTTTTTTTATATAACTCTAAGCAAGTTTAAACAAACTCTAAAATGTAATGAAAACAAATATTTCAAATCTACAAATATGGCATCAACAATTTTGTAAACAATAATCTCTTTGTCATTGAAATACAAACTCGATTAAAAAAAAATTGTCACCAACCATAAAGCTAACATTGTTTTATAGGAAAATTCAAAATTCTTTAAACAAAAGCAATATTTTACTTACAGAAAATCAAGGAATTCTTCTGCCATAGTGATATTCTGTCAATGAAAATATCTGTTTGCAATCCCCCATTTATATATTCTCTTGAGTGGAAATTTGCATGTAAGAAAAAGAGCGAATGTGTTTGAGGTTCCATCGCACTAATTAATGGACTGAGTACTGACCCAGAAGTTCCCGCATTATTCTGTATTCATAATCTTAACGCCCTTTACTCACTTTTGAAAATACCGCCTTGTTGTCCTACACCTGTAGGGCGTGTGATTAATCATTAAAAACAGCTTTTATACAACTGCTCCAACAACTCATTTATTTAGGTCAGCTTTATTAATTTATTCACAATTTCATTTTTAAATGTTATATATCTGCATTTTACCTGTAGTTATAAAACAAAATAAGTCATTTTTGTATTCCGCTGTAAATTATTTGTACCTACCAATACCAAGTGACAATTAAATTACTTACAAGTAGTTTGTTTCAAACAAACAAATTTACCCCCCAAAAAAGAAACTAAAATATACATCTGTTTTTAGTAAACCTAAAAAAGCTCTCTAAAACTACAGCGCAATTTAGTTTAAGATTTCAGCTGATATTAATTTTTTTCCTTACAGAAAATCAAGGAATTCTGCTGCTAATGTCACTGATTTTTAGTCAATAGAACTCAGTTTGTAACTACCCTCTAGTTATTTACAATGAAAACATTTATGTGGAATGAGAGGATTAAGAAATATGAAAAAAATGAAAAACTGAACAATTTTATTGGATATAAATTCAGACACATTTGGGTTTGAAACCAGAGACTTGATTAGGTTACAATAGACGATGATTTACCAACTCGACGTATACATTTGAGTAATCCTTAGCCAGCGCCAGGGAAGATAAACAATCAAGTAGGTTAATAAATTTATATGTGTACAGGTATGACTGAATGAAAAGTGAAAAGGTAGTTTTTTTTAACTATTTATTGATTTCTTATAATCAAGAAAATAATAACATGTCGTTCATTTAAATCACATATTAGTATTACCCAAACATTGCATATGATGAAAAAAGATTTATAATATATATCAGGTTTTTATGATATAAAATATTACATGTACACTTTAGATTTAAGTAGTATGGGGGGCAGAGAGCAGTCACTCTGCAGTCAAGATGACGTCATGGATTTTTCCCATAAAGGTCACACGATGTCAAGGTGGGAGTCTACAGTCGGGGGGGGGGGGTGTCTACAGTCAGGGGGTAGTTCACAGTCAATGACGTCAGGGGGTACATTAATGACGAAGAGCCAGTCTACAATGCAAAGAGCGAGTCTACAGTCAATACAGGGTATTTCACAGTCAATAGAACTCTACAGTCACATTTTTTCAAAAACATACTCTATACCAAGAAACCAATAAATATACAGAGAAACGTGATTTGCATTGTAATAAAAATGAAAACTAGGTAGTTCACAGTCAATGACGTCAGGGGGTACATTTATGACGAAGAGCATAGCAACAGTTGAAGTATGATACCATAAATATCTACTATCAGGGTCACCTTATTCATCTGTAACTACAGCAACAGTGTAAAGTATTAAAGTATTGCTAAATTTAGAGTTAACAAACTACTGTAAAACGAGAAAATATGGCGCACTACAAATTTTAGCGTCTTTGGCGCAACTGCCTCTGAGCGCTAAAATTAATAGTGCGCCAACAATTTTCCATATGTATCAAATTTCTTCAAGTCGCAAAACAATAACGTCAGTCTATTTTTAAGGCTATATAGAAGGGTTCATTTAAATATCAAATGCTGTCGGTTCTGTTTGTTTAAACAATTATTTACACAGGTAAACGGTATGGGTTATCGGGTATAAGTGCCTAAACATGGATTAATTAATTCAGTTTTAATTGCTTTTTAATATCTCTCATTCGCACCTTGAAAATTGGGCTTCTCTCCATGCCACTTCCATTTAGCGCCTCGAGGTGAAAATGTGATTAAGCGAGGCGATCGATAATGCTGACAATACATGATTGATTATAATTTCTTTGATCTCTGATTAGTGGATATAAAGATAACAAGACGATACCTATTTTTTGCGGTTTTTTTAATGTAAAGTTACTGTGAAAAAGATTCTCTCATGGTGATCGAAACTCATGGTAAATGTAGCATTCGATTGAACTTTTAGTTTCGGGACTCTTCTAGTGTTAAGTCGACAAGTTAAATTCAAAGTCCGATAACTCAAATTTGTTTACCAACAAAAATTACACATCGCCAATAAATGAATTTTTTTATATCTATCTACTGACGATTTACACAAAAGTAACTGTATTGTTATCAACGACAGTTTACCGTGCATGCAAGATAGAAATCAAAGTCGTTGTGTTCACGTGCTTGAGTGAACACAGAACTAAATTTTGGGCGTGATCGTTTATCAAACAACATTTTTTGTATTCCTTTTTAAAGAGAAGATGCATGCGCTAAAATATAATTGCGCTAATGTACTGGCACTTGCGTTTGCGCTAAAATACGTGTGCGCCAAATTTTCTCGTTTTACAGTATTGTATCCAGGCATGGTTTAAAAAACGCGGTTTTTTCGTAGGACCACTCCTTTAATATGAAGGCAAAATTCAGTATAGAAAGTGCAAATTTCGAAGCATTTCTTAACTTCACTCTTTTTGCATCAGAAGAACTATTCATCAACTCTATACAGTAAGTAAACTGTCATTATCCTTTAACAAAGTTTTAAGATTCTCAATCTTTTTTTGTTATCAGGAGATCCAAAGACAACAGAGATAGTACAAATCATAAGTTTTTATTAACATTTTCTGTTACAAAGTATTGCGTGGTATAGTGTTAACATAGTTTTACAAGTACATATAAAATGGATATAACCATTTATCAACTTTAAAAGCATAATGTCCCTCAATGTCTTGTAAAAAAAAGTTGTTACACTAACTTTACTTTTTAAAAAAGTTAAGTCAGTTATCATTTTGATCTGTTCACAATCATCGCGAGCTCAGGGTAGTATTGTTGGATTCTGTACATTTCACACGGATACACACGGGCTTTCACTAAATGGTGTACCACAAATCAAACAACTAGAGCGTTGTAAATTTGACCCTTTTAGCCGAGATACCGCTATCTACTTTAGACAACTTATCTTCTATAAAGTTTAAGATGATTTTAATTTGCTCGCAATCCAAGGTCACTCTGGCCAGGAGGGCTTTTAAGACTTCGACTTCTTCTAAGACATTTTGTTAGCTCTGTTCCTTCATCCTTTTCTCCAATTTACACATCTTGTCCGGATTTGTTCGCTTGTTAATGAATCCGAATCAACCTTAGTTACAGAGTGTCAGATTCCACATTCAATTAATTTATATCCCATATTTGGTGATTATTGGTTTGCCAGTTTTAAGAACCCATGTCTTTTATAACATATAAATTAGAAAAAGTAATTCAATTACTTTTTTTCAGAACCCTTTTGTAAATGAATTAACATCGATGGTAATCAGTAAGATGATGATTCAATATTACCCTGTAATTAATGTGTTTAAACAATCATCCCCTCAAAGTTGTCAGGACGGAGTCTTCCGCCTGACTAAATCGACCCTTACCATTATCCGAGTTACTGGTACATGTAACTGGCGCGAGAGCACTGAAGTTTGAGTCGAGTGCCGACGATTAGCTGACAACTGGTGCAAAGGTGTCGCAGTTACCCTGGCTCTCTGGTGTAGGACTTAGGGGTCTAAAGAGATCCAGAGAGAGGGTTAAAGACAGTAAAAATCAGTTAGCTAATAGTTTAGAAATAAAAATGTAATGATTAAAGATTTTTTTTTTAAAGTTATTAAATATACATATAACACATTCTGGTACATTACGTTACACAAGAATCCAATCTTTACCTTTTTAATGACTCATTTTCTTTGCCAATTGTACTTAATGTCGAAAGGTAGGTTGGAGAGGGAGGGGTGGAATATAACTTCAATAAAAGAGTGAGAGAAAATGTGAAAATAAAATACATACAGCACTAACATTTTTTCTTTCATATTTTTTAATTAAGGTCTTCCGTTTCCATCGGAGAACCTTATTGTTATTCTTCGGATCCTTCTTCTTCTTTTTTTCTTACCACTTTTTGTGCACGCGATATCTCAGAAATGGCTGGACCGATTTGCACGAAATTTTCAGATCTTGCCAACTATGTTCTGAACCTGATCGGAAATAATTTTTGTTGATGACGTCATTTCCGTTCTTGAGATTTTGGCATTTTTAAGGGGGTTTGTTTGTCCAAGGGTGTTCTCCTAAACTACACATGATATTGATTTCAAAATTTTAGGGATGATAGACAAAAGATTGTTTATCTGAACAAAACCATTTCTGTTTGTATAGCACAAAAAAACGCCGGAGCTCGGTAGGGCTCGAAATTTGAGATATGAAAAGCGTCGTGAATTTTCGTGCTTTTCTTTGTTTATCTCTTTTCTGGAAAATATTTTGTTATAATATTTAATGTCAAAAAAGTTTAAATTTACAAGACATTTCTGCTGATATCAAGAAAAAGGGACTGGCCTTTTCAATTAGGGACCTAGAGGGGTCTTAAGTCTTTAATCTATAGCTCCTCACCGAGGGATTTTTTGTAATAAATTATAGAAGCAAATATGTTTATCTTACAGTTATAACGCCCAACAGTATAACGATTTTATCATGTATTACGTAATTAGGGGTTTTTAGGGGTCAAAAGTCCAAAACTTTGATCCCTTATATCTAAAAAAAGGAGAACTATTTTGAAATGCAGTATAGAAGAAGAGATGCTTATAATGATGTACCTAACAAATTGCAAGCTTCAAAATTTGGTTCAGCGGCCCCAATAAGGAGATAAGGGACCGACCCCTAAAACGGTTTTTTCTCAGATATCGCAAAAACGGTGACAAATTTTTAAACTTTTGTTGAACAAAATGTCTAAGAAATTAAATGACCTTTCAATTGATACGTAAAAAGGGGGCTGGCTCCTTAAATAAGGGACCTAGAGGGCTCTAAATCTTTTATCTATAGCTCCTTACTGAGGGATATTGTGTAATAGATCATAGAAGCAAATATGTTTATCTCACAGTTATGTATCCAAGCATCGTAATGATGTATCATGTGTTATGTAATTAAGGTTTTTGAGGAACCAAAAGTCAAAAATTTTGATCACCCATATCTCAGAAAGGAAAAATAATTGGAAATGTAGTACATATAATAAGTTGTACAAAATGGTGTTTTTTACAATATGCAACCTTCAAAATTTCGTCAAACGGCCCCTATAAGGAGATAAGGGATCGGCCCCTAAAACTTTCTTTTTCATACATCTCCAGAACGGTAGCGAATTTCTAAATATTTGTTGTCAAAATGTGTTCGGAATTAAATGTCCTTTCATTTGATTCCAGCAAAAAAGGGCTGGCTCCTTAAATTAGGGTATCAAAGGGCTCTAAAAATTTTTATCTATAGCCCTTTAATGGAAGCCATTTTGTGAAAGGTTATTAAAGCTAGATTAGGTATAATACATTTATATATCCTAACAATATTATGATTTTCTCTTGAATTACCCAAAAAGAGTTTTTGGGGACCGGAGGTAAATAAACAAGTTTAATCTGTTCTATCTTAATTGGAAGAAATGCAAGTATTTAAAAAAGCAATGTAAGGGAAAAGCGATACAATAAAGAATTGATACTTCACTCCTTTCTCCATTTCATGTTTTGTTGTCGAAAATTTAAGTCGATGATGTCATATTTCCTTCTAAAAAATGGACGGAAGACCTCATCGTTGCTCGCAACAAGATCGTGTCTAGTTTTTTTTTATTATTATTATTATTTTTATTATTATTATTATTATTATTATCATGTTATTAATTAGAGAAAAGATGTCATCGAACTTTGTTATCTATTAGGACTAAAGAATATTAAATCAAGCCAAAGAAAGACAACTCTTGCAAAAGCTGTTAAACTCACCTTGGCAAGCCTTCCATTTCCAACTCCTCCCCCATCTTCAATTACATTTCTTCAAACTCACCGAACGAGTTTGCTGAGTTTGTGGCGTCATTGTCAGTGTAAAAAACACAGTAATAGAGAATATGAACAAAGGAATTACATCTAACCATGTTTTATATTACTTTCGTACAAAATGTTAGGCATTTGAATAATAATGCATAAATAGCATTTATATTTTTAATAATGAAATTAACGAAATTAACGATATGCCTACTCAGATTATAACTTGTGAAATACCCTTTACTTTGTTATGTTTAGGTCACTAATCACAACCCATTTAGGAGTTTTAAAATTGTGAAAAGAATTTTTTTTAAGCTGAACAATTAATGTACTTGTAAAGATGAAACAAGTTAAGAAAAAAATAATTATAAAAAAGAGGAATATTTTTACCTACGGAAATATAAGGAATGCTTCTGCCATATTGTCCGGTATTGTGTTGATGATAGTTCAGTTTTTAACAACCCTCTATTTATACTCTACCAAAACTGTGAACGTGACATGGAACATTTTAGAAAATAAAAAAACCACAATTAATCGCGTTTTAGATCAGAAACATTTACAGTGTAAAAGCCCAATAGTCAGGTACTGAGGGTGGGGTATATAGAATTTTGTTTGATAGAGTTCTTCGCGTTTAAGATCAGAAAAAATAATTGGGGGGTTGTAAGCCCTAGAGTCAGAAACTGAGGGTGATAAAGTTGATCGCGTTATAAATCTGAAACATTTGGGGTGTAAGAACTCGAAGGCCATGCTCCCGATTGAACAATGTCAAAATTCCAGTTCGAAAACACCGCTCTATATTATGACATACCTACGTGGTTAGATGCGCAGAAATAGATTAACACGACCTGACCTCGTTATACTGAGTAGATGTAGATTTATTCAATCTCTATATCGATCTAAAATTTCGCATTTCACATCTGCGTTAAGATTGTTTAACTTATTCCCACATGACCTAATATCACTACTTTTATTAACGGACAATGCGTCTTTTACTACTTTGTTCAGTAATATCCCAACTTTAATAAAACTGATTATCAGAAAAACACAATTAAAACTGCATTTCTTACTTCGATCAAATAAAGAGGTGAGATAAGGTAATGTGGTTTGATCTACATCTACCTGAATTTAATCATTTTAACGGTGTTAAATGACCTAACAATACCTTTTTATTTAAATAAGGGAATAAGGGTGATACGAAATTAAGAAATTAAGGGGACACAAGTACTTTAAACCGGTATACAATACATGTACGTATAAATACAAGTACAATATATGTTGTGTTAGCTTACATCATATGCTCATTTTCGGTGGGGGTTTTCATGTCAAGTGAAATGAAAGTTAGTGCTTAATTAAAAGTGTTTTTTATTTTAATATATGTACATAAATATTGCAATACCTACTATGGCCTTATAATAATTCTCGTGATTGCATTTTCATACTTAACTTGAAGTGTACAATGAAATATGCTTAATTTGATAAAAATCGTTATTTTTAACGAATCAACCATATACATTCTGTACCATCAATAAGGTATTCCGAATTAATTATTTCTACCTAGTGTATGCGGGTTCTGATAATGCCTTCATCCTGACCAAAGGGGGTTTTAAAGACCGATCTACCGTGAAACCACACATTTATTAGAAGGTGTTCTAATTTGAACGTTTTGTATTACATCCTCTTATCTAATATACTAGTCTCTTGTTTTAAGTAATATTGAGAACACGTTAACCTCAATTTGCCCTGTACGTGTTAAAAAAGGAAAGATTAACTATTTGGGCTGACCTTATTGTGTTGTAATAATTGTTGTTTCAGCCTTAGAATGCCCAGTCTCTCTTGGGCGCTCCTAGCCCAAGTCTGACATTGATATAAACAATAGTGACTTTTGATATTTACATTTAAACATTGAACAAAGTTTACGAAAGATTAATGTAAATTGATTTGACTTTTGAGCATAAATCAGTCGACAGTATAGCAATAGAGGATGCTATCAATTTGTTTGTATTATCCGAGCCGTGTCGTCTACTTTGTTATTCCCCCCCCCACTTCGGCCCTCGATTTTGGTAAGCGAGAGTGATAATAGAGTTCAAAACTCTTTTACAAACTTCAAATGTTTTAAGTGAAACACATAACTATTAACAGTTGAATTTTTTTTTTAAACTTTAGAGATACGCACTACATTAAAGTTTAACACGTCAATGGTTTTATGATGTAAAAAGAATTACATCTACTATATGAACACTAGACTTAATGAGGTATGGTATACTTATGTGTCTATTTTTTTATAAGTATGGACAAGGATATGTATACTGTAGAATGTATTCGGTGTGATATTGAAAAAAAAATGTCAACAATGGGTAACCGACTCTTCCGAAATAGTGGCATGATCATTAACTAGTCAAGCTGGTTGAATTAATGTTTTGCTCCTACCGAGCAGTGTTAATAGTAGTAAGGGGTATAGTCTGTGGGCTATAGGGGCAGTGACGTCTTATGCACCATATCCCGAAAGGCCAAGGTCAAAGTCAGATCAAAATCAAGGAGGTCAGATTTAAGACAGTAGGTCAAGGACAAGGTCATAAAGTAGGTCATGTTCGCAATACAAGGTCACAAACATCTAAGGTCAAACCTGTTTGAGGTCAAAACAGTCTGAGGACTAATCGTCCAAAAAAGTCAAGGTCAAAATTAATTACAGATGATCCTGACCTATATCGCGACTACGTACAAGTTCACAGAAGGAAGAAATCGACCTAAGGACATAAACGATCAAGTGTAAACAAGGTCATTAACATTTGAGGGAAAGACACATACAACACAGTCCGAGGTCAAGCCGTCTGAGGGCACATACATATATAATCCAGGTAAGGGATATCTGAGGTCCAAAGGATATACTTATCACATAGAGGAGCGTGTACAGTGAGACTTGAAGAAAGTCAGGGTTCTTCTTTCATACTATTAAGGTACGTGTTTTACTATCTTTAAGTTATTATATGGAAAAGATAACTTCGTTTAGAAATATGTCTTAAAGAGACACTACAGCTCATTTTTCGCAAAAATAATAAAACAAATTTTTTTACCACAACTTTCTCGCAAAGATGAAGGTTTGACCTTTCCGAAAATTATAGGTTTTAAAAGTAAATAAATCTGTTTTAACCGTAAAAAAAATGTTGTTTGTAATAGTTTTTGACGGTCCTATAAAAACAACAAAGGTACTTCCGGCTGATCTTCAATACGAGGTGTAGATATCATTAAGGAACTTACATGCTTCAAATTTTCAGCATCGATATCTTTTTACGGGCCGCCGGAAGGCGGTCCGTTATTTGATATACATTTAAATACTGCGTTTCTGCGGGATAGTTATTTTTTAATAAAATTAATACTATGCTTATTTTTATGAATTAAACGTAAATTTGCATTTAGAAATATGTTTTATGCCTTTCAGAAAATATCACATATTTTTTGTTTTTCTCGTAAATTAAAAGTAGGTCATAGTTTAACTTAGTAGATTGTCGTGTTTGGCGCGTTTTTATCGAGACTATAATATATTCGGAAAATGTCGGAGTTTTTCATTCTTTTCAAAACAATGCATCAGGATCGGTATGCGGGACATACTAATGACCTGAATGTCATAATATTCTCTATAAAATTGAATGATATATTTTAATTTCTATGTGCCGTGTCAAATAAAATTACTTTGTGTGTGTATTTATTATATTTCCATGTAAAATGAGGTAGAAAATATCATGAAATGACATTATATCAATTATTTACGCAAGAATATGCCAGAAATGAAAATTTGAATTGACTGGAAAATTTGAACAAACCCATTTCTATTTTATCATGTCCATTGAAATCATATATTAAACTGATGCATTAAGTTTTCATTCAATACAATGCAACAACAAAACAACCAAAATGGTTTGAAATACATAATATCTAAGAGAAAAATGATAAGTTGAACTTTGTATTAAAGTAATGTACAAATCAATGTGTTCTCCATTACTTCATACTATAGCAATGATCATACAATTTTCGTTAGAAATGCTTACAGTAACGAACTCGATTCTTTATGATAATAGTAAAATTTTAAACTTCAAAACAAGTTGCTCAAAGTATATTAAAATTTACCATAAAATTTGTACAACCAACTCTTATTGTCTTCTTTGTGGTGTGTTTTTATGTAAACAATCAATGATTCATACAACAATTATATTTTTGCGGCCCATTTGACGCTTGCGTCAATATGATTTCTTGTTCACCATTTAATCCATTAGTGTTTAAATAAACACTCTTCATAGATGTGGAAATCGAGCTGTAATGTCTCTTTAAAACACAAAAGGTTGGACAAAAACGTAACAGCACAATATTTGACAGTTAACAACATAGAAAGGTATTAATTTCCTTTATTATAAAACATTCTTTACTCAACAACACATGAAAAGTCTATATACAGTTTTCGACTGGTCTGAACTTAGCAAGAGTTATTTCCCGTTATAACCTCCAGTTTTTAAAGTTTTAAAGTCCAGTGGAAACTTTTGTAAAATAGAGAGCTTTACTCGATTCTTCTGAGGTTGTTTCAGATTTCCATATTTATCTGTGACATAATTTACTATTAAAAATTTCCAAGGATATCCTTTTCTGTAACGTTTGCAGAACTTCAAACTCCTTGCACGTTTTTACATGTAGATGAGGGTCCGTAAACCTCCTCTTTAAGGCCTCCAGTTTTTAAAGTTTTAAAGTCCAGTGGAAACTTTTGTAAAATAGAGAGCTTTACTCGATTCTTCTGAGGTTGTTTCAGATCCCCATATTTATCTGTGAAATAATTTACTATTAAAAATTTCCAAGGATATCCTTTTCTGTAACGTTTGCAGAACTTCAAACTCCTTGCACGTTTTTACATGTAGATGACGGTCCGTAAACCTCCTCTTTAAGGCCTCCATTTCTCTTTCTATTTTTCTGTAAAATATAGAAGCAAAATGTAATCTAAAAAAAGAATGGTTTGTTATTAACATATATATTAACTGACTCGCATAAACCAAATGATTAAACGACCTACCTCAACGAAGAGAAGAGAGAGTCCACAGCTTTCCTTGACGAAATTGAACCAGAACTTGTTCCTGTCATCGTTGATGGCAAGTTTTTGTCCTGTGTTGATACATTATCTGATTTGGTCAGCAGTGATTTTAGCAGCTGGGAAGTCTGTTTTCCTCGAGGCCTCTGAATTGGATGTGGTGGTCATCTGTGGGGCATTGGGTAGTTTGGTCACCTGTGGGGAATGTGCTGTGATGGTCATCTCGGAGGGTATCGATTGTGGTGGTCATCTGAGAGGCATTGAGTGTGATGGTCATCGGGGAGGAAGAAGTTGTTTCAGTCGAATGGGAGCCCCGGGGTGGAATTCTTTTGGTGAAAAAAAATAGAACTAGAAAACTGACCAGTCAGGAAGGGCCCCGCTATGACAATTAATATAGAGAAGTGAAAAAAACTTTGAATTCCATCCTCTTTATATTAACAATGATGAAAAATAAATGCCCGGCAGAAGATGTAAAGAACTGGAATATATAGGATCTCGTGATTTGTAGTTGGATATGATTTTCATCCAACAATTAAAGTGTTTTTTTCTTGAGCCTTAGTGAGGGGATAAAACACACAAGTTGGATAAAAATCATATTATACTCCAAATCATGAGATTCTATTTATCCCATATTTTATACACCGCAATCAATGTTTACACTGTTTATAAAACTCTACATTATTTTTACTTCATTATGCCTAGGCAAATGCCATTGTAAAGTCACAACTGTGGGATATCAAAAACATATCCAATGAGTCATATCCACGGGATAAAGTGGGTTAACATGGGATGAAATAAAATTTGTTAAAAAAACAAAGAATTGATACCAATGCAATGATACCTAGGCTTTGCCTCTATTCAAAAAAATTATCATAAATCATTGTGTACGGTATTTTAACCAAAAAAAATATGAATATTATATTTCAAATCCATATTTCAAAGAATGTACACAATACTACACATCATTCAAAATTGACCTTAACTTCAAAACAAAGTTCATTTGCAGACACAGGCAGTGCAGTAATTAATCTCAATGTGACAGATAAAGATAAAGCTTAGGATTTTCTTCCTGTGGAAGGTTAATTAATCCCAAAGGACAAATATTACACAGCCTTCCATGTATACAATGGTAACATTCTCAGCAGTTATCTCTCTTTGCCCATTCATTCTCAGCAGTTATCTCTCTTTACCCATTCTTCTTATGCATAGTTAGGAATCTACCCCTCCACCCCAGCTCCAAACCAGAAGACATAGAGAACCAAACTTAGCATCAAAATATGTTTTTCTGCCTACTGAACTACCATACCAAATTTGAACTTGATTGGGCAACCATAAAAAAAAGTTATTAGAAAAAAACAGGAAATTTGTGGACGGAAGAGTGACAGACGGACGGACAGAAGGACGGACGGACAGAGTGATTACTATAGGGCACCCGCAAATCCTTGCGGGGCCCTAATAATGAAAATTAAAAAAATTTAAAAAATTTAAAAAATAAATAAAGAAAACCTTTTTATTACTTATAGGCATGAAAGAAGAATGAGACAGCCCTTTAGTGTAAAATATACTTCATCCTAACTTAATAATATATATGACTTCAGGAAAAAAAAAGGGGGGGGGGGATATTGTTAACACAAATATATGACATATATGCTAACATTTAATCGGAAAACCTACTGAAGTCCCACAGTTGGTCAAAATCTGTCTCCTCACTGTTAGAACGTTGAAAGTGACGGTTTAATATATGAACCAAGATTCTGTTTTGTAGTAAAATATTTACTGCGGCGAAAATAAGACAAGTTTTGTGTTTTACAGTTGAAAAAAAAAATCAACTTTATTCTAAATAAGTACTTAAATTAGGTTTTAAAAACGTAATTAAATACTACTCACAGAAATGGTAGATATTCACCAGCCATGTCCGGTTTAAATTGATTCCGATCGGTAATGTATTCCTAGAACAAGACTGTAGTTTTATATTTCCTCGAAAGGTCAAAGTCATGAGGATATTAAAAACCAGAGTGGAAGGTGTTTAATCTATCATTTATTTCTTTGTTATTTATATTATGCATGGACATTATGTCTTCTGTTAATTAAAAGGTGACATCTCAGGATGATTAAAAAAACCTTTTTTTCAACTCTTGACGTAAAATTTCATTCAAAAGAACCTGGTGTTTTATTTCCTTTTAAAAATCACCGCGCCGGTCGTTACATACCTGCGCAAAATACCAACATCGAACGCGTTGATGGCTAGTCCCATCAATTATTCCTGTATATACATAAATAAATAACATGATGAAAAAATGTAAATGATTCTTACAAAATTTAATGCACGCACAAATTCTTTGTATCACTGGAGAAATTAACCTACTTAAATGTCAACAAAAAAATTCATGTAGGCCTATGACTGACGATCAAAGTACATTTTAGTAAAATATCCAGAATCTGTTTTGTTTGGGTTTTTCTGTTATTTGTTATTTTTTTTATATATATATTTACAGATGTAGACCCCTAATTAAAACATTAATATGCAACATCATGACCATATCTGCTGATATATAGACTCATGGGTGGATCCGCGTATGAGACTTGCTACTATATGCTCATACCACCTCAGTATTAAAACTCCTGAATACTTTTTTAAATTTATATGTCTGATGACTTTTTTTTAAAATTAGTATTGCTTCCTATGTAGGTCTTAACATAGAGAGCATCATGATGCAGGTACGTGATGACAACTTAAATATTGGATGATGTCATCTCAAAATTTATTGGTCAAACCTTGCGAGTTCGATTGTGAACCCCGGTCATTTACCACGCTAGAAGGCTACACGAAGATGGAAAGAGCGACATTTTTTGCAGCAGTGGTAATTTACCTCATTTCCACAACATATTGTGTCTGTAAGGCGATGCACCGCCCCACAATGCCGACAGTGGATGCTAAAGATGTTAGAGATGTCTATGTTACGGATTGTAACATTAAAAGAGTGACCGTCTTCGGCGATGCGGCGTGGTTGTTCATTCACCCTTTTAAGTCCTCGAATGACCAGGGTGAATTATGTGGTAAGACATGTTTTGTTACAATGACAAAATCATAATAATCTCATATTTTTTTTTAATTCATTGGACTTTACTAATCATCAAAAAATATCATCGGGTTCATTATCCGTAAATATCTGCAAGGCTTCGGGGACCTATTCAAAAGCTATTAGTCTTGTTTACGTCTTTATCCATGAAATTAATCAATAGACAAACTAACAATCTTTAATTTGTTTTTTTTTTTTTGCAGAACCATTTCAAGTGATCTGTCAACAACTCAGCATGATGTGTCTACCAATCCAACAACTCAGTATGTGACTACCCATCCAACAACACAGCATGATATGACTACCCATCCAACAACTCAGTATGATATGACTACCCATCCAACAACTCAGCATGATATGACTACCCAACCAACAACTCAGTATGATATGACTACCCATCCAACAACTCAGTATGATATGACTACCTATCCAACAACTCAGCATGATATGACTACCCATCAAACAACTCAGTATGATATGACTACCTATCCAACAACTCAGCATGATATGACTACCCATCCAACAACTCAGTATGATATGACTACCTATCCAACAACCCAGTATGATATGACTACCCATCCAACAACTCAGTATGATGTGCCTACCCATCCAACAACTCAGTATGATGTGCCTACCCATCCAACAACTCAGTATGATATGACTACCCATCCAACAACTCAGTATGATGTGCCTACCCATCCAACAACTCAGTATGATATGACTACCAATCCAACAACTCAGTATGATATGACTACCATCCAACAACTCAGCCTGATGTGCCTACCCATCCAACATGATATGACTACCTTACTTGCTAAGAGTGCTGCTGCATATATATCCTTTTAGATGCATTTAAGATGGCGGATTGTCTAATTATAGATGTATGACGTAAGCTGATGCAATATTTATCATATTTATTTATAGAATCAAGATGGCGGATGGTCTAACTTTATAAGTTTGACTTAAGTTGATGTAATTTTTAAATAATCAAGATGGCGGATGGTTTAATAATAGATGTATGATGCAATTTTAGGTATTGTGGTATATTTGATTACCTAAAAGTGATGTAATCTTAAGATGATAATGAGGATGATTGAGCATGGGTACACAAATACTGTTTTTTTTTAAATTAAGATTTCTGTGCTTTAGCAGTTATATTATTTTATTTATTTCATGTCATGTTCGAAGTCATGAAAAATACAACGCTAAACTAACTGCCCTACACTATTATTCCAAAAATATTACAAATGGAAAATAATTAAAAAGTTATTTTAATAGTTTATTGAATCACAATGCGTGAACATTTTATTTTTCCGTTTCGTTCTTTATTAGGCAAATTGAATGCAATGATATAGTTGAAAGACATTCGTAAGAATGATATCAAATAATTAAGCTACATTTTGATAATAATAATTCAAAAATTATGAATTAAAGATACAAAATACATATTTGTGTCCAATCTATACAATATTTAAGCATTAAACGTCATAGTATTTTTTCCGTTCCGCTTACCGTTCCGTGTTTAAGTAACACCCATGTGATGGGGGTGATTAAGTGACATTGTTTCTTTTGGAAAAGGGAAAGAACCAAAAAAACACCCCGGAATTCAAATATTGGAAAAGGTCCTCCTAAATATAAATGTTGGGCTCATAAATAATACGTCTACACATATATGTCAGACTTGTATGGCCAAGAGTTTTCCCTTCAAATGTTTGGATTATATTTAAATTAACTGTATGGGGAAAGAACTATTTAAACCATTGCAACATGAAACAATGTTTGTCTGGATCGTCATAGAGTTAATTCGAAACGGGAGAAAGTTGATGAAAATCTTAATCACCTACTAATATTACTTGTATACCACCAAGGATTTTGTTTGATTTTGGGACATTTTTACATAAATGGTGGACTTGTCGTAAAAGCTTTAACACTTATCATTGAAACCTCATCAATAATGAGTGTTTCTACTAACAGTTTGTATGTCTAGACTGTTTGAAAAAGGTATCGCATTATATCGCCTCAATTTCAAATTCATATCTGACATTGAGGCAGGAACAATTGCACATTGTATTACGAGTTTGATATTGCTTATAATAGAGGTCATTATGTTTTTGCAAGTCATAAAATCAACCTCTACCATGCGGGCTAAATAAACTCTAACTTAAATATTTTTAAATTTCAAAAGAAACAGATTCTGCAAGTGTTAATAGGCGAAAGTCTATAATTTTCTATTATAAATTCTGTGGAAAGTAAATTAATCAAGTTATGGACAAATGTCGGACCATGCAGTTTAAAAGGAAAACAACATAACTGCAGATGTGTTTTATTGACCCAAAAGAAAACAGAGCAAAATAAAACTTAACACATACTGTTCAAATCTAAATACTAAATGTTTAATCAAATATAATAGTTTATCAAACGCTTTAGATGTGTATATCAACTGCTTGCAGTTTAATAAATAAAAAGTCTTAAAGCAATCATTAAATAGATAGTTTTGTCACAAAAATGAACATTAGGCTATTAAATATTAAAAACTTCTCCTCAACATACACATACTGTACAGTCAATATGTTATGAGAGTACTTAATTCCACGATCCCGTCATTTTGGATCAAATCGCGGGAATATAAAATCGCGAACATTGAATTTTTATCCTAATTCTGATAGTACTCAACTCCCATAAAATTAAAGCAAGATTTTAAAATCTGCAAGGGGAGTTTCTCGTGATTTTACGCCGATATAAATCGTCAGGATTAATTAGGAATCTTGAGTATTTATTTAGTCGGAAAGAGAATCATTAAATAAAAGATATCGGCAATAATAATTAGACAGAGTATCCAAGCACTTCAACTTCACAAAGAGTGAGATACTCAGTGATTATTGAGATCTTTACGAATCTCCCCTGTGGTAATGTCGGACAGTCGATGACGACCAGCTGTGACAAAGTACCGGGACCAGCAAAGAAACCACACGGAGTGTTGACATCTGATTCTGTCAGCCCTACATTGACGGTGACATTCCGCAGACGGTCTGATACATCTAAGTAAAAAAAAAACAACATATAATAATGTGAAACTATTAACTAATAATTAGAAAACATGCATAGATTGCATGTTTTCCTTATATATTTTGTTTTTTTTTTCTCCTTGCTAAAAATACCGTAAAAGATAAAGGTGTTTTCCCCGTTTTATTTTCACGGATGTAATCAAATCTGTACTCCACTATTTTGCGTCGTTTTACAATGTCGTTACTTGTAGTCTATACCGCTAGTTCGTTTTACAATGTTACTGTGTACACTTACCTACTCCCCACTTGTCCATTCCTCTATTGAATATTCTGACAGATGTAATGGTATAAATAGCCTGCAGATCCACCCTCCACCAGGGATTCGTGTCTCCACCCTCTGTGCTGGCACACCTGTCTACGACAAAGTCTGTACCGTTGTTGCCATCAACTGCCAAATTGGCAGAGTAGTTCAGTCCAGCTTCTGCCCATGTAAACGTTGATGATTGTTTTGCAGGCTTATGCAGCGCAAGGTTGGAAACAGCTGTCAACAATATTACAATAATGAAAATATAAATTGATTATTTAAAGGAAATACAATGCATTGACCGTTAATAAAAAAAAATCAACCGCTTTCATAAGTGTTTCTCAAAAGTACTAAACCATGAAGACCTTATTCTTTTCAAGTGTATTTCTGAAAATCATGTGGAGCAGACTTACAAATAATATCGCTTTTCCTTCCCCTTCCATTTTCTCTCTATCTCTATTTCGTTCTTCCAAAATCTACCATCCCCCTATCTCTCATTCTCTCTCTCTCTCTCTCTCTCTCTCTCTGTAGATGTGTAGATATTATAAGCATACCACTTAACATGCAGTTATATTATATAAATAGTGCCTATTTGGAAGGGTAACTGTTGAAATTGACACCCCGAGAAAACTATTGTCAACCAACGCGAAGCGGAGGTTGACAATGGTTTTCGAGGGGTGTCAATTTCAACTGTTATCCTACAAAACAGGCACTATTTATTTCATTTTACTGAATGGCTTAATTTAAGAGAAATTTTTACTGCTTTTGTATAATAATGACATGAATTCTACGGCAAACCGTACGTGCATAATTTACGCGCATGTAACAATTCGTTGTGTTACCCGTTGCCAAGTGTGTTGCTAATGCTGAGGGTAATAGAACGGATTATCAACTGCGTCTAAACCAATAAGATTTCAGTATTTAACATGAAAGTATAATAATATAAATTGGAACCCCCTAGAGTTTGTAAAATGCAACGAAAAAAATACTTTGATCACTTTTAAAGTGTGTTAATAAGAAATAATAATTTCAGGTACATGTATACATGGCTTATTACTGAGCACTAAGATTATGTGATAAAAGCAACCAGAACATATTATCTTGTTATTTTAGAGTTTAATGTTAAAATTATTAAACAAAAGCAAACATTCCGGTTTTTTAAAACAATATTTTTATAGCATACCGCAAAACTTCAACGGTACAGTAAATGTATAGGAATGTAAAGTACGATACAAATAGAACAAAAACCCATTTTTTCGTTAGATAACTATAACTATAACCAGATCATTGAGTTGTTTTCATTTGATTGTTCATATTTAGTTGAATATAATGAATAAGGAAGTTCCATGGTCAAAATTCAACAATTTATTGTAATTTCTAACTAAACAAATAGACCTGTTAATTGAAAAGTAATTTTTGACTGACCACAATCAGTAATAAGCAGAACATTTAAAATGCTTTTGGTATAAATGCCAGATGGTGAATCTGTCAATGAAGGTTAAATATTCAAAAAGCTTTAACAGGAGAAGTGAGTAACACATGGTACATGTAGCATGTAGAGCTTATTCTTTAGATTAAATGTCCACAGGGAGAGTGTCTGTCTCCCCTGGGGGGATGGGAGATCACATGTTGTTGTAAATTAGCCACCTTTGTTTAGTTTATCTATCAACGCATATACTCATAATTTTTATTTTTAAAGTTAACAAATATGGGTGAGTTTTCATCAGTCTTGCACCTTTTCAATATCAGGTCAGGCACTTCATTACGGTCTTTACGTTTGCTAAAATTGAAGGCCTCATAGTCCATTTTGAAATATTTCTTGCAGGAAAGTGGTCGTCATTACAATATCATGACGATAAAACTTAATTTGATTCATATATGAGACTCCTCGACAACTTTGGTATAGTCTATGGTACCTAAGTAACTGCTGACTTTTTGTTATAATAAGCTAGACTTATGCATGTTTCTTTTTAACCTTATTTGGATTAATTTTCATTGATCTTGAAATATAAGATATGCATGCGCCGATTCTTTGTGTTGAAGCTAGAGACATATCAATGATACAGATATACTGATCATTTTAAGAAACGGGGATCATTGTTCTATCATTCTCATTAAATATTATGTAAACAGATTTGTAATGTCTATGAATAAAATATCGACATTGAACCCACCTCGAATACAATGGACTTTCTTACTGGACAGCGTCACACACTGATCATCTGAGGAGCACGCCAGACATTCCTGGTTCATTTCTTGTACATTTACAGTCTACAAGACGGTCACGGTTGATTATAAAACATGTTATTTACTTTGGTTAACATAGACATGCACATAATATGTGGCTATCTGTTGGGTTTGTTTTTGTTTCTCTAATAACAAATTTTACCTTATTGAATATTTTGGAAATGATAGACCCTGATATTTTTTTTCCTTGAGACATATTTGGTTTTAATTTTTTGATTTGGTCTGTCACCAAGGTTGGTCATCTTTAACATATACATTACTATACGATTAATTGAATACCCAGTATATTCTCTCACTAAAATATAACCGGTTTTTGTAAAGGACAAACATGAAACAATGGGGATGGGGATGGGGTACTTGCCAGTAAAACAAATACGATGTAACCATTGCCCTCATCATAGTTAAGCTTGGTGCATTATGTATCGTGAATCAGTGTGATATAAACAAGTCATAAAATTTCAATCGCTTATATTTTATTTGAAGATGTTTCTGCAATGTATTTATGTTGCTGTTGATAAAACACACCAAGTCAATATTCAAAAGTAAGAAAGAATTTAATTTTCATATATTTATTCCTCCTTTTACAGGTTTCAATTTGCGAGCTACATATATGAAGTATACAGTAATTGTCTCAAATTTGTGATGTAACTAAGCATTCCTGGAATCCATGTTGTCATGTAATCAGCGCATTTTAAGCCTGATAAATGTTTTTTTTTCATCTATATTTCGTATAATCGCGTTTCTTCACTTCGTTTATTTCTATGATATATCACGCCTTCAAAATATACATTACCTTTGTATTAACTAATAACTTACATTATTTACAAGATATAGAGAAAATTAATAACAGATATCTATAACGCAATGATTTGAGCAAACTAGCCTCTAAACTATCTGAAGGTTCTTACACACAAGTTAGATCCTTTTTGGCCAAATCGTTATCCTGAAGAATATTTTCCTAAATCTCGTAAGGACTATATATGGTTTGAGCCTAAAATGGCCCCCTTAAATGAACATTCTCTTTTTTCTGTAATTTTTTGTTTTATTCATACAAATATACATTTGAAGTTTTTTCATAATTTTCATTTTGATTTTAGTGCCCACAATTTAAAAATATGACATCATAAAGTTAACCTTTTCCCGCCATTTTCTCATTTATAGCATAAAACGGCTTGTTTTGAAGCAGTTTTTCCTTAAGGAAACATTGTACCTCTCCAATACTTATAAGTGACAAAAAGTTCGTTCTTGTTTATAGAGTCGCTCTATATTTCCAACTTCAAAAAAGATAAGAAAAATGTCAATTTTTGACTGATTTTGAATGAATTATAAAAATAGCGTCACTTCTGACGTCATATACTACCAGTGAGTGCATATAAATCAAATAAATAGGTGAAAAACATATTTTATGTGGCTATTCCATTAATATAAAATTACACAACAAATTAATGTACCTGAATCATTTTAAAAATATCGAATTATGGGGACCAAATTTGACTAATATCATCTAAATCTCATAAATTTACAACTATTCTTTAATATTCCCCCTTCAAAACGAGGAGCCGTTTATTTTAACAAATTTAAATTTCTTAGGACGCATAATAAAACAAGCAATATTGAATGATCTTCATCAAAATGTACAAAGGTTTCATCAATATTCGTTGATTACCAGTTTTCGTGGATTTCGTTGTTTTGTTTATCCACGAAATTAAATGTTCATTGAAGTGAAATTTCTATAAACATTTTGTATTGATATGACCATTGAACACGAATTTACATATCCTTGAAACTGTGGTTTTCACCTTATCCACGAAAATTGATGCCTACCAATATTAATGAAACCACAGTATTGACGATTTGTATTATAAAAAGGTCTCACGTATTATTGACCAGTCAAACGCAGAAGAGATAAAACAATACCTGATCGAGCTCAATTCTAACGTAGTCAGAATTGGTTTCCGTTTTGTCGATGGCCGACACGAGTTCACACAGCAGTTCCTGTTTCCGGTAGTTGACTCCCCGACATAGCTTGGGTCTGTGCCTACATTCCCGGACACACTGCTGTTGTCCAATGATCTCCAACACCCGGATAACGGGACCACGATACCTCTCACCGGGAACAACCGCAGAGGTCACTCCCTCGTACAATTATACAACACACAGCAGTACTGTTGTAAATGCCACTTCATTCAAATATTTACTAATCAAAAAGTGACCCATTATGTGCTTGTTTAAAACCTGTGAATACAGGTAAATGATTGTTAATAGTTTTCGTTACTTTGCTTCAGCAATTACACTTTGTTATTTATACCAGCGACGTATTATCTTTTTAGCTGCAAAAAAATAAATTGAAAATGAATTTCTTGCAATGAACTTTACTAGAAAAGCTTCTAACGAGATTAATAATATATATATATATATATATATATATATATATATATATATATATATATATATATATATATATATAAAGATTCTCTAGAATAGCCGTCTTTGAACATTAGAAATCTTAGATCAGGAAGCACTCGACCGGAGATCAAAGAATGATTAACGTCTTCGACAGGTTGTGATATATTATTCATCTTACTTTCATTCGCAATTATTTTTGACATTTCTAAATTAGTTGAAATCAATATTCCTTCACGCTCTAGTTTTCTAACTGAGTTTTAAAATCTTTAGATATTTCCAAAAATATGTATGTAAACTGAAGATATTTGAAATACCAACTACCCCTACTCCTATAGCTCTGCAACTTAATTCTTTAAAAGGACATTGATTGATATTGAAATCCGAACTTAAGTTTGAATGACTCTTACTTCGTACAATAAAGTAAACTCAATAATAATAAAATAATGTGATGCAACTTTTTTTCGAAAATCAAATTAATATTACTTTTTCAACAATGAAAAAAGAATTATATTTGAAAAAAACATATTTTTTCAAATAAGAGGTCGAATATAACATGTCAGGATACCAAATGCATTGAAGTTTTACTTAACAGGAACATCAGCGAGGCAGTATCAGTGTATGCATATATACTCAGTATTTAAAAAAAGGTGTGAATGTCACAATTGCAGCTGTAGAAGCCTTGTACATTGTCAGTCCGACACCCTGTTCGCAATATTACTTAATGTCTTTATAGAAGTTAACTTTGGTATTGAGAATATTAAACAAAATAAAATGCATATTTGTAACGCTGCACCATGAAATATTTTAAGTAAATATTATAAAATTAATATTGAACGATGACTTTTCTTCTTAATTTTACATGTCAGACTTAAAATAAAATTAACCTGTAGGCTTTAGAAATTTGTAAAGTATGAAACATACGGAAACTATTAAGTAAAAGTATGTGTATTGTTGTGATGTAATCATATGTTGTATGTATTTCAGAGTAAGGCGCGTAGTAGTTGCCGTAAAATAAATGTATTTATGTAGTACACAAGTATATGAAAGTGAAGTACGTGTACGAGTCTAGTGATTGAGTAAAGTAAAGTATATGTAGTGAAGTAGTAAAGTTATGTACAGCAAAATGTGCAAAATGTAAGTGTAAATACAGGAAAATGTATTGAGTAATGTGCAGTAAAATGCAACTATGAGTAAAATAATGTTATCTGTGTATTTATCATTTCATTTATATTTCAGATCCCTTTTTGTACCTTAATCTCAAGTCTGTTGAAGAATTGGAAATTTATCTGTAAATTATCACCTGAATAAAAGCTACGTAAACCTATTGAACGTTATTATTTTGGAGCCGCAACGCCACCCGGCGACACTCTTGATATATCTTTGTTGAAATCAGAAATAAATCTCAAAATGAGGATAAGGAAGGATAGATCAAATTCAGGATTAGTGACTGCCGGAGAAATCAGAGATATAGAGAATAACCCTTCTCTGGTAGAAAATTCTTACATGTTTATGAAAAACATAAGAGGGACTGTTGCATATTTCAAAAATCAGCTATACAATTTGCTTGCGATGTTTAAAGCTTTAGGTCCTCCTACACTGTTTATGACACTTTCTGCAGATGATATGCATTGGAAAGAATTAGGTAGTTTATTGAATGGTCTTGATGATGGTGATTTACAAAACTTTAGAAATTTTCATGGTGTCAAAAAGGATCCTTTAATGACAGCTATCCATTTTGAACGTAGGTTCGATGCATTAATGAAACATGTATTGTTAAAAGGCATTCAACCCTTAGGAAAAATTACAGATTATTTTGCTAGAGTAGAATTTCAAAATCATGGAAGTCCTCATATTCATATGTTTTTTTGGATTGAAAATGTTCCAAACAAAATTGATGATCAAAATATTGTTCAGTTAAAAAATTACATCAATGCTTCGATATCATCCGTTATTCCAGATAGGTCTACTGATAGTGAAATGCATGACTTGGTTAAAAAACTTCAAACACATAGTCACACTCCTTATTGTTCCAATAATTACAAATCGAAATGTAGGTTTGGGTTTCCAAAACAGCAATCAACTGAGACAAAAATATTTGCAAATATTGATCTTTCAAAAAGGAAAAAAGGCAAATTTTATGTAACACGCAGAGGAGAGCAGGATATTATGATTAATTCCTACAATCCTGTAGTTTTAAGGCACTGCCGAGCCAATATGGACATACAGGTGATATCTAATGGTGAAGGAGCAGCATATTATGTATGTAGTTACATATGTAAATCTGAACCTGATGAATTAAAAAATGCCCTGGGTCATCTTATTCACAGCATTTTTGATTCTAACCCAAGCATTCCAAGACATGTCAGATTGTTAAAAATAGGCCTTACCGTTTTGCGTCACAGACGGATGAGTAGTCAGGAAGCTGCATATAGGTTGAGCAATCTAAATTTAATCCACACTAGTAGAAGATTCATGTACTTAAACACTCGCCAGCCATATAAAAGATTTAAAATTTTGAGAAGTAGAAAAGAAATTGATGAATTACCAGATAATTGTACCAATGTTTTTGAGACGAACATTCATGACTATTATCAGCATCGTCCTAATAATTTGAATAATGTGTCATTATATAGATTTTGTTCATGGTATGAAAAAACATCTTTGGGTCAACCTAAACGAAAATGTTTGGAAAGGATATACATCTCTAAATTTGATATTTGGATGAAAAAAGTTAAAAAAACCATTTATCATACAAACCCCAACATTTCCAAATTATTCAGAAGATTACTATTACAGCCTGCTCGTACTTTTGCTACCACATAGATCTGAAAATGAATTGATCATGCCATATTCTAGTGCAAAAGATTCCTTTATAAATAAGAGATGTTTACTAAATTCTTCAATAGATTTTACCTATTTTTCTTTCACTGAACAGATTGAAAATACTATAAGAAGATTAAATTTAGAAGAAGATTTAAACAATTCAACATTCAATGTCGAGGAAACTGAAAGTGTGCATTTTGACCATGAATTTTTTTTACAGTCAATTATGCAATCAATGAATTTTAATGTTGAAAATGAACACTCTGAACATATTCCTTTTGAAAATGATATGCATTTGCATTCTCTTAGTTGTTCATTGTCACTAAATGATTTTCACAGTTCAGTTACAAAAATGACAAAGTCTCAACTAGAAGTACTTGAACATGTTAAATTAAAATTTGAAGGTAAATCTTTTTCATTTTATGTATTTGTTTCTGGAGGAGCTGGAGTAGGAAAATCTTTTTTGACAAAAGCAATTGTTGCATATTTGCAACTTTTTACCTCCAAGACACTCAACACAAACCCTGTTGTTGTTTGTGCACCAACAGGTACAGCTGCCAATAACATTAAGGCCAGCATTTTTTTATTTTTAGGTTTACAAACCCGCCGCTCGGTTTTCTGAGTTTTTAGAAAAAAAATAAAATTACAAAAAAAGATCTTTTTTTTCTCCCCGACAGCAAATTTTTCCTAGTAGGAAAAGTGTATCGTCATTGTTATCACAAAGGCATACAATCTGCTCTTTTTGTGTCATGATAGCCTAAAAATTTCTTACGCATCTTTTTCTCGTGCTACATTTCTCAGAGAAACTTCTACAAACACTCTGCTTTAAGTTTCATACTTTGAAGTTTTACCGACAGTGTTGACCAGTGGCTAGACGAGATAGTCACACCTCACTGAACATGGCTTCGATAGTTACCTGTGCAGCTGTTTTCAAGTACATCACTGTAAAATGATTCACTTTCTTTTTGTGTTGAAATGGCATATGTATTCATTGGCTTTTAAAAAAAAAAATTTTACAGAGAGAGAGAGAGAGAGAGAGAGAGAGAGAGAGAGATGCATTAGAGATATTATAAATTTCTGCAGTAACTTTTCTCATGAACACATTTTAAAGTGACCTGCCTAGTGAATTAAAAAAAAATCATAGTTTGCATATTACTGTTTGTGCATTTTCCGTTATTTTCAATTAAAATTTACCTTTACATAATTAATTGCATAGTTGTACTTTGTACATGGAAATTCAACAGGATAAAATACATGCACACATATAGTTGCAGTGATTTTATAGAGTCTGTTCACATTCACAAAGTTATGTTTGAGTTTTCTCACATATAAACACCCAAACCAATTTTGTAAATAAAATGTGAGAGATCAATGAAGTTGAATATTTTTTAACGTCTACTGCAGAAAACATGAAAGTAATAAATATTTTGAATATTAATAATTATATACTAGTATCATACAGGAGAAAAACATTATGACTTTATGTACATAAAATTTAGTTGTTTTTTTTTTTAAATGAAATGTTGACATGTCCAACAATAGTCTGACAAGTAACTTTGAATCTTGGGCTAGTAACTTTGTGGCCAAATTTTGTAATTGCACACCCCTGACATTGCTATATGTACATGTAATATCAAAGCTGTATGTCTAATATTCTGTTGTACTATTTCAGTGATATGTTACACAGATGACATACTTTTCACATGCTACACTTGATGCAGTTACACACCACTAGTATCATGAAGTTTTCATTCATTATATTATTAGAATAAAGATGATGTCATAAAAAAAAATTTTCTCCTACAGAACTTTACAATTTTTTGATTCGTAAACCTAAAAATTAAAAAATTGTAGGTCAAAAGAGATTTTTATTTTTATTTTTATTTCCTCCTCCTACGGAACTTGATCATTTTGTTGTTTGTAAACCTAAAAATAAAAAAATGCTGGCCTAAAAGTCTTAGTAGAGGTCTCATCTTCCATAGTTCTTATGAGTTTAAGTACAGTATCAGGAACTGTGTCTGTAGTGGCCTTTTGTAGGGATGGGTATGGTTGGTTTGGCAGCAATGTACCTTCTGACAAGTGAAGCACTGAAGCTTCCTAGCCAAGACTGTCACAACTTCTGGCATTATCCCACATAAAACTAGGCAATAGTCAGCTCCAAATGGCAATTCCACAAGTCCTGCATTCTATTGTGAAATGAGATTATCTTAAACATATTGAAAAGGAAAACAATCTACAACCCATCACTTTGATAAGATAAAATTGTATCCATAATTCATTATTATCTGCTCAAGAAAATATAAAAATGCATTCATTATTATATGCTCACGTAAATAACATGAATTTGATTATCAAGAATTATTTCTTAAATACACTATACCGGTACTATTAAACTCTGAAGGCTTAAATCATGCCCTCTAGCCAGATCGATTAAAACAACTACTATGTACATGTATTAAAAATGATGTTAACTTCCAAATTTTTGTGTAAGATTTACTGTTATTTGTATTTGCATAAAAACATACAGCATAATATAATATATGATAGTATTAAAACCACGAATGGGTACTGCCCAAAATTACATATTGTGATATATCATGTTTTTTTTCTAAATAAAAAACATGATAATTTTATTCAGAGATTGAAGTACAATTAACCAAAAACAATTAGTAAATGAACATACATATACTTAAACAAATTATAAAATTAAAACGGTGCTCTGCTGATCGGAATGTGAAGAAATAGCGAGAGGTAACTGGCGTTGTGGATGGAAACAGTTTCCACCTTACTGAGATTGATATCACAAAACCGCGATTATGTGGATAGGTGAAAATCTACACCGCGAGATAGCCAAGTCTTACATGAGCTAAGCCGTGATCAATTCCACTACACAGGGACACGCGAAATGTCAACAGTTTTCTCCTTGATTCTAAGTCTCACTTTACCGTTATATGTTTCTTTTGTAAAGAGAGACTTCGATCAGAAGTAAGCTCGTCTAAGTTTCATGGCCCCGGGGCCTGGTACCACCAACACCTTTTCAACAAATCTTGCAAAGTAATAACTCCTGAGGAAATAATTTCTTTTACCTTGTTCATTGGGTTATTACTATTTGTCGAGTCACCAAGAACATCTGTAGTAGAACTCGCTGTTGTTGAACATTGTATCGACAAAAGTTGGTGTTTGACATAAAGTTCTTCCACGTTCCTGTGAAGTTGTGTTCACTCACTTCTTGAATTTCTTGCTCATTTTCTTTATTGTATTCCGTAGAAAGGAACAATTTCTTGCCACTTTTTCGGGTAGACAATGAAGACGTTCGTTTTATTTTGGGGATACGGAATTGATAATAATTTGTCTATCCTGCTGTAAAGAAATATTTGCTAGATTTGCTTTACATTTTCCCCGCAGTTGTCTAGATTTTTACGGGCCGCCAGGAGGAGGTTTTCATTTTTCCCCTCAAAACAATGTATCAGGATCTATATACGGGACATTCCACAGGCCAAAAATACTAAATACCTGAATGACATGAAATTTCATATAAATGTTATATTTGCTGCGTCAAATAAAATGGCTTTGTGTGTGTGTGTGTGTAGCAACAAATATTGATAGTTCAGAGTTGTGGCACAAAGCAGGATAATTAATCCCTGAATACTTATTTATGTTCATCTTTTCAATTTGGCTGTGTAAATTATTTATTTATGATAAAAATTCTTGATAAGTTAAAAATAATAGACTTGTTGAGATATTACAGATAAATAAATTCATAAACTAATCACAAAAATGATGTTCTTTCATGTCTCATAATCTACTTACAAAGCTTTTTTAGTTCATCCATCAATAATACTTCTTCAGTCTTGTCTCCATTTCTTTCTCTTTTTGCTTTTTCGTGTACATTGTGGAGATCATTAAGGGTGATAACTTGGCGTTGTTGTGCTTCAATGTGTTCTTCAGGTATTTGACTTTTACACCAAGCTCAAGCATTGTTTCCACTTCTCTTGTTCTTTGCTTCACTTAACCGCCGTTGTTCTGGGTAATGCTGAAATGCATTGCTGAAAAAAAAGTTTAAAAACACATTATTGTTCATATGTGTATGTTATTTCATTTAAAAATATAAATCAATATGTCTTATGTCAAGATTTGATTTAAATTGAAAGCTTAATTTGTTAATGTTTTTCTTTGACTTTGTCAAAAGTGCAATCCAAATTTGATAGATTTTCATTGGATTTCATTTTTACATTGAGACTTTAATACATAAATATAAATGAAATCTTATGCATACTTACTTGCTAGTCTCATGATTGTTAGCAGTGACCAGAGTTTGAACAACAAGCTTTGTCTTCTCTTTGTTAACAGTGAGAAAAAGTATTGCTTCGCAATCTTGTTTAAAGGAACTAGAATTAGAAATATGAAGTATTATCGAGCTGTTAAAAACTGTTAAACAATTTCCATGATTATTCTGACAAAGTATTTAGATTAATATTCAGACTTAAATCATGTTATCATTTTTGATAAACACTCAACATTTAATAGCGTAGTGAAGAATTTTACAGAGGTAAGACATATGTTAAAATAACTGTGGTAGTATTTATTAATACTATAAAATCAATACATGGATTACCAGGTTCCCGGCTTAAGTGGATCAGTTCTCTCGTCTGCTCTGTACGTCTCGATCTCTCCGGCTCCGTACTCAACTGGTTCCCTCTCTATCCCGAATTACCTCTATGTGCTGCTTTGTTAGGTCGTACGTCGGTCTAGTCGGTCGAATAGCTGAATACACTACACTCTCCCCCCTTTTAAAAAATGCGGATGCCCCTGCATCCCTAGTCTATTTTGAGGAGAACTTGTATAAAAGAGTTTTCGACATGATAATATATATAAGAATATCCCCGCGTAACCGGGAAACTACACAAAGGAAAAAAAAATATTAAAGAACTAGGCACCATTCCCTATGAGTACCTCCATAAACTGGTTAACAAAAAAAAAACATTCTGTCATATTTATGAATGACGGGGCACTTCGCAAGATGGTTCCTTACCACTTCCCCCTGCCAGGGTCCTAGCGTTGCTGGAATGCAACAGGGCATAAGGAAAGACCGAGCTCTGGACATTGTCTAAATTAGACATAAATGCATGCCCAAAGTGGAGGAACTCCAACCTTTGGGCAGGCTCAAGCTTTTCCGCCATCAGTACCTGGTATCTCCAATGAATTAGGACGCTAGGAGAATTAATAGGTCTTAATTGGAACTGCCCTGGGTCCACCCATCGCATCCATCTTGATAGGCTCCTCATCTGTTGTTGGGACTGGTCCAGGATTTGAGACTGGACGGGCACAAGGGGAGATAATACTTCCTCTGCCCACCGAACGAGATCCTCCACCCTTTCTGATCCAACTAACGCTCTTGAGAGGAATAGCAGGAGTTGGTACCTCCCCTCTGTCCATTCCCCTAACTTTTCCTCCTTTATGGGCGGCTGGGGGTTATCCCATACGATTCGAGGCAGGTGTTCGCTTTGGACGTGGAACTTTAACTTCCGGCCCACAAAAGGGCACTCCCTGACTGGGCATCCGGAATCTCTTGAGCGTGCACCGGGAGCCCTACTAATCCTGCTACTACACTGTTGTTTGATTGTTGGCTCTGGGCTCGAACGAATCGGTTTCTGTGGAGAGGAGTGGTGGGACCAATCAGACTCTGATGTGATGTCTTCTGCGTCTGCCAGAAGTTCCTCCATACTTGCCCGCTCTTCACGATGAAAAACCAGCTCCCCATTGTCACCATACTGCACAAAGGTATCGTCCTCCTCCAACACATCACTGTCACTTGACATTCTTAACCAAATACACAATACACCGTAAACACGGTTATCAAAAGTCAGACCTTGACCTGCAAAAGAAAAAAAAGAAAAAGAATCACTATACATCCCTATACATCTAATACACTGCTTTTTTACACTGATTTTCTCTGGCAGGCTGGACAGAAATACTCTGTCCACTTATCTGCTTGCTCTGCATTCACACCCACACAATCACCATGATACCACTCATCACACCTGTCACACTGTATCATGAACGATCCATTATCCCCTTTTCGACAGAAACAGAATATTTCCAAATCACCAGTATCCAGATTTGCCGGGACACCATCAATCACCTCCTTCTGTTTCTTTTTTACCCAAGTGGGTGTCTCGAGGTCACAACATCTTTTCATTCGGTCGTGATTAATGACGGTTATCATTTTCTCAAGCTGCACTTTGTAAACATATGATGTTATTTTGCTAGGACTACTCCCGGCCCTTTCCACGGAGATTCTAATTTTTTTACTTTTGCCTTTCCGATTGGCCATATTCAATATATAGACTAAATCTCCTAGCTTATATTCCACCTGGCGTATGCGAACGTCGTAGTCCCTTTTCATATAGGAATGAGAGGTTTTCAACTTTTGTCTTGCAATCTCGTGAGCACGAATAATAGCTTCCTTTAGTTTGCAGACATATTCTGCCTCATCTGTAGTGGTATCGGAGGCTGGAGGCTGAAAAACCAAGTCAGCTGGCATGTTAACCTCTCGTCCATACATCATCATATTGGGTGTTAGGCCCGTCATCCTGTTCACTGACGATCTGATTGCCCCTGCCAGTTGAGGAAGGTACTCATCCCAATCTGACTGAGAGTTGCTAACAAAACAGCGGACAGCATCCATAATAGTGCGATTGAATCTCTCCACTTGCCCGTTCGCACAGGGCCTGTATGGTGTGGTTCTAGTCTTATGGACGTGAAAAGCTTCACAAATGGATTTAAACAAAGAGCTTTCAAAATTCCTCCCTTGATCACTATGAATAGTTAGAGGACATCCAATTCTAGTAAACACTTGATCTACCATAGCCCTTGCTGTTTCTTCGGCTGTCTGAGACGGCAGTGGTATGATTTCAACCCACTTTGTAAATTGGTCTACCATCACCAGAATATTTGTGTTCCCTTTAGGTGTTTCAGGGAGGGGTCCCATAAAATCAATATGCACCCGTTCCAACGGGACGCCTGCATGATACTGAGATAATGGACATTTTGCTTTCCTCGTTGGTTTCTTGTTCTTGTTGCATATTGCACATGCTTGAACATATGATTTGATTGTTTCATTCATTTTGTACCAATAGAATTTCTCTTTTATTCTTGCCCTTGTCCTATCAACCCCCTGGTGGCCTGTCATTGGTAAGTCATGGTTCAGTGAGAGAACTTCCTGTATGTATGGTTTTGGCACAACTAACCTGGTCAGGTTGTTCTTTGACCTATTACGAAGAACTCCATCACTATCCAAGAAAAATTGCTCTCTATTGATATGGTATTTCTTGGCAGCTTGATCTGCTAGAAACAGGTCCGTCTCTGCTGGTTCTTCCTGGTTCTTCAGCCAATGTAATACCTGATGCAGATCTTTGTCCTTAGCTTGTTCAGCAGACAACTGCTCAGTTGTATACTGGATACCATAACTTGTCGCAACTGTGTTTACGCTTACTGCCTCCTCGGTTTTGATTGTCTCTGTGTTTGTGGTTTGTACATGAATAACAATTTCCTGTACAACAGTAGTGTTTTGATCCGCCTCTTCTGTTATTCCCCTATTCTTTTTTTCGGCTAGTTGGATAACGTTATCAATTTTTATAAAATCTTGCCACTTCTCGTGAACTTTCACACAGTATTTACATCCACCGCACGGAAGAGATGAAGGTGGGTTAAAAATAGACATCTCCTTGCACGGTTCATTGTCGTCCAGCCTAGATAACACATCTGCGTTCACATGTTTTTTCCCAGAACGATGTTGAATTTGCATATGATATTGGCTGAGGACCTCCAACCATCTCGCAAGTTGCCCTTGTGGCTCCTTAAAGTTCATCAGCCACTGTAGACTGCTATGATCTGTGCGCACCAGGAATTCTCGACCCAGGAGATAATGTCTAAAATGCTGTGTGAAGCGCACTACTGCCAACAATTCTTTCCTAGTGGTACAATACCTCCTCTGTGCTGCAGATAAGGTGAAACTACCATATGCAACAACCCTCTCTTGTCCATCTTGTACCTGTAAGAGCTCCGCGCCAATGGCATTGTTCGAGGCATCGGTGTCCAAAATAAACTTGTCAGTTGAATTTGGCAATGTCAACACTGGAGTTGTTTGAAGCGCACTCTTTAAGGTATCGTATGCTTTTTGTTGTTCCTGGCCCCACTCAAAAGGTTTCTTTCCTGTGATTAATGTCAGGGGTTTCGCAATGGCTGAATACCCTTTGATAAAGTTTCGATGGTAGTTCACGAATCCCAAGAACTGTTCCACCTCCTTGGTACATGTTGGTACTTTCCAAGTCCTAATAGCCTCCACATATTCTTCACCTATGGCCATACCACACTTGTTCACAGTTCGTCCAAGAAAACTCACTTCCTGTTTGCATAGATCACATTTGCGGGGTTTAAGTTTGATTCCGTACTGACGGAAACGTTCAAACACTGCTCTTAAGTTACACAAGTGATCACAAAAGTTTTTCCCCATAACATATCATCCAGAAAACAAAGGACAATTTGCCAATTAAGTCCACGCAAGACTAAATCCATGGCGCGTGCGTACGTAGATGGCGCATTGCATAACCCGAAACTCATCCGCGTGAATTGGTATAAACCATATTTTGTAATGAATGCAGTTTTTGGTTGGTCCTCCTCTTTCACTCTTACTTGCCAGTAGGCACTGTTTGCATCTAGTTTGGAGAACCATTCATTCCCCACCAATGTATCCAAGCACTCCTCAATTAGGGGTAAGGGATATACACCCTTTCTTGTCACTGCGTTCAACTTACGGTAGTCTATGGCATATCGCACTTTACCATCCGATTTTCTGATTAGGACGGGAGCAGATGCCCATTCCGAGACACTCGGTTCAATCACACCCGCTGCCAACATCCGTGACAATTGCTGTTTTTCCTCTTCCACAAACTGTAACGGCGTTCTTCTCATTCGCTGTTTGATTGGCTGCGCTGTCCCTGTATCAATACTATGCTCAACTTTCTTAAATGTACCAATGTCAAACTCATCTCTGGAGAATATGTCCCGGAATTCTAGCAACAAAGTTCTGAGCTCTAGTTTTTCCTTACTCGAAAGCTTAGTTGTGATGTTGTTAATCAGTTGGGTGAGCTCCTCAGGAACAGGACTTTCCCCACAACTTGCTTCTGTTACACATGTAGCTCTTACAAACTGTTCTGTATCTTGTACATCTTCTGCTCTCCCTACTACTGTATTACTTTTAATGGTGAAGTACCTATCCGATGCATTCACTAAACACACCACTGGCTTGTTTTGATTCTTGTACAGACACCTTGGTATCAAAATTGGCAAGTCCTCATTACATGGTTCTATCACATACTGTTTCATTTCTCTTTCTAGCTGAGCAGGAACGTGCACCACTGAGTGGGGTGGAACCACTGTGCGCTTGGAAACCACCACGTTAGAAACTACAGGAATAATTCCCTTAGGTCCCGAGGTTAAATCCAGTCGTTCACCTCCAACACTGAGAGTATGACTTTTCAGATCCAACACTACTCCATAAGTCACCATAAAGTTTAGCCCTAACAACATCTCATCCTTTATTGGGGCTACGTATACCTCCGTGGCATACGACCTAGACCCAATCTTCAAATACACTGGACCAACCACCACAGTCTTCATTACCATACCCCGACATGCTGCATGCATCATGGTTTCTCTCAACACCCGTGGTCTTGGCTCCAGTGTGGCATAAACCTTGTCTGATATAATGGTAACTTCTGCTGCCGTGTCCACAGCTGCTTCCACAAACGTCTCTTCTAACTTTAACTTCACTCTCAGAATTGAGGAATTGCAAATCTGCATCGCTGTAAATACTATCTCGGAACCATTTGTATCCGGCACACTATGCGAATCAGCCTCCTCTCTTACAGTCGTTTCAGTCGGAATGACCGTAGTAAACGGTGATTCCACTACTGTCTCGGTCTGCTGATTACCATGCACCTTGGCCTGGTTAACTTCCTGTTGGCTACCACTCGTCTCACTGGAGGTCTGTTCCTGTTCAGGTTTTCTCCTCTTTACTTCCTCCGATAGACCCACTGTAGGAATAACTTCTTTATTTCTCAGTTCAGTATCCTTGCCACCTTTAATATCATCCGCGCCTGTACACCTGTACTGCGGGGCTCCGCCAACAACAGTTGTTTGTTCAGTTGCCATGTGGTCACAGGGAACTAATGTGTTTTGGCGATTTTCCGCAATTCGGGTCGACATTACGCCTACTTGGCCGACCCCTTTTCGTTTAAATCTTGTGTAAACCGAAGTGATGTGCCCGACTGGACTTTCTTTGGTTGTCTGCAAGCCCTCGCCAAGTGTCCGAACTCTCCACAATTGTAGCAATTATATCCACTTTTGAGATCTCTCCGTGGTGATCCCATTTTTGCCAATCCTTGGTTTTCACCTATTGATTTCTTCACCTCTGTCCCTTTTCCTTGGATTTCTGCTAATTCTCGTTGCCATCTTTTTTCCATACTATTCATTTCCTCCTGCACCGCCTTCAGTTTACTGTCCACATTATCCTGCATTTTACTGATGTTAGCCTGAATGGCTTGTGTATTCTGGCCCATGCTTTCTGTAATTTTGTTCATACACTTCATCAGCTGCTCATTAGGACCTACTTGTACGGTGTTCACTGTTGGTTCCTCATTATCTGAAAAATCTGTTGATTCTGGCGTTCCCCGTACATTGCGGGTATGCACACCATTGCCAAACACAGCTTTGTCACTATACTGCTGCCACTTTATTCTTTCTAGAGCCTCATCCACGGTTCTTGGTCGAAAGGACGCAGCCATACTCCCTGCATGTTTGTCTACACATCCTTGACATAACTTATTAATGACCTCACTTGTAACATACTCTTCTGGCAAGTCGCCAAATGCCTTATCTGCCAAACTAAGAAGCCTCTCTGCCCACTCATCGAGATCCTCTCCTGGGGCTTGTCTCGCACTCTGAAATTGTATTCTAACAGTCTCAGTTAATTTCCTTAGATTAAATCTTTTCTCCATGCACTGTATGAGCTCATCATAGCTGATTTCTTTGTTTCTTCTTACTCGTCCCAAACAAAAGCGTGCTGCACTGCCCGTCATTGACCAACATAAGTGTGCACGTTTCTCAGGCTCCAGCAAACCATGCATTTTAGCATACATCTCAAATTTGCCAAGAAATGATACCCAATCATCCCCTTTGTCGGAACCGTCAAACTTCAAAGATTTCAGGGGGACTGCACTGGTTACTCTGTGTTGTGTGGGCCGACTTGGAAGGTATTGTTCCTGACTTTGATGCTCCTGTTCTGGCACCGCTGTGTGCAGTGGATGAATTGGCCTGTAAAGTACTTCACCCTCGGTATACCTTCTTGCTGGTTCAGATCTCTGTAAAAGTTGTGTTTTCTTACTTACAACTGTTGGTTTCCTGGCTACAGGGGTGTACAATCCTGGCTCTGATTTACAAGTGTATGGGTCAACATTGGGCACGGACTCCCGTACAGACGGGAAAATGCCTGCTTCCTGTTTAGTTGTTTGGGGTGGGAAGCTAAACTTTACACTTTCCTGTGCCGGTCTTGGTTTTCGTACAGTTGTTACACTTTTCGCTGCAGGTAATTGAAGGATGGATGCTTTCCGAGGTGTGCCCTGCCAATCTTGCCGTGGCTGCTTAAGGTCTGTCTTAATGGACATAGCACTCACACTTTTAAATTTTTTGTCTGCTTGTGTGCTAGGTGTCGTTTCCCTTAGCCTTGACTCACTGCTCACCTCATCTCCTGCGGGTGGGGGAATAAAACTGCATGCCAGTCTCCGAGGACCGGTGGATTGCCCCTAAAATACACTTGGAGTCATCAGATGGCTGGTATTCTCAACAACAGTGTCCTCGGCCTCACTATACTCATCCAATGTACATCTGTCCTCCAAGTCCTCATCTAATTTGTCCCAGAACATATAATCATCTAGTGTGCAGAAATCTACATACCCTAGGATTTTATGCATTCTGATGTGTGGTATCGTTGCAAGAATCTCTGGGGTGACATCACCTTCTTTTCTCAATTCCCAGATGCGATTAGCTGTCGTCTCCCCCACAGTTGGGATTGATAACAGCTCATCAAAACTGCAGAAATTGATGTACACTTTTTCCTTGTCCATATGATCCATAACTGTTTCACTGGCTGCCATCTTAGAATTGATTCTTTCACAATATTCTTGAACAGCAAGAACTCAAACACATTACACAATGGATTATATACTATATAGAGATGTTCGTATTGCGTGAATACCCGTACTGACCGCTTAAACGGTGGGGTATACTATGTCACGTTTTCCCGCCATACTTCAGCTTATATTATTCAGATTTTTTCACACAAAACCTAATATTTCAAAATTTTAAGCTACAAACAGATAAAATTCTACACTTACAACTCCCAAATTTTAATCGATAATCTTAAAAAACTTATTAAATTCCTACGCAACCTACTCAATTTACCATGCGGTGTTCACATTCCACGAGCACGTGATCGTCAGACGCGCGAAGCAAACTTCCAAAAACTTTGACTTTCTCAAACAAAAAGTAAACAATTTACACCTTACCGATAATCACCTAAACCGTAGCTCGCAGCGCCATTTGTGGTAGTATTTATTAATACTATAAAATCAATACATGGATTACCAGGTTCCCGGCTTAAGAGAATCAGTTCTCTCGTCTGCTCTGTACGTCTCGATCTCTCCGGCTCCGTACTCAACTGGTTCCCTCCCTATCCCGAATTACCTCTATGTGCTGCTTTGTTAGGTCGTACGTCGGTCTAGTCGGTCGAATAGCTGAATACACTACATAACGTTACTCACCGTGGCATCCGCCTTGAGCTCAAATCCATAAGTTTGATGGTAAGTTGTGTTAAATATTTTATAACACTTTTTTGTTAGGAATTTTTAGGAATATATTGTTTTTTGAATGGTGAAATATTGGCTATCGTCTTTTCTCCCTGGACAATAGCTTGTACAAAATATTTAGTCGATTTTCCAGAAGGGCTAAATCGGGAAACTATGATTCTGGATTCTATTCCAACCACTGCGTAAATTTTGATGCTCTACAAATAAAAAAAATATCCCAAATAAATTAATGTTTTTAAAATCCGATTGATTCTTAACTCAAATAAACAATAAGATAAATGATTTCATGACCGACTTAGCAAAACACAAACCCAATATGTTTAAGTACGAGATTATACTGATTCTTTGTTGAGTTAACTTTAATTTATTTACAAACTATGTTTAGAAAAAAAATTCCTAATAATTCTTGGTACGACGTAACCAGATCGGAATGAATCTCAGATTACAGGGGATAGTTTCGAACGAAAAACCCGGTTGAAATAAAGGGTGAACCTGAGGTTTGGCTGGTTGTTTGAGGTGTATAAATTGCATTCATTTTGTGGATAGATGAGCTCATGTCAATTTCATTGATATATGACACTTTAATGCTGGTAGCACTTTTCATCAGTTATGGAATGAAAATGCGAAACTGTGGCCAAAATGTTCACTTTCGGTTTTGTGCTTGAAAATTAGGGTGGGTTCAGAACACGAAATGTCACTCGAAAAGAAGGTGATTGACCCTCTATCAATTGGTGATTATTTGCATGGGTATACATTAAGCTACCAACCTTATGGTAGTTTATGGCAGTTGTTTGGGACTGGAGCGTGGTGCTTGACCCGTGAATACGTGAAAAAAGGAAACATTTTCAGAAATTTTTAAGACCATCCCTGGCTATTCTATATAGTGCTATTTGTAAGTTGTACTTGTTTCATTCTGAAATGTTTAAAAATTCTCAAGAGTCGGGACTGTGTGTCCCCTGCATGCAAACCAATTTTAGCAAATTTAAAAATCCACTGGAAAATTAAATCACCTATATGAGCACTATCTGCCTCACATTTCTTCGACCAAAAAAACTATCCCCTGCCACCTTATTAATTACAATTAAAGAAAATCGTAATTATAACACTGGATGAAATATCTGGTTTCAGCGCTGCGGAAACCCTTTGGAAACTCTGCGGAAACTTAAGGTTACTTTAAGTTTCCGACAGGTTTCAGCACGGAAACTTCAAGTTTCATTAAGTTTCCGCAGTGCTGAAACTTAGGCTGTCCATGAATCCAAATGGTTTCCGCAACGGAAACTTACTGAAACTTGAAGTTTCTGCATAGTTTCAATCTCCATATACGTTTGGGATACATATTGTTTACTAATGGTTTCCGCGACGGAAACTTACTGAAACTTGAAGTTTCTGCATAGTTTCAACCTCCATATACAATTGGGAAACATATTGTTTACAAAGGGTTTCCGCAACTGAAACTTACTGAAACTTTTTATATTTTTGCTCTCACAAAAGCTGAGCAAGGTTTCTACTTTATGTAAAAACAAAACAATTTCAAACAGTTCCAAATTTATTTTGTTCAAAAATCTGAAATTGTTTCCAATAATAAATAAAATACAGCCAAGATACAATAATGGAGAAACATCCATATGGTAATTCCCTTATTAGTGACTTTTATTTAAAAAATGATAAAATTGCACAAGAAAAAAAACTCCCATAGAAATCTTTACATTTGTATTTTTTTTCAACTCGATTAAATGCCTATCAAATCTCCCTTTTCAAATGCAACAAAGATCTTACTTTTTTAAAAATATGAATGCAATTTACAAAATAACTGCACGTACATGAATAAACAAAGAAAACTTCACTGTTACATGAACATGATACACTTGTCTCAATTTGTTTTGAACTACAATGAATATGTACACCATAAAATATTTTCGAAAAGTCTAAAGTATCCATCTTTAAAAAAAACAAAACAAAAACACTACAAGATAGTAGTTGACTATAGAGGTATGACCCAGATTGGATTTGAATATGTCAATAAATTCCAAAATGAGGTCAAAGTGACCCACTTACAAGTTGGGATAAACCTTTTCTTTGTTAGTAATATAATCTAATGTTTTACAATAGAACAGGATTTGATATCATTTTTTTGATAATCCATTAAGTCCAAAGTGAACTTTTCATTTCCACCCATGATGTACCAACTGATCAGATTTTAATATCATAAGCCTGTCAGTATTTAATAGATGACTCAGAGGGAGATATGAAAAGCTTGTTGGCCAATAAAAAGCTAACAATGGAGCAGTCTGTCAAATCATGTGCAAAAATATGATGTACACATTTAATTAATTATGCTGATTGCAACACACTTCATTCCTGATGAATATTCTTCTTTACACACGGTTTACCTTCCTACATTTCACTACTTTACCTACATTAATATTTTTAAATCCAAGACATGAAGTAAAATATACATTGTTTATATATGACAAGTATTACTACATGTACATGTACTTGCTTTTTGTAGCATGAATGTATAAAATACAAAGTATCACACAGATCATTCACCTTACAATTCTCATCAATACCAGCATTTTACTTATGATATAAAAGCTAATTCCAATTATATATTAATTACATAACACAGATTAAAATAAAACCCACATGGAAACAACTTTCCATCCAAGTAATTTTGTTATATAAAAATTGTAATACATGGGGTATATGTTGTCTTTATATATTTTCATATACGACATAATTGAATATTGTTTAGTGTATTTTATCATTTCTATGACCCGTGCATTCATCTCCTAATGCAGTGTTTTTACATTTAAGATTGGTTTCTTAATTTTTCATATATTGCTGCAAATAAAAACTAAATTATCAATAAATGTTTAAACAAAGAAAATGGGAAAAAAAGTAGTTAACACTTATCAACTTGGAGGTGTGAGGATATATGTTACATGGAGTCTAATATTTTACGCAATATTTGCAAATATAACAAATTATTTAAGAAAATGAAAGTTAATATCTGCAAGGTCTAATCAATCATTTAATAAGTCAAAACCATGTGATTTTCTAAGATTCTAGCTTACAGACAGACATTGTAATATACTGGTATTTGATCATATAAAAAAGGTACTTTTATAGTTTATAGGTTTTTTGAAATGAGAATACTTTACAGTTAAAAAGTCTTGTTCTTCAGAGGTTTAGTCGGGCCGTAGAGATGTGTCCATTCGAATCAATAAGGAGTGTCCTTGGCTGTTGTTGATGTAACCCGAGTCGTAGTTTATGGAAATAGGCCTTTTTGGGGGACTTTCGAGCATTGTCCAGACCGGTGAAGCACTCATATGATCACATCATGGCTACAGCAGACTTAGTAGTTCTGGACAGTTGCAGCATTAAAATTATTCTTCTTGCGATGAACTTGTTCCTTTCACTGGGCTGTACTTTATGTCTGTTCTATTTATCTTAAACATGAATAATAAAGTTTCATTTAGATTTTTAAACAATAAACATAAGTCATTCAGCCTAACATGTAATAAAAGCATTCTGAATAAAATTCTGAATACAGAAGCTACTATGCAGTTGCCAGTTGCTGTTTAAACTATGTCATATAATGACTACAGTAGTATCTGGTCTTAAATGTTTCACTTTCTGTTTGAAGCTATGTTATTTTCATTTTGATTCAATTATTGTTTGTTGAACAATGGAAAAACTTATCAACAATAAGTGTGTTTCACCCCCCCCCCCCCCATCAACCTCCTTTTCAAGTATTTAGACCTGGATTTCCCCAAAATTACAACAGTAAATTATAAACATCCAACACATGTATAAGTTAATGGTGAAAATAATCAGCAATACCTTGCGTTCACATCGTCCAGCTGGTCAAAACATTCACCTGAATCACCGAACAGAGGATTCAACTAATCACCGGAAACATTGAATTTGTATGCTGTCAATGCTGAAAAAGAAAAACGTTACAGATTTCATTTTCCGGATTTAATTAATAAAAAAATTTTGGTACATTTAGAGTTTGTAAATTGTATAATGTGCGAAAGATTCATTGTTCGTCTTGTTTACCAACCAAGCATTCATATATTAAGGACGTTTATATAATTCTTTATGTGTATACCCTGGATAATCTTGATTATCATGCATATAAAGTTAACTTGGTCAAAACGTAAATTTAAAAGAGATACGGTAATAAAAAATTAAAACGCCGAACCAAGTTTGAAAAAATGACGCCATCTTGATTTGATGGCGCGAGATCTCGTTTACAAATGAGAGATAAATTAAGAGCGTTGAAAATGTTATTGGGAGTATCTATATTGTGAATTAAGTTACCTTGACATGAGTTCTTCGTTCCTGCATTATCTCCTTGTTGTAGAGGCTATTAATGCTTCTCAATTCTCCATTTTACAACAGCACCTTCTTGTCCATTTTAACCTTCGCTCGGAATCATAAAGTGCGCCAATATTGACCAATCAGAACCCGCTAAATCTTGGAAAAGTGCATCTTGGGATACTTTAAAATGAATAATGTTTAATCAGAATTATCATTTTTTACCGAATAGTATACTTTTTACATGTATATTTATTTTAAATAAGAACTGTCGGAGTCAGTATTTCCTGGTTAAATACGACAAAGTATTGGCGTGTGTTTGTTACAATTGTATTTGTAACACGTGATTTACCAAAAAAAAAAAAAATGGCCGACCGTTTGTTTACAAATGTTTAATGAAATTAAACAAGTTTTAATGGGACATATGTATCAGATTTTGTCTTTAACTATATTTCATTTACATGTACTAATGATTTTGCCAAACTAAATATGATAGAGCCATATATAGTTTACTGACAAGTTAGTCTTGACTTGTCCAATTTTCACCGCGATTCTAAGCACGGTCATATTCTTATTCAAAATATAGAGGTGTGAAAATATAATGTTCATCACAGAGCAGGTTCTGCATGAACACACAGAAATCACAAATATAATTAGATGCCGATCAATTAACGGGGTCCGGTTAACAGCGTTCACCCGTACGGTGAATTTACAACTACGATGAATTGATGGCAATTATTTTACAGTTACACATGTGCACTGATTGGTCATGCGATGAACAGTACGTTAAGAATACTTATGAAATTAAAATACAAACGCGTTAAACAAGCTTAGTGCAAAGTTAGACTTAACCAATAGGCATATAGCCCCCCCCCCCCCCCCCCCCCACTTTTTCTCACTGGAAATGTAATTGTTCCTAAATTTACCTTGAAAGATTGAGAAGTTGGAGTAATAGGTATACTAGCCCCCCCCCCCCCCCCCCCCCCCCCCCTTCCACGGATTAGGAATTTCATGATTTTGGGGGAAAATTTGGGTAGGGAAATTTATTTTCGGAAGTATAAAGTATAGGTATATCCCCCCCCCCCCCCACCACCACGGATTAGGATTTTCATGATTTTGGGAATTAGGTTTTTTTTAGGGTTTTTCCTTAATATTTCTGAGGATTAGTCTAGCCCCCCCCCCCCCCCCCCCCTCCCCACTTTCAATTTGCTTCCGACGCCAGTGAATCATGATACAGTCATACATGTAGTAAAGTCTGAAATGCATGTAAATAATTAAACAATTATTATATTAGACTCAAACTCCAAGTGGGTTTTACTTGTTATTATCAACTGTAGAATTTAAAAAAAAAATCCTGTGTACATGTGTTGGCGTGGTATTAAAAAAGAAATGAATTAGCTCTAAACTTCAGGTTGTACGAATGTTTGGTACGATTTGTAAAAATTTACAACGACTTTACCTTAATTTGTTTGCTTAATTAGTTACTGTACCTCAAGGTTCATTCAAATGATAACTAAATGATTTAAGAAGGAGTCTTACAAAATAGGTATATTAATTTATTTTACTAAATAATTATAATATACTTATCAGTTTTACTAACTCAGGTACACACAAATTGAAAAAAAAATTCCCGCTGGGCTCCAGTTATAAACTCACGCTTCGTACTGTGTATATGTTATGTAACAGTCTTTTGTTCACTCCTGACAGAAAAAACCCTGCAATCCACACAGAATATACAGGAAAATCACAGAGGAGGTCACCTGGACAAAGAATGTAAACACATGTATACACGTGCCCGAGTACCTAAGATTAATGATTTCATCATATGCATTAAACAAGATCAGACATCAGTTTTTCTTTTCAAATTCAATTAATTACTTAGTAAGGTTCTTAATTGCCTTATTTGCCACATTTGAAGATATTTACATGTATACATATAGTTTCAGTCACGCTGAAACCTTACTATACATTTTAGTATGTACGGATTCATTATCATTAGGCTAGAATTAAACTTAAACCTGTTGAAAATAATTGATATCACTATTAAACTCAAATCAATTTTAGTAATAGTTTCAGCAATGCGTAAACCATTTGGAATCTTAACTTAAAGTTTCAGCATACCGAAACCTAGCGGAAATGTTCTGAAACTGATTGATATTTCCATAATAATTTACACAACTTTTCACATGATTCAAATTTAGTTTCCGCATTGCGGAAACCATCGGGAATCTTAACTTAAAGTTTCAGCATACTGAAACCTAGCGGAAATGTTCTGAAACTGATTGATATTTCCATAATAATTTACACAACTTTTCACACGATTCAAATTTAGTTTCCGCATTGCGGAAACCATCAGGAATCTTAAACTAAAGTTTCTGCTGACTGAAACCCAACGGATACTTGCTGAATCGATATAATGGTTTCCGCATTGCGGAAACTATACATGAAACTTCAACTTCAAGTTTCAGCAAGGTTTCCATATAGTTTCAGTTTTGCTGAAACTTGATTTTTCATCCAGTGTAATTTTAAAAACGATTTCAATAACAACATTCCAAACAATTTCCTATTAGGTCTTCCGTTGATGTCGAAATTAAAGTTTGAGAAACATATTTCGAAAATCACTGTATTTGAAAGTTATACATTTATAAGAAATAAGAGTATAGCTATGCTCTAATACACATACTTACAATTCCGATTTCGGCTCGTACTCGTACCGGGTGAATGTAGCCGAGAGAAGCTTATCATGAAGACCCAGGCACCAGCTTGTTTCTGAAATCCTCCTTGAAAAGGCTGATTACACTTGGGATGGTCTCGCCTTCATCCAGGTCGGAGATAAGGAATTTTGTTGCCTTGTCCCTGGCAGAGTACCTAGATGTATGGCTCTTGTCTCTGGCTCTTCCAAAATGAAGCACTTGACATTCTGGTATAAAAAGTATTGAAGAAATTGTGTAAAGTGAATTTGTTATCTTTTTATCAATTATTTTCAAAAGAATTCTGGCAATTAAATCTCATAGTCTCCTTATTTTTTTTTTTTGATAATATTTTTAAAATAAAATTTTTACCAATGATCATGGTGTAAAAAATGTCCTCAGGTTATCTGAGAATTCTTCGACTGTAGCTCCCCTCCCTTTGTCAACATTAAAAAAATAATACGGGAGTTAACAATCAGAGGAGTCTAAGATGAGTGTGTTGACTTCAAAAAAGCAGCCGAAATAAATTGCAAACTTAGAGCTCCCTGATAGGTGTGTCTAAGAACTATGGTAATCGGGTGATTGTCAAGGCTTGTTGCCCTCTAATGTTGATTGTACAGAACCTGGCTCAATGTTTCACTCTAAGCCATTTGCCATTTATAGAAGAAATATTGTTGTGTGTACAGGAGCTTTATCATAAAATTGAAACTCTAAGACCAGGAGGATATGCAAATTAAGACCTTTTTACCATAAACAAAAGTATAGGCTTTTAAGTAAAATATCAAAAACATGGAGGTACCCAAACCCCCGTAAATTTTTGTTGCATGATAAAATTAATCTGCTTTTCAATATTTTAGTGTGGAGACAGTGCTGACCATGGTACCATTTTGGTAAAATATATTTGTAGTTTTAATTTGCCTGCTTAAGTTGGTACACAATATGTTTAATATTTTGTTTTTTTAAATTATGTTTACTAATTTGGAAAGAGTATTTGATGATTTTGAAAAACAATCATTAAAATTGTCTGCAATGTTACATGTAGTTGAATAGTATGATTATTTGAGCTTTGTAATCTGTTATTATGTTTGTTGTACCATGTGGTAATAGAAGTAAAATGTGTTTAGTAATGTCATTTAGGCATTGTTTTCATTCTTTCATTCAATGTCCATTCTTCATCTTTTACATCATTTAGGTTGACACATATTTTCACACAAAATCAATCCCAGACATCCAGATATTAATATATATTAAATTTTAGTTTTAATATATATAGTTTTTGCATATCACATATTCTACATCAAAAAAATCATCAATCTCCAGAGTGTAACGAAGGACAAATTGTGTCTGTAACATAAACTTTTCTAAAGAGCGAGGTACACTGTAATTTGACTGTATGACGTAAATTTCCAATCGTAATTATTGGGCCATTTCCGTCACTGCTTTTTATCGGTTACCGAAAATGGCGAGCGTGATCCAAATGGTAAATTTCGCGCGCTTTAAAACAGGTGTAGGAAGAATTCGTTCCATTTTATTTATTCCAAATTAAAAACAGTTTGTTAACAACTTTTTATCAAAAGACATGATGATATTAAAACTTTACATGTATATCTATGTATTTAACTTTCATTGGATCTGGGAATAATAACGATTTTTTTCATATTGAAATTGAAAGTGATAAGAATATATGAATTGACATCGAATTGTTGGAACCGGTCACTGTTCTGTTTCGCGGGCTTGTCACTTTTGCACAGACGTTAAATATTGAGCAAGTGCATAACGACAGAAGGAGAACCGTCACGGTGAAGAAAATGAAGACATTTTTCGCACAATGTAAACATGGTAAAGCTTTGGTTAAATCATCGACAATGATCGAAGAACTATGAGATGGATGTGCTGTGGCAACTGTCCATTATCGGTACATCGAATTACCGAAATGACAGTATTAACAGAAATGAGACGTGAAATTATCTGAATGTCACCAAAATCTACAGAAATGACAAATTAAATACATTGAAATGGTGATATATTACTATTATTATTTTATACATTCATGTGTTTCAGATAAATGCTTCTTAATGAAACAAGAAACCCCAAGTTAAATATCCTATTTATTGAGTCAAAGAATTAGGTCTAGCACTTGATAAAGCTATTAATATGCAGTTTTTCACAAAAATGTAAATTATCAGAAATATAAAAAAAATTGCAAGCTTATAACTGCTCATATTTATACCATGGACCATTAAAAAAGCAATGCTTATTAGATTTAGTTTTTACACTGATGCTTTTGAACACTTTTTAGGAAAAATATATATTTCCATTGTTTGCATAACTTACTTCCATAATTCGAATTTCTTTAAATAGCATTATCAAATTGCCAAACGTATGCCTTGAACCCCCCCCCCCCCCCCCCCTTCCCTTCCTCCGGCAAACCCACATAACCCCCCCCCCCCCCCCAACCTGGAAAAATGTTCTTGATCTTTGTATGTATCCCTCTTTAAACTGTTAATTAAATGACATTTTTTCCCTTAAAATGAAAAATCTTCCATTTATTTTTTGCATAAAAAAGAGATCCTTGAGCTTACATATACACTTTTTTTAATTGTCGAATGATCTATTAAAATCAAAATATAATTTGGGTCTCAAATGTTTTATAAACTGGTAAAAATGTTATTCTTACTAATAAGTTTACACTCTGCATAATTGACAAATGATCTATTGAGATTTATTTGAGTTATTATAGGAAGGAATGGGGTCTTTTTTACATGTATTATTATGGAATTGTTCTGACCACATGAAACAGGAAAATACTAAATATCTTGAAAACTGTTAAGATTCCCACTACTAAACCATATATTATGATTGTTGTTTGTAAAGTCATTATGATGCATCAAATGGTGTACAGTACATGATGTCCAAGTGTTGTTTGATTGGGAGGGGAGGGGGGAGGCCGGAGGGGTTGGAAAATAAGCATTTAATTTCTTATCATTTATTATACCCCCGCAAACGAAGTTTAGGGGGGTATATTGGTTTCACCCTGTCCGTCTGTCTGTCCGTCCGTCTGTCTGTCTGTAGACACAACTTTGTCCCCCCTATAGAATTTTTTATTACTGCATGGAACAGTTTGAAAATCTGTACATATGTTGAACACTATCTGAAGATGTGCACCTGCAATTTTTTTTAAGATCAGACAAGATTTAATGATTTTATGACAGTTTTCATTTTCCTCATTCTATATATTGTACACTAATGTTGAAAAGTAAGGGAGGTAATCCTTACAGATTTTATTAATTAATTAATAGTATTAAAACACTCAAAAATATATTTATATAAATACATCCAGATGGAGGTTTTTGTCTTTATGTCTTAATTAATAAAAAAAAATATTTTTTATAAGTATTCTATCAACTGACAATGCAAAGTTTTTGTTTGTCAATGATAAATTCTTGGGAGCTAATAGGAACATCAAAGACAAGTGTGGCTGAATTAATTTGTCCCAAGGGAGCCATTATCTGAGCCATGGTTCAGATGGAGCATGTGTTTAGGGGAAATTGATAATCTGTAAAATGGGTGATGGTTTTGGGGCTATTTTAAAACTGTTTGATGTAAACCAAAAGTTCTATCATTATAAGGAAATAAATAATATCATTATTAATAAAGAAGTTTAACTATTTTAGAGGTTGTTTAAATTTATTTGTCAAGTAAATTGATGAAGTGACCCTATTGGGCATTTTTTTTTTAAATGAAATTCAAAATTACTGATATGATTGTAGTGTTTTGGCAATTTTAAAATTGTTTGTAATATTAAATTTTCTTTTTTACATATTTTTACATAGTATGGTAATTATGGTAATGTTTGGGGAGTTTATTAAACTTAACAAGCTCATCAAAGAAAATCATAGTCCTATGGGATCAATTTTCTGATATGGAGTTCCATTGTGCCATAGGAGAAAGTGAGGAAAATTTGAAACAACTAATTGCATCTGTCAAGACTCTTATTAGAAAGATATTGAAAGTTTTATCAACAGAAGAGCATTGCTTGGCTACCGGTATTTCCATTTACTGCAAAGGGAGGGGTTATTGTCATTTTGTTGGTTTTTCTTTAAAGCAATTAAATAAAAAAAAAAATATCATCAGATACATACATTTGTAAATGTATTGCTGTTATACGAGGGTCAATCAAAAAATACGAAGACAATGTGGCTGTCTATCATATATTTTTCATGAAAGTCATACTTAACAGATTAATCTGTGTACCAACACTTATGTTATTGATATGCGAAGTTTTAGTCCATTTGATGAAACGGTATTTTTGTTACCCCTTTTTAAAAACAACATGTTTTGTCACCACGGCGCACGGTAACGTTCAAAACATGGCGTCAACATTAAACACGCACAGTTTATAGATATACCCCATCTTTATATCGCGCTTAGTCTCTTGTGCCTTTCTCCTCACAATTTAAAACTGCACTGAACCACATAACATCTTATTTGCACACATTTGTTCGAGAATCATAAGTAAGTTCTTCAAAGTTTTCATTTTCTAACCGTGTATCTCTTAGTTTACAGTAAGGATAACCCTGAAGTCGGTTGACGTTACTTATTTTTTGACCAAATATTTACAGATATTCTTCTCTGTTTCGGACTGTTTTATATTCAGAATACAATTACCACCACCCCCCACAAAATTTATTACAGTTAAACACAAACTTGCAAATAATTGTTGACTTATTTTTTGCACCATTTAGCATTTTCACGGCTTGTGTCGGCTTTTTTCTGGGTTAAATTCATTTTGTTTGTACCTCTCGTAGCGCCTGGACGTCCGGCGACGTCGATGTTTTTAGTCAATTCTTAAGAGGACTATCTGTCTTTAGTTACTAATATTTTTTCGACAAAACAATATATCCCATCATTATTTGGAACATAGAATACCATGACTATACTTAATTTGAGGTTTCAATATTATTTGGTTTTTAGTCCAATTTAAAGAGATATTACTTTCAACATTATATGGTTTATTGTTGACATAACACAAATTTTGACCGTGCGCCGTGACCTCATTTTTGCAGGATTAGATTCTAAATAATTCTTAGAAATAAAGGAATTTATTAACTTTTTTTTTGCAAATTGTTTGAAACTATTGTTTAATTATGTCTACCAAATTTAGTAATGATATGACGTTAAGTAACATAGCTATGACAAAAGTCTTCGTATTTTTTGATTGACCCTCGTAGATATGTATTTACAGTGAAATTCTGACAATTTTGATTTTATTTTTTTCTTTGTTAACTATTTTTTTTTTTTTTTTACAATTCTAGAATTTTTTTTTTGTATGTGTTCCAAACCTTTATTATTCTATTCAATTATTTGTCCCATTTGAAATTAGCCTTGCGGGGGTATTAGTCCCATTAGGACAGTTCTAGTTTGTTATTAATGTAACTGCTAAACTGTTAAAGGGTCAATACCATGTTTAAATTAAGTAGTTTCATGTTTAAGCATTTAACAAGTGAGAATGTTTGACAGTTATTGAAATAGCATATTTAAATGTTTTTACAGCTAAACATAACAAAAATTGCTGATAATGTGACAGTTATTTAATTTCTGCTTCACTTGATACAAAATTGTAGAGCGTTTAATTGTACTCCGGGTTTTTTGAAATTTAGGGAACAGTAATTATTTCAATATACATGTATTAGTAATTCAATATAAATGAAATCGACAGATGTGAAGTCACCATTTTTAAATGTTCAATCCCGATCTAAAATATAGAAAAACAAACCCGAACAAATTATTTGGTCATCGTTTATTTATTACAGTGAATATACTACATGGAATATTAGTCCTTAAACGTTTAATTTAAATATAATTCAGTTTTGTAAGTGTCATTTTGTTACAATCTTTAATCTCATCAAAATGCCCATTTTTTTTATATGAAAAATCAAACAATTAATTATTGCTGAACACTGCTTCTTTATCATCGTAAGTGTACTCGGGTTAATCTCAACATTTCTTTTTCAGATTTTGGCCTTTAATCAATATTACACCTGTATACTCTTACTAGCTCGTAATTTAGTGTTCAAATCTATTGGTCTTTTGCCGTGGGTTTTCCATATTAATATGCCTAGCCCCAACAGTCAATAATTTTTTTTTTTAAAGAAGTATAAAAACACAGGTGAGAACGTATCAAATTCGGTCAGTCTCGCATAATTAATGTCATGAATCGTGACGACAGCCGTCAGGGAGTTCTTCAATATATAACCATTATGAAAACAACCTCGAGGACCGATCAGTGAGTTGAATATAAGCGATATTTCAAAAAGAGCCGACTTGATTATAACCGTTAATTTAATGCAAAGAATATAACATGGTACAACTGGGGATTTATTTCTATTTCAAAATAAGCTAGTTCAATATAAGTGGAGTAGGCTGTATATCTTGGATGGTATGTTCAATATGCCTCCAACAGCCATTGTTTAAAATCATATCTTTTAGATTCAATGAGGGGAATATCACTTCAGTATTCAAAATCATATTTAAAAACATGTTTCAAATATAATGCAGGGAGCACAGCAGAAGTCTTATGTTTTAGAGCCTACAGAGATAAGGACGAATCCCAATGGATCGTCGTTTGGAATTGTTACTGTCTTGTGCAAAGCCACCAATTATAACAAAGTGCATGTTCTGTTCTTTCCGGAGAAGTTTATAGCCAAATTGAATTGGTCATCCTAAATCATCAGTCATCCTAAAGGGATACAGCCTAAGGGATAATGGGCAAATGAATCTTACAGACTCTTCCAAGGTAATCCTTCAAAACTACAAAGTGATATTATATTTTCTAATAATCATGTTATAGATTGTGTAATGCATTTACATATTTTTGTACACAAGTATAGAAGTGACAATTGAATATACATTTTCATTTGGCAAATTTTGAACCTTTGATGACAGAAGTCATTCCAGAACTGCAATCCAATTTCTAAAGCCAGAGCCTGATGACAATTGCTACGGTTAAAACCAAAGCCAAGGGTGAAAGGGTGTCCGTCAAGGGGTTGATTCATAAGGTAAATGAAAATAGGATGAAAGTTGTACATCTCTTAATTTTTTTTTTTTACAATTTTCAGTTATCTGATCTGAAAGATCATAAGTATTTAGTTCTGATGAACATTTCGTCTATTGTATATGCGTATGTCCATTCATCTATTAGCTTAAATTTAATTTGTTTATTTAAATCTATATGGCCATTTATAACAGAATCTTTGTGGAAGGAATATATGGCTGACAGTGAATGATGAAGTTAAATTGTTTTGATCCTTATGTTAAAGGAGTGTCATATATTTGTTATCTAAATGCGAGAAAAGTTCAATATAAGCAAAGTTGTATGGAAAAGCTTATTGCTTCTAAGTAGTAAATATGGTAGATCAGTGGCGGAGCTTAAAAACTAGAATGAAGTATAGGCACGAAATAAGGTGAGAGGTATGCGGGCCGCTCCAGGCTCCCAGAGGGTTCAGGGCATCGCCCTGTTGGAGGGGTCAGGGGGCCAAAGCCCCCGAATGGAAAACGGATTAGCATGGCCCCTGTTTTTAGGGTTGAGGCCCTAGGACGGGGCCAATATGACCATATATTGAACATGTATTTATCTAAAAAATATTTTTTCTGTCTATAAACAACAGAGTGTTTAGATAACCCAGGAACAAATTTTAGGCACTTTATGTACATAGAATAATGGATTTTTTTGAAGAATTTGTTTGTACTAAAAAGGCATAAAGATTTTCTAATACATTCCAATTTATTTTCACCAGCAGTTTTTTTAGCGTAATCAAAGTGAATGAAAGACAGACATTTGCTGTGTGGTATTTTTTCCCCTTTAAATTAAATGTGACATTTCACTCAGGTGATCTATTGCTATTTGTTATGTACGTCATGATGCGTTAACAATTTACTCACACACATGTGGACTAAAACCTGAATGCATGGTTATGAACTCCTTTACCTAAATTGTGAAATTCATGACCCCTAAGTCAGGGTGTAGGAACTAGCATTTGCAGAGCATTTGGAAAGACTTTCGATCGCTTTTCGCTAATAGAATCGGGGTATCTGTCTTCAATTCCAGCTACTTTGTTATAATTATGATTCCTGTTGATAAAATTTTCTCTTTTTCCAAAAGAAGTTTACACATTCAACGTAATTATCAATCGATTGACGAAATCGTTTCAATAAACACTCTAATTAACTGTTAATCAAAACAGAGTTCAGTTTTATGACCTGCACGAATTGTCTTCAGCAGGAGTTACTTTCAGTGTGAATTTTGCACTATTTTAAACCAAGAACACGGAATCAAAATTTCCGGAAAAATCAATATTTTAACCCCGATATCTCTGCAATGCATCATCCGATTTTAAAAGGAATTTCAGTTTTGTATTAAGCTTTGCAAACTCTACAATACGCATATAATTTTGTGTTTTTAGTTCCCTACCGGTTTCACCGGAGGGGATTATAGCTTTCCTCTGCGGCCGTCAGTCCGTCCGTCTGTCTGTCCCACTTCAGTTTTCCACATTTTTTTTTCTTTATGCGTTTGAGGAATAATATGAAATTTGCTGAACAGCTTCAAAATGTCAAACTACAGATCAAGTTTACACTTTTGTAGCGTCTGGTTGACATATTTTACATATTTTCGAGAAAATATTTTTTTTTATTCCAATTTTTTAATGTTCAGGTTCGATATTCTGCATAACAGTGCATTGTTTACACAATTTCCACAAACCAGTAGGTAACGTGTATTGCTTATGCATTACTCTCAGAATGCTTGTTTATATAGATTTAAGATCAGTACGAATTGTTTTCAGAAGAAGTTACTTTCAGTGTGAATTTTGCACTATTTTTTAAAACCAAAAACACAGAATCAAAATTTCCGGAAAAACCAGTTTTTAAACCCCGATATCTTCGTAATGCATCCTCCGATTTTAAAACGGTTTTCAGCATTAGATTTAGCTTTAAATGCTCTACAAAATGCATATTTTTTTTTATCAAAAAATTCAAATTTTTGAAAAATTAGATTCACTTCCGGTTTTGAGAAATGTCCCGGACAAAATTACTTTTTTAAAATTTAAAAAACGACGTAACGTAAAACCGGAAGTGACGTTGTCATCGAAAATTTTACATATTTGAGGGAGAATAGTTGCACATAATCTCTGAAAGTTTCAATAAAATCGGTTGAAAATGTTTTGAGTTAGGAAGCCTAAAAGGAGTCAGAAAAAAAGGAAAAGAAAAAAAACTAGAGCAAAGCTCGTTGCAAACGAGTGGGTTTTCCGTTAATATCGAAAGTAACGCTAGAAGTACCTCAAAGAAACAGAGATCTTAATCTAGTAACAAAAGTAACTACAAAAAGATAAAAAAAATCGAATGATTCTTGGTACGACTTAACAAAATCCGTATTGTTTTAAGTACGAATTAAAAAAAAACAAGTATTCCTTTGATCGGCAATTATGATATATAGATAGCTGGAAGCAATCAACATGATCAGTTTGATGTAAAAAAAAATTAAAAAGTACTGTATTTTTACAAGATATAGACTATTTTGAATCTTTACACCATAATTTCATCATTATAAACCGTCAACAAATTTAATTATGAAAACCGTTCGTAAAGTCCTTGTCGAGTTTTATATTTTTAACGTAATTATTAAATGTTAATGTATCTTCTTCTGCTGAGTAGGGCTTTTCAAAGAGCATTAACACGTATACAAAAAAGAGTTGTATTAAAATAACTTAATGCGACTGAAAAACATTGAATGCCATCATAAGTTGCTATTGAGGTCGCATTATAATGTAACCTTGTTTAAAAATTAAGCCGTCTTCCTAGCAACTATTATGCAACATCAATAGATCGAGGTCAGTTCATGGAGCATTTCTTATGATCGAGTTCAGTCCATCGAGGTCAACTGCATTACTGAATGAATTTCGATCGAAATTCTTACGCGTGAGACAAAATGTGTATTCTTGAATTAACCGGTCGAAGTGTATTTAATGGATGTCTGCATCTCTTAAGGTAAATGAAATGAAATAAAACTGAGTAAAATGTTATATAAATAATAAACCAAAGCTTCAAGTTTTTACAAGAACTACTTATGCAAGCGGAATGTGTGCGCACGTGTAAGCATTTGCCGGATGCCTCATATGGACACAACAGTGATCGGCCGAAGCCGATCACAAAAACCTTAACCATTTCAGGGCGACTTAACAAAAAAAAACCCGAATGTGTTTAAGTACGACTTTATAAATTTGACTTCATTTTAGGTACAACTTTACTTTACCTTGAACTAACATCTATTTTCTTAACCCAGAATGCAAAATTAAAATTTCAGTAGTGTTAATGCCCCAATCGCAACTTCTCGGGCCTTTCCGGCAAGCACGGAAAAACACCTCGAATGTATTAACATTACCGGATCTTAGAATTTCATACAAAATGGAGTCGCCTCCCATTAAAATAAGTATCGGCTAGACAGCCTTATAAGTCGCTTCGGTGTTATATTTTAGGGTATATCATTTACGTTAATGAAGTCTAGCTTACATCTCAACAGGTCGTAAAATGTGTTGTATTTATATCAAGTTTCATAAAAAGGGGGGTTGTCATGGAAGCCCAGGTAATACATTCGAGGTGTTTTTCCGAGCCTGTCGGAAAGCCCGAGAAGTTGCGATTGGTTAATGCCTATTCATATATATTTACATTCTACTGTGTTTTTCCATTAAATTCCGTGATCTTTAAATGCCTCTAAATGCAACAACTAATCACTGGGTACTCAAAGGTTAAAAAAACAAGACAGCGACCTAAGAAAAATCATGGACTGCACAAATTAATAATGATGATGTCAGACTCTAAGTCTCGCAGAGGACAATTTGGCTGTTTCTTTAAGCTAAAGTACTTATGACATCAACAGTGATTAAGAGAATTAACTAACTTTTCATAATTTATTAATAAGTTAAAAGATGGTAATATAAACAGATTATTAATTAATGATGATTAATGCGGGTTATGAAGGTAGCGATCATTGCAGAAAAATTTACATAACCCGCTAACGCTGGTTATGTATTTTTGTGCAATGTTGCCATCTTCATATCCCGTATGAATCACCAAATTATGTAGAAAATAAAATGTTGTATTGGCATTCCATTTGATATCCTTTAAACAAGTAATCTCAATACCTATGTATCATTTAATTTATGTTGAATGAGACTCATTTACTATAGATCATGATACAAATGCAATCTATGCTGAATTTAACGAAAGAGACCCTTCTTGTGAATGGATATAACATTATCAGGGTAAAAGTACTTCTTTTTATTCATATTTTTCAAATATCTCGTGTAAGTAATTGTTTTCAAATGCACTGTTTTGAAGTGTAAACTTTAATTGGAATGCATCTTTGATAAATAGTTTTTACATCAGTTATATTTTTCATTTTAAATGTCAATTTTAATTGTAATGTATCTTTAATTTTTAATTGAGTAATTGAGTAAGCTCAGGTGACCTACTGCTATCCGTTTTGTCCGTCTTCGTTCTTCTTAAAAACTACAAGGCTAATTGTTAACATTATTGGTGTGAGGCATCTCTATGGTAAGAGGAATCTAAATTGTAAAATTCATGGCTCTACCACCCTCAGGGGCACCACAAGTGGGGCCAAATATGCCCAAAAAAAACAACCAAATTTTCAAAAATCTCTTCTCCAACATATGTGAGGAAAAAACTGGTTGCATGGTTATGATGTCCATGAAGCCCTCTACCAAAATTGTGAAATTAATGGCCTCTTGGTCAGGGGTTCTGACTCTAGGGTGGGGCCAAGATAGCCATATACTAAAATGTGTATTTAATCTTAAAAATCGTCTTTACTCTCAAACATATGGGCAAAAAACTGAATACTGTGGTTTCATCAATATTCGTTGAGTACCAATTTTTGTGGATTTCGTTGTTTAAGTACTTCACTACACTTACACTTATACTTTTAAGACACTACGTCACAAGAGGGCGATTTAAATATGTTGTTATCTTTCAATTAGGTTGTATATCGTCGTAGCTCATTGGTTAAAGTATTGGGCTTCTGAACCGCAGATCATGGGTTCGAATCCGCCTAAAGCTTTTGTTCATGTTAACTGAATTCAATTTTTGTAATTTTTCATCCAAAATTGTAAATTTTTTTGCCATTTAGACTTAAGTACTTCTTATCCATTATGATATCTATCATAATCAAGTAATTTTCTGCTGATTTGAGAAAATATTTCACGGTGTAGTGAGCCACCTTAAGTTGATCCATGAAATTAAATGTCCATTGAAGTGCAATTTTTATCAAAATTTATATTGATATAGCATTTGCCACGAATTTATGTATCCTTGAAACTGTGATTTTCACTTTATCCACGAAACTTGATGCCCTTGAATATTAATGAAAATACAGTACATGGTTATGATGTCCACTAACTCTTCTACCTAAATTGTGAAATTCATGGCCCCTGGGTCAGGGGTTCAGGACATGGGGGGGGGGCTATATAGTGTTAATGCATATAATGTTTTAAAATCTTCTCTATTCTCACAATACTGTATAAAAAACGGATTTCATAATTATGTTTACCAGGAAGTCCTTTGCTAAAATTTTAAATTTCATGTACCCTGGAGTATGGGTTTTGACTTTAGGACAGGACCAAAACGAATATAGTTGTTATTGATTATAATATTTAAAAATTATTTTCTTTACTCCTACACACCTGAAAGGAACACAGAATTCATGATTTTGTAGAATATATCTTTAAGTTTTTCGCCAAAATTATAGGTTTCATAGTTCTTTTTGAAAGATTTCAGACAGGGAGGTGATCGTCGTTACAGGTTTATAAGTTTTCTACTCCAGATTGATAACTTATTAAATGCATATATGATACTGCTCGACAAGTTTGTGTATGGGTTATATGCTACTCAGGTGACCGTTAAGACCTATTGGCCTCTTGTTTTAATATTATTTTGTCTTACAAAATTAAGATACCTTATTACATTAAGGCTTACATATTTAGCTCATCTGAGTTCATACTTAAAAGTGAGAAGAATGAGCTATCTATCAAAGTTACGATATTGTGAAAGCATTAGGCAAGTTAATGGGGGAGGAGTGTAACAGTTAATGGATTTTTCACCACTTGCTACGTATTTTTAATGTATATAAAACAAAAATACATAACCAACTTTTTCATCCAATCAGCGTCCATAAATATCTTATTAAGTGATGTTTTTAATTATTAAAAATTTCTCCATTTGATTGGGGCAGAAATTTTCATCAGCCATTAAAAAAGTGGGTTATGTTCTACGTAATGTACATTACATTTAGTAAATTTTACGCGATTAAGAAGGGGATCAGTTGCTTCACTCCCTATTACTTTTCTAATTCCGTAAATTTTACATTATATGATCTAAATATGTATAATAGTTTTTGAAAAGGGGGGAGGGTAACCTCATCCAAAAAAATTTTGACTAGCGAAAAAAAATGAAATTTTCAAAAAATTATTTTTATCATATATGTATTTATTATCATATATGTCTTTATAAAATACTAATGGGTGGCCGGAAAAAATCTTTTTCAAAGTATGAGTCTAAATTTCCCATTAAAAAAATCAAAGTACTGAAAGTACTGTTAGACAGTAGCGTCGTTTGAAAGTGGCATATTACACGTAACAATGAGTGATGTATGATAATTATTTTTGTCGAAAACCGCGGCCAGTATCGCATACATGCACTAATACTTAACGTTTACTCGCACAACTGGTCGTGAGTTTCCTACATGTATAATTCTGTACAAATCGTAGCTGTGATCTCGATCTACACTTTACAAATGCTGTGTCTCTTGGTCGTCATCTTTGTGGGAAAACCCAAAGATTTATCACAGTAGTCTTTGTCTTATAGATGTTTGTATCTATATTTTGTATCAATATGTTTGTATCTATATCAATTGACATCAAAACCCCGTTTGAATTACTCATTAAATATGTGGGTTGCCACCACATATTGAATGAATATTAAATCAAATCCAAATAGATTTCATCACAGTTCGCCCAAATATTTGATTGTTTGAAGAAGGTGAATTTTGGGTTTTTCCCTTTTGACCAACTTTTGAAAAGTGTGGATTGGACTATTGTGCTTTAAATATATTGTAGATTTCTCAAGTAACGAGAACAAATAAAGCTTTGGCATGATAAAATACTAATTTTTACTAACTATTTGGGCATACATATAGTATGTTAATTGTCCCTCTCGAGAGCATTTTCCCTCAATTTCTTCACGGGGAAAAAGTTGCAGTCTTGTGGACCATCACATTTGATTTTTTCCTCATAGTCAGTTAATACATTTAGGTGTAATGAAAATGGAATAGGTTTACAAGAACCTGTTTGATAAAATTGGTATTGCTTTTGGAATGCACGTCATCATGAAACAGAAGAGTAAATCAATATGTTATCTTCGACCTTAGTGGATTATTTCCATTCACAGCGAAAGTGAATGAAAATTTAAAAAAAATAATACAACATTTAGTCGCGGCAGTTTCATTAATCAACGTTTTAGACATTCGTTCTATTGTATTTAGCAATAGATTTATTCAAATCATTTAAATGAATTCGGGAAAGTCACATGCTATATTTTATCGCTTCTTAGTACACTTTGACACGCATAAATTACTTGCTACATTAAACTTTTCTAGTAAACTTACAACAAATATTGATTAACTATACAAAATAAGTTTTTAAAAACACCAAACAAACAAAATTCAAGTTGAACGCACGTTTTTCTGACCGTACAGCTGTGTATATAAAGAAGATGGGGGAATAAGATGGTGCAACTGCCCATTTGGTTTAGTCGTAAAATACAATTTCAAATTTAGCATTTTTTCAATTAAATATATTTGATATGTTATTATACAAGTTTACAAAATGGTAATTTCTAACTATATTCAGTTTGAAATATTTCAAAAAGATAAGAAAAAAATAATAAATCTTTAAGTTTTGGTAGTATCGAACCTAGAAACCCAAGTTCTATAAAGTTTCCTTATGGCTGGTGCTCTAACCACTGAGCCATTTCATTCACAACAAAGTATGTTGTTTAAATGCTATATGAGGCTATGACCACGAATTTACGGACTTGTATTATATTTCTAAAACGTTCAATTGTTGAGCTACAAAATGACATTTTTGAACTGTAGTGGGTAATCTCTTCACATTTTTGTTGAGTAAAATCGGTTTAAAATCCATTAAACCACATTTAGACTGTAAAAAAATATATTGAGCTCAGACCCACTCTATGAAACAAAATGCATTGAAGTTATAAAGATTACACTATTAGGAGGTTTTGACACTCATACGCCAGTTTAAATCAATATATTGCAAGTGTTTTAAATATTTAAAGATTACAACCCGATGTTACGTTAAATTACATTGTTTTTAATTAATTTTTTAAAAAAGTATCAGATTTAATGATATTTTAATTTTGCCGTATATAATCATTCCTCATATGGGCATTTTACACGCCTTATTCACCCATTCTCTTTAATTTTATTCTTTGCATGTACTAGACAATAGATCTAGGGTTCGCAAATCCCGGCAATATTTTCGGGAAGCTATAGTTCTGTAGCTCAGCAGAATTCTACAGTCATCTATGAAGCACATTTTTTTGCCTTCATGTTTCATTATTTATCGCAAATATAGCATGGATGTATACGCTACGGCTGATGTAGCATTGCGTTAAGTGATGACACTTTCTAACCGGTGTGTATTTTAATTGCGAGTCGCAACAAACTGGCGCATTTATATAGGCCCGCCTATTTGTAAATGCATGTTGACAAAATGATGCTAACACTTGGAAACAAATGTCGAAGAAAGTTCATAATAGAGTTGTACTCGCGAGTAAAAAATTATTTGAGAACAAACGGGGCGATGTTTACGTACAAATGTAAATAATGTTTTCTGTTAGTGAAAAAATGCCCCCAAAGAAAAGATTCTTAAATACATTTAGCAGGGACAGGCGCATATGAATTAAAGTCACTATTTGTACTTCGCTCATCGAATTGCGTTATTCAGTTCATTGTAAAAAAAATTCGACAGAAACTGTTTAGTTAGCTGCAGAACTGTAGCTCTCCGGGAAAAAAATATTGACAGACCGGAGAGCTACAGTTCTGCAGCTACTGTTTAGTTAACAAAATTATTATATCTTACATTACCGTTCACAATGTACCTTAAATAAATGTATATGGAATATCGCATGTTTTTTCTCACAAAAAAGCTAGCGTTTGCTGCAAATTAGAGATACACGAGCTGACACGCCGTGATATCCATAAGACGCATATGTAAAAAAAATCTGAACTAAAAATCTTTAAAACATCGTAAAATGTAGTTTATATACATTTAAAATGGCGACTCGATTTGCACGTGAATTTTACAATCCGACGTCGATTAGCGTGTTTGAGAGAAAGTCAGCAGCAAGTAACGCGTCAACATCTGCAGTAAATATTGTCTGATGAATATCGAGGTGCCTGTAATAAAAATATTGTTTCTACAGACTGAGTGAGGTACAAAATAAGGTACATTGTAAATCACAGGTCAGTCGAAAATAAAACACATTTATGTATCGTAAATTTAATTTTTTTTGTGTGTTTGAAAACACATGCACACTTGTAGAAGAAACTGTGCCATTGATCGGTTTAAGTTCAATAAAATGTAATTTATGTAATATTCATTGTCAGTATCTGTTGTGAATCATTTGGAATAAGCTACAACAACAAAAATATACTGCTCAACTAAAACTAATTAATGCGTTGAATATGGCTGAATTTATCGATGAAGCATAATTGCTGAAATATGAAATGGCAAACCAGTTTTAATAGTGTGTTTCTGACAATTATTTATATCATAAAAAAACAAGAAGCAATTATTGTGACCAATTATCGCAGTGATATAGTTTATGCAGTCCTGATACAGAGTTTAACGTCAAAACTGGCAGTTGGTGCTTATATTATTAATACCGCGTAAACAGACAGGGTAACTAACGGAAAACACAATTTCATACATTATTTAAATGTATGTACAAAATAATTAGCAGCTATATGCTTAAAATATCTGATAAGATTAAAATTGGTTCTCATACTGAAATCGACACGTAGATAAAACATTGTCTGTAAAACACTGCATACATGTACCTAACAGAGTTATCGTTCGTTATCCGCTAGGGTCCCCGTGAGAATTACTCTTCCGGTCAGGACCGTAGCAATAGACCGTGGCTATTTATAGCCACCGTCTAAAAAGGTAACCGAATGTCATTTTTTACTGCTTTTGATTAAATTATTAAAAAAAAATACATAGTGTTGCTTATGAAGTCGTATACTGCTAATGAGTGCAAATGAGTCAAATAAATGGGTAAAAAATATATATTTTATGTCAACTCTTCTAAAATGTAACACATAACCAAATTAATATACCTAAAACATTTTAATACTTCATATTTTTGAGGGCCAAACTTTAATCATGTCATAAATCAGTTTATTTAATGAACAAAATGCTTTCTTTAGAGATTCTTGCAGGATATAAAGATATCATTAAAAAATAAAAGGGAGTCACACTCAGTAGCTTTAAATAAAGTTCTTTGTCATTGATTTTGATGTAGTTTATATTTATTAATTATAAATGTTGAATGGAAACTTAACCAAAAATAACATTAAAAAACATGAAAAAAAGTTTTATTTATTTGTCACTGCTGTTCTCATTCACACTCTTGCATTCACTTTCACTCACTCTTGTACTCTCTTTCACATTTTCACTCTTTTCTTCATCCTCATCACTCGAATATAAAATTTGACTCATTGAGACTGAAAGTTCACTTCTCAAATCATCGTTTTCACATTTCATTTTTTTCATTTCAGGTTCTATTTGTTCTTTTTTTCTTTTGAGGGTCTTGTTTTCTTTTGGTTACATTCTTTAATTTTCTTTATTTTGCATTCCAGTCCTTTACTAATTGATTTTATTTTTCTCGCTGTCATCTCCAAATCCCCTTCCCAATCTTTGTCCCCCCTTCTCATCTTCATTATCGATCCAAAAATAAACATCTCTGCTTCCTGCAATTCATAGAAATTAATCACCCAGGAAAACTGAAAGTTGATATAAGCATCCTCTGGTAATGTAGATTAAAAGTTGTGAAAATTATGACCTCCAGGATAGGAAAGGGTCAAAATGCGGGGTCGATATTTTACATAGGAATGTTTTGAGTAAACCTTTAAAAAAATTCTGCTCAGAAACTAGTCAGCCCGGAAGGCTGAAACATAAATGAAAGTATCCTCAGGTAGGGTAGAATCACATCTATGGCAGCTCCGCTACATTCACTTTAAAGCTGTTTATTGTATCAAATTATTGAACTCTTCATTATTCACAGGCATTGCCGATCAATGTGTATGAAAGTAAAAAATAAAAACAATATATTGTCTTTCATAGTTATTGTGTAAATCAAATAAAACCTGTTATACTTACACTGGGGATAAGAGTTTGCGAAGCTGTCAAACTTGAAGATTCCACATGTGGATCTTCAACCAAACATTTAAAAAAAAATTGCGAAGTGTATTAGCTCATTCCCCTTTATTTGACACACATTTACTGTATCATTCGCTTTGAATGGCCTGTTTATTGACAAACCCCCATGACTCTCATATAAAACCCAGAGTTCTACTTGTGGTTTGTCTATGCTGTACAGGCTATGAATGTAATCTCTGCGAAAAGAAATTTATAGAGTTAATTTGAAATAAGTTCAACACAAAACATTTATAAATTGTCATCTTTGTTTGGGGGGAGGGCGATTTTTTTTACCATTAAAATACTCACTAAGTTGGATTGGCTTGTTCTTGGATTCACCTGCGCTTTTTAGAATGTGTCTAGAGCAGCAAAATGAGTCCACTGACTTGTGTATACTGAGCTGGCTCCACTTCGCAGGGATTTTTCAGCTGTAAAGTAATTACCCTACATGTAGTATTAGAACTTGTATTCAAAGTAGCATTGTATATTATTCAGATTAAATATGAATTACAAAGTTAATTAAATGGTTTATTTTTTTCTGTTTTAAAACTTGTTATTCATATAAGAAAAAGCAAAAATGAAATCCCGAATAAAGAAAATCAAGAGAAAGTGCCAACTGCTGGTCAAACTTACAGTATCCATTTAAGCCTGGGTATTCTTCTTGAAGCTTTGATGGGACGTTTTCAAGAGCTTTTCTTCGGCAGTCTTTCTTGAGGTAATTTACAGATGAAAAATTCCACAAATCTACTTCATCGTGATACAATTCTATCAATCTCTCAGTTTGTTCAGTCGTAAGTATTAATTCCTCTTTTTTCTTCCCTGCCAAATTGAATTCTAGCACACGGATTGAAAATGTTCCCGAAGATTTTCCCCCACATCTTAAAAGCCATTAGTTATCAATTTATCTTCAAATTAATCTAAGTTAATCTGTGGCAAAAGTTCGGGGAAAAACACGTCTTAAGATGTGCTGTATTTAAATTAACCTCTCTGACCTGTTTAATGATTGCTCAAAACCACCTGACTTGCCAGACGGAATAGAAGTTGTCTCTATTCCATCTGACTAACTGACTTCGTATCTGTCTTATGATTTTTCTAATCACACGGTCTGAATTGTAAGATGTGGCGAGTCATGATTTTCCTAATCACACGGTCTGAATTGTAAGATGTGGCGAGTCATGATTTTCCTAATCACACGGTCTGAATTGTAAGATGTGGCGAGTCATATCTTTAAAACACATTGTAACAAGCAATTCTTTATATACATAAAACAAACCAGCATTTGTACCTTACACATTTAGTGAAATAAATTGATTTTAATGTTTATTTTCCTTGCATGTTTTCAAACTTAATCAGGTATTTATTTTATAGCAGTACTTTTCTCATGTAATGATATACACCAAGTACATTTATATGAATTAATGTTTGGTAATATAAATAGTTTGCAATATACATTTTTCTTAATTTCAGTTATTTGAAATAAAGGTACCAGACAAATTTCCCCTGGTAATCGTTTTAAAAAAAATTCATTTAAGGTAACTCCGTACCTATAAAATCATGGGTTCAAAGTTAAAAATTAACTTTTTTTTAACTTATTGGACTTAAATTTCATCAAAAAATAAATGAAATATATATGTACCCATACTATTTAAGATGTAAGGTAATAAAAACCAAAGGCTGCCATTTTTATCTGAAAATCACACTTTTTTTGTTTAAAATTTAAATTTAAGTGGATGGATACAGTTTGTCTATTTAAATTTTATTGCTTACTATGCCAGAAAACTAAAATTAATTTAAAAAAAAAAGAAAAAATCGTTTACATTAGAAAAATTATAGCATTTAGATATATCACTGAGAGAAAAGTAGAAAAGAGTTATTTCCCTTTGTTAATTTTGAATTATGTCGAATATAAGAATGAAAAACGCTTATTAGATATCTCCAAGTAAACAATGATTTGAGTTTTTGATGTGCACCTATGATAACATAGAAATTACAAATCTACTTGCAAGAATTTTAATGAATTCATTGTTTATGTAAAATGTATGACGTCACAGGAGGGTGGATTTACTTTAATATTGAACAGCTATGCATTGGATACTGGTCCCAGAGCCACCTGTGCCTAGGCTTTCTTTACATATTGTTGAAGACCTCATTTCAAGCCAAGATAAATCTCCTAAGAAAACCCTTTTGTTCGGATGAAGCAAAAATAAATGATAAACTAGACTCTTGTTGCTATAGCAACAAAATGGTCTTCCGTTCCTCATGTATAAATCTGTACAAAAAATCCATTTCTCTTGTAAACAAAAAATGGATATTATATACACTGTAAAAGAATTCCCAAAAACTAAAACCAAAAAGACAAAATGTCAATTTTTGAGTACTTTTTGTGACGACCGGAAGTTACGCCGGATCATACAGAACATAGTTAACATATCTTCATACATTGTTTTGTTTTTCCTTAAAGTTTGGATGTTCAAATTTTTGTTTGTTATAATATCTCGTTGAAAAAAGGTTTTTGTTTCGGGACCGGACACGATCGAACGGAAGTGATTAAGAAATTGAAAATACATATTTTAGTACATTTACCTACGATTTTTTACTGTTCATCACACTGAATAAAATATCTAAAAAAAATCTTAAGTTAAAAAAAAAATTATATTGCTTGAACGCTTCGAGTGAGAACAAGAAGTGACGTACGACCAAATGAAATCCGTTAAACACATGTTCAATCAAATGTCCATTATCATACAAGTTTTGTGTCTTGATCTCTCACAGTTTCTGAGATCTTGCGGGTATTTTGTTTTTAAAAAAGAAGGTTTCCTGAAATATTTGAGATGTCTTACCGGAAGTAGAACTTTTTTATGTTTTTTACTTTGTGTGGATAACCTTTTGTAATTATATCGCTAAAATGTGACTTCCTTGCTAAATAGCCAACATATTTTTAAAAATTCAGAATTGGGTGTACTTCCTGTGACGACTGGAAGTTAAACCGGACAAAACAAAATCGTGTTCACACATGTACATACATAGGTTTATCATCCCATAAAATTTAGTTGTTCAAGTCATTACCGTTTTTGAGATCTCGTCAAAAAAAGGTTTTTTGTCTCGGGACAGGAAACGGACAAACGGAAGAGATCTCGTCAGAATTAGGTTTTTTTGTCTCGGGACAGGAAACAGACAGACAGAAGTGCTCAATGAAAATTAAATTTGTTATTTCTTATTTACTTGCCTATCTAACATTATTATTTATCAAAGTAGCTAAAACCATTGAATGAAAAGAGTTAAACGGATAAACATCTTGATTTGTTTGAACTCTTCTGGTGTGGACCGGAAGTGACGTTCGACAAAATGAAACTGTTTAAACATATCTTCAATCAAATGTCTATACTCGGTGAAAGTTTCGTTTCTTAATCACATACATTTTCTGAGATCTTGCGGGTACAAAATATGTTTTAAAAAAGCGTCCTTAGATAATCAAGATATCTCACCGGAAGTAGATTTTTTTTGTTTATTTAACTTTTGCATGGATGACGTATGTAAGGATCTATACTAATATCTTTATTCTTCGGAAAGTTAATTAAATACGTAAAAGCAAAAAATTTTGAAATGCTTCCGGTGACGACAGGAAGTTACGCCGAACAAAACAAAAACGTTTAAACACATCTACAACTATAGGTCTATTATCCCTCAAAGTTTGGATGTTCAAGTCTATATTGTTTCTGAGATATCGAAGGGACAAGCTTTTTGTCGCGGGACAAGAAAAATACACGTAGAGAAATGATCATTTTCTATCAGTCCTGAAAAACTTGAAGCAAATCTATCGAGCCATCTCTGAGAAATATTGTGGACAAAAACTGGGAAAAAAATAATAAACTAGATACGATCTCGTTACGAGTAACAAGTAGGTCTTCTGTTCACTTTTCAAACGATACGTTTAAAATATTATTAAAATTTCAGAATTCCCCCCTCAACCACTCCCTTTCAGATAATGTATACGATTGTCAATATCCTTTCAAATGCTTAACAAAGTGTTCACCTTTTTCACATACAGCACATTAAATATTTAAGATTTTTTTAACCTTAAAATATCTAATTACGTCATCAATGGGTGTGGCAAAGAGTTTATCAAACTGATATTGTGACGATCAACAACTTTGCTTCTATAATGCATTACAAAATCTTGATCGTTTTTAAGGTATGTTTAAGAGACTATACGAGTGTCTTGGCCCTTATTTTAAGGGACCAGTCTCCTTATCGTGAGTTCATTTAAAAGGTCTTACGAATACCAACATATTTTGTTCTTACAATCATCTAAAGTTACTGTTCATTTTGAAATACAAATGATTGAATCTTTTAGGGGCCAGCCCTCTAGATCCTTTATTGGGACAAACATTGGTATTTTGATCAATGATATCGATTAGAATCATAAATGCAAATAGTTTCTCTTCTACAATACTTAACAAAATATGTCTCCTTTTTTAGATATATTGCGTCAAAGATTAAGTACTTTGGCCCCTAAAAATCGCTAAATACGTAATAAATGGGTGTGGCATTGATTTTGTCTGATAGATATAGTTACGATCAACAACTTTGCTACTATAATTACAGTATCTATATCGTTTTTTAGTTATTTATAATCGAGCTTACGAGTGTCCTGGTCCCTAATTTAAGGGGCTAGTCCCTTTTTCTTGAGTTCATTCAAAAGGTCTTACAAATACTAACATCTTTTGTTTTCACAATTATCTAAAATTGTTGTTCATTTTTTAGATCAAATGAATGAATATTTTAGGGGCAAGCCCTCTAGATCCTTAATGGGGACAGACAATCGTGTTTTGATAAGTGGAATTGATTACAATCATCAATACAGAAATTTTCTTTTCATATCTAGAATTGTTGATCATTTTTGAGATACAATTACGTAATAAATGGGCGTGGCAATGATTTTTTTCTAATAGATATTGGTAATATCTACACAATGCAAACATTTTCTCTTCTACAATGCTTAACAAAACATGTCTGCGTCTAAGTTTAAGTACTTCGGCCCCTAAAAATCCCTACTTACGTAATAAATAGGCGTGACAATGATTTTTCCTTATTGATATTGTTACAATCAATACCATCGCTTCTATTATGCATTACAAAATCTTTATCATTTTTAAGTTATTTGTAATAGAGTTTACGAGTGCTTTGGCCCCTAACAAAGGGGACCTGGCCCTTTTTCTTGATTTTGTTGAAAAAACTTTTAATTCTCTACTACTTTTAATATAAATGTCTTAACAAAATATCAACTGATAAAAAGATTCAGATCAAAAAGTATGAAATTTTGATTAAAAATTAGTACCCAATTTTCGTGCCTAGGCGAGCTCCAATACATTGCGCCACTGGCGTAAAACAACATAATAGTGCACAACTTCAAACTATAGACTACCTATCCTGAAAATTTCATAGTCATATCTCTCATAGTTTCTGAGATCAGCTCTGCTCAAAATAGGTCGTAAAAAAATAGAAAATCGGCCGTAACTCGGTACCGGAAACGACGGTTTCAAAATTTTAAAAACCCTCTAGAATTATGAGCTCTGGCAATCATATGTGCAAAAAAAGTTTAAATCGGCCGAATAGTTTTTGAGAAATTTGTTTTGTTTTGTAGATTACCATCGGACAGAAAGATAACTGCTTGTGGTCATCGGTTCGCAAGAATAGATTAACAGCCTCCAACTTTGGCTGTGTTTTGGCAGCAATCAAGAGAAATAGGTATTCACAGAAAAAAATTAAACATAACAGTAAATATACAATTAGGATAATTTAAACTTATCTAACTTAATTAACTTATTGCTTTTTATGGGGAATGTGCAATGAAAAGATAGCCATTGAGAAATACAACACGTTTGGGGATGCTGTTGTAGAGCCAACGGGTGGGTATTATTATACAGGATAACCGATAATAGGAAAATTATTGTCAATGTTGTATAGATATTGAATACATGATAACTGATAATATGAAAAGAATTCTCATTTTCATCTTGTACTTTGTTATTGAGAATTAAATGTTGCTGGATGGTTATCTGGTTTCACGAAAATGGGGTTCTTGGATCAAGTCCAGATGGAATCGTTCGTCAACCTGCGCTGTTTGGATATTGTTATCAAGATCCAGCTCTTACTTACATGTTTCAACTTTCGACCAGAAATTTTGGAGGTGAAATGCTCCTTTTTCGGCAAATGACTATTCCTGAAGCTATCGAAACATTGAATGATTTCTGCTTAGGTTGGTGACAGTAATGATTAATTGGGTTTTTATATTTCAAAGACTCATTTACAAAGTTAATTATCCCAAATTATAAGCAATATGTTTTGATTTTGAAATAAAACAAGATATATACAATATTTAATATTTATAAAAAGAAAAAAGTTTATCGCTTGATGAACCACAATAAAAGATATCAAATTTATACTGTAAAAGTGACGTGAAACATGACCAATATAATTGTTTTTTTTTTAAACTTCCTTTTAGAGTTTCAAAAATTCCGTGGAGTGAAATCATACAAGTTAAGAGAAAACCACCAATATCATGATTAGGTGTAAGAACAGCTGCACATTGCAAAGGACACTGCGATTGTTAGAATCACAAAAAAACTCAATTGAGAGGCTAATATTTCTGTTTTGTCAGACTTTTACTTTAATTAATTTGTTCCCCATCTACAACAACTATAAAAATATTAAATATGATAGCAACATATTCATTCTCTTGATTTCTAACATTTCAATAATCTTGACCTACACAGTTTTGAGCAATTTCCTGCAAAAGAGGATTCTGAAAATTGACTAGTACACAGCATAACTGAAACACTTAGGTACTGATATATCTAAACTGATGAGAGATATGTCACAGAATTTTATAATTTTTCGTGCGCTCATTTTCACGCTAAACATGTACTCGTGATTTTGCAATTTTTCTGGACCTCACTTGGGGTGTATTAGGATTTAGATGTAAGGAAAGGAGGAATTTTAAGGTGTACTCCTTGGGGCAACAACTGAGTTTACTATTAATAGTAAACCTTTTATCTGCTAATATCATATCACCGGACGCTAATTGCTTTAGAATTTTGCAGTGCTCTACAATTGCAACATCAGATGTGCTCCCAGAGGTATATCAGAGGTGTGCATGTTGCGAGGATTTTGATTTCTGAGTATTTATCGAAAAAATACCAGCTTTTGAACTTAGTCATTTTTTGGCAAAATATTGCATATAGGGTACCCTCATTGTACGGATAACTCCTCCTACAGTTATCAAGATAGGAAGTTGTTCTTTTGCAGATCAATTGTACATATATCAGAGGTGTGCATATCGCTATGGTTGTGATTTCTGATAATTTATCGAAAAAATACCAGCTTTTGAACTTAGTCATTTTTTTGCAAAATATTGCATAAAGGGTACCCTCATTGTACAGATTTTCAAGATAAGCACGCATGTGATTATGATTTTTCCCTCTTTAATATTCAAATGAAACTGAAAAATGGAGGACGAAATCAAATTACTTTTTGCCATTTGTTTAATTTTGCTCTTGGTGCTAATTGTGCTAATAGCTATCAACCTGACAATGCTGTAAGTATTCCAGAGATGGTCTAAGTTGTTTAATACATGGTCAAATGATCTTCAGTAGTAATGGACAAAACGACATAGTAAGTACTAGCTAGTGCAAAATTAAGAGTGATTGTTACATTGAAATACTAAAGGCTTTCCGCACAATCATACCATTCTTTTGATAAGTAATACTGCTGTAGTTATTTACATTTTTCATCTTGTGCATAGTGAACAACTGTTTTGTTGTATCTATTGCCACATTTGCAACTTGACATCCTTTGACACCTGCAATTAAGAAAGTGAGATTTTGGTAATTTTGTATTTATCACCACATACATGTATAATGAGCAATGTGACCCAAGGAAATTACAGAGTTGTGAAAGACAGAAATCATACATGTATATACCTGAGCCAGCATCATGTCTGCCGCAGTCAAAATATTGTGTCCACTAGCAGCATAACTCTTCATTTTCATTCTCATATGTGCAATTTTCGAATCACAGTACGATTTTCCTGCCTGTGGCTCCGAGTAGCAGTATTCTGTTATGGAAATACCTAAAACACAAATATATTAACATTAATTAAATGTGCCTGAATCCTTAACTTGGAACCTAAAATTGTTGTTATATCCAGCTCTGCTTATTAAGGGTTTCATTAATGATTTGTCAATGAATTTTCATACCTGTCCTTTGGCTTATTTGTGGCAAGGAAAACCATAACGGACCACAATGATAACAGCCTGCATTATCTGATCGGAGCATAACTTCTTTGATAAAAGGCATCTGCTTCTTTATTGTATCCAGTGAATTCTCCAGTAGAGAAGATACAGTAAACCAGTCTTGCTTTGCTGAATCCATTACATGACAGTATGTTCTGTGCTGAAAGAAACAATAAAATAACTCAAAGTTAATCAGCTATTGACAATCAGATTATATATTTATATATATACAAAAAAAGTTTTGCACATTTCTATCAAATAAGCAAAGTTAAAAAAAAAAACCAATAAAATTTCTAATTTGAAGTCCATCAACCCTCTAATGAAAGAGATAACTCTTACTGGGATAAAATGCCTATTACATGTATTACCTGGTGAAATTTTAGAGTTAAGAGGTCATTTCTATGAAATTTTGGAAATAACAAATTATATTATGGAAAAACATCAGAGGTACATGTACAACTGTTTAAATGGGTTTAAACAAAGGGAACATGAGACTAAATACTTAAGGTGTGAAACTTACACATAGATCTTCTGCATCTTTAAATATGCAAACAATGACATGCCAATTTTTGCCTCTCTGTCCGAACCAGTCTGACTGTTTTTCCCTGTAGTGAATAGGTAAAAACTTCATAGCCCAATCCATGATAATGGGAGCTTGGTAACTCTTCATATTTTTAAGAGCATCCAGTCTAAACTGATCTTGATTGACAGTTCTAACTATGTGTGCCTTCCAGTTATAGATTTTCAACACTGCACCCCCCAATGTTTTTTTGTATTCATTTACAGCTTCCTGGGTCACATGAAGAACATCTATTACAGAATTAAGCTGCAATTCCACTTCTTTGATAAGTTCACATCTGTCACATTTTAGCGTATGCTTGTGTTGACAAGTATTCTGAAAGTCTTTATCAGATGGATCACTCAAACTCCAGTCAATACAGTGGTCAGCACATAGACTTGACTGCTCCACATGTAACTTGTAATCTGTTTTCATGTATACTCTGCTGGCAGTGAGTTTGGTGGATATTTCTGAATGGACATCTAATGACATCAAGCCAAGATCTTTCAACTGATCAATGAATCGGTGTAGCTCCGTGTAGCCGTCCACTCCTTCAGCTGTGATATTGTCCAAGCCTCTCAAATTCTTTCGTTTGGATGCTAAACATGCACGCAGGATATGAAAAAGAGAAGTTTTTCCAAGTGGTTGGAAATCTGTCTCCTTACAATAGGCTACATACATATCAACTAAATGAGAATGACACAATGTTCTCACAACATCTGGAATAGTAATCTTCTCGCCAGAGTCAAGTTTCATTTCTCTCGTTCCATATGAAACTATCTGCATAAAACTAGGATCAAAGAAAAAGCCAAGTGCATGTTGCATCTTTTCTGCATCCATTCTTTGTCTTGTCGTTTTAATTTTCTCCCTGACTGTTTCTCTACTGTGTGCATCTCCAAGCAATCTTGCCTGATCTATTTTGTACACTGTCAACCCTGGAATGAATTGTAACAACTCATCTTTCGTCATTGTTTTTGCCACAACTGATAAAAGTTGTACCTTAAGGTTGTTGTCAGATGTTTCTCCATATAGTTTTAGAATTTTGTCCTTTAATTCTGCATCAGGGTTTGGTCTCTCGGGTTCTGGTGAAATAAGCAGCTTTAATTCTTTGGACTGTCCAGGAGCAAACAGATTTAAAAGAGCATCAGTAGATTCTTCAGCTTTCCTTTTATAATATCTCAAAGTGCTTGGCTATACTTTGGATAAACTTGTATGTAACTGTCCTCTTAAAGGGCTGAATTGGCCGTTAGATATAAGGCTGACAACATCATTCGCATGCGTTAAAGTTCCTGTTATTTCATCAGTACTCCAGTTTGAAGCCTGGGATAGGTTCTGAGAACTTTGTGCCCCATCTGATACCTGTAGCAAAAATTAAAAATCTTCCATCTAATATGTATTTTTTTTTAACATGACAAAATACAAGTTCCATGACCATATATTGGAGCTAAGACTTGTGGTAATCAATTCAAGTGGATACTACATGTATAATCATTGCAAATAATTTGATTAGAACAGATCACTCACAGAATCAAGCTGAAGCTGATCGCCATTCTTTTCAAGTGAAGATGGATACTCCTCTTCTTGTATAATCTCCTATAAGTTTAAATTTAACTCAAAATCAGGCAATATTAAGATTTTATTTCAATTTTAACCCTTTAAGCTACGGCAAAGTAATTCAAATGACTTCGACTTTAATGCATATACATAAAAATAAATAAGTCCTTGTAGATGATACCATTAAATTTTTAGTAATTCTAAATTATCTCCCCTTGTAAGAGGATATTGGGCTTTATTTGAACAAATGTGATACTCCAGGCCTCTACCCATGGATGCTTTATGACAAGTTTGATTATACCATAAAATGACCCAATGGATCATAAAAAGTGTAGGAAATGTGAAAAGAAAAACTACAGACAAAATGTGATCAGAGTGGGACATTACTACAACTTGGGATTCCAGCAAAAAGAAAAGGAAGACAACTTTTTAATAAAATAAGTAAAATATCAGGTTCAAATCTCTCAGACAGCTTAATCAAATTCGTAGTAATGTCATTTTGCATACTTAATTGAGTCATTTTAAAAAACTATCACCGACTACCGCACAATATGATATGTCATTAAAACTATCACCGACTACCGCACAATATGATATGTACCGTATAGCTGGGTTTTTTTTGGTGGTTATATAATTTTGGCCCATTTTGGCAATTTGCAAATTCACCAAAATTAAAATCGCCAAATTTAGATACTTTCTATAAAGATTTTACTGACAAACATGTAGTTTTTGGGGATTATTTTTTTTCATATATTTTTTATGTAAGCATGATAAAAAGGGACAATTGTTACATGCATAGAGTGTTACAGATACAAGGAATGTACATTTTACTCAAAATCAATGCAAAACTATTGTACATAAATAAAAGCAAAATATAAATAAAAGCTAAATATTAGCTATAGTCTGTCCTAAGTTATTGCTTCCATCAATTTTTGATGATTTTTAATAAAAATACACATACCTGTGAAAGAAATACAATTGAAATCAATGAAAGGGAATATATATATCCAAGATATCTTCATTGAACAATTATCCCTTTTCACCCATAAAATTTCACAGGAACGAAAACAATTTTCTAACGGAGATTTATAATGGGAAATGTTTATGTCTTTTCTCTATTCGGAAGTACTCGGGATACCTCGCGCAATTTTTTAACGTTATCATCCGGGCTTATTAATGGCTGATGCAATGCACAATCTCTGTAGACTTTCACTTTTGGGATGTGTATTGAAACATGAAGCGGTAGAGGGGGCGTTTCAAAACAGATAATCTGGACATTTCTCATATTAGTGGATGAAGATAGTTTGAGCACAAAGGTATTTACTATTATTGAAATATCAAGCAAAATGTGGTGGAAGCAAAAACTCGGGACAGAGTACACTAACAGTACAAATTAAAAGTTTAAACACCGTATTACTTTTCCAGGTGTTCAGGTTTGTAATTTAGCCCCAGTGACAGTGGTGTTAGCTTGTGTGGTTTTGATGATACGATATGTGCCTTGTGAACTCTCAAGATCTATACGATTGATGTATATCTGTACTGTTACACTTCTACAAGTTTTTGTGTTAATATCGCATTTCTGATGAAGTGGTTTTTGAGGAAAAAAAATTAAAAGACACATACATATATATGCATGCACACACCATATTCACTCTTTCGTGCCAATCTCCCTTTCAGAAAGGATTTTGCTCTTTTCTTGAAGAATTAAGAATTCCATAATCATAAGGATGCCTTGTACCAAGTTTGTTAAATTTGGTTTTTTGGTTCTAGAGAAGATTTAGAAGTAAATATTGTGAAAGGTTGACCCACAATCAGACAGACGAAGGGACAATTAACAGACAATAGAGGCGTGTTCAAAAAATCGAGTGCACACTAGCACTCACCAAAATTTTTGTTGAAGGTACTGGAAATATTTTAGAGCACTTGCAAGCACTTGCTCTTTTTAACACACCTCAGATGATCAAAAAAGCTCACTTGAACCTTTGCTTCCGGTGAGCTAAAAACTACTATAAAAAATAAGAAGACTTTATGTTATTGTACCGGTAGTTTTACTTACATTAGCTGCACCATAAACATGAGCTGGAGATGATATAGTGGGAGGTGGATATTTTCCTTCACATTGCTTCTTAAATGTGTCCATACAGGTTAAGCAAATACCTATTATTAGAGATAAATTTTATGAAAAATATCAATATTTTCATGCATGAATAACCTAAGTATTGTTTGCTGTTGTTACATTACACAATTAAGTCTTATTGTGGAAAGTACATGTAATAATATAAATCATTAATGACAAAAAATCTTGTATTCCCTTTATTAATCATTTTAAGAAACTATAATACCCCCCCCCCCCCCCCAAAAAAAAAAAAAAAAAAATTAAAAAAAATAAAAGGCAGGGTCATATGGGAATCCATATTAAAGTTGAATGGAAAATGCATTTCAATTATTTGTGGATAACAGCACATATAAGAAATAATTTATTGATGCTTTAAATTAGGTTATTTAGACTGACTGTCTACAGAAATATATTGGGTTAATCAAGCTTAAGATGGCAATTAGGCAGATATAGTTTAGTTTACCTTCTCCAATCACCACAAGAACTCCAATGGTGTGGAGTATATTCTGGCTCATTTCCTTGGATACTGCTCTTTGTGGTTTTTGCATCCCTTTATGTGATGGAAAACAACATTTCCTTGAGGGTTTCCACTGTATCCCAAGGGTGTAGGGATGGTATGGACAAACAGTGATTGAAGGATCAAAGCTTTCAACAATAAAAAATAGACATCAAATCAATATAAAATTAATGTTAAATAGATGATGTCAAATATATTTTGACCTACATCTTATGTGATTTTAAATTGAACATGTCAAACAATATTGTATCGATTACATTACTTATAATGTTTACAGTAAAAACCCCTCCATATTCTGATGTACTTCCTATTGAAATAAACAATATTAATAAAATCAAATATAATTTTATTTCTTTCCAATATTTGATACCTAACAGTGTAGCCCATTGTTGAGAGTTTTATCAACTACTAGTACTCTGTAAGCCATGAGTTCGAATCTTGCTGTGGCTTTTATAATTTTTATTTTTAAAACATGTGGAATCGTCATATTAGAAAATTCTAATTCATTAAAACAGTGCTCAAGAGTATTTTGATTTTAATATAATTTTAATATAATTTATTGACATCAATGACTGGTTTTCTGTTTCAACTGTTAATTGTATTAATTAACATGTTTTACTATAGGCATGTAAAGATAAATTATCTTTCATTGATCTACTATGTATATAAAAAAAACCATTCATTTACATGTACACTTATAATGGGTATAGATAATGTAATAACAACGCAATCTTTGCCTAAAAATGTAGGTGAAAATGTGAATGAAAGAATATATATACACGTAAAGTATGCAATCCATACAAAAACATAAATAGCTCCGATATTTATATCCAGTTCTAAAATAAGTTTCGGGGGAAACCAGTGAAATATATGTTTGCCAAACAAACCAATAGTTTCACATTAGTTGTTAGTTAAATTAATTCACGGATTGTAATTCCTATTTTATTCAATATTTATTGTGTGAACATGCACTCATATACCTGAACAGTCCAATTCTATAGGATATAAGGCTTCCTTCACTGTCGGCTGCTGGGTGACAGATCGTTTGTCGACCACCACTTAGTTTTAACCCCTGCAGATATCTTGATACGTCCCTATCACAGTCGCGGAGGGTCAACCTAACCGTTTCTTTTGGGTACGGTTTATACAGGCCGCAGGAACTTTTGGCGTAGTGTCCCACACCGCAAACGATCGTGATTTCTTCTTCACGAACTTCCATTTTCGCGCACTGGCGTACGTAGCAACGAAGCGCCGCCTATCGGCGATATTGTGAATCAATCAAGGAAGACAACCAAATTCCACTCGAATTTGCTAATTTCATCGGCAGTTTAAAGTCCAAACTCGAAATTTTCAAAACTTTTTAAAATTGGAAATCATTGTGCTGAGTGAGTTTAGTAACTAGTTATAATCAAATTTTCACGTAAGGTTTGCTGTTTTTAGTAATTTGATAACAATATATGCTATTTTACTAAGACTTGCACGGCTTCAATTGAGCGCCTTGTCAAGATATCGGGCCCGTATTCAAAAACGAAACGGAATATTTCAGAATAATTTGGCACGTACATTCTAAACATCCCAGTTGCTTGCTGGGTAAAATTTCGTTTTATTTTGCGTCTTATCACTTATCACAAAATTTCGATATTGCCCGATTCTAACGTGAACCTGTACTTAAATCATTCTTCCTATACGGCCATATTGGCCCCACCCTAGAGCATGAACACCTAACAAAGGGGTCATGAATTTCATAATTTTAGTAGACAGCCTAATGGACATCATAATCATGCATTTAGTTTTTAACAAATATATATGGGAGTAGAGAAGAAGATTTTCTAAGATTTAATACATTTCTACTATTTGGCCATATCGGCCCCACTCTAAAGCCTGAAACCCTGACCGAGGGGTCATGAATTTCACAATTAAGGTAGAGGGCTTCATGGACATCATAACCATGCATTTAGTTTTTAACAAATATATATGGGAGTAGAGAAGAAGATTTTCTAAGATTTAATACATTTTTACTATTTGGCCATCATAACCATGCATTTAGTTTTTAACAATTATGTCTTTTATTAATTTTCAATCTAAAGTTGAAAATGATTACATGACAAATTTGTCATGTAATCATTTTCAACTTTAGATTGAAAATTAATAAAAGACAATTATATATGGGAGTAGAGAAGAAGATTTTCTAAGATTTAATACATTTTTACTTTTTGGCCATATCGGCCCCACCCTAGAGCCTGAAACCCTGACCCAGGGGTCATGAATTTCACAATTTAGGTTGAGGGCTTCATGGACATTATAACCATGCATTTAGTTTTTAACAAATATATATGGGAGTAGAGTAGAAGATTTTCTTAGATTTAATACATTTTTACTATTAGGCCCCACCCTAGAGCCTGAACCCCGCCCGTGGCACCCCAGGGGTGGTATAACCATAAATTTCACAATTTAGATTCTATTTACCATAGAGATGCTTCACACCAAAAATGGTAACGATTGGCCTGGTAGTTTTCAAGAAGTTAAAAATGTAAAATTGTTAACGCACAACGCACGACGACGGACGAAGAGCAATTGCAATAGGTCACCTGAGTGACTCAGGTGACCTAAAAAAAATGGGTTGTCAGTTAGACAGACAGTATATTTTATGGACCCGTGTTTTTCCGTACCACAGAGTTATTTTACGTTGACCAGTACTTGATACTTTTTGTTTTAGGTGGAAAAGTTACTTCTTTTTATGTGTGTATGATAGACAAGTCCCGAAGTAACCTAATACTTAATGGCACACCGGCATCTCCTTTTCTTTTTTTTTTTTTAGATAACATAGCTATGAATAATATATATCTTATTAAAATGTTTTATTCTTTTAAAGATGCAATGAAGAAACCAATTCATGGTCCTATCTTAATGTTATTGGGACAACTAGCATCTGCTGCGCTGCGTTCAGGATGGTTCTGGGCATTCCGAGATCATCCTTTTACGCAGTTCGGAAGATGTTTTGAGTATGTACATGCAATGTAATCAACCAATCTCTTAACAAATTTAATGAGCTTGGGTCAGTACAAACTAATTTAAGGAATAATGTTTTTAATTAAACGTGCACTGTTTCGCATACAGACAAACAAAGAATAGTGGAAGAAACGAGGGGTCAGAAAAGAACCAAACAGAGTCTTGCGTGTATGGTATGGCTGAAAATATTGGCGAGAGGCTGCCAAACACCTGTAACATCCATTTGCCATGTGATGACCCATTATCCCTGTCTCATTTGCTTTGATTCTGGAGGGAAGAAGCCAAACATATAGCCATACCTAAGGTAAAATAACGTCGTGTTTAGCTACCTTGCAATTTCATTTATCCATTATGCAGTTTAAGTTCCATACCAAAAGTCAAACCTGTCTTTCACTTTAACATTCCACGAGTATGATCCTTTATAATTCAGTTATACATGTATTCCTACATCCAATTGGTGTTTGAATTGATAGTTAAATTAAAAAATGCCGTTATTCGAAGTGCAACACTTGCACGCTCATTAAAATAAAGCTTGGGGAAACAGAAGATCCACAGAAGAGGACGATATTGCAGGATAAAAGAGCAAGGCATCTTCGTAAACAAAAGTATGAATCCATATGTCGATATATATAAAATACATGCATGCTGTCTTCAAATATAACCTATATGACACTTCAGTAGGAAAATGAAATATCACAAACCACTTGGTTTGATACTATGGTCGATATAGAAATAGCATCAAGATAATCTCTTTATCCCGCAAGAATCATCGATAAAGGATTTTATTCCGTCAGTAAGTATTGTGGCAACGCACTTGCCAGTTGAAAAAAAATTGGCACTATAGAAAAAAAATTAAAAGGAGAAAACCGCGAAGCAGTTAGTATTGGGTGTGTGTCTTTAAAAATCATTTTCTCACTACCCACTTACTTTAAATGCCAATATTTACATAAATGCTTGTTTATATAGTGAAGATTCTGAATTGTAAAAATCTCGACCCTCCGACAAAAACTTAAGCTTCAGGTGGGGTACAAAGTTTTATCTAGAAATACGTAGGAAAAATGTTTAAAAATATTCTTATCAAGAACTACAATGCTTCTTTTTGTGAGATTACTATGCAAGCATCCTTAAATAATGTAGATTCAAAATCAATAAAGCTGTGACCACCTGACTAAAGGGCATTAACATATATCCACGATATCAACGCACTGTGGAAAAGTTGACTTGGTCCAAACATTAACGCGCTGTGAATTTTTTTTTCAAAATGCCTGATTTCTCAAACTGCGTTGTAACAACTGTTGGTGGCCAGACATACAGACGGACTGGCGACCGTTTCACTAACGTATCATAGATCGTAAACGTGAATGTAGCGCGTGAGTGCATTTCACTAAGAGTTGCAATTTACAATGGAAGTTGCTATTAAGTCTACGAGCAGTCAGGGACACTCTTAAAACGATTTACGTGCACGTAAACAAATAAAAATGGCCGCCGTGTTTTTAATAGCAGACGACGAGCAGAGAAAACTTAGAAGAAGAAGAGAACGGGTATTTCGAGATAGGACAAACCCCTAAGACTTTCTGAGCGACACGGACACAATCGGGCCTTAGTTGTGTGACGCGGCTCGAAACGTCAATAATGAAATGTTGCCACCTTCATTGCCTGCATGAATCGGCCAAGCCTTTCATTATTTGAACATTTCCTCTCGGTTTTAAGAAGATTTATTTATTGTATCTATACTACTATATTAAAATCATATACTCGAATTGTTGGGCTTTACTACCGATAAATCGGAAGAGTACTGTCTTTTGTTTTATATATTCTAAACATCATTGGTACTTGAAGATAACAATTTGTTTTTATTTTTTCTCAATCAAGCTTCGCTTATTAATAATCAGCGAAAATTCTTTAAAAAGTTCCGGAAATCATCTAAAGGACTATATATGGTTTGAGCCTAAAATGGCCCCCTAAAATGAACATTGTCATTTTACTGTAATTCTTTGTTTTTTTTGTACAAATATACATTTTAAGTTTTTTTCATAATTTTCATTTTGAATTTAGTGCCCACAATTTTAAAATATGACATCATAACGTTTACCTTTTCCCGCCATTTTCTCATTTTTAGCATAAAACGGCTTGTTTTGAGGCAGTTTTTCTTTAAGGAAACATTGAGCGACTGCTTGAACAAACAAAATATTTTCACCAAAGATGTATCTCTCTAATACTTATAAGTGACAAAAAGTTCGTTCTTGTTCAAAGAGTCGCTCTGTATTTCCCATTCAAAAAAGATAAGAAAAATGTCAATTTTTGATTGATTTTGATTGAATTATAAAAATAGCGTCACTTCTGAGGTCAGATACTGCTAGTGAGTGCATATGAATCAAATAAATAGGTGAAAAACATACGTTATGTCAACTCTTTTATAAAATAACACAACAAAGTAATGTACCTGAATCATTTTAAAAATAGCGAATTTTGGGGGCCGAATTTGACTAATATCATATATAGTTCTCTTTGGGATTTTACAATCTTGCGCATGCGCATTACATTCACGTTAAAACACGGGAGTCTCTTTATTTTATGTTTCCACAATATTACATTTGCAGGGATAAACTCAGAGACGATAAAACAAATGCGTGTAAATTTTCATTGGAAATTTTTTTGTTCATCAAAGAAAAAACGTGAGATAACTCTAACACAGTGCATTTACTATTTTAAAAAATCCCGAGAGTTTTGAATGCCAACATGGTGTGTAAAAAACGTTGTTGAAGAAATGTTGAATTCTGCAGTTATAGAATTAAACTTTTCAAGAAAGGTATTTACAACCTCAAAATGGTTTGTTATGAACAATTTGGCTGTTATTTTTAATGCAACTTTATTAATTTTCTCAAAAATCGTGTTGGAGCGATTCTGCAATTTTCTGCTACATTATGGATATATGGGAGGCATTTTAACTGTGGTGACGGCCTTTTCCCACACAGAGTCATATTATTTCAACTCAGCAGAGCTCGAGTGTAGTGAAATTAATTGCATTATTGTAGGCTTAAAGCATGGTTAAGCAAATGTCAACAATATACGATGTGTCGATGTATCTATTTCGTAAATGTCCGATATCATATGCTATGTCAACCCGTGCACGCACGGGTCAAAATCTAGTATTTAAAAATCTATTTTGTAGACACTTAAAGAACACAACTGACTTTGACAGGCAATACAGAAAAAGGACCAGTTTCTATAGAAAAGACTACAAAATACTAAAGGAAAGAGAAAATGGGATAGGAAGAATATTTGCATGTACTGCAATGAGCCCAAACCTAAACTCCAACGACATTTTGTCGAAACACATGCAAATGAGCTGCGGGTTGCAAATGTTTTCCTCTCTCCGCATACGTTTTAGGAGCGGAAATTATTACTTGAAGAAATGACAAACAAAGGAAATTTTATTCACAATTCTAAAGTTTTAGAGAGTGGACATGTAGAAATCATACCTTTTAAGCGTCTAAGTCAAGAACAAAAAGTATCAGTAAATGAATTTTCTCAATTTGAGTACTGTCTAGAGTTTTCCATAGAAACTGGTCATTGGAAGCATCAGAAGAATTGCCATGTTAAACCTAAGAATGAAAAAAGGATAATTAATCATAATGTTAAAGCAAGAAGTGCATTGTTTCTGCCTGTATGTGATTCTGGAAATGAGAAACTACGAGATATCCTTGCGACTATAAATGACGACGATGTTACTCACATAGTGAGAAAAGATCAATTTATTCTTCATTATGGAGTAAAACTGTTAATAGTAGGAAATAAACACAATAGAGCGATGTATAAGTAAGACCTGCGTTCCATATACAGGAAAATGTTTGCCTCTTTTTTATTATTGCCCCGTAAGCCCTCATTGTTATTTGGTGAATTATTTAAAATAAGTTTTAAGAAGTTAATTTTAATCAACTTTCCTATGCAGTTACTCTGACAAAACAGAAGTAAAGCATAGTTCTGACTTAGACACAATCATGTAAACATCACCACTGACAATACTTAATACTTGAGAAATTTCATAGAAAATGACGGAGTAGATGATGTCTTGAAATCAAGGGAAAAAAATTCCAAACCAGGTATTATTCATTAATTATAGATGATTATGGTTAAGAAGGTTCGATGGTGTTGCCCAATTTTAGACTGTATTGATATCATTTAGAAAAAGAGATCTATTTAAAATTATTGAAAATACTGTATTTAAAAGATTTGCTCTTAATCCACATATTTCACATATTGTAGTGATAAAAGATCCAGTAAAGAAAACATTCATTAAAAGATAACTACTTCTTTCAAGAAATTGAAAAAAGCGTCGTGGCTACAAGTTTTAACAAGTAATAACACCAGCATAAATCAACTGTCACCAAAACATGTCCTTTCATACCCGCTCCTTACGGTATTCAGATAAAAAAAATTGGGTTGTCAGTTAGACAGACAATATATTTTATGGACCCGTGTTTTTTCGTACTACAGAGTTATTTTACGTAGACCAGTTCTTGATACTTTATGTTTTAGGTGGAAAATGTACTTCTTTATAAGTGTTTATGATAGACAAGTCCCGAAGTAACCTTATACTTAATGGCCCACCGGCCTCTCCTTATTATTATTTTTAGATAACATAGCTATGAATAATATATATCTTATTAAAATGTTTCATTCTTTTTAAGATGCAATGAAGAAACTAATTCATGGTCATATCTTAATGTTATTGGGACAACAAGCATCTGCTGCGCTGCGTTCAGGATGGTTCTGGGCATTCCGAGATCATCCTTTTACGCAGTTCGGAAGATGTTTTGAGTATGTACATGCAATGTAATCAACCAATCTCTAAAAAATTAAATGAGCTTGGGTCAGTACAAACTTAGATAATATTAGAAATTTAAGAATTAATGTGTTTAATTAAACGTGCACTATTCCGCATACAGGCAAACAAAGAATAGTGGAAGAAACGAGGGATCAGAAAAGAACCAAACAGAGTCTTGCGGGTATGGAATAGCTATTCAACTAAGCTGAAAATATTGGCGAGAGGCTGCCAAACACATGTGTCACAGTTCATATTAATTTATTTATTTAATGTTCATCAGCGCGCATTGCTGATAGAACGCATTGCTGTATGTATGAATGAGTGCATGTGTGAATGTTGTGATAAGTCACGTGGTTTTTCCATTTTTAGGATTTAGTGACCAGGAACATGTATATATGTCTTATTGCACAATGAAAGACGACTTTTAGCTCATTAATATGCATGTTTTACTAACTTCGTTCACTATATAAGCGCAAGTCCCGCCAAATCCAGTACCCACAGATTCTACCCTTTACGGCGCTAGTATCATTTACTGTTATATTCCATTCCTGATCTTCAAAGATCCAGTTATTTATTTATTATTTAAAGTCCTGGATACCTGGTAAGATCACTGTTAAACATATTATTGTAACATCATATTCAATGATATTGTCGGTAAATCACCGGTATTATAATTGGGAAAACCATTGTGTTTGTAATTTAATTTAATATGTAGTACATGTAATTGTCTTTCGTCAACGTGTGTGTGTTGTGTCGTGAATGTGTTTTCTATGTTTCTTTGCATATATAAATATAAAAGCAAAGTACGAATTCAAGTCTTTGATCGTTATTTCTTTATTGACGACCCTGTAACACATGTAACATCCATTTGCCACGTGATGGAATCTCAGGCATACTTCCCTGACCCATTATCCCTGTCTCATTTGCTTCGATTCTGGAGGGAAGAAGCCAAACATATAGCCATACCTAATGTAGAATAACGTCGTTTTTAAGCTACCTTGCAAATTCATTTATCCGTTATGCAGTTTAAGTTCCATACCAAAAGTCAAACCTGTCTTTCACTTTAACATTTAATCTTCCACGAGTATGATCCTTTATAATTCAGTTATACATGTATTCCTACATCCAATTGGTGTTTGAATTGATAGTTAAATTCAAAAATGCCGTTATTCGAAGTGCAACACTTGCACGCTGATTAAAATAAAGCTTGTGGAACCAGAAGATCCACAGAAGAGGATGATATTGCAGGATAAAAGAGCAAGGCATCTTCGAAAACAAAAGTATGAATCCATATGTCGAATAAAATACATGGATACTGTCTTAAAATATAACCTATATGAAGTAGGAAAATGAAATATCACAAACCACTTGGTTTGATACTATGGTCGATATAGAAATAGCATCAAGAGAATCTCTTTATCCCGCAAGAAACATCGATAAAGGATTTTATTGCGTCAGTAAGTATTGTGGCAACGCACTTGCAAGTTGAAAAAAAATTGGCACTATAGAAAATCAAAGGCCTGAAGGGCCATAATGGCTTACGGGTTTGATATGACTATATTTACATGGATCGAGTATGATTCCCTCTATTTCTTACGGAAACTTTAGTTTATTTATAGCTCTATAGAAAGTAACTAGCTACATGTAATTCATAGATCTATAGAAACTAACAGGACCAATATCAACATGTCCCATTTGTTGATTGGTCGAACCTTAGTGACCGAAACAGACAGGATTGAAATCTAGACGCCTCCTTTATCAATTGGTTGAAACCACCATTGCTTTTAGGAAAATCATAGACTGCATAAAATAATAATGATGATTATTATGTCAGATGTCAGACTCAAACTCCAATATGAGACAATTTGTTTCTTTCTTTTATCCAACGACTGAAGTGCATTAACTGTAAATTCATTCAACTATAGAGGACACAAAAACACTTAAAACCAACATGCTCTCAAATATCAGTATACCTTGTATTCCTATGCACTATGAACTTGCGCGAGAGTTGGTGCACGGTGCGACGTAACAGGACCACAGCCAGCGCGAAATCATTGCGCGTAAAAATAATATAACCAAATGATGAAATGTACTGTATGTTATGTACTATAATTAATGAATGCTCATGAACTCTACACCAACAAGTATTATTCAATTTTATTTGTATTTCATAAATGTATATTTATTCATATTTTTCTGGGTTTTTTTCTACTTTTTTAAGAGTCTGACCTTCACAAGCTTTTATAAAAAATATAGATTCACAAGGCAGTTCTAACACCTTCTATTTCATTTTTTTCCCTTTGCGCGAGGGATAAAGATAAACTCTTTGGAGGGGGGGGGGGCAAGAAAAAGGCAGAACTATGCAATTACAGCAAACTTGTTTTGACACCAAATTTAATTAAAATTAATTACTGCACTATAACTTTGCAGTCAGTCTCTCTTCACATGACATGTGTACACAGTCATTTTCAGAGGCATACTTTACGATGTCTCTAAGTTATAGTAATGTGACATCGCTTCCGTATATGACTTGCAATCAAGCTTAACTGTATGTTGTTTTCTTATTTGAGTACATTTGGTCTCAAGTTTCCAAAATTTTTACGACAAATAAACAGTTCAATCATAGCACAACCAAGGTAACTCCATCGAGGGAACATTGTCCTATTTTTAGATCTTGGAAAATCCCCACCATTCGATAATGGCGGAGGTGTCGAAGAAGGCACATTATATTAAAACAAGGTGTAATTGCCCCTCTATTTATGCATTTATTACCGATTTATAATCCCAGTTTCAATATATCTCAATTATAAGTTCAGTTCTTTAACCGTTAAACACTTTCCCCCTTGCTGAGATCGATGTCGATCGAAGTTAGCGACGCTCTCTGCGGGTGCAAACGTTTTTATGAAGATTGAACGAAATAACGACAACTTTACATTTACTTATCACTGTTATGATCTGAAATAATTGGGAAAACATTTTTTGCTTATAATACATGTAAGTATGCATAGCGGAAAGCATGGCGGCACTGTGTGATGCATGGCGGGGGCTTATACCTCTATGCAAAAACGGCCTAGGGAAAACACTGCAGTTAATATTCATTCGCGTTAGATTTCGAGTTTATTTAAATAAAGTCAATTCATATTGGTTACAATAACATAAGTAATAATAACATATGGAAAATATAATCTTGCTTACAGATATTTATTATGAACAATAAACAGTTAACTTTGCAACATTCGAATAGAACTATTTTTTGTCGCGCATGTTCAGATAACTGAACTCTTTGCCGTAAAGATTATCCGGCAACTAGATGGCCGTAAGCCATAAAAAATTAAAAGGAGAAAATCGCGAAGCAGTTAGTATTGGGTGTGTGTCTTTAAAAATCATTTTCTCAATACCCACTTCCTTGAAATGCCAATATTTACATAAAAGCTTGTTTATATAGTGAAGATTCTAAATTGTAAAAATCGTGACCCTCCGACAAAAACTTAAGCTTCAGGTGGGGTACAAAGTTTTATCTAGAAATACGTAGGAAAAATGTTTAAAAATATTCTTATCAAGAACTACAATGCTTCTATTTGTGAGATTACTATGCAAGCATCCTTAAATAATGTAGATTCAAAATCAATAAAGCTGTGACCACCTGACTAAAGGGCATTAATATATATCCACGATATCAACCCACTTTGGAAAAGTTGACTTGGTCCAAACATTAACGCACTGTGAATTTTTTTTCCAATGTGCCTGATTTCTCAAAGTGCGTTGTAACAACTGTTGGTGGCCAGACAAACAGACGGACTGGCGACCGTTTCACTAACGTATCACAGATCGTAAACGTGAACGTAGCGCGTGAGTGCATTTCACTAAGAGTTGCAATTTACAATGGAAGTTGCTATCAAGTCTACGAGCAGTCAGGGACACTCTTAAAACGATTTACGTGCACGTAAACAAATAAAAATGGCCGCCGTGTTTTTAATAGCAGACGACGAGCAGAAAAAACTAAGAAGAAGAGAACGGGTATTTCGAGATACGACAAACCCCTAAGACTTTCTGAATGACACGGAGGTGATCGCGCGGAATCGTCTACAACGGGAATTTCTTTTCCGCCTCATAGATCTTGTCAGAGAGGACGTTGGGCCGGACACCCACAGGAGCCATACACTGTCAGCTTGCACACAGGTGAATAAATTCACCGAAGACCAAGTCCGACTTGAACTATGTATATATATATCTGCCGTTATATATTTCATTTAATGAATGGTACATGTAAACACGAAGAAAAAATACAACATGCAGTCAAAGAAACGTTTTCGTACTAACTGGTATGATACATGGACATTACTCACCAAATATCTTTAAAGTTTTAATTTGTTTAACCTTTTTTTTTTATATTAAACATTGATATATATAACGTAATTAAGCGTAGACCAGTACTCAGTATGCACATTATGAGAACCAGAGGTGATAAAACTTACTATTTTCATTCACACCAAGACATATAAATGTAATATTAAAATTTTAGTGTCTCAATTATAACAAGTTGAACAATAGTCCAATCCACACTTACGATACATAAGCGGCTACGTGCTATGTCAAAGGTCATTTGGGAAAAGTCGCTTACGCTATTGCGGAAACATAAATTCAAGACGAAGATATTTCGAAAGAGTTCCCCGTTTTTAACGAAACCATGCACCTGTATTTATTATCATTAAACATCGTAGAAATTGTTCACATTTTATCAACCACACATCGTTCCAAAAATTATCAATATGCATTCTATAACGGTATGTCTAAATATGTTGTCCTTGATATATATATTCAACTTTCAAGTTGATTACAACTGCTTATCAGCTGTTTATATGTTTAAAAACAAAATCACAGTTTCCGATGTTTTTTTAAATTAATTCCCAAGTTTCTTTATGATTTGAGATTCTTTTTGGCCTTACATTTACATTTTGCTTGTATAGAAAAAAAAAAAACCAAAAACAAATTGTTACAGGATAACAATTGTAAATTCCTGCTAAGTATAAAATAATATGGAAAACTGAAATATCTAAATGAATTATACGTGTATTGCTTATTGCATTAATAATTATCTTATTGTCTTATTCTTTATCAATTTATTTCAATATTATGTCTATAGGTGAAGGGTATGAGTTGATAATGTCATTGAGTGTTTTCTGTTATTTACTTTTGTTTGCAATGAGTGCATAAAACGTTGGGCGAAGAAACAGTTCTGTCCTTTAATGATATTTTCACAGTCCTGCAAAACAAAATTAGAAATATGAAGCACTGGAAAGGGCCAAAAAGTTTGTGCAACCCCCTTAGCTATTAAAGAATTGTCAGTAAGTCTAGAAAGTTGACACTGATGGAAGTATTTATTTTGACCATGATGAAACTAACATTAAGTTTGCAGTTGGAGGATCTTGCAGATCGTTTTGGAATTTCTTCCTCTTTAGCTTCTACAGTCAGTTCAAGCATTTCTTTTACAACATGCACCACAGCATAGCATAGCATAGCATAGCATTGAAATTTCATAGCATAGCATTGACATCTCATAGCATAGGATTGGAATCTCATACCATAGCATATAAGCTCATTCGTCATAGCATAGCATAGCATACAACATGATTTCCACTCAGTTTTAAATGTTTTTATTTGGAGGAATAAATGCTCACATTGAATAACTTTCGCTATATTTCATTTTACTTTCATATGTGTGGAACTCTTCAGGGTATGGAGGCGTTTTTTTTCAAATATCATAGCATACCATACCATATCATTTAGCCCTTTATTTCAATTTCTCAAAGCATAGCATACAAATATCATACCATAGCATTAAATTGTAAAAGATATGAATGAAATGACTGTAATATCTTCACCACCTGGGTTAAGGTATTATCTCAAACTCTTGGTGCCCTTGTTTTCAATCCTCCAAAAGAGGTGGTACAGTCAAACTTACCTTCGACTTTTCATAATCCGAAATTTAATGAGGTTAGGCATATACATGCTTTCTCCTAAATTTTTCTTGAAAGGCATTCTAATCTGCATGTGGCAGCAAAAACTTGGAGTGATTGTAAACACCACCACACAGGCAAATTCTTAGTCAGCATTAATCCATCTGGCATGAATAACTACATTTCTAAATGTTGGGGAGGTAGAGTTAGCGACAAAGTTATTACCAATCAAATTGGCTTTTTATTTGTTGTCTTAGCAGACCGGGGTTTCCCCATCAGAGAGTAGCTGACATTTAAAAGAGCAAGGTTGCTTATTCAACCTGGTAGAAATGGTGTCAACCAAATGACCAAGTAAGATGTCATATTTACATCGAAAAAGCAGGCGCATGAAATTTTTTCAGAATTCTGAAATAAGATGTCCCGATATGTTTTGCATCATCTGGATGATCTCATTAGATCTATTGCTCGAGTTTGCAACCTTTATCCTCCTTTACTTTCCTAAACAAAAAGGTGAACATTTTTAAAGTGACAACCCAATGGCAATGTTTTTAATACTGTTCATTGTTATTAACTTACAAACATACAGTTTGTTGTTTCTAGTCATTACATTTCCATTTATTTCATACACACAGTTAAACTTATTATAGTCTGGTAACAGTCATGTCTAGACTTAAAAATATCATTTTGAACATGCTGAATAAGTGAACACCACATAGAGATATATAACATAAATACGTTAGAGAATGGAACAAAAGAATCAACATCTCCCAGAAACATGTTATGATAACTGCTGCCTATAAGCAAGCAACAAGATTAATAATCAGATAATTAAGTAATAAAGTTTTACATGTGAAAAACATATTTACATGTACAGGTATTGTATGAATATTTATCAGATAAACATTTTAAAAAACAAATCAATACTGATTGACAACAAGGTTAACATTTAGGACAAATCCAGTTCTGAACATTTTTTAAGTTTGCTTTTGTCATTTTCAACATGGAAAGTGGAACCATAATTTGCAGTTGTCACATTGAATACTCTGAGCTTTGTAAGAATAGACAGTTTCTTGCACAACATTGTTACATATGGGACAAAAATAAACACTTTCATCAACCAAACTCTCACCACTATCAGTTTTCATTGGTTCCTCCTCTCATTCAACACTTAAATAATATTTTAATTTTCTTGTTAAAATTTCAGGAACAATGTATCTCTTAAAAAATTCATCAAGATCAAACAACAACTTTTTGTAGTACTTCTCGTCAAACGTAATTCGCTCACAAAATATTCCATTTTAAGTATACACAGAAAAGTCACACCATGGTCGACCAGTAATTCCCATTTGTCCTTGGACTTGAGCAAAATATGGATGATTGTTATTCAGAGAGTTGACAATTTTGAAAATTCAAACATGCTGGTAAATGAAAAGTACAATCAAAGTACTGACGGGAGTTGATTTTATCGATTATCATTTATTCAAAATCAACGATATGTGATTTTGCATGGCAAGAAGTATAAGTAATAGAAATATTTCTGAGAAATTGTATGGATCCAGGCAAGATTGAACTCTTGTCTTGTTCAACCAAACGCTCGGCTGTCTCCGTTTATCTCCGACAAGCAAGAGAGACTCTGTTTTGTCGGATATTAACGGAGACAGCCAAGCATCTGGTTGAACGAGACGACATTGAACTCTAGCGTAGGAATACATACGACTTAAAAAAAATATCTTAACTGTTTGTACAATTTAAAATCTTACTATTTTCATGGTATTAATAAATAAGTTTTCTTAAAAAACAATGCATCAGAATACATAGCATCGGATTAATCGATTATTTTCAAGAACTAAGTGTTGTCAGCGGTACTGATTTGTGCTTGGGTCCAAACACTCTTTCACTTTCACTTTGCTCGAGTAAGTGCTTAGGAGAGTTGATTAAAATCAACTCCCAAAAATCTGTACATTCGGTGCATTTTAATATCATGGGATACTTAAATTCTGCTTCCCCATTTCCAATTTAAAGAGCTATATGAGCTATACTTGGACCCTCTCGGCAATCCGTGACCATTTTCTCTAGCATATACATGTACCTCTGTATTTTGACGGGCTCTTCCGTTCTGATTTTTACTTCTTCTTTTGGTATATCTATACCTATATTTACATTATAAACTAAATTTTTCTACATACATACAAAAACAATTTGCAGTTATAAAAAAATTAGGTTAGATATTGCATTTCGGGGAACAGTTAATTGCCATTTAGAAATAATAGTACCGTTAAAACACATGCATTTAGTATCGAATTTCTTATGGCATCTGCTATGTCCTTTAAACAGTCCTTGGTTGTATTATGTACTGGGTTGAACTCCTTGTTGATACAAGGAAAGGCGTTTTGCCTGAAAGAGGAGGAATATTAGATTTATATAATGCTTTAAAAACCATGCAACTAAATTAAGAGTTATTGAATTCGCATGTGTTTTTAAAAATGTTTAATTGTTAGGTCACCTGAGTCACTCAGGTGACCTATTGAAATTGGTCTTCGTCCGTCGTCGTGCGTTAATAATTTTACATTTTTAACTTCTTCTTGATAACTACCAGGCCAATCGTTACCATTTTAGGTGTGAAGCATCTCTATGGTAAGAAGAATCTAAATTGTGAAATACATGACTCTACCACCCCTGGGGCTCCATAGGCGGGGCCAGATATGCAAAAAAAAAAACCAAATGTTCAAAAATCGTCTTCTCTACTCCAACGCATGTGAGGAAAAACCTGGTTGCATGGTTATGGTGTCCGTGAAGCCCTCTACCAAAATTGTGAAATTTATGGCCCCTGGGTCAGGGGTTCCGGCTCTAGGGTGGGACCAATATGGCCATATAGTAAAATTGTATTAAACATTAGAAAATCTTGTTCTCTACTACCATATATATTTTAAAAACACTAAATGCATGATTATGCTGTCCATGAAGCCCTCTACCCAAATTGTGAAATTCGTCACCCCTAGGTCAGGGGTTCAGGCTCTAGGGTGGGGCCAAATAGTAAAAATGTATTTAATCTTAGAAAATCTTCTTCTCTACTTTCAAATATATTTGTTAACAAGAGGCCCATGGGCCACATCGCTCACCTGAGGAACAATAGGTATGATAAAATCAGCTTAATCGAGCCATAATACAAACTATCTGGACAATGTACAATAATACATGTAGAACCTGTATAAATAAATTCCATTTTCCCCTGGATATTCTTATGTTTATAATCATTATTCCCTTTTCTAACAGGATGATTTCATAGTCATATCATATGTTGAGTATTGCAGTTCTCAAAAAGATCCTTAACAATAGGTTATATATGGGATTTTAAACGTACATCAACCTCTGAACCTTCTCGTGAGGCCAAATAATTGTCCTGGGGCCCAAGTCCTAACAATTATAATGAATCATTTTGCTGATTAGTTTCTGAGAAGATTTTTAAAGATTTACCCTGTATATTCCTTTGTTAAACTTTGACCCCCCATTGTGGCCCCACCCTACCCCTGGGGATCATGATTTTCACAACTTTGAATCTACACTACCCGAGGATGCTTTCACACAAGTTTCAGCTTTCCTGACTGATTAGTTTCTGAGAAGAAGATTTTTAAAGATTTACCCTGTATATTCCTTTGTTAAACTTCGATCCCCCATTGTGGCCCAAACCTACCCCCAGGGTTATGAGTTTTACAAATTTGAATCTACACTACCTGAGGATGCTTTCACACAAGTTTTAGCTTTCCTGGCTGATTAGTTTCTGAGAAGAAGATTTTTAAAGATTTACTCTATATAATTTTTCATTTGTTAAACTTCGACCCCCCATTGTGGCCCCACCCTCAGGTGAGCTAAAATGGTTAAGTTTACAATACAATAAGTTGTTAAAGTTGGATTCTGGAAGAACAGACTTTGAAAATTTTCTTAATAAATATTGACAATTTTTTTAATTTTTTAATCTTTAGTTGTTAAGATCTGTGTACAAACATTGAATTGTGTGTAAATCTCTGTATCTTGCTTATAATTCGAAGCTTAACACCCAAATATGGTTAGTAAATAGAAATTGTAAACAATTAATCACAAGAAACATGCACTACATGTATAACAAATAAAGAACACAATTTATATTTTCGAAATGAATCATATATATACATGTTTATACCTACATATTTTCGTCAGCGATATCAAACTCTATTTAAACTGAATAAACTCGACAAATGCCCAGCATCTCAACAAAACCTATTGCATTAATCTACCATTACGCAAAAGATGCCGAATTACCGATAGAATGAATTGTATTTCAGTAGGCACCTACCCCTACATCAGATTTTGCTCAATTTGCGCAGGTAAACAGTTAACTATTTGTTTTACCGAAGTCTCTGTTTGATTTGATACGTAAAAATCACGAAATACAGACGATAGTTTCCAGGTTACAAAGCAAAAATTATGTAAACGAAACGAAAATCAGAACAAGCTAACACCAACGTCATGTGTGAAAACTGTCAACGCATTGAAATATTTAGCCTCATTTACTTCACAAAATCGGCACCAATATATTTTGCATGTTTCAAAATCTCCCTTCATACGCGAACTGTTGCACAACAAGCAAATTCATCATAGGCAGATCGACCCTTTTTCGTATAATGTCATGGCTGCTTTAAACAAAGAACCTCGTTTTAGAAATATGGAATACGAGTCTTGGTAAAATGGGTATGCAAACCCGGGCCGTGGCAAAAAAAAAGGCCGGGGCAGATCGGCAATCGTCAATTCCAAATACGCATTACTTTGCAGCAATATTTACAGAGAATACAAATATACTAGTCCATCAAATATCCTGAAATTTTAATGAGATTGGCAGATTAATAACTGCAAATCTTTTGTTTTGCCCTGGCCAAGTCTTGCCTACCAATGTTACCGGATGCCGAACCCGAAGCTATTAAACTGATTGAAACACGCCTCTTTTTTTTTTATTATTTTCGTAATAACTCAGATTTGAAACAGAATTACCCCTTAATTTTTGCAATTTATATTTTCCTTCCCATAAGGATAATTTATGCTAAACTACGATGAATTTGCCTCGGTAGTTCTTGAGAAGAAGATTTTTAAAAATGCACCCCCCATTTTCTACAATTTCAAGGTTTTCTCCGCTTTCAATATGGATCGGACTTTTATTTCTGCAATTTATATTCGCCCTCCCATAAGGATGCTTTGGGCCAAATTTAGTTGAAATTGGATAAGCGGTTTTATAGAGGAAGTTCAAAATGTAAAAAGTTTACAAACGGACGACGGACAAAATGTGATCAGATTAGCTCACTTGAGCTTTCAGCTCAGGTGAGCTAAAAACTAAATCTATGATAATGATGTCCATGAAGTCCTCAACCTAATTTGTAAAATTCATGACCCCTTGGTTCAGGCTCTAGCGTGGGGCCAATATGGCCATATGGTAAAAATGTATTAAGTCATTGAAAATGTTCTTCTCTACACCCATATATATTTGTTAAAAACTAAATGCATGATTATGATGTCCATGAGGCCATATACCTTAATTGTGAAATTCAGGCTCTAGGGTGGGGCCAATATGGCCAAATAGTAAAAATGTATTAAATCTTAGAAAATTCTCTTCCCTACTCCCATATACATTTATTAAAAACTAAATGCATGGTGATGATGTCAATTAGGCCATCTTTTACGTATTCAATTGTCTTCTATATGAAATCAAAACGTTATCCGTCTTTGGTTTTGTCTTTTATGTGTATATCAACATTGCTGTCTCCATTGTATTTAACATGGTGTTAGAATAAATCTAAAAAATTCGCCCATCATATTAGCGAAGCGAGCTTTACCGGCAAGGCGTGTGTGAATAGAAAATTCGGACTAGTTGCACATTCATTCAACGGATTTTTTTGGCGTCAGTAAATCGGACCAGTAATGCCTTGTTTTAATCGTCCCAGTAATTCCCTGTAAAAATGGTTTCCCATTTCACACTCTCACGAGAACAAGATAAAAGACTATGTACATCATGCATTGTAAATAAAATAATTCCATTACATGAGACTAACAGAGTTGTCGTTCCTTCGAGTGACGTCACAATGGATTTCTTGCACATTGATCCCCCAGAATTTTTCGGAGTCAGTAAATTTCGACCCACAATGCAATTTATCAATGTCGTACGATCTCACTAGACTTGATTCCTTCTCGCGAGAATCAAAGTAAAACTTTTGAGAAACAGATAAATTGTGTAATTTCATGAATATCATGCTTTTTAAGTAAACAAAACAGTATATTTCACTTAGTTTTTTTCCAGGGTTTTTCAAAGAGACAGATGACACTTGACCGACGTCAACTTTGACGTCACAATAAGGGGAAATTACTCTAAGTAGTTATTGTAAGTCTGCTGGAATATAAATACCAAAATCTTCTCAAAATCTTGCAAAGGTAAAGAATGGGGACATCGTTTTTTTTTTTAATAGGAAACAGTTGTAACTTGCTCTCATTTGGATGAATGCTCACATTTATTTTATTCACTATATATTTACAGTAATTAATTTCCAGGAACGTTTTTTAAAAGGGGGCGCGGCAGCATCATTCAAAAAATATTTACAAGTAAAATAAAATTCTAATCCGGGTGAGGAATGGTGAGTGCGTAGTATGCATTTAGCTCTTTAACTGCTCAATGGTATCTTTATTTTCACATTTATTACATCCTCCCGGGGGGGGGGGGGGGGTCCAAAACCGATTTTCTTATATGATCAGCAATTATTTTTTTTAATACGTAAATTATATTTTTTTTAAAACGGGGGGGGGGGGGGGGCTCTATGATAAGTCAATTTTTTATATGTAAGTTTAAGAAAAATGTCTGCTGCAAGAAAAGAGGAAATAAACTGCAATAAACATTATGTTAAAATCGTTATTATTCAACAACATAGTAAAAACTGAGATAAATTCTATTTAAATAAATAAACAATCTTATAAATTATGAATTATGAAAATTTACAAGAAAAAATAGGCATGTTTATATTTTATTTTGCATTCAAATTTATTTACGTTACGTTGATACTTTTATTTTTATTGATTTATCATAATTCATTATTTGATCAAATGCTGCGCTCGCCCCAACGGTCACACCGTAAAACATATTAGGCTATCGGAAGAAAAATACAATCTCAAAAATTGTTATCATACTGACGCCACTTTTTGAAGACCAAAATGGAAGGAATAGCAGGAACTAACCCGACCTAGTTACACAGTGGAAGTCATTCCAACAACATTGCCAGTTTTGTTTTGCAGGGCCCCTTATAAAAACATTGGAAGCCCAGAAATGCAACAATGTGTTGATCTGGATAGGAGACAAAGGTAGGGACATTTACTCTACATGAGTAGACATCACATAAAATATCAATTTAATGAATATAAAAAGATGATTACTGATGTTCTTTACATATCAACATTTCTTGTCAAGAAAAAAAAACCATTCATAATACTTTACATTATCAGCACCAAAAAGGCAATGTTCGATAGACATGACAAAAATTTATCAAATGTAATGATTATAAAACAAAATTACCACTTCCGTTCTTTCCACATCAACATTTCTTGTCAGTCATTCATAATACTTAACATTATCAGCACTAATGTTAAAGCTATACACGCTATCATTTGCGTCAATTTTGAATAAAGGGGAAAATGTTTGTGTTTGATTACTAATAAAAGTTACCTTTATTCTGTTAATTATAATGCTCATTTCGATCACGTAACAAATATATCAAATATTAAACAATAAAAAATATTTATTTTCCTGCCAGGAAAGTAATGCCTCCTCGTGAATATCAATCTATCACGTGATAGCGACAGCTAAATTTAGCCTATCATACCAAAACTGGTGAAGGGTCAACATCTTCATAATTGTGATAGTTTCACGAAGGAAAGGATATTTTCAGTAAAGCATAGATTTGTCCGATATACGAGTGCAAACAAAAGAAAAAAATACAAGCCTGTGAGTAGATATGAATACTTCCTTTAAAAAAATGACGTAGACCTGTGTTTTTCCCTGTGTGCTATTTATAGATCCTATAAGTGTTAATGCAGAATTAAGGGTATCGTGAATGACAAACGTATTTTACTCATTATACATGTATGTATTTCAAATTAACAACTGTTAAGCATATTAAAAATCAAGTTGGATATTTAATTAGGCAAACAATAACGACCACCTAGTTCTCCGCGGACATGCGCAATGAGGTCGGTTTGCTCTTCCTTCATCAATATTCATAAAAAGATATATTTTCCTGGCAGGAAAATAAACAATTAAAAATCTATATCTTTGTAACGAGATGGAATTCACCCTTGTAATTTACAGATTAAGGATAACTTTTATAAGTAGACAAACACATGCGTTTTCACTGTCATTCAAAATTGACGTAAATTATAGCGTGTATAGCTTTAAGTAGACATGATAAAATTTATCAATGTAATGATTATAAAATGATGACCAAAACACCTCTGGTACATATAATAATGTATTGATGCAGTGCTTTTTTTCACTTGACTCTTGACAAGTTTCAATACACATTCACAATATCATTATTCAATAATCATGTCAATACATAAAGAAAATATGAAAAAAACTGTATGTGCCCCCCCCCCCCCCCCCCTTTTATACATTTCACTAACATTTTTAAAAACTTACCATGTTTTATTTTAAGTCTACTGGTAAATGAAGTGTCCAAACCACTAAGGCGGTCCTCCTTTTAGTTGTTTTTCATAATATTTTCTTTTTTTTAAATACTAGAAGGGTTTTTTTTAATCATTTTATTATATTTCATTTAAAATTGATAACTGACCGACCTGGCCAATTAATAAACTAATAGGAATTTTTATTTTATACTTTTAAATGGCGTCGGTAGCCGAGTGGTTAAGGTGCAGGACTCATGACGAAAAGGTTGTGGGTTCGAATTTACATGTATTCCCTCACTCCACCCATTGATATTGATAACCATTTTATATATCTCAAAGCCAAAAACAAGATATCTGTTTCATCATTTGGTGACAAATGGTATTGATTAGCACCTTATGGTGTTGAAAGTTTTTCACACAGGCATTATAGCATCGCAGACAATAAAGAGTAATCCTTCATTGTAAAATATTAGCCAGGGATTATTTATTATAATTTTGAAATAAAAAAGAATTGCACGAAAATGTCCTCTTTTTTCAATTTCACATCTGTCAAGTTTATGAATGGACTTCTAATTTCTTATGTATCATCATCATCGTCATCATGAAATGTGACTAATTTCTTTTTAAAACCACATTTCTTCTCTTCCTAAGGAGAATCTGTAACCCAAAACTATCTTTCTTTTAAAAGAATTCAGATTTTGTATTGACAAATAAATGAATCGCCAGTTGTGGTAATGGTGGTGCAGCATTATAGATTGCTGTACCATACCAGAGTATCTGTGGCGGCCTGAGATCCTCATCATGACATCAGTGGGAATGCTTGTTTGACTCCCTTTTTTATTATCTACAATTAACAAAAGTTTAAGTTACTTACTTTGTAGCCTAACCTCTCTAAATGAGCTTGGTCCCTCTGAAGTTGATTCTTCGTAAAATGGTCAGAACACAAACGATGGTTTTAGACGGGAGGAAGCTCTCGCGTTTACAAAAAACCATCTTTTTTTTCCTCCGATGAACATCTTTTTTCCAACAGTCTTTCGTATGCACGTTTGTACATCCGATATACCATAATGATGGTCAATCATCCACTTATCACCAATCTGATCTGAAAACGGCTAATCGGTAAGATGATTACCTCTAATGCAAATACGGCATGTGTTTTCTAACCTTGAACTGAATTGACACATATTATGGCACAGCTTTGGCGCGGACAATGGCCAGTTTTAAAATGTGCATATTGCGATATTTGAACTTTGACAAGCTGAAACTTCCAAACTACTATTTTTTTAAAGAAACATTTTGGGGGATGACAGTTTTAGTACTCAAACTTTAATATATCAAATATTGAAAATGTGATAAAAATCCTTTAGTGAACATTATTAGAAAAGAAACAAAAAGTAAGGTACCTGCAATATCTTCCTGTACTGTATTATGAACTGTTTCATGTCATTTATGACGAATCTTTCACTACCTAAAGGTTCTTTCTTTTGTAACTCTAGTGAAAGTCTTTATCCCCCTCTTTTTGACTTCTTTTCATATTTTCTTTAATTTTGATTTTCTTACTTTGCACATCTTTTTGTGTTGCTGGTCTGTTTACAGCCTTTTTTTATGTACAGCTTCTTTACAAAGTCCACTGTCTATTTATAGACTGCTGTCAAAAGCACTAAGAGCTTCCTTTAAATGAAAATCAGGGCTATAAAAGCATCTTCACTTTGGCATAGATAAGTTGCATTCTGCATAAGTTTTAAGTTTTTCTCTACATTGGACTGCCAATGCCTTTAGAGACTTTGGACCTCTTTTAGCTGAAGGAAGATCAATGAGTTGTGAGGCATCATCTCCATCGGAATCACAAAAGTGAGTTGTATCAAAACTGTCATTTTCCACTTCCTCTTCCTCAAGTGCCTCAGATGGAATAAGAAAAGGAATGCCAATCACATGGGAGTCAATGTTAAAATATGGGGAGGATAGGTACTCAAGTGGTAAATCTTCCCATGAAATTTCTTTGTGCTGTATGACAGCAAAGACGTGCTTGCAGGAGAGTAATGTCCACATCCATGCATGACAACCACAGCTTGGCATCCCATTTCCATTGTCCATTTTGACCTGGTAACCTGTTCTTTGTCCAGGCTCAGATTGACTTTTCATCTTTCATAATTAAATTATTTTCATTAAACTGGAAAGTACAATCTTCCTTCTTCAATATTTATGTTAAAACCAGATATTTTAAAGTTTTGCACGGAACTGAACACATGAGGGTTATACATGGTAAGAAATCTTTCATTTACATGTGTAAGTAGTATAAGGCCTCTAGATAGGGGGGTCAAGTGAGGTCAAATCCAAAATGGCGTCTAAAATTATTGAGGTCTAATCCAAAATGGCGTCGAAATAAAGGTAAACAAAGGCAGCATAGAGTGAAAACGATTTTATTGAATGAAAACATGCAATTAGAACGAGACAATAAAGAATAGTTGAATGAAAACAGTTAAAGTTAAAGTTAAAAAACGTATTTACATTGAAGAAATAATCCTTTTCTTTCACGGTTTTCGGTTTTAAATCGAGGTCGGGTTCCTCAATGAACATGTTTTGATTGTTGATTATCTTCATTCGCCCCGGTATTTTTTGTTCGATTTTCATTTCCTCGTCCCAGTCTTCTTTTTTAGGTTTTTTGGTTGGTTTTTTTCTCTCCTTTTTGATGATTTTTTTCGGCGGTTCAGTATCTTCAATATCCGAAGTTTGAATAACTTCTTCGATTTTTGGACAGTCCTTGGTCCAATGGCCTGTTTCTCCGCAGGTATAGCAAGCGCTTCTTTTTTGTGCTGCTGTTTTCTTTTTCTGTTTTTCTTCCGAGGCGTTAGGACAGTTTTTGGTAAAATGTCCTTCTTCGTGGCAATTGTAACAATAGCCTCTTTGTTTGTGTGGGCATTTATTAGCCCAGTGTCCTTCTTCCCCGCAATTGAAGCATTCGTTGGTTTTATCTGGTGCTGGTTTTACGTTCTCTTTTTCAGGACAGTTGGTAGAATAATGTCCCTGTTCTCCGCAAGTGAAGCAGGTAAATTTTGGTTTGATTTCTTCAGCGCTGATAGTTTTTTTTTTCTTTTGGTATTCTTCTAGTGGGGGCATTTCGGTGAAAAGTGTCCTTCCTTTCCGCAGGTATAGCATTTATAAACGGTAGTCATTCCTGCTTTTTTTTCCTGTATTTCTTGAATTTTTTCAAGATGATGTCAGTATGATTAGTAATTTCATTGCTCATGACTTGGAGGGTATTCAGAATTCCTTCTTGAGTGGTAGTAATAATTCCGAAGTCTTCCTTGCTCATGTATGAGGGTTCGTCATATGCCCCTCTTTCTAATGCAGCCATTTCTAAGGCTACGGTGTCCTGCGACTGGGTCAAGAGAGATGGATCATAGTTCATCATTTTCAGAGAATGATTTTATTTAATAAAAAGTCCTGTCTTATATACCCTCGTTGTTTACATGACTGAAGTTGTTATTGTTAAAATCGCTGCAGCTGTTTGACCTAAAAAAACATCTGTGAGTTTGACCTAAACACCTGCAGCTGTGTAGTAGCCTTGAGAAAGTTCGTAAACATGTTTGTCTGAGGGTATATAATAGAGGGTTTTTTATCATTTTAAAAATCAGAGAATGATACTAGAGCAATTATGATGTCTGATATTGCTTCATTTTCCTTTGAAGGGTATTTGTTGGTGACGAAATGGAATGCGATGGCGACCGGGGAGAAACGCCAGAAGTTAGTACAGATCGTGGAGATGAGCAGACAAATCGACAATCTGAGATGGCTTCAGAAAGTACTGATATTGATCGCGGAAAACCCGAACCCCGGGAGATTGCCGACGATTTATTGGACAGCCGAGGTAGCCAAACCAGGATTGTTGCAGAAATTAACCGGGGTGACTTTAAAAGAATATCAGAGTTGGAATTGTATGAAGAAAATGTTTACCCAAAAAGGAAGAGAATGTACTTACATAATTCGGCAGGTCGATCAAATGAAAATTGCGGCTTTGGAGTTTGCGTACATGAAACTAAAGAGAAATCTGAACATGCCTCAATGTTTGATTGTAGAGGACGACAGCGAGAACGCTCGACCCGTGGACGAAGAAGCCGTTGTCCCGGACGTGGATGTGTTAAAACAAGAGAGCCAATAAAAAAAGTAAGATTTGATCCTGAATTGAAAATTTACGAAGTTCCTAACGAGGATTGGACGAGCGAATGGATGACCGCTGCAGCAGACCGGAGTCGATTTGAACGGCGAATTGAAGAGATGAGCCATCTCCTTGATCCGATTTTTAAAAAACGCTATCAATTGTATGAATGGTTTTGACGTACACCGGAATATGGCTACGAACTTTCTTTGGTTATAAAAAGACGCATAAAATTGCCTGAACGTTTGATTAACAAATTGAAGTTGATTTAATATGTTTGTATTCTGAGTTAAATGTGTTTGTATTATATTTGAGTTATTGTGTTGGAATTAATAAAAATTGATTTACCAAAATTTCTTTTTTTCTATGGTGTATCTTGAGTACAAAAGAGTTAAAACCAATGATATGACGTCACAGTCACAGCGCGTGCTGAAACTGTCGATTTCAAGGTACATGAACTATTGTGAACTCTAATTTCCTAGACAACTGTCATTTAGTTTGATTGAAACTCCACCCCTTTTGTTAAGCTCCGCCTTCTTATCGTAAATAGCGGCGTTCTCTATCCCCGCACTTCACTAGTACTTCCACGAACCTCAAACTATGGAGAACATCGTTCCTGTGACACATAGCTATCCTCGTCTTTTTACAAGACAAGTCCTTGAGTTGTGGGACTACCAATGGAACCCGGTCCGCCAGCAGTATGACCGGGTCTGTTTTAGGCCATTACATCTATTTGAGGATGAGGCCAACCCCCAGGACCCCTCTGATGGAGAGTTTTACAGGCCTAACCCCATCATGGTAAATGCTGTTCAGCGGAGGATGGTGCCCCCTGCTAGACCGCCGCCGCCCATGCCTGGTGCCAGGAGCCCGAGACCAGCTATTGTGCCCCCTGCCAGACCGCCGCCGCCCATGCCTGGTGCCAGGAGCCCGAGACCAGCTATTGTGGCCGTTCCAGTAGCCTCCCAAGCGGTGGCTGAGTCCCCAGCCAGTCCGGATCCTTCCGAGCCATACTCCCCTACGGATACTCCGACGAAGAGGGCCATACCATCGCCTCCTGCCTATTCTCCCAACAGGCTGTTATGTGACCGTTCTTACTTTGTGGCGCGGCAGGACCACAAGTACGCGCTGCCAATGGACTGCCCGGACAATCGGCCACCTAGACCAGCGGGGCCTTTTTCTCCAGCTAATCCGCCTCTCCAGCCCGCTCATCAGCCTCGAAGAACTCCAATTAGGAGGAGAGCGCCTTCTCCACCCAGAGCGATTGGCCGAGGAAGAGGAGGGCCTTATCCCGCAGGGAGAGTAAGAACACGGGGACCTATACCTTTCGAGGACTCCGCTTTCAGCCGTCCTTCTCTACCCATGGGCCGTGCGAGGAATCTATTTGCGGATTTTATCCCAAATATTGCCAGTCCGCCATCTTCTCCTCCGCCAGCCATTTTGCGCACCTTCCCTGGTCCTCAGCCTCCCAGGCCCCGCCGCCACCAAAAAATTACCGTACTCAGCCTCAATTCTCAACTCAAGTGTTGAGGACGTCCTCAACTGAGAAAATTCTCAAATCGCCGCCACCAACTACATTGAGGATGTACTCAGTAGAGTAGGATTTTTTAAGTTCTCAACTCTACTGAGTACATACTCAGCTGATTTTTTTTCATTGATTTAAGCGGTTTTGTAAAATGCAAATGGAAATAAAATATACAACGTATTGTAATTGTTACGTATTAAATGAATATTATCGTCTGCTTTGTTTATTTCTAAAATGATGGAGCTTGTGGAAATTCAAACGGCAAAAGAAACGAGTTTTAATAAGAAAAGGGGCACCAATTGGACCCCAGAAGAGGAGATACTTCTAATTGAAGAAGTATTAAAGTATGAGGAAACTCTTTGCGGCAAAATGAAGGGTTCGGGGAGTAAAGGGAAGCATGGTCAAGTGAAAGAGTCGACCTGGAGATCAATCGCCGAAACTCTGAATTTGTAAGAGCTTCTATTGTATATTATACCAGTAACAGTATTTAGTTTTCTCAATTATAAAGGAAAACAATTTCTAACGTCAACCTTACTCTTCCGTGTACTTGTTGCTTCGGTTTCTAAGTAATCTCCCCTGATTTAAGCAAAGGTGACGTGCCATTTCGACTCATGACCTTCTGAAATCGGACTTTAAGTCTTTTCGAAACTATATAATTACTTAGTCTATTTTGTTAACATTTAATTAGTAAGGAAAATATGCATGCTTTGGAAAACGTTTTAATGATATACTGCCTTGTCAATCTGTGCCCGTAACTCAGGCACTGGAAGTTAATGTAAATATACTGTATGTGCATGTATATAAAAAAAATATAAACATGCACATACATTATATTTACAACAACGTCCAGTGCCCGTGGCCCATATACGGAACTCAGTGAATGGTATAACTAATCTCGGCGTTAAAAATGTTTAAGCAAAATTGGCTTTTTAAATTAGAAAGACAAGAACGACAGGGACAATGAAACTGTTAAAAAAAAAAAGTTCAACAACATCAAACAGCGAGGTATATAATTTATTGATTAAAAGTTGTTCTTGTGTTGTTTTTGCATGTTTCAGTTTATTCTGCTTCTTGTAATTTTGTCGCCGTTGACACGAATTCTATTTTACTATATTTGAATTTTATTTTTTATTTGTAATAAAACAAATCCACAACCGATTAAAAAATTCACCGTTTGCTGTTTCTATTATTATTAAAATTATCTTCGGTAAGAACTATTTAATTCTATTTTATTATGCATTCATAAAAATATATTTAGAGTGAAAATTGAGTGCTTTGGGATAATAAAAAATGTGAAATAAAATATAAGCGATAAAGTAATCTTGTATAAGTAAAACTGACGGAATTACAACACTAACAAAAAAAACCCAAAAAAACAAACAAACAAACAAAACAACAATGTTTAATTTCTTCATACATGCAAATAAAAAGTTAAATGCTAAAGTTTATTTAAAGAAGATGTAATTGTGTAGAGTTCAAAACAAAAATAAATAACGAAATAAATATTATTTGATATTAATATTGTTAAAAATGCATTGATACAGGCAAAGAGAAAATTGATATGATACAAATTTAAGGCCTAAGACAGGTGGGGGTCCTGCTCCCCCTTCATTAACAGCGTCGGAAGATGCTTTGATGCAGGCACTAGACGGGCGGCCACAAGTTTGCGGCTTGTCGGAAGGCATCGACACGGACGCAGTCGACGGTAGTTAATTCTTAAACAAAAAATACACTCAGAAATTGTCTCATCAATTGATGTTTACTTGCATTGTAAAATTTTCCAAATCCAATTAAAATCATTCAAAATTTATAATTTACACAAATAATAATACTTTTACAAGAATCGTACGAGTACAGGAAAACTAATAAAAATAAATTTATCAATAATAGAAACTGAAAATGAGCCAAGCGCATCAGAAATGTCTGGATCCACGAATGATCGCCATTCGAGAAGGAAGCCATTTTTATTGCTTGAGTATTTACTTGAGATAGGTATCTAGCTATCTCAAATATTTTGAGTACGTACTCAAAATTTTTATTTGAGTACGTACTCAAATATTTGGTGGCGGTGAATTGAGGCTGAGAATAGGGAGTTGAGTATTTTCTCAGAGTTGAGGCTGAGTTTTGTACTCAACTATGTTTGGTGGCGGCGGGGCCAGGACTCCCTCGCCAGCTCCCAGGGCCCGGTCTCCGCCGCTTGCAGAGATACCATCATCCAGGACCCCGTCTCCGGACATATTCCTGGAATTGTACCAGCACGGCCGGCACCCCATTGACGACCGGAGCCATCTCACCATAATTCCAAGCTGGGCCATTAAAGCAGAAAAGGAAGAGATGGGAGAGTGCGCCATCTGCTATGGGGAGAACGAGCATCTCCAGATTCGGTGCCAAAACTGTGAGAGTATGTTGCATATGCGTCGTCGGCGTTTATCAAAGTATCAACCCTTGCCCGATGTGCCGATTCCGGGGGGAGTTTTAAGCCCAGCAGCTCCATCCAGTAGTCCACGACAGGCAGGCTATTACCATCTAGCCCCAAACGGCCCTTTTCAGGGCCACCCATATTTTACGAAAAGATGCTATCTAGTACAATGCAATAGAAATAAAATATAAAACACCAGTCACATTTCCCTCATACCCAACCATGTATTCTTACGATTCACTCTCTCTTTTTCAATTGAAACACGAATTTACTATGGTCGTAGCGGGTCCTTCAAAATCGGGGAAAACAGAATTTGTAAAAAACTTAATATTAAATAAGCATTGGATCTCCCCTCCCCCAGACAGAATTGTTTGGTGTTATCGAGAATGGCAACCGGCCTACGAAAGTTTAAAAGATCAAGTTAAGTTTATTCGCGATATACCATAAAACGACGAGGAATTAGTGAGTGATTTTAGTCTTCGTCACCTTTTAATTTTTGATGATATGATGGGAGGGAAAGCCATCGAATCTATTGTCGATTGGTTTACTCGCAAAGCTCATCACCGTAACACTAGTGTGATTTACATTACTCAGAATGTGTTTGATCGAGCCGTTCAACACCGCACGATTAGTTTGAATACTCATTACATGGTATTGTTCAAAAATCCCAGAGACAAATCTCAAATCACGGTTTTGAGTCGACAAATAGATATGCCTAATTTAATGTCGGCTTATTTAGATGCTACTCGCATCCCTCACGGATATTTGTTAGTAGATTTGAGTTCACAGACTCCCGATGAATTGAGATTGAGAAGTCAAATGTTTCAGAATTTAGTGGTGTACGTGCCAAGAGAAATATAAATAAAAGGTGACGTACGATTTATATCATTTTGACTTGGAACACCATGGCAGGACAAAAGAAAATTTTGAGACTCCTGAAACTTTTGCAGGGAGCAAAAGATCCAGAAAAGAGACAAGAGATCATCGAGTTAAGTCGTAAGACTTTATTGAAATGGTTTCTCATTGGAGCTAAGAATTTGTTGAAAGGGACTATTCCTATTGATAAGCAGACTCAACGTTTTATCGATAAACATCGAGAAGATTTGAGCGTCATTGCTAATAAACATGTCAATGATGATAATAGATTAAAAGCGATCTTGAAACGAGGAGGTGCTGGAGTTTTAGGCGGGGTGATCATTCGTCATTTGCTCAAATGGAATCTGAGTAAAGAGAGAATTGCTCAACCTAGAAAGAGTAAAACAAAGAGTAAATCAAAGAAGAAAATAACACAGAAATTAAATATAAAAGATTTTGTAAAAACTCCTCCTCTGAGAAAAGACTTACCTGATTGGATTCAGGAGCAAGTAGATTTACATCGACAAGATTAAACAGGTCAAGCCCCTCCTCAACCTCCTAACATAGATAAGATAACTAGAACTCCGGGGGGTAAGATGCAATTGATGGTTAGATTACCTTATCAGAACCCCACCCCTGGAAGCCCTGCAAGCCTTGTAACCCCTAATGTATCTTATCAAGATGAAGATTTAGATGCTACTCTCCCCTACATGGACGATAAAGCCGTTCAGATAATGGATAGGGCTATGACAGGGCCCATAGGAGCTGCTAGATCCAGTGACAATGTGTTGACCTCTACCCCCATAAGATCTTCCCCGGCACCCTCAGTATTTGATTACATTCTTCCTTTCTCACCTTTAACGGCTCCTGTTTCCCCTGACTTACCTGCTGCCTCTACCCCTAAGCGTAGACCCTCTCTGAAATTAAAGAAGAAAGCAAAAGATCCTTTTGCGGGGTTAAAAAAACCATGGGAGAAAGTTTATGATCCTCATCCTGTGAATCAAGGATTGAAAGGTTTAAAATATTTTTGCCCTCACGATGGAGTTGGATTCAGATTGAAAGAAAATTACGATCGTCAAATGGCTACTGCTCATCTTCCTTCTATCAGTACCTTTTTCAATAGATAAAAAAAAAAATTCCCTATAAAAGACATTTAAAAAAGAGTTTTTTATCAGTTTTTCGTCATGGCTTCAGATATGAAGAAGAATACGTCTTGTGAATGCCGGTTGAGAGCTCACATGCCTATGTTTCAAGTCTTAGTGTCTCCTGAAACCTCAGGAAAATTAAGAAATGAAGTCTTAAAACATTGCAGTAGTGATTGCATTCATAAAATTTGTGAGGTTGTTTATAACCTATTAAAAGGTAACATTCCTTTGTCCCCTTCTCAGAAGCAAGAACTCTCTAAGAAGAAGCACATCTTGAGAAAACTTGTTAAACCCCAGAGTAATAAAAAAAGAAGAAATTTATTGGTAAAACAGAAAGGAGGATTTATTCCCTTAATCTTGGGTGAATTATTGAAACACCAAGGATCTTTTGGACGTTTAACTCCCAAAAGAGGAGGTATTTTTGCATAATATTAAAATCATGAGTCGTAAAATGGTATTGGTTCCTGAGACCATGTTATTGGAATTAAAAGGTAAATTACCTAAATCTCCCGAATTTCAAGCTACTATTGGATTGGGACAACAATTAGATCAGATTGAAACGAGAACGGATTTGACCCCTGAAGAAAAAGCAGCTCTGTATGGGCAACAATTATACCGGTATCGAAATTATTTACGTCAAGCTCGTAGCGAAGGAAAGGAAAAGATCCTACCCAAGCCTGTTACCGTTCAAGAGGAAGGAGATGCTGGTGCTGCTGCTGAGGCTGCTGTCCCTGAAACCAGGGTAATGGAGCAGCAAGTACTTAGAAGTGTTCCTGGTAATATGCAAAAGAAAGCAGGACTTCTTCTAGATCATCTTAAGAAATCTAGAATCATTCAATGGAACGAGGACGGAGAAATTAGTTATCGGGGAGAGCCCATTCCTGATTCTAATATTGTAGATTTAGTTACAAATACCATGAAATCTAGACCGAGTGCTAAGTTACCTTCACTGGCAGGTTCTAATGAATTTGCTCAAGCTTTGAAAGAAACCAAAGTCCCTAGAGATTATGTGGTGAATCCTAACGTTATAAAAGCTATGCAAAGACCTGTAAAAATCAGTACTCCTAAAACTCTTGCTCCTGTAAAAGAATATGATGATGAGGAGGATGACACTGGATTTCAAGATGCTTCTAGTCTTACCCCTCTACAATCTCCCATAGAAAGAGAATCTCCCCTAGAAAGATTGCGAAAAGCTAGCAGAAGAAGAGTAGCCGAAGATTTACCTTACTCTTCAATACAGCCTACCCCTCGCTCGTCTAGAGTAAAAAATCTCTCATGGGACGTCTTAAGAAAATAAAAAAAGAAGAGAATATAGAGTCTGTGTTAGAAGATATTTATTATGATCCTAAAACAGGGTATGGCGGAGTACAGTCTTTATATCGCCAATTACGGGCCAAATGCTATTCTATTTCTTTATCTGAAATTAGAAAATGGCTCAAAGAACAAGAAGCTTATACTCTGCATAAACCCATAAAAAGAAAATTCATAAGAGGACAAACGAGAGTGACCGGTATCGACGAACAATGGCAATTAGATTTAGCGGATGTCTCTCAATTAAAAAAAGACAATGACGGCTATACTTTTTTACTGTGTGCTATTGACGTCTTATCTAAATATGCATGGGTAGTACCCATAAAACAGAAATCGGGGAAACAAATGATTCGGGGATTAAAGGAAATTATTAAACAAGACGGCAGACAACCTCTTCGCATTCAATCAGATCAAGGACGGGAATTTACCAACAAGGAATTTATAAGTGCTTTTAAATCCATTCATTTTTTTACTACCCGAAATGCAGAAACTAAAGCCAGTATCGTAGAACGATTTCAACGTACTCTCAAAGGAAGAATGTGGCGGTATTTCACTCGTCAAAAAACTCGACGTTATGTGGATATTTTACCCGATTTAGTGTATGCTTATAATCACAGTTACCATCGAAGTATCAAGAGAGCTCCTGCTGAGGTCAATTCCTCCAATGTACTAGAAGTGTGGAAAACATTGTATGATAAGAAAATAAGTCTTAAAAAACCTAAGTTTAAAGACGGAGATCGAGTGAGAATCAGTAAAGCTAAACGTACCTTTGAAAAAGGTTATTTACCGAATTGGACTCGAGAGATATTTAAAGTATCTCGTTTAATTCAGGAATCTGTACCTTATAGATATAAGGTAGAAGATTTTAACGGAGAAGAATGAGAAGGCACTTTTTACGAATCTGAATTACAGAAAGTAACTAAAAAAGACGAAGTCTATGAAGTGGATGAAATTTTAGGTTATAAAAAGGGTCGGGTCGGGAAAAAAGTCATTTCTCTTGTCAAAGTCAGCTGGAAGGGATATCCTTCCAGTTTTGATTCATGGATACCGCAATCGGATCTCATTCTTCCAAAATAGAACATTGGAGACTATGCTGTGGAAAAATACCTAGAGCTGAAATTATCTTTTTTGCTCAATTATTGATTTCTATTACTTTAATTATTGCCTCTATTGAAATGTTAGCCTTGCACGATACTAATCGAGATTTCTGGATGGTTATTCTTAGCTCGGTCATGGGGTACATTATGCCCAGTCCCAGCCCTCCCAAGTCTAAACATGATCTACCATAACAATAACAACGACAACAACACCTGGGGCCCCTTATTGACGTCATTTAACCTTGAAAAAACCCCATATAAAGAACTCTCTAAGCTGTTATCGGCATTCTGACCAAAATGAGTCCAAGTTATCAATATCGTTGGAAAATTGAATGTGCCGAACAGACAAGAAGGCTTCTTACAAGTCTCCCTTGTAAGAAGCCTTCTTGTCTGTTCGGCACATTCAATTTTCAAAAAATCGGACCATGCAGCTTTAAAAAATCTTTGTAACAGGCGCTCTTGGAAGGTAGCCATGGAGAATGGCTACCTTCCAAGAGCGCCTGTTACAAAGATTTTTTAAAGCTGCATGGTCCGATTTTTTTGTAATTACAGTATCAATTTTTTTTTCATACAAATCATTTATCTTAGAAAGTTATGGACTTTCTCCTTTTTACACCAACAGAATCAGTCTCCTTTCAAAGTTAAAAATAGTCAAAGTAAAAAAAAATAATTTCTCTTTGGGCAAACGAAAAAACAAACCAAAATGCATCACGGGAATGTTTAGAAAAGGAAACCGCTTGGTTTCGTCCCCCGAATGATTGGGGTTATTAAACCCGTATGCTATGCATCGATCATTAAGAAAGCAGACTTTGGAAATATTAGCGAACAAAACGTACACATGTTTATTTGTAATTTGTTTGATCATTTCGACCTTTATTTAAAGCGATGATAAATTCGTAATACAACCATACCCATCTCGTCGTCAGGGGTGAAATTTAACATGAGGCGAAATAATGCGGTACCTTTTAATGTCGTTTGTTTTGTTAGCAAATTTTGTACGTACTTTTCTTCCCTGAAATTTGGCATAATTGACGGGTAAAACTACTGCAATGTCTATTATTATACATATACTAAGCATAGCCATCGGTTAAAAGCGTGCATAAAATTTGATATAAAATCGGACCAAGCAGCTTTAAAGGAGCATGATTTAATGGAAGAGCATGATCAGGCTTATTTGTACAAGAGAGTCGTATTGCCTAAACACTTTCTGGTCTTTGGAAAAACCCAGTATAACCAGTACAAGTACAAAATAAAAGCAGCCTTTTACCGTCAGGACCCAATGTGGACCATGTACGAATCGAAATGGGGAAACCGACTGGGCAAAACTTTAATGGAATTGAAAAAATTTAGAAGATCTGGATACTCTTTTGTGGATTGTTGTGACCCCATCGAGTACCTGTATATGAGAAAACCTTTTCCCCCTCCCTTTGAACCCGCAGTCCAAAAAGAAGAAAAGAATTTTCCCGAGATTGATGAAAAAGCCGCTCAGAAAATGGAGAGGGTCATGGAAGAGAAAAAAGAATACCTGGAGCCGAAGTGAATTTAAAAAAACTTTCTCATGTTCATGTTTGAATTTTTCTGAATTTTTGTTGTATGTTTGTTTGAAAAATTAAAATTTGTTCACTCTATATAAAACTTGGTTTTTCTTTCAATAAGAGTCATTTCGTATTTAACCATGGCACAGAGCGAGGGGTTTTACTTGACTTTACCCAGTGATGGATCGATGAAAACCTTTCCAAATAATATGATCTCTCAGTTTAAAACCTTGTTACCCCAAAATATTGACTTAACCGACGGAGAATGGGAAGTGGCTCTTACTGAAATGCTGTATGGGACTTCGATTGAAAACATTTCAAAAAACGAAGCTTATTTCGATGTTTTGATCACTAAAGAATATAGCGATCAATTAGATGATCCTAACATTTTTAAAACCAATCGTTTTCAAATGACAAAAGTAGAAAGCACATTTCTCGCTGATTGTGAAACTTTGGTGGACTGGAAATATTCTTACTATGGTCGTAATTATAGACTATCAGAAGATAGTACTAAAAAACAAGTACCGTCTTTAGAAATGGATATTTGGAGAATTCAGTTTTAACCGGGTCCTTACGTTAATCCCAAAGCCCTGATTTCTGAAATCAACGAGGGTCTCCGAAGAACCCTGCGTGATCTCTGGTCAGCCTTGAGTTCAGAATAACATGCAATTAGTGTACCATGATAAACTCGATCGAATCGAATACCAATACAACGGTAATTCAATGCGTCAAAGCCACCCCTTTTGCATCCGTTTTCCCATACCCCTAGCCTTAAAAATGGGGTTTGGGGCAAAAGCTTTTTTCTTATTTAAGGAGGAGGAGGATATGAATAAATGCCTCTTAGCCAAGGGCCTCCAATCACTTGGGACAAAAGCTTCTTTCGCAATTGACCAAAATATGACCAAGTGGATCAATGTGAAATATTTGGCTCCTAAGAACATTGATTTGTTCGAGAATTTGAAACAGATGTACGTGTACTGTGACATCATAGAACCTCAGATGGTAGGATCTAATGCTTTGAAATTGTTAAGAGTCGTGCCCGTGACTTCTGGCACTCAGGATCAAACGCAGGCAAAATGGGAACCCGTGAGAGCCGAATATTTGAAATTGAGTAAAAAACATTTCGATACCATAGAGATTCAAGTCAGAACTTCATTAGGGGCCTTGTTCCCCTTTTTAAGTGGGAAAAGTCTCTTAAAACTTCATTTCAGAAAAGTATTGAAAATGGAAACATTGATAATAGTTTGTGTTACTGTATTAGGCGCTATTTTCTTGTTTACCTGGTGCATGGTAATTCTTTGTAGAACCAATTAGGACATTTCTGCAATTCCATTACTTTTTCTTCTATTGTTCTTTTGTCACTTTGGTGTACTAAATTTAGCCGTTCGGGTGTTGGAATTTGATGTAATTTGAGAAACCACATGCAAATACTTCGAGCAAGGCATAATTCATCTGTGTTTTGAATTTTGATACATGATCTTTTGATTATGAGAGAATCATTGCTGCTGCCAACTTTGTTAATATGTTTGCCTTTTGTACCGCCCTTTGGAACTTTAATAAACCCCACATTTAAATAAAAACTTTTATCTAGAGAAAGATTTTCATGGCTGTTTAAGACATTTTTTAAGTTCTCCATCACACTTTTTTCAAGGGTCTTAGTGGTACATTGCACAGGATTGTACAATCCCATGTGATGAATGATGACTCGTCCAAGATCCAAAAAAGGGTCAAGTCCTCGAGCTGTTTCATTGAGAATGTTGTCAAACATATCTTCTAATTCACGAAGCAGATCAGTCAGCCTCATTCCTTGTTCGGGGTTTTCTGCATTAAATCGGATATTGTAGATTATATCGATAGCATTATTTTTCATTATATTTCGTTCTCCTACTTTTTGAATGGTATATGGTATTAATGTTTTTCACACAGCTCTGAGATGAGTTGGTTCTAGTAGAGGTTGATGCTTCATCGGTTTCCATGGATTCAGGAACCAATTCTTGATCTGTAACAGTGTCCTCTTCATTAGGTACACATGTTGAATTGGGAATCAACGGGGACCATGGACCTTCACCGCTGTAATCCGTTTGATCCAAATCATGAGCTAATTCATGAAACAGCAGGTCATGTTCATTGCTCATTACTTTTTCACAGTGGTGGCAAGGATGCTTTTGATCCTACAAAACACGGTTTAAAATTCCATAATAAAATGTTTTTTGGTGAAATTGTTCTTGTCTGTATATGCAGTGTAGTAATCTGTATAATTCTACTGCAACGAATATAGGGTGAGTTCACCATGCAACGCACAAACTTAAACAGTAGAGGCTTAAAACAAATTCTTATTCTCATGCAAAAATTTAAAAGTTTGGAAAAATAAAATTCATTAAATTACTGTACTTGATTTGTTTTAAGGTTACAGTATGGAATTTAGACTAGTGCCTTTGTAATGAATATTTTGTCAGTGAGGGAATCTTTTATCGTGCCAACACATACATGAATTTTGGATTTAAAAAATGTTCTATCTTCAAACATGGGGAAAAAAGTGGTTGTATCAATTATTTTTAATAAAATACTGTAATACACATTTTGAGGTATAACGCATGGAATGTGTACCTTGTAACTATAAGAGAACAAAACTATGCACTGAAACTTCCCCAATGCATTTGTGCCCATTTCTTGATAAACTCACTCCTGCAATTCTTTTGTTTAGTGTGACTCAATTATAAACGAGGGTGTGTGTATTTGCTTTGTAATATGCAATGTAATAATATTCCATTCTTCTTCAATGCTGCACGTTATCAATAAAAAAACGCAAGTAGAAAAATAATAACTGTTTTTGAGTGGGATGTCGCCCCCTTTTCACCGTCATGATGAAGTTCGTGTTCACTCTCGTGTCTTTGACCTTCGTTGTCATCGTCAAACAATAATCCACATAAGAAGAAGGTGTTCATCTAGTTTAAAAATATTGATGTGTACTCATAAAATGAACATGTAATTTAATCTCAATAGTGTAATGGTCTTTTGTAAGACGGTATAAAGAGTTGAAATAATTTACAGTCTCCGGGTAGTGCACTTCCTCTCCTTTGTGATTGGTAGAAAATGCATGAAGTGAAAATGTACATTTATTTCATTGGTTGAAATACTGTTCGACACAAGGAAGATAATTTTCAGATGATCTTTTTTACGTACGACTTAACAATTCTCGTTGATTTCAAATCTTAAAAAGTGAGAAAACGAAACATGTAATGATTAAATTTATACAAACGAAATGACGCGTAGATTTACTGCGTAGACAAGTTTAAAGCATGATTCTAATTTATCTGTGTAAATAGATTTGCTTTTTTTTATTATATTGAAAACATTTAATCAATGTGCAATTTGATTTGGTAGGGCTAATATCAGTAAAATGATAACTGCAGAAAAGTATCTGTCTATACGTTTATAATATTGTAGTAATAACACTAAATTAAGATATGTACTCTTCTTTTATAAAAATTATATCGGATACTAACTATCAAGTAGCAATGTTATATTTATGAATACTTTATATCAATTTATGTATTTTAAATTTAAACTTGCACGTTTAGACAGTGTTACGTGCATGTTATACAGATAATAGCAATAGAAATGTATAAGTAAAATTGTCATAGAGTGGCATTTTTTCTTAGATTTAAATCAACATTTTTAACTTCATTATTATCATTATTCAAAATACTTGATGATTTTGTTTCATATACTATATTATTTGCTGTGGTTTCTCATTGTAAATTCTAAAACAGAGCAATAAATGTGTGCTCCTGGCTAAAAAGATGGATTTAATTTCAACATATTAAAAAAAGGTTAATGAATGTTTTGCGAGACCCAATTTCTGAGGAGAAATACTGCATTTAAAATTGATCGTTTTCGCTTTCCTATAGGTCCTTGAAGGAAGCATATTTTCAAATGTAAATTTTAAAAACAAAACACATTGAGAATGTTAAATTGTATTTAATCTTAATTTAAACCGCGTATTAAAGTAAACTTACTTCTGTTTCTTAAGATGGCTATCTCTTTTCATTTTCAGCGCCTCGCGTTCCCTTTGATCTCTTGTCTCCCCCAAGCCAATCTTTATTTCAGTACAAATATTGCATTTGGAAAATCTTTTGTTCTATTGGTTGTGAATAAAATAAATGACTAGGACAATTACAAAAAGACAAACGTGAATCTTAAGGGGACGGGAGATTGGGGGAGGGAGGGGTCCAGATCACCTAAAAAATTGCGTTTTCTTAAATTTACATCGTAAAACTACCGAAAACATGTCTGAGCCCCCCCCCCCCCTCCTTTCCTATAAAATTGGTCTGGATCTCCACATGAAAGATAAATCCATTATAGTAATCATTAATTGGTGATTCCATTCAAACAATTAGTGTACATGTCGATATCTTGTCATACCTTAAGTATTGCAATGTGTGAAGCTTCTTTTCTCCACAGGCGCAAAAAGTGACTACGAGAGATAGAGTATTTTGCGTTTCCTCCAGCATAGTTCCAAAAACGTGTTGCTTTGTTGAACATGGAGGGAGATGCATTTGTGTTGTGTTAGGGAGTTTCTCGCCATAACTTTCTGCTGAGCCATGCCAATGCCGTCATTGATTTTGGTTGTCGTGTCTTTGTCCTTTGTTTGGATATTTTCTTCTGCTTGTCTATAAAATTAATTTTATATAATTTTTATTAATAATTTAACAAAAACATTTCTTAGATAGATAGAGAAACTATCTCTCTGATAGATAGATAGATCCATCCATCAAACAGGCATTCAACCACTACAACATTAATATTATTAAACTTACGGAGGAATAGTTTCCTAACTTCATAAAAAGTGGAAGATGGGATTCCTAGAATCTAAGTGCGGTAATGCATACTTCCTTGGTTCCCAGCAGAAACAAAAAAATCTATGTTTGGGATTCATCATCTAATCTGCAACAAATAAGTTTGTTTAAAGTTTCTTAAAACTCAATATAAAGAAATATCTCTGTCTGCATGCTTGTCTATCCCTGTCTCTGTATCTCTCTCTTTTGTACGTCTGTCTGCCTGCATGTCTATCTTTGTCTGTCTGCCTGCATGACTATATCTGTATCTCTCTTTCTCTCTCATTTAAACGTCTGTCTGTCTGCATGGCTTTGTATAGATATAGGTTAATTCTATATCCTGCAATCACAGCATATTGATTTTCATGAGTTTAGTGTAAATATCGAGGAGTCTGTGTTAGATGATTTATAAGGATTTCAGATCTTCGGTTTCATTACATATTGATGCTTTAATGCCATGCCACAATATTAACTTATATTTACTGCTTATGGCTCCAAAAATGGTCCAACTGCCTCATTTCAGTCTTGTCCATGGATTGGTAGTTTTCATGAGGGGCGGCGAAATCAGCCTAAAAAAACTACCAACGCATATTGCTGTGCAGCACATAGCTGCAAGAACCATGTGAAGTGGATGCAACCTAGATCCTCGTTTCACTAAAGATATAACACCAATTTTGATAACGTTAGATAGTTTTGGCATTTCAGTAACACTTGATACGTGTTTTAAGAAGTTTTAATTTCAAAACCTTTGTGTCCGAACTCATTGTCTTCGTCCTCATCTGAATGCGGCGCTGGCCGCTTGGAACCGATTGGATCTCCTCGCCGTCTACCTATTTAACAAAGAAACGTTGAAGCTTTCATTTGCCAATTTTTTGCTTTAAAATTTGATACACAAGTGTGTAGAAATATGCATATAACTGTTGAACTTGAATATTGCATACAGAACACCCCATTTTTCTGCATACGTACACATATAGTGTTTATGAATTCAGGGTTGACTGATTATTACCGTCTTCCTTGAAAGACAGTGTAACGAGTTGAAATAATTTACAGTCTCCGGGTTGTGCACTTCCTTTCCTTTGTGATTGTTTGAAAATGCATGATGTGAAAATTGGTTGAAATACTGTTCGGCGCAAGTTTCGTAGATTTCAAATCTTAAAAAGTGAAAAAACGAAAAAGCAATACAAATTGCTATGAATGAAATTCAGCCTTTGGTTTTCGGGTCCAACTAGTTGAAAGTAACATTCTATAATATCTATTGAAATTTTTTGTTTTTCTTTTAGAATTGTATATTCAAATATTTATACAAAAATGTAAAAAAAAAATAATTGATGCGGTATGCCTAATATCGGTAAAGTTATTTGCACCTTAGATAGATAAATGCAGTGGTATAACTTTGATTTTATCACAATCGTGAAACTATATTTATCAACTCTAAACTATAGTTTAAACATAGATTTGCACCTATGTAAACAAAAACAGAGCACGAGCTTTGTTTACATGACGAAGAATTGTGAGCCTTGTATCTTGGTTTAAACTCATCGATAGGCACCAACATTTCAATTGCTCATTAAAAATACATTGCTAAAGCATTGTAAATAATAAAAACAGAAAAATAAATATGACCAAAATCGTGACCATGCCCCTTTAAGGACCGCCGAAACGTTCCTAAATTTTAAATAATTTTTCTTTGATTTATTATTCCTTTTTAATTAACATTTAAACCTGTTGATTACCAAAAATTCGGGGTACATTACCAGGTAGCTGCAATAATGTTATCCTTTCCGATTTTTTTATATCTGATGTTTACTGGAGAGGGTTACAATTCCACAGGATCTCCGTAATGGTGCAAAATTTATTTTTAATGCGGCTGACTTCGGTCTGAAAAAGTAGATTTTATATTTGACTTCCTTTAGATAATATGATTTTTTAATTTAGGTTGAACAAATTAACCGTATATAAAACAAAACCAGATAAAACACATCAGCATGTTTACCAGTCGTTTTTTCAGCAGCCATGACAGCAGCATGTAAGCCCTTATAGAGGTGAGGTTTTATGTGATGACGTAATTATTAGGGTCTCCTAAGGGTTATTTTTAAAACAGTGCATTTATAGAGGTCGTTTCTGATTGGTTGTTTTACAGAGGTTGTATTATAGAGGTGATTTTTCATCACTATTTTTAGAAAAGGTAGCAATATAGAGGTCGTGCTTTCATTTGAGGATTGAATATAGAGGTGGTGACTTAGTTACTATTGAGGCCATTTAGAGGGGTTCTTTTTAGAACAGTAACATAGCTATTTATAGAAAAGGCTCTATACAGAGCTTGTTTGTCATTATTAGCATAGAAGCATATTCATTATAGAGTTGATTACTATACAAGATAATGAGCATGCGGAAAAAAAGATTTTAGTTTATTTATTTATGTAAAAACAATCATTTCATAATGGATTGTCAAAGAGTGCAGTACAAATGGAAAATTATAGCATGGAGTGCATTGAAAAAAGATGAGAAAAATCCCGAAACGTGGACATTGAATGAGAGTTGTTGGTTTGGCAATAAGAAAGTTTGTATAAAAGATTTTAGAGAAGTGACCCGAAACAGCTACGATTTTGCTGACAGCTTGGGAATTTAAGAAATTTTAATAAAACATAGATTTATGCCCCAGTGAGCGCCTGATATGAAACACGATGAATGCAAGACAGACAAAATTATCAATGAAAAAAGTTCAGTTTAGCGATAACGTTCACACTCTGTTAGTTCCATACGAAGATAGGAAAGGTGAATGGATGAATTATGCCATTGATAGAGCCCATTTTAGGAGAAGAATTCAACGGACAGAGAGGATTGTGTTACCTATATTGAATAAGAAAATTAAGTTATTGAAGTGTAACCAAGCATAACCCAGGTGAAAAAAAATGCAAAGGTAGAGGTTTTTTTTTATTTAAAAGTTTACAGTGCTGATATTGCACAATATGTTGAAAACAAAATATTGTTTAACATGGTGAAAGTAGATATTGCACAACGATGGTGAAAGCATATATAAAAAACTATGTAGGAGGCTAAATTTTGTATATGATATAATTTTTAACAAAAGAAAAAAATGTTATATTACAGTGTGTTATGAAATGTTTTACGTTGTATAAAAAGGTAAAAGTAGGTGATGATGTAAGGTAAATAGTATAAATACTGAGGATGAATTTAGAGCTACATTACTATTGCATATACATTTCCCTGCAGCAGACACAATTTGGAAGATATGGCTATCAAACCGACAACCTACTGGAAATGCCAGGATGTGGAGGCTCCTGGGGAACCGAACCGAACTAGGAAAAGACTGTTCATCGACTTAGACCAAACTGAAGACCAGGCTCCTATTGCTAAGCGTCCCAAGATAGTCAAAGAACAGACAGAGAAGTCCCCTATTCTGAAGGAGAGCATAGGGCGAAATATGTTCCTCGTGGTGTCAAAGTTTTACGGTGACACTAAAGTACACTTAAGAGTGTATGAAGAAAAAGAAGACGGATCCGACTACCCAACCAGGAAAGGGATTGCACTCGATTTAGAAAAATTAAAAAAGATTACCTACTACAAGGAAGATGTAAAGATAATAAAAGAAATATTTTATTAGATCATGTACAAAACTGTTTTTTGTATTATCATGATAGTATTGCTATTTTAATCATTTATGTTGTACTATAATAAAAAATGTTTTGCTATGCATTATTTTTATAAATTTTTTAAAATATTGTTTAAATTTAAAAAGAGATGTTAAACAGTGTTTGGTTCATAAATCAAAATGGTATTGACTGATGAACAACGACGGTACTTGGAAAACATATGGACTGACGTGAAACATGCTGCTTATTTTGCAGGCCCTTACCAATTGTATCAAATTGTAAAAAAAGAAGGGAAACAAAAAATTGGTTTGAAGGGTATAAGAGAGTTTTTGTCAAATTTAGAACCGTATTCACTTCAAAAAAGAGTTCAGAGAAAGTTTCCCAGACGTCACATTTTAACCGATTCTATAGACACAATATGGGATGGTGATTTACAAGACGTGCGACACATATCCAAGGAAAATGAAGGCATACAGTATATTATGGTTTTGCAAGACATATTTTCAAGATATGTATTTACAGGTCCATTGAAACAAAAAACGGCGTCGTATGTACTAGAAGCTTTAAAAGGGATTTTTGCTAATGGAAGAAAACCCAAAGTATTTAGAACCGATAAAGGAAGTGAGTTTAAAAATCGTTGGGTGTCTTCCTTTTTAAAAAAGGAAGGTGTACACCAAACTTTTACGGAAAAAGAAACAAAAAGTAATTTTGCTGAAAGGAGTATTCAAAATTTGGAAAACAGATCGCAACGCATGTTTACTCAAAATCAATCTTACGAATTTTTGAGTAAGCTACAAGCAGTTACTGATAACATCAATAACACTCCTTCCCGTCCTTTAGGGGGAATAACTCCTGCATCTGTGACTAAAGAGAACGAAGAGGAGGTTCGTTATAGAGTTTATGTACAAAGAAACAAAAGACCCGGTGATGTGTCCAAAAAAAAGTAAAAACTCTAAAATAGCAGAAAAAAAGAAGTCTTATAAATTCAAAGTCGGTGATAAAGTTAGAATATCTCATTTGAGACGGACATTTCAGAGAGAATACGATTAAAAATGGACCGGGGAAATTTTTCAAAGGTTAGTCGAAGGTACCGTAGTCAGGGTTTGCCTGTCTACAAATTAAAAAACTTTGCTGAGGAACCTATAACTGGAACTTTTTATTCACAGGAACTTCAGAAAGTAAGCACAAGTGATAATTCTATCTGGAAGATCGATAAAATTCTTAAAGAACGGAAAAGAAAAGGAACGGTAGAGATCCTGGTGTCCTGGCACCAATGACCTGCTAAATTTAACTCTTGGATAAAAAAATTCGACATGCAAAACGTATAAATAGGAATGATTACTTTTATGACATTCATTATTTTCAAACATGAGCATCAGATTGGTTCTAAGATCTACTGATAGTCAACAGATTTATAATGGTAATACGTCTTACGACTTTTTAGTTCATTTACCCAAGCCATTGTATCTACAGGGACATTGGACTGTTTCTCTGTTGGAGTTTAATTTGTCTACGACATCCACTCAACCAAAATTGTACGTCTGTAGCAATTTATGCCAAGATACTGTAGTGGGGGAGCGAGAATTACCTCTCTTGCGACTGGTAAATTATAAAAAAGCGGAAAATATCATTTATAATTTTCCTTACGAAATACCTTTGCGATTGGGCGAATATCAAGACGTGAGGGTGTATATAAGAGACTCAAATAATCAACCCGCTTCATATTTGAAAGGTACGACCACTATTAACTACTGCTGTAAAAGCGTTTATTTGAAATACAGTAATGGGTTCGACGTACGTGTCAGACCCTAGGGTGTGGAAAACAATTTATCAAAATATGTTCGAAGGAGGGTTTAAACCTAGTAAATACAGAGGTCGGCAGACAGGTGGCGGAATAGGGGGTATGTTTTTCAAGAAACCGTACATGATTCCAGTCAACCCACATTTATCCCGGAAGGAGCCGGTAGATCAAGTTGTGGGAAAACACGTGACGCCTATGGCAGCCGTAGAAAAGAGAACCAAAGAAAAAATGAAAGAAGCCATCAAAGAGAAGATTCCTCACGTGTCGGAGAAGACTATAAAAGCACAAAAAGGCAACCAGTTATCAAACCCAAGCCAACACTCAAAACGAAAACACCTCAGAAAGGACTGAAGAGAAAACGAGACACAGGAGACAGTATTTTTAGCGGAGACGAGAAAAAAGTCAAGCATCAATAAGAATGGACTTTTAAGCGATAAAATTACAGACATTGGACTTCCAGCAGAATTGCCTTTATTTACAGTTCCACCCAATCAAGTAGCTGTGGATAAATTTATTTTAGTGAATGCAGACCTGTAAGTTCCTTCGATACTGAGGACTCTCCGATCGAGATATCGGTGCCTGGGCAGGGTAACGAGTACATAGAATTAAGAAGAAGCCGCCTGTACGTAAAATGTAAGATTGTTAAAACCGACGGTACAGTTTTGGCATCACAGGAAAAAACGGGGATCATCGATCTGCCACTGCAAACTATGTGGTCTCAGATAGACACTTACATGAACGGAAAACTTGTGTCCCTCAATACTAGCTTCTATGCTTGGAAAGCCTACCTAAAACTTCTCCTTTCGAGCGGTAGCGATGTCTGTCAATCCCAACAAGATATCTGTGAGCCAATGCTCACTAGTGATACCCCCGCTCTGATGTGAATATGCAAAATAAGCAAAGTCGACATTTAACAGAAAGCTGGCATCCGATTGGTACAGAAATATATCCAACAATATGGCATGCCTAAACAAATAGTGTGTTAAAATTTCTAGCATCTGCGAAAAATAGCTGCTGAGAAATCTTTGACGAAAATTTGTTTGAAAATTTTGGCTAAAAATAAACAAAGTCGTCATTTAACAGGAAGTTGACACCCGATTGGTACAGAAATATATCCCACGATATGGCATGCCTATACAAATATTGTGTAAAAATTTCAAGCATCTGCGATAAATAGTTGCTGAGAAATCTTTGACGAAAATTTGTTTGAAAATTTTGGTTAAAAAATAAGCAAAGTCGTCATTTAACAGGAAGTTGACGTCCGATTGATACAAAAATATATCCCACAATATGGCATGCCTAAACAAATAGTGTGTTAAAATTTCAAGCATCTGCGATAAATAGCTGCTGAGAATTCTTTGACGGAAATTTGTTTGAAAATTTTGGCAAAAAATAAACGAAGTCGCCATTTAACAGGAAGTTGACGTTTGATTGGTACAAAAATACATCCCACGATATAGCATGCCTATACAAATACTGTGTAAAAATTTCAAGCATCTGCGATAAACAGTTGCTGAGAAATCTTTGACGAAAATTTGTTTGAAAATTTTGGTTAAAAAATAAGCAAAGTCGTCATTTAACAGGAAGTTGACGTCCGATTGGTACAAAAATATATCCCACGATATGGCATGCCTTAACAAACACTGTGTTAAAATTTCAAGCATCTGCGATAAATAGTTGCTGAGATAAATGCGACAGAAATTTTTGTTACGGACGGACAGACAGACGGACAGACAGACAGACAGACGGACGGACGGACAGACGGACGGACAGACAGACACACAAGGGTAAAACAGTATACCCCCTCTCCTTCGGAGCGGGGGTATAATTACAGTCCCAACTACACTATTCAGACGACGACGACATGGACAATCCAGATGCATACGGAGGCACCAATGGGGGCCTTAACAACCGGTATGCATTTACTCAAAACAACCAAATATTTGACCTGGAAGGTCCATTGTATGAGGATATATTCAGAACTGATAAATACTTGATCAATGGGGTGGATTTACACTTGAAACTGTTTAGAAACCCCGCTGCCTTTGTCTTGATGAGCAAAGAAGCCTCCCCTAGCTACAAGTTGCAGTTACTAGACGTGTCATTTAAAGCATGCATGATTAAGGTGGACAGCGGAATTTTGATCAACCATGCTGAAATTCTGAAAGAGAAGACGGCCAAATACCCCCTGACTTGAACCGAAGTAAAAATGAGTACCTGTCCTAAAGGTTCTGGATCATTTATTTGGCAGAACGTTTGGTCCAACACCTTACCGACCAAAGCTGCATTCTCTTTCATTCCTCAAAAAGCCGTTAATGGGAATTACGAAAAGAACCCATTCAACTTCCAGAACTTGGCAGAAGAAATTGCACTTTACGTGATTGGAGAAAGCATGCCAGCCCGTCCCATGAAAACCGACGTAGGGACCAATCAAAATTACGTGACACTTTTTGTCAATCTATTTGAAGCTGCTGAGAAATGGAACAAAGATGCGGGTTTGGAAGTCACAAGAAGCCAGTTTGGCAAAGGAAATGCCATATATGCCTTTAATTTGGCAACTAGTGACCTGGGTGGAGAGTATTTAAACCTGGTGAGACAAGGAAACGTTCGACTCGAAGTTAAATTTGCTGCCGATACAACGGAAACCTTGAACTGCCTGGCTTACGCAGAGTTTCCGGCTTTTTTGGAAGTGGACCAATCACGGGACATCAAATACACTAAAGTATGAATTCCTCCAACATCATGTGCATTGCCAAGGGACACGAGTTGCTTCGCCAATTTTTCAGAGGAGTATTTTGACCGGATACATTAACAGAGAGAGTCCATGTTTACCCCTCGGCCTACGTTTGTAATACAGATCCCTCTCATTTACCTGGGTCCCACTGGATAGTCATCTGGATAGACGGCTTCCGAACAGCAGAATTTTTTGACAGTTTTGGTCGACTACCTGACCATTACGATATGCGAATCAAAAACTTTTTAAATCATAATCCGAAAAAAGTAAATTGTAATGAAATTCCAATTCAGAAAAAAATGCCTTGTCTTGTAGTTATCATGTACTATTTTATTATTGATGAAATGTCAAAATTATTCAATGAATGACATTGTACATATTCTTAAAATGCAGGATGATCCAGATGTTTTTGTGTACCGAACTATATCTCAACAAACGGACTGCATCTAGCCTTTGTATTTACCATATATATGCATACGCTTTGTGAATAAATAAATGATGTAATCTATTTTTTTTTATTCTATAAAAATAGTATGAGGAATCAATGAACATGGAAGCGATGGTATGTTTCAAGCCCCTCAAGTAAATTGTAATGAAATTCCAATTCAGAAAAAAATGCCTTGTCTTGTAGTTATCATGTACTATTTTATTATTGATGAAATGTCAAAATTATTCAATGAATGACATTGTACATATTCTTAAAATGCAGGATGATCCAGATGTTTTTGTGTACCGAACTATATCTCAACAAACGGACTGCATCTAGCCTTTGTATTTACCATATATATGCATACGCTTTGTGAATAAATAAATGATGTAATCTATTTTTTTTATTCTATAAAAATAGTATGAGGAATCAATGAACATGGAAGCGATGGTATGTTTCAAGCCCCCCCCCCCCCCCCCCCCCCCCCCCCCCCCCGAGAGAATAGTGATTGCTTATACAGAATATCAACCTTTGTTTGAAGAAATGGAGAAAAACATCGATAGATTGATTTTACATCAAGGGTTACCCTCTAAAGACCAGATCGATGAATGGAGCGAGGGTGTACAACACACTGTTTTGGTGTTGAATGACATGATGATGCAAGTTACCAAGAGCGAGGAATCTCTTACTTTATTTTGCGTGACGGCACACCATCGTCGAGTCAGTGTGTTTATGTTAGCCCAGAATCTTTACATGCCTGGAAAGTTTGCCAAAACTATTTCTTTAAATTGTCATTATGTCATTCTCTTTCGTAATGTACGTGATTCTAGGCAGGTCTTTACTTTTGGATTTCAGGTTTTTCCTTTTAGATTGAAATATTTTAAAGAGGCTTACGACAAGGCTACATCCATACCCTTTGGATATCTAGTAGTAGACTCATATGAGTCCCGGGACTGAGGACATGTACAGATTGCGCACGCACATCTTACCTAACGAAGATACCATTGTTTATTTACCTAAATAAAGAAACTGTCTTTTTTGATTTTTTATCATTATTTCACAATGAACCGAACAGTATAAACGCATTTATCATTTCTAGAATTGTTAAGTGCTACAAACACGAAACAGCGACGAGCACTGTCGACCATGACACCCTCTCAAATGCAGACTTTGTGTGAGGTGATGTTTAACGTTTACAAGGGGACCATTCCGGTCTCTAAACAGTACATAAAAACTCTGTATCCGTACAAAAATGTCATAAGTACCCTTGAAAGCAGAACAGTGAACACGTCTCAACGTAAAAAGTTTTTGTTAAAGCATCAGAGCATCATACCACATCTGATCAAACCTGCGCTACATCTTTTTCAAAATGACCCAGGAACTAGTTCTCGTTCCAAAAGAAAAATACCAAAAACTGACGCAAACAGAGAATCATCCCCCGAAGAGCATGGAGACAATCTTGGAATCGACGAAGGACCCACCAACTGACAAAGATATTCCTACTCAGATGCACGTTCTCGAAATCTTGGAACATGTAATTCCAAATAAATTTCAGAATAAAGCCAAAGGATTGCTTAAATTCTTATCTGAGTATGGTGGTGACGTACTCTCTTTGAAAGATAATGGAAATTTGATTTACAAAGACAATGTCATTGAAGGTTCGCATATTACAGATTTAATCAAACATGCACTAACTCCTAATTCAAGAGGAACTCCTACTGGTTACCGACAATTTTATGAAGCCTTAAAGGACATTCAAACCCCTACTTCATTCATCCACAATGAAGAAATGATGAAGCCCTCTGGAGAACAGACTGGCAGTGGCTTAGTGGTTAAAAATCATACGAGCGGAGCACCTCCTAATTACAATCCTCCAAAGAGAAAGAGACTAACCAAGACAAAAATGAAGTGGTTAAAGTTTTAATGAAACAATGCATCAATGAAAATTACAAATGTGCATTTGATAATATATTGTTGTAAAGACAACTGTATCAGTTTTGTTAGTAAACGTTTATAAAAACAAGAGATGTTTGTAAAACATTTATGCCCCCCCCCCCCCTTGGAAACATCCACAAAGAAAACGAACGTAAACTGCAAATCTAAGTTCAGGGGCATAACTCCGTCGAAAATTGCCCTATCATACCCAAAATCAACCTTGACCTAAATAATATTTACATAAATCTGTATATCAAATTTCATATCCATATGTGCACCTTCTGCGAAGAAAATGAGCAGAAACTGCAAATAATTGGAATTTTTCTATGTCCAGGAGGCATAACTCTGTTGAAAATTGCTCGACCCAATATCAAACTTGACTTGGATATTATCGCAATAACCTGTATACCAAATTTAATTTCAATATGTTTATCCTCTGCTAAGAAAATGAGCAGAAACTGCAAATAACTGGAATTTTTCTACGTCCAAGGGCCATAACTCTGTCGAAAATTGCTCGATCGTACCCAATATCGAACTTGATCTAGATATTATCATGATAAACCTATATACCAAATTTCTTTTCAATATGTTCATTCTCTGCGAAGAAAATGAACGGAAACTGTTGGTGGACCGACCGACCGACATACCGACAGACAGCAGCAAAACAATATGCCCTTCCTTCTTCGAAGGGGGGCATAAAAATCGTTTTTAGTGATTTCTTTAAAAAAACAAAATTGAATAATATCAATTCAATCAAATTACATTTTTTTTAATATGATGTAAAAAAAAAATCAATTTTAAACAATATAATTGTACTGTTCACATAATTTTGTTCACTACGACAACAACAATCAATATCCGTATGGTAAGGTGTCCCAAGTGTCACCTTGAATCACTCTTTTGTCATACACAATTTTGTATTTTTTTTCTTCATTTCGGTTGTAAATAATTTGCTGTTGCTTATGTCGCATAATTCTGTGTGGGTTAACAATCGTTGTACATTAACCTGTTGAATCGGAATGCTGACCATGATCCGGCCTGAGCACCAATTCCAGCATGGAAGCAAAATTAAGTTTTAAACTGTTAACATAGTTCAGGGTAAATCCTTTGATTTTGCATACTTCTTTTCCTTCTGAAGTCCTGTAAGGAAAATTTTTAGGTCCTCCCGAAACAAATTCTGTAATGTTTTCTTCGGGTTGTAACTCACTGGTAAGTTGACCAAGAAATGACCCGACTTTTGGTTCCTGATCTCCAGGTCTGCTGACGAAAATGACTGAATCCGTATCGAAATACAAGACTCTTTTATCAAGCATCTGTAACACTTCATACAGTTTAAGGCGTGCCACGGAAGTTGTAAAAGTAGCAATAAATACGCTTGTTTGGTAATCTTCTATAGTAAAATTTTCTTTTTGCTGCCACGAAACATGAATAATTTCTTTACTGACAATGTGAAAATTCGAGACTTCTTTAGAAGGATCCGATAATAGCTGAAAAACATCTGTCAGCTCCTCTTTCGTGAAAAAAGTCGTCTGCTGCATGTTGAGTCGTTGGCCAAACTTTCCCCAAAACGAATTCAGCAGTAGTTAAGCAATCGATCTCAGAGAAGGTTTTTGGTAATGTTCTCTCGTTCGAGTTGAATACCTTCTCGAAGAGCGAATTCTTCCATGAACTTCACTGCGTCTTCTTCGGTATGCACCCGCTCAGGCCAGCCGCTGGCTTCTTGTTTGATCTTTAAAAATAGGTTGTTATATTCGCCAAACAGATCATTGCTTTCAGTCTTAGCGTTGTACTGTGAAGTTTCGTCCCAATGATAGACCTCGTATATCTGTAGAATTTGGTAACCGCATTCTATGGCTTTTTCAATTTCTGGTGTACAAAATACTCCTGTAATTGCTCGGTCTTCGTCTCTGCACTGACATGGATTTTGTTGTTGTTGCTCCGAGCAGGTACGACACAGAGCAAAAGTTAATTTTCCGTTAATTTTTTGAGGCAACACAGGGTGATACAATTGTCTAGGAGGTAAAATTTTGACTTTGACCAACCCAAAATAGTCTGTAATTTCCGTAAAATTGCTTGTAATGATTTTTGGTTCTTTTACGGGATATCTACCATACTTGTTGACCGAGGGGTAAAGAGAACAAAAATCAAGATAGTGGATTTTTTCACCTTCCTTGACCTGGTAGTACATTTTAACAGCATTTGTTCTTCCTCCAAAAGAAGATTTTCGAGGGTCTAACCTTTCTTGCAGGTTTAGGGAATGACCATAATCAGATGCGTCTTGGTTCTGCTTCAGTAAGTTTTCAAAATCATGCTCCCAAATGTAGACATATTTCATACCCAGCGATTGATTGTAGTCTCTCTTTTTTTAGGTCATGGTCAGTAACTCGTTCATGGAGTGTTTGGTTCTTATATGTTTAAGTTGCTGACGCTGAGTAGGAAAACATATGGGACATCCGTGCCAGTAACACCCGTGAAATTCGTATGCAGTGTTGGGTTCGGGGCAGTATCCATCTAATAAGTATTTGGTACCCGGCAGTCGAAATTCACCCTAATTTAAGGCATGCTGTATGTAGAGACGGTGCCCCGTCTTTTTTAAATGATCTTCTTGTATCCATGAGAGCCACTGTATCGATACGCAACTATATTGTCCGAGAAAAGGGGCATAACCCGTGGAAGGGATTTGTGAATAGGTGAACTAACAAATTCAGATTCTTCTATTACGTATTCTTGATTCTGTAACTCTTCACCCGTAACCCAATGTTCCTTGAATAAAATGGAAAAGTCCCCTTGCAGTCGGCGGGCCTGTAGCCAATCACTTATTCCATCATTGCCTCTAACTTTGACACGCCATTCTTCCTGAAGAAATTTGCTTTTAAACACTTCCATGCAAACCCCAGCAATGGTCGTGCATTGAAAAGGATCCACGCCTCCCATTAGTTTTTTCTCTGGCATTTCATCCTCAAATACCACTTTTTCTTTTCCTGTGATTTTCATAAGAATTTCTCTGAATTTCAAACAAGCTTGTCTGAGTATGTCCACATCACTACGGCAGTAATCTAAAATTTCTCGATCAAAGTCAAAGATCATGTTTTTCTCCAATTTATCCTGATGCCAGATTAGAAAGTCTTTGCGTTCTTTAGCATTCGTCATGTCACTTCCGTAAAAATGAGCTGCAGGGTAGGATCCAACATAGTAGGCATTACCTTTAGTGTTAAAGAAATGAGGGAAGTACCCTTTCTTTAGCTCTCGTAAACCGAATGCCTTGGGTAGTTCAGCTAATCTCATGGGAAGAAAATTGAGGGAATCTAATATTTTTATATTAAGTCCTCTTTGAACATGTAAGTACATGATTTTTGATCCAGCATAGATAATTTTTGGAATGATGGAATTGGCTAATAGGTACTCTAGTAAAAAATATCCATCATAGCCCTTCATGTTGTGAGCAATAGCTGTAAAGTCTTTGTGAGTTTCAGTGAACAACCACAAACCAAAGGCATTTGCAGTTTGATCTCCTCGAAATACTATTTCTCGAAATCCGCATGTATTTTTACATGGTGAGTTAATAAAAGTCTGTTCGTTTTTTTTATTACATTTTTTGCACCTAGTTCCATAGTTATCGCATTTAGAATTTGGTGTGAGTTCTTGATTGAAGCATTCCTCACACACTGTTTGAGCCACTACCAAGTTGGGTTTGTGCTGAGATTTTCCACACCAAGACTGATGACAGTTTACACATTTACAGCATTCCATGCAGGGTTCGGGGCTGTTACTGCATTGAACACATTCATCATTTCTTTCCATTGAGTATCCGTCTTTACAATGCAAAAGATCTTCTTGTATACATTCAAAGTCCAAAAAAATATATCTGGGTTTTTTCTCCTTACATTCTCTTGACCTCATGTAGCACAAATGAGATCCTGTTACAAATCGTTTACATGCTTCACACTGCCATTCTCCGCAAATATGATCCTCTGGTTTTCTTTTGCATCTATCTAAAGGTTTTTTACAAACCACACATTTCCACCATCGATCACACTGAGATGATTTTGACCTCCCACTTTTTATCTTATGACAATTAAAACAATCCAGAGATCTACAAACCATGTGACAATGTCGACAACTTAATTTGTGTTTTACAAAACAAGATTTTTATCTTTTACACACAATGCAACTTGATTCACACTGATGCAGATTTTGATAGGGTTTCAAACATTCATGGTAAAATTTGGATTGAGAAAAGAACCCACAAACATTAACAATGTGCGTTTCCATTTTGCTCAGAATGATATAAAAAAAAAATACGATCTTTTTTCGGAATTTCTGACCCTTGCTCATCTTCACTGACATCTTTTGGAGCAGTTCGTATGAATTTGTTACCAGTAGTGGCACTGACAACTAGAATATCAACATTCAATACGTTCTCAAAAGCATGAATGCCTTGAATGGACAGACGTCTCTCACTGCTTACATTGGTTTTCTGGCATAACAAAATGGCTAATTTTTTTTTACGTTCATTATTTCTTTTGTTGTGCTTCATTAATTCTTTGTAGAACCAAATAGGACATTTCTGCAATTCCATTACTTTTTCTTCTATTGTTCCTTTGTCACTTTGGTGTGCTAATTTCTGCCAATCAGATGTTGGAATTTGATGTAATTTGAGAAACCCCATGCAAATGCTTTGAGCAAGGCATAATTCATCTGTGTTTTGAATTTTGATACATGATCTTTTGATTCTGAGAGAATCATTGCTGCTACCTACTTTGTTAATATGTTTGCCTTTTGTACCGCCCTTTGGAACTTTAATAAACCCCACATTTAAATAAAAACTTTTATCTAGAGAAAGATTTTCATGGCTGTTGTATTGTTGTGTTTGTAAGTTCTCCATCACACTTTTTCCAGTAAGATCTTTCAAGGGCCTTAGCGGTACATACACAGGATTGTACAATCCCATGTGATGAACGATGACTCGTCCAAGATCCAACAAAGGGTCAAGTCCTCTAGCTGTTTCATTGAGAATGTTGTCAAACATATCTTCTAATTCACGAAGCAGATCAGTCAGCCTCATTCCTTGTTCAGGGTTTTCTGCATTAAATCGAATATTGTAGTTTATATCGATAGCATTATTTTTCATTATACAGCCTACTCCGGATATATTGAAATTCAGGGGACCATGCAAATTATTTCAATATATCCGTTTTCCAATATAAGCGAAATTGACTGACGTGAAGCCCCATTTTTTAAAGTTCAATCCCGATATAAGCATAGAAAACCAAACCCGAACAAATTATTAGATCATCATTTATCTATTACAATAAACGAATTACATGGAACATTAGTCCTTGAAAGTTTGATTAAAATTATATCCGAAAGTTTTGTAAGTTTCGTTTTGTTACTATCTTAAACCTCATCATAATCTCGGATCGCATTCTTTTACGTTTTAGAAAAACGTTAGAGAAAAATCACCACACTGAAACCCTTCAAATATTGCTGAACACTGCTTGTATATCATCGTAAGTGTACACGCGATAGTCTCAAAATCCTTAGCTATTTCGAATTTAGGCTTTGTTCTTTCATCAATAGCCATAACTAGTTTGTATTTAGCGTCCGGAGATAAGGTATTTCTTTTCTGTGGGGTTTCCATATTACGTCTACCCTCAATACATCCGTATTCGTAAAAACAAAAAAAACAGTGAATAAATTCTACTTTTTAATAAAAGTATAAAAAAACACACATGAAGAGAACTTATCAATTCACACCTTTGTATATCAACCGGTCAGTCTGGCATAATTACTGTCACCAACCGTGACGACAGCCACCAGGGAGAACTTCAATATAACCGTTATAAAAACATCTGATTATCACCTTTGGGGAACGATCAGTGGCTTCAATATAAGCGATATTTCAAAATAACCGATTACATTATATCCGTGAAATCAATGCAAAGAATATGAGAGGCAAAACTGGGGATTTATTTCTAATTCAAAATAAGCGGAATTTCAAAATAAGCGAGTTCAATATAAGTGGAGTAAGCTGTAGTTAGGGCCCCGCAAGGATTTGCGGGTGCCCTATAGTAATCACTCTGTCCGTCCGTCCTTCTGTCCGTCCGTCCGTCTGTCACTCTTCCGTCCACAAATTTCCTGTTTTTTTCTAATAACTTTTTTTATGGTTGCCCAATCAAGTTCAAATTTGGTATGGTAGTTCAGTAGGCAGAAATACATATTTTGATGCTAGGTTTGGTTCTCTATGTCTTCTGGTTTGGAGCTGGGGTGGTGGGGTAGATTCCTAACTATGCATAAGAAGAATGGGCAAAGAGAGATAACTGCTGAGAATGAATGGGCAAAGAGAGATAACTGCTGAGAATGTTACCATTGTATACATGGAAGGCTGTGCAATATTTGTCCTTTGGGATTAATTAACCTTCCACAGGAAGAAAATCCTAAGCTTTATCTTTATCTGTCACATTGAGATTAATTACTGCACTGCCTGTGTCTGCAAATGAACTTTGTTTTGAAGTTAAGGTCAATTTTGAATGATGTGTAGTATTGTGTACATTCTTTGAAATATGGATTTGAAATATAATATTCATATTTTTTTTGGTTAAAATACCGTACACAATGATTTATGATAGTTTTATTGAATAGAGGCAAAGCCTAGGTATCATTGCATTGGTATCAATTCTTTGTTTTTTTAACAAATTTTATTTCATCCCATGTTAACCCACTTTATCCCGTGGATATGACTCATTGGATATTTTTTTGATATTCCACAGTTGTGACTTTACAATGGGATTTGCCTAGGCATAATGAAGTAAAAATAATGTAGAGTTTTATAAACAGTGTAAACATTGATTGCGGTGTATAAAATATGGGATAAATAGAATCTCATGATTTGTAGTATAATATGATTTTTATCCAACTTGTGTGTTTTATCCCCTCACTAAGGCTCAAGAAAAAAACACTTTAATTGTTGGATGAAAATCATATCCAACTACAAATCACGAGATCCTATATATTCCAGTTCTTTACATCTTCTGCCGGGCATTTATTTTTCATCATTGTTAATATAAAGAGGATGGAATTCAAACTTTTTTTCACTTCTCTATATTAATTGTCATAGCGGGGCCCTTCCTGACTGGTCAGTTTTCTAGTTCGTTCTCCTACTTTTTGAATGGTATATGGTATTATTTTCACACCGCCAAAACCAATTTGAGATGGGTTGGTTCTAGTAGAGGTTGATGCTTCATCGGTTTCCATGGAATCAGGAGCCATTTCTTGATCTGCAACATGGTCCGCTTCCATAGGTTCACATGTTAAATTGGGAATCAACGGGGACCATGGACCTTCACCGCTGTAATCCATCTGATCCAAATCATGAGCTAATTCGTAAAACACAGTTTAAAATTTTTATAATAAAATGTTTTTTTTTGTGAAATTGTTCTTGTCTTTATATGCAATGTATTAATTTGTATTACAAAGAAAATATGGTGAGTTTACCATGCATCGCACAAACTTAAACAGCAGAGGCTTAAAAAAAAAAATCTTATTTTCATGTAAAAATGTAGAAGTTCAAATTTAGACTAGTGTCTTTGTAATGAATATTTTGTCAATGAGGGAATCTTTTATCGTGCCAACACCTACAGGAATTTTGGATTTAAAAAAATGTTCTATCTTCAAACATGTACAGCTTGGTCAACAAAAAAATGGTAGTATCAATTATTTTTAAAAAAATATTGTACTACACATGTTGAGGTATAACGCATGGAATGTGTACTTTGTTAACTATAAGAGAGCAAAACCATGCACTGAAACTTCTCCAATGCATGGTTAATTTGTGTCCATTGCTTGATAAACTCACTCCTGCAGTTCTTTTTTTTAGTGTGACTCAATTATAAACGAGGGTGTGTGTATTTGCTTTGAAATATGCAATGTAATAATATTCCATTCTTCTTTAATGTTGCACGTTATCAATAATCGTTATCAGTAATCATGTTACCAAAAAATCGACGATGAAATTCGAATGGTAAATCGAGTTGAGAAAAAATACGTAGGTATTTTTATGACAGAACACAAGGTATTCTCTCCGTTATTTTTTAAGGTATTCAATGTATAACGACCACATTTTGTACCTAATAAATGAATGGTCCGTATTTTTAAATCTTGATATCATTTTGAAGGTGTTATGAAATAAAAATACTCCACCAAAGGAATTTTCAAAAGTTTGATTATGGTCCAAGAAATTACACCTTAAATTTTGCATTGAAGTCTATGGGCAACGTATGTTTTATTAAGATATTGTAGAAAGTGACTTAAAATTTGTAAAACTCTCTTGGTAAATACATGCATAAACTTTCTCTATATTAAAATATGAATTAAAATAAATAATTTACCGCAGATATCTTGACGAAATTAAAATTTTCTGTTTTTATCAAGGGAAGATAACTCTTTAAAAAATTTCAAGGTGCAAAATGGCCGGCTTCTTATATGTTGTTAGTCATGTGCATTTAGTTTATTTCACTTGCATTTTAATCTAGCAATACATATTTAACTAGTTTAAAATGATTCCAAATTGTTCAATATCCCTTCATTATACATTGAATACCTTAACTTTCTTCAGTTTATTCCTTTTCCCCCTTCAATGATGCAATGCATCAACTAAAAAATGTGACCTCGTGTTCCGTAAATTAAATCGCGGGGTATGACAATTTGACAAGTAACCGTCGTCTGCAATCCGATCTTTTAATGGGAAAATAAATGGATCGTGAGTTAAGTACATTAAACACCTTTCACAATCTAACAAGTATTTTCATTCCATCAAGCCCCCCATATTAAAATATAAAATTGTAAGTGTCGGGATGACAATCCACATGTCATCTACCTACCATCTTCTTCGAAGGATGCGCGCTCAATAAAGTTCAATAGTTGAAGAGTGATGACGTAAAATCCGAAATTTTTCCGAAATAGTCCCCTCACCCCTGAATTATTTTTTTACTTATAAAATAGCATAGGCTTTTATTTATTTTATACTAAATTTAGAATTTCTTTTGTTTTAGATTTTTATTTAAATTTTTAAACAGTTACAAATTCATACCCCCCCCCCCTTTTTTTTGTAAATATTTTTTTACATGAAAAATATGATATCTTTGAATAAATATTGTCAAAAACATACCTTGACATGGCATCCGTGTATAGATTGTGGAGCTCTGCTGGTGGACAATTATTTTCTCTGAAGCAAATATTATGTGGGTAGCGCGGCCAATGTCCACAATCTTGTTGTCTGCCACCCCACACAGAGAACAGGAACATGGATCACTCTGTAAGGCGCAATCAAACCCGCGAGCGGTTTCCCGACAACAACGGTTCACATTATTACATTGTTGGACCGACAGTCCAACAATTCCGAACAGGAGAAAAACAGCAAATTGCATTTTTACAATTCAACACGTAATAAAAGATACTCGGTGTGAAATGAAGACAAAGTGCGGTACTGATAAAATTTTTACCTTATATAGTTTAATTGTGACCCTCATAGCATTAAGGGTCAAAAACGATAATGAAAAATCGGGTGTAGCAATTAGTCCTATAATTGAAAAAAACCCAAAATTTCAAATCTTGAAATGAGCTGACCTATACATACTGACACAAAATGCGTCTTTAGGTCAACAGTTCATTGTATTAAGGGAGGTGTAGTAAATCCATGTTAAAATAAATTGAATCAGCACAATTATTTGTCAGTAGAAATCACTAATAAAAATTTATATAGAAAAGTAGAATTTAATTTGACCTATAAGATCAAAAAGGTTTCTAATCGGATTGATTTTATTGTAAATGCAATTACTTTTAATGGGTCAAACCTTTCCAAAAGAAGTTAACAAATACAAAGTCAGCAAATTTGTGCCCTTTTACCAGAGTCAAAACTTATCACCATCATGGAGTAATTCATTCTTACAATTCATCAAAGTACATCTAACACCTTTCACAATCTAACAAGTATTTTCATTCCATCAAGCCCTCCCCCATAGCAAAATATAAAATTTTTAAGTGTCGGAATGACAATCCACATGTCATCTACCTACCATTTTGCTTCGAAGAATGCGCGCTCAATAAAGTTCAATAGTTGAAGAGGGTTGACGTAAAACCCGACATTTTTCCGAAATAGTCCCCTCACCCCATAATTATTTTTTTCACTTATAAAATAGCATAGGTTTTTTTACTTTTTTTATTTTATACTTAATTTTAACATTTCTTTTATTTCAGATTTTTATTTGAGTCTTCTTGTAAACAGTTACAAATTCATAAGCCTCACCCCTCCCCTTTTTTGTAACTATTTGTTTACATAAAAAATATGATATTTTGAATAAATATTGTCAAAAACATACCTTGACATGGCATCCGTCTAAAGACTGTGGAGCTCTGCTGGTGGACAATTATTTTCTCTGAAGCAAATATTCTGTGGGTAGCGCGGCCAATGTCCACAATCTTGCTGTCTGCCACCCCGCACAGAGAAAAACAGGAACATTGATCCCTCTTCAAGGCGCAACCAAACCCGCGAGCGGTTTCCCGACAACAACGGTTCACATTATTACATTGTTGGACCGACAGTCCAACAATTCCGAACAGGAGAAAAACAGCAAATTGCATTTTTACAATTCAACACGTAATAAAAGATACTCGGTGTGAAATGAAGTCAAAGTGCGGTACTGATAAAATTTTTACCTTTACTTATATAGTTTAATTGTGACCCTCATAACATTAGAGGGTCAAAAACGATAATGGAGAATCGGGTGTAGCAATTGATCCTATAATTGAAGAACTCCCAAAGTTTCAAAACTTGAAGAGAGCTGACCTATACATGATGACATAAAATGTGCCCTTTTTTTAGCAACAGTTCATTGTATTAAGTGAAGTGTAGTAAATCTGTGTTAAAATAAATTGAACTAGCACAATTATTTGTCAACCGAAATCACTAATACAAAAATATTGAATAAAAGTAGAAATTAACTTGACCCATTAGGTCAAAAAAGTTTCTAATGGAGCTGGTTTTATTGTAAATGCAATTACTTTTATTAGGTCAAACCTTTCCAAAAGAAGTGAAAAAATACAAAGTCAGCAGCTTTGTGTCCTTTTACCAGAGTCAAAGCATATCACATCCATGGGTTGATTCATTCTTACAAATAATTGCAAAAAAAAAGGGGGGGGGGGGGTGAGGGGTGATTTGCACTTCTCATTCAATAATGTCATCCTATTTAAAAAGTATTTCACTTATTCAGCATTTTCTTAAATATACGCAAAAAAATTTAAACTAATGTTACAAAACCCATTACCAATGTATCAAGTATTGTATTCAATTTTTGAAAACTATGCGCTTCTCTTTCAATTTTTGAAATCGATGTCATCTTAACAAAAAAAAATTTTTCTCGTCACGTTACACATCATTATAAGTACAATCTTATCAAACTTTGAAAGGGTTACGGTATCAATTTTATCTACACCCGTAGGATAATATACATATCATTACCTGTTTCAATACACTGTACCAGCTGCAAAGAACTCATTTTCTGCATCCAATCAGAAAAAGTAAAATAGTTTTTGGAGGGAAATTTAACATTTACAATGTATAACAAGACAGCGCTAATATCCAATCAGAAAATCTTACGCTGTACTAACTGCAAAGAATTTGTTTTCTGTATCCAATGAGTAGGAGTAAAATAGTTTTTTGGAGGGAAATTCAACATTCACAATATATAACAAAACCAAACCAATATCCAATCAGAAAAAACTTAAACAGTACAAAAAATTGGAGGGAAAATGCATCTCTTTTTTATAAAAATCAAATTAAATTTTAAGAAAATCACCTTGCAATCTTAAATCCAATAGGACAAGTTCATTTTTTTCACCAGATCTGAACAATTCAATTCACCCTCCAAAAAAAAATGGAAGTAATTATTATGTAAGTAGTTTTTTTTTACATCTATGCAGATTTTATTTTATTTATTTTTGTCTTTATTTATTCTTTTAAATTTATTTTTAATATACATTTCTTCATTTTTTTTAGAAATGACTTGACAGCTAATAACAGCATTACCATACAGGATACAGAAAATACCATGCATTTCACAGTCAGGTATGCGTTTTATTTAAAGCAAATGAAAAAAAGGATAATTTAATATAGAAGAAAATATTAAAAAAACTTTTTATATAAAACATTTTTTTTCTACCGAATGTTTTTCTTTGTTTAATTTTCACTAATTTTAAACACAAAATATAAACTTATGTAGCATTGACCCTCCTCTTTTTTATATAATTACAGTGACTCCAATCTCCCCTTAAAATCAACCAAAGAAGTAGGTACTTCTTGTGAAGGCCTAGAGCAATTCAGAAATAAAGAAACACAACATCAAGAAACAGAAGAAGAAGAAGAAGAAGAGCAAACGGTAGAACAAATGGAAATTGACATTGACGGTGTTATATTGGAGAGGATGGTTCATAGACAAGAAGAGTTAAAAGAAGAGAAAGAAGAAATTGAAAGACGCTTAACAGACTTACAGTCGAGAGTTGATAACATTGAACAAGAACTTGAGGATATCATGTATTTAATGGATTAACGGGAAATTTTCGCAGTGCTTGTATAGTTTGTAGAGTTACCTCTCTTTTCTCATCATTAAGTAATTTATCATGATTAAAAAACTTACCTTTTCCATTGATTCTAGATGTGAAATGAAAAATACCTATATCTCAAAAAAGAATTTTGCCTTATATATATACGTCTGTATTTATCATTTCTAAAAATATTCTTTGTAAAAAATACGTATAAGGTCATTATTATTTCATCACGTTTATGCAATACCATTCACTTATTTTTTCTTTAGACATTATAACAAATGATAGCAATTATGTTCTATATATAAAACCTATTATGTTTTTTTTTTAAATGTTATATAAAAAATATTGAACATAATTTTAATTTGTTTTCTTCTTAAAAAACATATAATTTCCGTTATTTTTTTCAATTTTCTTGCTTCCTACAGTTATTTATCACAAACTTAACTGATTAAGCATATGAAAAAATTAACTGTAGGTTGTCAAGAAAAAATCTTTCATTATACAGTACATTCGGTGGGAAAAAAAACCTTTTCACCTACTGTACTCGAATAATACTTTTCCTCTAATGCACACGTTTCATTGTATTAGAGACATCTTTTCGAAAAATTTGGTGGCCGTTAAAACGACCGTTGAAATATTTGAGCTTTAAAGAAGCTACTGTTCTTATCTCTTGTCTTCTTCTTCCTTCTTCTCCTTTACTTCTTCTTTCTATTCTACTTTTTCTTCTTCTTCTGCTGCTTCTTTTTCTTCTTTTTGGTCTTGTGGATTTTGTAAGTACTGTTCGTACTTATAATCAAACATATACACCAGTCTGCCATCAATGTCCCTTAACCTCCCAGCAGGATAGGGGTCCATTGCTATTTCCCAATCCCAGTCTTCATGCTCAGGGATTGGTAAAGCAGTATCCAGCCCGTTTACCGCAGCCGAAGGAGTTGAATCGTTTGGTGTTAAGGGCATTTTGAAAAATGATAAAAAATTGAACTACTCTTTAAAATATACCCTAAACTTTTTTTAATATACACCCTTTTTTAATGTTCATGTGCGCATGCTATATCACCTCATTTTTTCATGTAATTTTTTTTATTAAAATATCTCTCTCTGTGCACAGGTAAGTATACCTTATTTTCACTGTTTGTTCAAAATAGGTCATCCAAATCGATCTATTTTTTCTAAATAAAATTCACGTATTGCTTAATATCATCTATTTTACGTTATCGATACTACAGCGCATGCTCTCAAACCATAGAATCATCTTATGGTTTCGTCATAACCTAAAACCTCCTACTTTTTTTACGCATGCTCACTAAATCTGTATATTAAACCTCCCTTTCTAAAAGCAACCAATGAGAACACGACCTCTATAAATTTACTGTTCTAAAAAGTCCCCCTCTATAGGGCCTCAATAGTAACTACGTCATCACCTCTATATCCAGTCCACCAATGAGAACACGACGTCTATATTGCTACCTTTTCTAAAAATAGTGATGAAAAATCACCTCTATAATACAACCTCTCTAAAACAACCAATCAGAAACGACCTCTATAAATACACTGTGCTTAAAATACCCTCTAGGAGGCCCTATCCATTATGTCATCGCCTAAAACCTCACCTCTATAAGGGCCTACATGCTGCTAACACAATAGTTTTTTTTTTTAAATGAACATGGATTTATACTGGTGATTGGTGAAAAAGGAAAAACTGAAAAGTGGTGTTAAATATCTGGTACATGTTCTGTATATTTTATTCAATACATATTTGATAAATAATTGAACATAATGTTCATAACTTACTAGTTACTATACGTACTGAATAGTAATAACACTGTTATGTAACAGTTATGGTGTAAAAGCTGAATGTCTATATTAAATTACATACGTGTATTGACTAATTGTGTTATTTATCTAGAAAAAAAATCTATCAAGCTGAAGGATAACTTCGTTTTTGAATTGATATAAATGATAATAGAAGTTTAAAACACAAGTACATTTGTGGCAAGAATTTATTAAAGTTTATTTTGCAAATGCCTATGTTAGTTTTATTAGCTTGAATATAATAAGTACATGCGATAACTAAATTTAGGAACATGAACATCTCCGATTAATTTCGATTATGAATCGAAATGGTGTTTCCGATTCAATTCGATAATCGATAGTATTTTCTGTCCGATTCTGAAACACTATTATTAAATTATAATAAATAAACCTGTTGGGTAAGAAAAAACTGTGTGTATATATATATATATATATATATATATATATATATATATAATCCACTGTAATGAGAAAATTAGGTGAATTTTCATTAATATAAAATTAGGCGAATTATCTTATTTTATATAATGTAAAAGTAACAAAAAAACAAAAACAAGAATAACTTGCACTCTATAATGTATTTGCAACATTTGGGGACCAGACTGTTGTATCAGTCTCCCTGACAACATTGGTGGGCAGCACTGATGTATCAATCTCCCTGATAACAGTGGTTGACCAGTCTGTGGTATGTGTCTCCCTGACAACATTGGTGGGCCGCACTGAGGTATCAGTCTCCCTGACAACAGTGGTGGACTGGTCTGTGGTATTTGCCTCCCTGACAACATTCGTGGGCCGCACTGAGGTATCAGTCTCCCTGACAACAGTGGTGGACCGGTCTGTGGTATGTGTCTCCCTGACAACAGTGGTGGGCAGCACTGAGGTATCAGTCTCCCTGACAACAGAGGTGGATCTGTCTGTGGTATCAGTCTCCCTGACAACAGTGGTGGACTGGACTGTGGTATGTGTCTCCCTCACAACAGTAAGGGGGTTGGACTGTGGTATGTGTCTCCCTAACAAGAGTCAGGGGGTTGGACTGTGGTATGTGTCTCCCTGACAACAGTCAGGGGGTTGGACTGTGGTATGTGTCTCCCTAACAAGAGTCAGGGGGTTGGACTGTGGTATGTGTCTCCCTGACAACAGTCAGGGGGTTGGACTGTGGTATGTGTCTCCCTGACAAGAGTGAGAAGGTTGGACTGTGGTAACAGTGCCACTGACAACAGTTGGGGATGGGACTGTGGTACCCTCAGGGTAGTTGAACCTGTAAATGATTATGTAAAGTTATGTTATTGATAGACAACTGAGTTCATTATATATATATATATATATATATATATATATATATTACATGAGTTGGAATCAATACATGACAGTTATCTTTCTTTTGAACAACAAGCCATCTAAGGTTGAATATATATTAAATATATAATGGTAGAGACCCTATACATTGACATAAAGCTTGATGGAAACATTAATTTGGAAAAAAAGCGTCAAAATGTAAAAAATTGAGAATTTTATAACAGTGTATCAGAAATTTATAATTTCAAAAGTAAAGAACCTTTACAAGTTTATTTCTTTAGCTTTCATCATCTTAAATGTGTCTATAAAAGTACATGTATTTTCGGACAGCTTCTAAAAATAGCTTGAGTTGTCTTTGTTCAATTTTTTACAGTAGTATTTACTGTTGTGAGACATACATGTAGCTTCCCTCAAAATGACTCTACTTTCGATTTATTACCGGAAGTAAAAGTTTAGATAACTCGTACAACGTTTTCATGGTTCTCTTCTTTCGCTATATTACCGGAAGAAGTTTAGACAACTCGTACAACGTTTCAACTTTCAGAATAAGAATATTACGATATCGATAATTCGGGTTTTTTTTTTAAATATATGCATAATCGCCAGAGTTTTTTTGCACGTAAGCCAATCTATTTCTAGATGAGGTCTCGATAGGAGGTCCACGGACGGATATAGACGCCTCGAGGCTCAATCCCCCTTTGCAAATTAAAATAATGAATAAACTAACCATAGCATGGCGTTTCAAATCTCCTTGCCAGACTCTCAAGTTACTGGGGGTATATTTTCTGTGTACAGGATTGTACGAAAACCGTCCGAATTACAGCGCTCGGGGTAAACACCCACACACATGGTTTTCGCGTTCCAGTGCAGTCTGCCACCCCGTCGTTGTTAGACATGCAGATTGCACAATGCAGATATAAAGCATCGATTTGAATGAATAAACACCAGATGGTTAGGTACCACAAACGCGTTTTTTTGAAAATGTCCACCATGATGGTGAGACCAGTATCTAGAGCCCGGTAAAAGTTCCCGCCGCACGTTCAGAATCTCCGTAACATGACTTGGTAAATTTGAATATCATTGGGTGTAGGGTATAATGCACCAATGTAGACTTTATTCCCTTGGTTGGTTTCCTGGGGTTGCTGGGAGAATATCCCATTACTGTGACATCAGTGGGGGCACTTCCGCCGATCTTCTCCCCTAAAATTGTGAATAAATAGTCTATACATGTACATAATCAAATCTTACACAAATTGATTTAAAATATTTATATCCATATTAAGATAGTGCATGTTACATGTAGGTATATACTTTTATTTATATATTATTTTTTAATTATTTCAACAATTGTTTTTGAAAGGGGGAGGGGTGCAGATCTAGGTAATAATAAATTGTATATACCTCTCGGAATATGCCAAGTTTGAGGCAAGGATGTCTTGGCAATATCTGTGGGAACCGCCTTAAGGTTGGACGCTTTCATGTGGGCTAAAGAATAAAGAAGGCCCACAATGTGTCCACATGATCCCGAGGTACCAATGGCACAGGAGCATTTGCTGTCTTCCCTTCCAAATACTGGCCCCTTCTTTATTACTACCTGTGAATCATATCATATATATTATTGTCAAAGTTTGAAAAAATAATTGTATTTTTGCTAGTTAGAAATGACAAAAACTTATAAAGCAGTTTTTTCCTACTGTTACTGTTTAAAATATACAGATATGCTTACTTAAATTTGAAACTGTATATATTTAATGATGTTAATTATAAAAACCTCCAAATCATGAGGGGTCTCATTCTTTTTTTTGAGATCTGAAAAACTTCGCTCTTACAAGACACCCATCAGTACCATCCAAAGCGTACAATTTTTGGTTGGAAATGGTTTATTTAGGCTGTCTTTAAATTGACCTGTGGTTTTCATTAAAAAAATTATAAATTACTAGGCTTATATGTAGTAGTACTTGAGAAATAATAAGCACTGATAGTATTGCATAAGCAACCAATTTTTTTCAGACTAGGAGCGTAAGGATAAGACAGCATCTCCAGATTATTTAAAAAATATTGTTAGAGGTGCCAAGTGATTTCAGGTAGGGTAAAAACAAACAAAAAACAAGGAGAAAAAATAAACGAAAAAAACCACTGAGTTTTAGCAGTAAGGGACTCAGGCATATGACAACTCTTATGCAGGAAACATCAAGAGGTTCAAGAGAACCTGCTTCCTCCTCTGCTGCTAAATATTATGTAAAAGGGAATGCCACTGCACTGCAGGAGCTGAAAGGGTCGGTGTTTCAGTTTTAATAGTTTGATCATTTTTTAGAGTTGAACTACTTTCTTTATAGGAGTGGGAGGGGGATGAAATAAAGCTTCTATTGGATGTTATATTATACTAGCATTTGTATTAACTTACCATCATCTATTGCTTTTCCGTCATCTTTTACCAGAATATCTAAAATAAGAAAACCTTATAAACAACAAGTGTATATAGACAACCATTCTGAGATCTTACACAAGCAGTACAAGTACACTACTGGTACCCCCAATTTTGAAACAATTTTCATTTTGTGTGCAGAACAGGTCGAGAACATTCTGTAAAGACTGTATTTGGATAAAGTCAAAACTGGGCAAATCCATTTGCAAGTGTTGAAGGGTGAGAAAAAAATAATAACCCTCTAGAAGTAAATTCTTGAGAAAATAACCAACCTTCGAACTGAATTTCTGACAAGTCTTGACCAGCAAATTGTCCAGCCATATTAATCTCCTGTAAAAGTAGAAGTTTTGCTATTTATACCCTTTCAATGAGACCAGAAGTGGCTCTATAATGAGTCTCGTGCACTTTGCTTGTGTGTCCTAATTGATTACACAATCATTTCAGCTGATGCTCCTTCAAACCAATAACCTACCAAAAAAAATGGTGCGTCAAAAGAACAGTTGCGAATCATTTGTTTTGTGCTTCCCATGTTAATATTTAAAATAAAAAGATCTAAAGTGTTTGCATTACATCAAAAATCTGCCGAGATATATAGACGAAAATGTGTACAATACAATACAATGTCCATCTCATTATAACTGGATCCTAAAGCAAAATTTTTGAACAGAAAAAAAATATTAATTTATTGAAAATTAGAGTAAATCAAATTTTAACAAACAACAATTGTGTAACACTTTAGTAATTAATGAACAACTTTGTTCTTATAGGCAGATGATTTCAAATACTTTTTGTTTGTTAAAAATGATTACAATACAAAGAAACAAAATTATATTTATCTCACTTAAACATTAAATTTTTTTAATACTTTAAATGTATTATATTTAGCGTGTACGATATTTGGAGGAATATGATGTTTCAACAAGTTAGCGTGGATTTGATTTAGCACAGGTCTGAATGTACCTGTTTATCGACTTATATATTTTATATCTGGCGATGTATTTGATTTAGTGGACGCCGTTTTTCGCCCAAAAAAAGCTAGAATAGAATACACAGTCAAATGTAATACGTTTACAGTATTAAACCAACATTTTCATAGATAATTTTGTGCAACCACTGGCTATCTCTGAACAAAGCTGCGTTGCATAGACAAACAAGAGGCCAGTTGGCCTTAACGCTCACCTGAGTAGCATATAACCCATGTACATACTTGTCGAGGAGTCTCATATATGCATTTAATTAATAAGGTTTCATTCTGGAGTCTCATATATGCATTTAATTAATAAGGTTTCATTCTGGAGTAGAAGAATTATAACTTGGTAATGACGACCACCTCCTTGCCTCAAATCTTTCAAAAAGAACTATGAAACATATCATTTTGGCGAAAAACTTAAAGATCTGGTCTACAAAATCATGAATTCAGTTTTCCTTTCAGGTGTGTGGGAGTAAAGAAGATAATTTTTAACATTATATGCATGAACACCTATACATCTATTTTAGCCCTGCCCTAGAGTCAAAACCCATATTCCAGGGGACATGAAAATTACAATTTCAGTAGAGGACTTCCTGGTAAACATAATTATAAGTCAGTTTTTCATACAGATAAGGGAGAATAGAGAAGAAAATTTTTAAACATTATATACATTAATACTATATTGCCATGTTGCCCCCCTCCCACTTCATGTCCTGAACCCCTGATCTAGGGGCCATGAATTTCACAATTTAGGTAGAGGAGTGAGTTGACATCATAACCATGTGTTCAGTTTGTTTTTTGCCCACATGTGTGGGAGTAGAGAAGAAGATTTTTTTAAGATTTAAAACATTTTTACAATATGGCCATATTGGCCCAACCCTAAAGCCTGAACTCCTGACCCAGAGGTCATGAATTTCACAATTTTGGTAGAGTGCCTTATGGACATCATAACCAGGCATTTAGTTTTTAACCCTTTGTGTTGGGTTTGATAAAAAAAAAATCAGAACTTCGTCTCTGTAACCTCAAATAAAATAAAAACGATCGAGCGTTTTGCTTGTGAATGAATAAAATTAGAGATAATAAATGATTTTTGTTTAAATATGAAGATATAAGCCTAATTTTTAAAGGATATACGTTAAAAGTTGGGAATAGGAAAATTCCGGGTCATTGTTAATCTTGAAAACAATCGGTCAATCTTAACTTCTATCGGAGAAAACAAATTCAATAACATATATAATTAAGAGAAAATATTATTTTGATAAAAATGTAAAAGATTAATTTAGTTAATGTACAATAAAAACTAGAGGTTCTGTGAGATATCCCCCGCTTAGATAAAAATCATTATGCGTGTATTTTTCCACATATAGAAAATATTGGATGAATCTATTTCACCGTCCATTTTCTATAAATAACAACTGCTCTATTATTTTTAAAACTGTTGGTCATACAATGTAAGCAATATTTGTAAGAAGTAAGAACATTCAATGCTTCTCCATATTAAGGTAATGACCGGACACAAATTTTGCACTATTTCTGCCAGTGACTTTGACCTTTCCCCAAATGACTTTTGGTCAAGGTCATGACACACCCTTTCGTCAAAAGCAATATTTGTGTGAAGTTAGAACATTAAATGCTTCTCCATAAGAAAGAAAATGACCGGACACAAATTTTGCACTATTTTTCTCAACAACCTTGACCTTGCCCAAATGACCTTTGATCAAGGTCATGACACGCCCTTAGGTCATAAGCAATTTTTGTGTAAATTAAGAACTTCCAATGTTTCTCCAAAGGAAAGATATGGACCGGACACAAATTTTTGCACTTTTTCTGCCAGTGACCTTGACCTTCCCCGAATGACCTTGGGTCAAGGTCATGGCCCACCCATAGATCATAAGCAATCTTTATGGGAAGTAAGAACTTCCATTAACAATACGTATGAAAGATATGGACTGGACACGAACTTTCGTATTTTTTCTGCCAGTGACCCTGACCTTGCTTAAATGACCTTAGGTCAAGGTCATGACACATCCTTAGGTCATAAGCAATCTTTGTGTGAAGTAAGAACTTCCAATAACTCTCCATAAGAAAGATATGGACCGGACACGATTGCACAGACAGTCGGACGGACAGACGGACAAGGTGATTCCTATATACCCCCCGGGGGGGGGGGGGGGGGGGGGGTATAAAAAGAAGAAAAGCAAAAACATGGACCTTCCTAACATTGAACTTAACCTTGCGTATTTCTTCCGGTGAAAACGAAAGCTGCTGGTTTTTCTATCGTTTATCAGTGTTCATTCGCAATATCCTCGCTAAAAAGATAACTTCAAAGTGATTTATTGTTTTGGAATACTGTTTGTACATGTGATTGTTTCATTTTACTGTAAGTATGGCATGTGCCTTTAGGATAATCATAAACATTATCGCGCGAGACATCAGGGAGAAAACTCAATTTATTTATATGTTACCAATATTTTAAAATAAAGGTTTAATTAGAACTCTCTGATCTCTTTCATTATTTTTTGTACTATTTTAATTGAGAAGCTGTTATTTATGACAATATTTGTTAAATTTAGTATGAACACAGCAAAAATGTTGAAAGTGTTGCTACTCTAATGTTGCTATACATACGTAAATACTTCTGAACGTGCTGAGCAGAAGATAATTTAATTAACTTAATTAACAAAGAATTTCGATTTAGAAGACTTTTTGAATGAGTTTGCAGCAGATGAGGACAGTGATTTTGAATTTGAGGGTTTTAATGTAGATGACATTACAGTGAGTAGGCAAACAGAAAACTTTATAGATGCAGACAATTGGGTAGCAGGAGACAGGGAGCCCCCATCCCTTGACTATACTAAAACTCCTGGATTGAAACAAACAATTCACAACAAAGGATCACCTCAACAATATTTTGAGCTATTTTTAATGACGATGATTTTGAATTTCTTGCGCAACAGACCAATCTGTATGCACAACAGTTCTTCAAATCTGCTCAATTGTAACCATGCAGTATGTTTCATGAATGGCATGAAACAAATCCCTCAGAAATGAAGCAATTTATGTCACTCCTCATGCTGATGGGACTTGTCCATCAGCTAGACATCAAGGAGTACTGGACAACCGATCCGCTGACTACAATATCATTTTTTCCAAGCGTCATGCCAAGGGACAGGTTTTTGTCATTGATGACTTTCTTGCATCTAAATGACAATTCAGAAATGAGGGCTATGATCCTCTCTTTAAACTTGGTCCCTTGTATCAAAATATTTTGGACAGGTAAAATAATGTTGCATGTAAAAAGTCTGATGATACAAAACTTTATTTATTATACCAACCAGAAATGAAAAATTTCGGATGTTTAAGAATCACCTTGTCTATATGTCTCTATATTTCTTTAATATATATTTTTTATATATATCTTTTAAATATATATAATTCATCACTTAAAATTATGATGTACAATATGCAGCTTATGATACCTAATATCAAAACCTCCTCGGCTCAGTTTCAAGACTCCATAAACATTAACATAGTTACAGTTAAACTTATCTCAAGCACTGATATCTCGAATACAATGGATTTGTCGAAGTGATTTGTAAGTCCCAACTACTTATTTTTTTAAGTATTCTACTCTCAATATCTTGAAGTACTTTCAAATTGATATCTCGAAATTTTGAAACAGTCCTATCTAGTTAGAGATAACGAAGTTTGACTGTATTATATCAATCATAATGATCTACTATTCTGAATACTGACCTCACCTTTATCTACAATAATTCATAAAGTGCAGGATTCGGTTGCACGAACGTCAGTTAAATTTAACTAGCCGTTAACGTGACGTTAAAATTAACGGCGAGTTAAACGGGTTGCTAAAAAGTGAACAAGCTGTTATAGGTTAGTTATGTATCTAATTTAACTTACAGATTTAACGCAGGTCACATAGGTACTTTAAATATTTAACTGAGCATTAAAATCAAAATGGCGAACTTGTTGTTGTTTGGTAATTTGTTTGCTGGAAGAAAAGAGTGTATACAGGCAGAGAATAGAGATGAACGATTTAAGTGACGATCAACTCCGATCCAGGTTTCGTTTCAAACGAGAATCAATTATATTTATCGCAAACCGCTGCGTGATGACCTACAAAGAGCTACTAAAAGAAGCCAGTCAATTGCCGTTGAAACGCAGGTATGTCATACGGGTATATCTATTTCTTTTTCATAACATGTTACATGTTTACGAAATACCCCCTCCCCTCTCTCTCTTTCTCTCATTGAATTAAAAAAGTACAAACTGTATGTCTTAAAAATTGTTTTAGAGAGCTACAAGCAATGCAATATGTGTATAGTACATTTCTTCTAAACACACACACACACACACACATATATATATATATATATATATATATATATATATATATATATATATATATATATATATATATATATATAGGATGTATTTGCATGTATGTATGCTATTTTGTTTTACTTTTTTCTGCCCTTTATTTTTTTCACGGGATCCTGATATTATACGTTTTCTCAAAATTTCAAAACCATGTAAATATAAGGTAGAAATTTATACCATTTACCTGATAGATAGAGGGTGTTCATTTTTATTACTAGAAAAATACATATAACGCCTGTGCATTTTTACTATAAATTTTTTGTAATATTCTGAAATCTCCTGGAAAAAAGTTGTATAAAATATTGATATAAAAACGTGATAAGTAATGTTTATGTACATGTGTTATGCCGATCATTAAAAATCAAAATAATGAAGTATGAACGGGAATTGATATTAACGATTAGTAATCATGTTAAACTCCTCCACGATATGTAAGTTCGCATGGCAAACTGTTCGAGTAGTTTCTTAGATGTACTTGAATAAGTACGCTAATTTTTTTCTTATATGAAAATTGGGCTTTTCGAACTACAGACGGAAAACCTCATATGAATCATGTTGTGTTCTATATATTTTTATTAACTGATTTCTTATGATTGTTTATCAACCATAGTATTGCATTCTACTAGCTTTAGTTGAACACGAAACGAAAAAAATAAATAAAATCTACACACAATGAAATGTAACGGTGGCTGGGCGGTCAACAAATTAAGAACTATCAAAATTTACCTAAATTTACAGATTTTGACTATTGTTGTGTAAAGAAATTATCCGTATAATTCACATTTTAAAGTAGTGTATTTCCCTATATTTTTTATAGAGTTCTTCTTTAACTGGCCACGACCATCGAGTCCTCTTAAATCACAGACACTTGGGGCATGCCCCCCCCCCCTTTCAATTGATTTTAAATTTTAAAAAAATGAGCTGTAACACACTTTTTTCTTGTTTAATTTTCCCCAATATGCGTAATATATCACGGATTATGCAGTCCATTCGTCTCTAAAAATTATTTTTAAAAATCGTATTTCTCGACTGACAATAATAAAAAGATCTGCGGTAAAATTTCAGATATATAATTGGTAGTGTCTTTCCACAAATTTATTTAAAAATTAAATTTGTTGTTATGACTAGTCTAACAATGTAATGTGCGGAAACTTAACACATCGATCTTAAATTTTGGAGTTTGTAAAGTTTTTTCTACAAAAGCATAGTTTTATTCTGTGTGAAGAAATATTACCATGATCATCTTACAGGTGATGCTTGCACTTCGTTTCTTTCTTTGCTTCTGGGAGTTTTATGGAAGTGATAGGGGACACCATGGGCTATGATAAAAGTACGGTGAGCCGAGCCGTGAAAAACGTAACAAATGCACTGCTTACCAAGAAAGACCAATTTTTTAAAATGGCCTACGCAAGAGGAAATTAAAAAATCAAAGGAGAACTTCTATTTGCGTGGTGGGTTCCCGGGTGTCTTTGGGTGTATCGATGGTACACATGTGAGAATACAAGCACCATCAGACAACAAACCAACTTACGTGAACAGGAAAGGATGGCACTCCATAAATGTGCAAGCAATCTGCTCTCATGACGGTGTGTTAATTTGAGTGTACACTGCATGAAATTTATATTCATTTTGTCATAAATAAATCTTATTTAACGAAAATTTAAGACAACAAGATGTGTGTAGAATAGTAATTCACTTTAAAATATAATATTTTGATTATAGTCTAGTATATATTTCCAATAATTACTGAAGCTTAATTCTGAACTGTTTTTAAGGAAACAATATTATATGGAAAAAGTCAGTATATTATGATATGACTTTGTAAGATATTAGATTGTGTTTTTTCTCCTTTAGGGAAATTCAATAATGTTGATGCCCACTGGCCTGGTAGTACGCATGACAGCCACATTTTTCGGGCGTCAGAAGTCAGCGCATACCTCGAAAATCATAATCGAGGTGTAGACGATGGGTATTTGCTAGGTGACAGCGGGTATGCTTGTTCAAGATTTCTGTTAACACCGTATCTTCATCCATCGAACGCCTCTCAGGAGGGCTATAACTCGGCCCATTGTCGCACGCGCAACACGATCAAGAGGGTGTTTGGTTGGTGGAAACGAAGATTTCATGTGTTGCATAATGAGATTAGAATGAAGCCCGCGAAAGTCTGTAGAATTCTACACAACATTGCACTGAGTTTAAAGGAAGAGATGGAGGATGGTAATCCTCAACAGGATAATGCCGCTGGGCAATAAAATTATCAAGGACCGGAGGATGACAGGGCAGTCAGGAACGTCATAACAAGAACATATTTCTAACGTAACAAATAAAAATAAAAACCTACAAACAGTTACATTTTAACACATGACCTGTGTACTTTTTTAATTCATATTTTTTTTACTCATCAGATAAAGCTTGCAATGCAAGCAAGGCATTTTTATTTTGCGCAAGATTTTGTTTTAAGAGCTCAATTTCATTGGTATACCTGGCATTCCGCAGCCTTAAGTTTTTAGTTTTAAGTTCTGACCGCTCAATGTCCTTCTGAATCTTCACATTCTTGAGTTCGATGTGTGTCTTTTGACAACATAAAACCTTAAATAAATGAAATCATTATTAAACCTGCTTAGAACATGCCGGTATTTATCTGTGTAGGAAACTATTCTGATATTCTTTGAATCCACCAATAAAATTGTTGATTCCTTTAATATTTTATGCAAGAATTTGATTTATTTTGTTACCTCATACTGCATTCTTTGCAATTCATCAATTGAAATTTTCTTTCGTTTCTTGGGTCGAGAATCCGATACTGAGGGTTCATTTAAAGTGCAGGCCTTGGTCCCCAACTCTGATTCCTTTTCCGCATTGTGCATAGAAGGAAGTATTACAATTTGATTGGTATTGCTATTAAATACAAAAAGGAAACAGATGGAGCAAACTAAAAATGTTTCAATTTTTTTTAAACGTACGATATCATAAGAAAATATCATAATATATATCAAAACATTAAAAAATCATTTTTTTCCATCAACTATAATCATTTGTATGTATTTTATATAAGGGGTTTAATTTTGTCAAATCTGCACAATTCATCTTTTACAATCAATTAATGAAGAACGTTTTGATTCTTTGTGCCAAACAATATATTTTTTCAACAAAAAATTCCAATAATGTGAAATGAAAAATAGTAAATAAAAAAATCGTGAAACACACTCGAAATTTTCGACTTCAGGAACGGCTTCCACAGCTTCGGTTTCAGTTGCCTGCGGACTTTCTTCGTATTCCACAGAGGAAGAGGTACCGGAAGCATCTAACTCAGCATCTTCTAAAACTACTACAGAAAGAAGTTTATAAAATTATAATAATAGAGTAATGCTACAACTTTCAGAGTAAGGAAAAAACTGTTCATAATATAATCAGACATAACCCTTAATATTATACAAAATATAAAACACTTTATTTAACTTTTTAAACTTTTTTAAGTTGATTGTAGGTGACTGTAAGTGATTAATTTTCAAACACAGTTACCGATTGATAAAATTGATAAATAAATTGAAAAAAAACTGATAAAAGATTTTGCAGGCACCTAGCATCGGGGAGGGGGGGGGGGGGGCGCTACATTTTTGCGCAGCAAAGATTTTTCTTAAATTTTCATACAAAAAAACCTGAATTAACAGGGAGTCCCCCCCCCCCCCCCCCATTTTTATGGGACCATGTAAAATATTGAAATGATAATAAAAAAATACACAGCAAAATTGAAGATAAAGGTAACCTTGCCCCCCCCCCCCCCCCCCCTTTCCACGGATATGGGTTTTCAGGATTTTGTAAAGTAATCTTTTTTCCTTTTTTTGTTTGGTTTTCAAGATTTTTTGGATTAGTTCCCCCCACACACACACGTCTTTCAAAAACGATGATACGTGTGTTTTTACTTTAAATGAAGGCTGAAAAAAGAATAATGCATAATGTATTAAATATAAAAACAACCTATTTTGCAACCCAATATTGACGTCATTTTCTTAAATGAAGTAGAGGGGGGGGGGGGGGTAACCCAGATGGTTTTATTGAATGGTGCGTGATGTGAGTATCAACCTTTGTATGTAAAAGAAACGTAATGTATGTATAGAAAGTATTATAGTTTTTAGGTGATTTAATGAAGGATATGTTGGATTGACATTTGTGAAATCCAAACTTTAAATAACAAGGCATAGATTATGTTATTGCTTGTTATAACGTTAGGTGTTTTTGCACAGAAAAGAGAATGTGGACACGATAGCTTTGAATATCATTGTGGTGAAAGAAACATGTTACAGTATATAACTATCATCCTTGTACAAGTACGTAATATAAGGTAAGTAAGGGTATATGTATTAATCACAAGTTTTAAGCATGTCTGCATTCAGGGAATCCCCTGTAATTTCAATGTGTACCCATAATTGACGTCATCAATTGTGAGGTGTTTGTCAGACGTAAACAAACCATACAATCTCAGTCATCGGTAACATTTTCCAGTAAAATTGATAATTGTTTTATTTCAATGATTTGTATTATGTTATCGGTCAAAAACCCACATTGTGTCATATCTGTTGTGACGGGCATTGAGGACTCGAAGCCCCCAACATTGCCGCTGAAATTAGGTCGATCTTTCATCATATCGATGATTTTCTCTTCAGCCGCGGTTGGGGGCTTTGGTGGAGGGCCTCCGCCAGTGAGTTTAGCCTGTTTCCGTGCAACGCTGAAACTTTTCTTGGCACTTTGCTGTAAGTTACCCCACTTGAATTTTACCCGGTCAACCGTGCGCCGCTGAATACCCACTGCATTTATTATTTCGGTCACCTCTGCCCATTTTGCATTCTTCCGCGAATTAGTAATTAAATTGCTTTGCTTTGCCTTCAAAACATCTTCATTTTTCTCAAAATATTCAGTCAAAATACTGATTTATGACAGTGACCAATTACTGCTTCTGTCTCGCTTAGTCGCCATTGTCACTGTCAGACGGTAGGGTAAACGCTCGTGCAGACGGCTTTAACGATGAGTTAACTAAGTTCGCTCTGTTAAATCCTAGTTAGCTAATAGACACCTAACATATTTCGAGCAACCCAAAATTAACTCTTAGTTATGTAACTTGCCATTAAAAAATTAACAGCTAGTTACGGTTTTAACTAAGAGTTATTTTAACTGACGTTCGTGCAACCTTTTAAGGATAAAATGAATTTCAGATCCATCTTGAGAACAGAGGGGAGGTGAAAGTGCTTTCAAATGGCCCCCTTAGTGTTACTAAATACCAGGATGCTAAACCTGTTTACCTAATAAGCAATGTAGAAAAATCAACCTTGGTGACCACAGGAAAGAGAAATCACAGAAATGAGGAGGAAGTGAAGCCACTTGTGGTTCACAGATACTGTGGTTTTATTAATATTCAAGGGTATCAATTTTCGTGGAAAAATTAAAAATCACAGTTTCAAGGAGAGGTAAATTCGTGGCCAATGACCCTTCAATACGAAATATTAATAGAAATTGCACTTCGATGAACATTTAATTTCGTGGATCAACTAAACAACGAAATCCACGAAAATTGGTATTCAACGAATATTGATGAAACCACAGTATAACAGCAACATGGGAGCAGTGGACAGGCTTGATATGGTTGTATCGGCTTCAAAGCTGACTGTCAAAACTTTGAAATGGTGGTAAAAAGTCTTTTTTCACATTTTGACACTCATAGTTTCAAATGCATATGTCCTTTACATGGACAACTGTGAAGATCAGACTCCCCTAAACCACAGGCTGTTTCGTCGAAGACTGATCCATGAGCTTCTCAGCAACTCTGGTGGTAATGTTTAATGCATTGAAATGCACAAACAATATAATAATAATAATTTTATTGGTAACTGTATGATACCTTTATCATACATACTTGGCCATTTATTCAAGTTACAAAAGATGTGCTTTGGTCACAAAGTAACTTTAAAAATATTATTTAAAGAGTTCCACGTCCCTGGAGACGGTTAGTGGTCGCCACTTTTTAAGAAAAATTGTTGCAACCAAGACTGTCTGCAGACTCTGTATTGTATGCAGCAAAGCGTGCAGACAAGCTGAAGGGAGAAAAGGCCAGGACGGCAGACATCGTACGAATGTAGCCAATGCAATGTGGCATTGTGCAAAGAGCCATGCTTCGAGATTTACCACACCAAGCAGGACTATGTAACCATGTTACTAAGTTTTTGGCAGCATTGAACTTCTTTCACAAAGGGTGTACACCACACATCCATTTTGGATCTTGAAAGTTTCACATTTCTGGCCTTCTCACATGCTGCCCGAAGTTCTTGTTCGTTGCTCAAGACGAGAACTGACTGTGATCCACAGCTCGATTTATTTTCTTCGTTATTTCCCACCAATTGTTCTGGTCGCTGTTTGGCACTGCTGCTTTCTTTCTCGTTTCCCCTGCACCTTGGAAGAGAATCCTCAGTGATCTACCATCAGCCTGTCAAAACGAAAAACGTATAAAATCATTTCTTATGAAACAGACATATATCCCACTACAAAGCTAGGACCAAAAGAAAAATGTTTGTTTGGAACCTGCCTCAATGAAATACTCCTGGTGATAAAATTCCAAATAAAGCAAAAAGTAGAGAACTTTTTTAATATGATTATTATATGGTAATTATGATTTTTAGGCATTTAAAAAAAAAAAAACTAAAATAAACAAGAGGCCCATGGGCCACATCGCTCACCTGAGGAACAATAGGTATGATAAAAACAGCTTAATTGAGTCATTTTACAAACCATCTGGATAATGTGCACTAAAACATGTCGATACTGTACAAATAAAATCCATTTTCCCCCTGAATATTCATATTTTTATAATCATTAGTCCCTAAGGATGAATTTATAGTCATATCACAAGTTGGGTATTGCAGTTCTCAAGAAGATCCTTAACAATTGTTTATATATGGGATATATACCTACATCAAACTCTAAACATGCAAGTCCAAATAATTGTCCTGTGACCAAAGTCTTAACAATTCTCAAAATGATCCTTAACAATTGTTTATATATGGGATATAAACCTATATCAAACTCTAAACCTGTAAGTCCAAATAATTGTCCTGGGACCAAAGTTATAATATATAATTATATATTTATTAACCATATTGAATAACAAAGCATTAAATGGTAAATATTTTTATATTTTATTACAGAACCCCTTTGAAAATCTTAACATGATCAACAATTTCAATATATTTATAACAATGCATATGCATGATGTTCTTTTCTATGAGCCACTCGTGTATTACTAATACTATCAACAAAATGTAAATTAAGACATACATGAAACTCTATAAAAAGTTCAAATCTTTATTACTTCAGTCTTTTGAGGTCATTCTAAAAAAAATTCTGAATGGTCTCCCATTTTCTTTTCCATAATATTCCTGCGGCCTTTCTGTTGCTTTCAATAAGTCGTAGGCACATTTTCATACCAGGAAATTTTTGGATATGTAACAGTCAGAGAGATATTCCTTGACTTCTTTTTCTTCCTGTTTGGGCCATTTTACTCTTGTTGCTATATAAAATATATACAGGTAATATAAAAACATGTATACATTGACATTAAAGCAAAGTCCTAGAAAATGGCTATGGAGTATCATTTTTGTGCTAGAGCCAATACTTGTAATGTCATAAGTGATTTGATAACAACTTTTTCCTGTACTTACTTAACGGCTTAAACAGATCGGGAACAATTACCTTATAGCAAGACAGTCTCGTTTAAGTGCGAATATTCTTTTTTACAGTAATAGAAAAAAATCCCATAAATAAGGGGTTTTAACATATTTTTTTTTAATACAATGTGTCTGTAAAACTCTGCCCTATTGTAAACTTCGTGGAAAAATATGCTTCTTTCAACAGACCTTCCTGACAAGAAATACCACTCCTTGTGAGAACAAAATGGTTTCTAACTCACGGAATTCAGACTCAACTGCATTGAACAATTTTTCAATTAAAACATTGTTTCAAAATATAGTTTACTATATTTGTAAATTTGTAATATCCAAATTCATTATACATGTAACCACCACATTTGTTAGGAATTTTACCAGGGAATCAACTTAAAATAAACTAAATACCACCGCTATACCTGGGATATTTCTATATCAATATTCTCACTATACAAGTTTTATGATTATACTTCCATGTTAGATACTGAAATCTGATTAGTTTAGACACAGTTTACAATCCGTTCTCTTACCTTCAGCGTTAGCAACACGCTTGGCAACGGACCGACAGTACGAATTGTTACATGCCCGTACGGTTCGCCGTTATATTCACGTCATTTCTATATAAAAGCAGTAAAAAAATCAAAGGCCTGAAGGGCCATAATTGCTTACGGGTTTGATATGACTATATTTACATGGATCGAGTATGATTCCCTCTATTTCTTACGGAAACTTTAGTTTATTTATAGCTCTATAGAAAGTAACTAGCTACATGTAATTCATAGATCTATAGAAACTAACAGGACCGACATCAACATGCCCCATTTGTTGATTGGTCGAACCTTAGTGACCGAAACAGACAGGATTGAAATATAGACGCCTCTTTTATCAATTGGTTGAAACCACCATTGCTTTTAGGAAAATCATAGACTGCATGAAATAATTATGATGATGTCAGACTCAAACTCTAATATGAGACAATTTGTTTCTTTTTTTTATCCAACGACTGAAGTACATTAACTGTAAATTCATTCAACGATATAGGACACAAAAACACTTAAAACCAACATGCTCTCAAATATCAGTATACCTTGTATTCCTAAGCACTATGAACTTGCGCGAGAGTTTGTGCACGGTGCGACGTTACAGCGCCACAGCCAGTGCGAAATCACTGCGCGTAAAAATAATATAACCAAACTAGAGCAGAGCTCGTGGCAAAGCCACGAGTAGGTCTTCCGTTGATGCTGCGAGATGAAAATTTATGTGATTTGGTGTCAAACGATTATAATGACTAATGACTAAAATTTCACTTCTGCTTTTGTTGTAAAAACGTGCTGTGAATGAAAACCTGTATAAAGACAGGAAGAAAATATTTTAGGAAAACTATTTGTCGAACACAGTTTGTGTAATTGTTTTGAAAACTCTTTAAGGCCCTGTCACACAAAGTTGCGTTCCCAGTGCGTGTTCACGGCGTTGTAAAATTAATGGAATCGCCGTAGGTTCGCAAGGAAAATTCAGAAAGGCGTTCTTACAGAGCTCCCAACTACGTTTCCACAGAGTTCTACTTGGCGATTGACTGCCCTTTAGCTGGGTATCCGCCGAGCGCTCATGACGTGCTAGGAATTTTTACCGCGCATCCTCAGCGTGCTCTGCGCGCTGACTGCGTGCACATGCGCTGTTGGAGACTTTACGGCGCTCTCATGGCGACCTTACTCCACTTCTACGGCGTGTTTATCGGAACGCAGAGCCACGGCGCGTACTTTGTGCATGTTCAAAGTACGCGCCGTCGCATGGCGTTCTAAAATGTTCTAGGCTAGGATATCCCACCGCGGCGAACGAAGATGCCGTTGAGTTGCTACGGCGCTGTAGAAGACTCTAGTTCGTTTACCATGGCGTTTTACATTATTCAATTACGCAGCGGGATCGCTGTGAGGACGCAGCTCCAGTGTGACAGGGGTTTAAACAATGATAAGTTTAATGGCGAGTTAAATTTTTCAGGGTAGCATGGATTGTTATATATTACACGTACTCATGATTCATGTAAGGAAATGTAAGTAAAAACGTGCATAAAAAAACACGTAACTTTTGTAAATAAATCTTTCTAAAATTTTTGAAGACTATGTGCAAGTTTGAATTTGTATTGTGCTGTCAAAATTTGGTAAATAGCCAAAATTGATGGCATCTATGAAAATTTATTCAGGGCTAATATTATTTGATAATACGAGTAGACTTGAACATTTAAAATAATAATCAGCTATCTAAGATCATCGGGGGAATTTATGAATAGGTGAGCGTCTAAATTTTACTCCTGATATACAGATACCGCTATGTAACGTAAAATTTAATAACATTATTTACAGAAATGAATATTACTTCTCCCTACGATGCAATAATATTCAAAATCCCTATTTTTAAGTCAGTTTTTTCTCCTTTATCGGATCAACAGTTATTCTCTCGGAGAGAGTTTACGTATTTTTTTTTTTTTAAAAAGGAGAAACTTCAATAAAAATAAGCGGAAAATAATGGTGTTGCGGTTTTTATTTTCAGTTAATTTAATTAAATGTGACAAAGGCGCATATTCGGTCGGATTTTTTGGTAACATGTACATTAAGTTAATTTGATACAAGTTCCATGTTTGTTTTTTGTGGGTTTTTTTTTTTGTTTTTATTTTTTTTTTTTTTTTGCTTTTCTCTGCTTTATCATAAAGATATATAAAAAAAACTACGTACATGTCACAAGCAATATTTGCCTTCTCTATTTATCTTGTATTTTAATAGATTGGGTAATCATTGTCAGGGGCGGATACATGATTTGTAGTAAGGGGGGGGGGGGGGGGCGTTGATAAAATTATTGAGGCAGGGGGTCTGGGGGCCGACTTGAGGCCCCCCGTGGGTCCCGGGCAAAGCCCTGGTGGGGGCCCAGGGGGCGAAGCCCCCGAAAGCTCCTGGGTTTTCGTGTATTTTGAAGGTAAAACCAGGCTCCAAATAGGGGTATTTTTTCAGTTATATACACTTTACACAAAAGCCTATTACATATATATATAACAATTTGACACATATTGTTACTTATACCTACGCAGCACAGTTAAGGCTGTCAATAAACTCCGCTCAGACAAAAAGTACGGGAAATGTGCATTATGACACAGTATATTACAAACCTCGAAAGTACTTATTAATCTATTTATTAGTAAAATTAACTTATACTAATCTTTTAATTAAAAACAACAAATGCTATTACTTACAATTTTGATGTCCGTTATATCGCACACACTGAAAAATAAGCGAGATGTCGTTCTCGCTGTACTACAAAATATGACGTCATATGCTTCAAAATGACGTCTCTTCCGAATCTCAGACCAGTGCCACACAAAGTGACTTGGGAAAATCTGCCCCAGTTTCGGCCGGTTGTTACGATAGAAATACGTATATAGTGTTTTTACACCTATATCATATGTGGGTTGCCCCGAACTTACCGATACATAGCTGACTTGGTCTGTATTGGAATACGGCTTGCTCTTGTCTAGGCTGTAGTCCAAAGTGATGGGGTCTTCACCACGGGCTCCCGCCAGGTGACGTCACAGCCCGTCATCATGGGTAACTCGTCCTCGGAGTAGTCGACAACCACTACACTCCCCTCCGTTTTCTTCGAAGGGACTCGGCCCACACTACCAGGGGGCCGGCTCCGTCCACACCACTAAGCTGGACTTACAACCAACACATCACCAGGGGGCGCGTAACGCCCATCCCAATCAATACTGGGATCAACATCCCAATCTATACTGGGATCAACAACCCTCACTTTTACGAGTTCAGAATATGGGCAGATGGGGCCATACAAGACATGATGGCCTCCGCCCAATAGAAAACGCCAACTAACCGTCCAGGAAACAGGGTCTGGGGGGGGACATAGGAGGGCGCGTACCTACCACTCCTCCAGGATCAAGATGTGGACCCGGCGGGCTCCAGCATACCCGCGAGGGTAGTCTACTGCTATGTACCCTCCTGTCGCAGTCCCAGGTGGCGGAACTCCGGAGAGAACTCTACTCCCCTCGCTCTTCCTGCAACCCAGGGGTCCCAGGGCTCCAAGGCGCCCACCAGCTCATCCTCGGACGAGGTCGGGTCTGGGCCATAGTCCTCCGGCTCCTCCTCGGGCGGGGTCGCTGCTTCGTCTTCTTCGGTCTCCTCCCGTCTGAAGCTCTCTCGAGGGGTAGTGGCTTCATCGTCCTCGGACTCCTCCTGTCTGAAGCTCTCTGGATGGGTCGTGGCTTCATCGTCCTCGGACTCCTCCAGGCAGATGCTCCCCAGGACTGGGGGATCAGGGGCATCCAAATCCTCATGGCAGGGAGCCGGGGGCGGGGGTGGCAAGAGCCCAAACATCCCGTACTGCGACAATGGGTGCCCGCTGACTGTCTCATTGCTCCATAGCTCCCGGTAGGCCCTCCTTAGGTTAGGGCCCAACCGGGAAACTAGATGTGCCTGTACTCTCTAATGTAACAGGAGAGCGGGATGTAGCCGACCGAACATGCCTCCATGGCCCGATTCACATCGGAGGGTACACCGGCGGCGGGCTCCTGGAACACTTAGCCTGTTGGGACGTCCCTCGCCAGGTCCTCTGGAGTGGCTCCTTCCCCCAGCAGGTGGTGAGCCATCCACATAAGCACGCGGTACCGGAGGCTGGCCCCCGCCTCAGGGGGCACGGACCTCCGGAACACTGGATGAAGGTGTGCCACTGTCACATGATTTCTCATGGTGCGGGTCCGCACCAGGCACCCCAGGAACGGGCAAGTCGAACTTGGCCCTCTCGAACCTCTCCTCCTCGCGGCCCCCGGTGGTGGGGGGGCCTGCGGGGCCTCTCCTTCATCGTAATCTCTGTAAAATAAAAAGAGCCTATTAATAGATATCCCCCCATACACGTCGGACACACGAACTGGTCCATGGTGGTGGCGTCCTCCGGCGAGACACCCACACACAAGCCGTGGTACCAGCAGTCGCACTGGTCACACTGGACCATTAGTTTTCCGTCATCAGGACGATGACAGAGGCAATAAAGCTCGGTATCTGTGGATGTTTCTGGTGACTTTTCTGTGGTATCAGAGGATGACTGGCTGGGCCTCGGGGGTCGGTCTCCTCCTCGATAGGGTTCCTCAGGAGTCTTACCCAGCTTCCGAGGACGTCCTCTGCGGCGAGCGGGTTTAGGCTGACAGTCATCACCCTTAACTGGGCCCTCGATTGCTCTTTTTCCCTGAGAAGTCGAACCTTGCGCCTCGGAATCTTCATCAGACCTTACATCACATGGTGAACCACTCACGAACTTCTCCCGATATCGGGCCAGCCACAAGGGAATATCCCTGTCGTTACACTTCTTAAGGCGGTCGTGGTTTGCCACCATCACAGCTGTCTTAGTCTTCACACGGTAAAGGTAAGGTGACAACCTCTTGAGGATGATTCCTGGGCCCTTCCAGGATGGGCTTAACTTCCAGCACTTGCCCTTAACAGTCGCCGTATCTAGCAGGTATACCAAGTCACCCTCCTCAAAGGGGCGGGTGGCTGCCTTAATGTCAAAATCCCTCTTCATCCGCTCTTCCGAGGTGTTCAAGCGTCTACGGGCGGTCTCATGCGCCGACTGTATCCTCTCCTCTAGATCTGTCACATAAGTACCAACATTCACCGGATCCTCTTGAAGGGGAGGCCTGTACATTAAGCTGGCTGGTGTGTTAACTTCCCTGCCCAACATCAGTTTATTGGCGGTGAAACCAGAGTTACGGTTCACTGCAGAGCGCAGAGCCCCGGCTATCTGTGCAAGATGCTCATCCCAACAATCCTGGGCCTTGTCAATGTAGCATCTGACAGCATTCATGAGAGTCCGATTATAACGTTCAACCTGTCCGTTAGCCGACGGGCGATAAGGGGTGGTACGAGCCTTGTGGATCTCCAAGAGTTCACACACCGCCGTGAACAGCTTGCTCTCAAAATTACGCCCTTGGTCTGTGAAGATCTGGAATGGGCACCCCAACCTAACGAAGAACTCATTTACCGCGGCTGTAGCTGTAACCTCGGCCGTCTGTGAAGGGAGGGGAATGAATGCATTCCACCCATTTTGTGAACTGGTCTACCATAACCAAGACATACTCATTTCCCCTCGGAGTCCGTGGAAGTGGTCCTAAGAAGTCCAGGTGCACCCTCTCCATAGGTGCCCCAGCATGGTACTTAATCATCTCCGCCCTGGCGTGGCGCTGGGGACGTTTGTTTCTACTACAAGGGCCACAAGTACTGACAAAGTTCTCAGCCTCTCTCATCATTCTGTACCAAAAGAAGTGCTCCCTCAGCCTGGCTTTAGTTGTTCGATTCCCTGGTGTCCAGCTGCCGGCACCTCGTGGCAAAGGCGCAGTACCTCTCGTCTCAGGTCACGGGACACAATCAAAACTCTTTTCTTCTCTCCCCCCTCCTCTATCTCTTTCCAGAGGACTTTGTCACTATCCAGATATAACAGATTCCTGTTGATATAGTAGTGTTTCACGGCCGGGCTGGTCAGAAACAATTTGCCCTCATCTGGTCCCAGTTCTCCCTCCAACCAATCCAAGATCAAGCCTAACTCTGGGTCATTAGACTGGCTAAGACTCATCTCCTTAGGGGTGAGGCCTACAAGTGACGTCGGGCCTTCAAGGTCCGCCGGAGAGACTCCCATCACGCAAGCAAACTGAGGGTACCTGCTGATCCGGATATGGGTCCTACAAGGTCCATCCGGGCTACTCTCGCCCTCAGAGTCAATCTCAGGATAGGGAAAACCGCCAGTCCGTCCCAGAAGTCCTCCGGATACATATCCGAGGGCTATCTCACTGACCGATGGCTGGGCTTCTCCCGATGCACGGCCGTCTACTGTCCCCTCGAGCTCGTCCTCCGGCAAAGGAGAGTAAATCCAACTTCCTGGCCTAGCAAGCGGGGCTACATCGTCTACTTCATCAGTAAATACATTCCACAATTGATGGGCTCTGGTGCACTTACGACATCCACCGCAGGGCAAGTCACTAAGATTCACAGCGAAGTCCACCCCCTGACATCTGGAAGACATGGTTGGTCGCGAAAGCGCGTCAGCATTCACGTGACGCTTACCGGGCCGATGTTGGATGACCATATTGTACTGGCTGAGCTCCTCCAACCAACGAGCTAGTTGATCCTGGGGGAACCTAAAGTTCAGCAACCAGATGAGACTATGGTGGTCCGTACGTACAATAAATATCCGGCCTAGTAGATAATGGCGATACATGCGTGTGAACCGGATGACGGCCAGGAGCTCTTTCCGAGTAGTACAGTATTTTTTCTGCTCCGCGGACAAAGTGAGGCTCCCGTAGGCTACGGTTCGCTCCTGCCCCTCTTGGACTTGGCACAGCTCAGCTCCTATGGCTTCTGCAGACGCATCTGTGTCAAGCACAAACTGATCATTGGCTGTAGGCAGAGCTAGTACCGGGGGTGAAGTGAGGGCTCTCCGGGGGTTCTCAAAGGCTGTCTGCTGCTCAGGTCCCCAAACAAAGGGTTTCTTGCCAGTGATGTTATACAGCGGATGTGCCATCTGAGCAAAGCCAGCAATACACCCTCTATGGTAATTGGCGAAGCCTAGGAACCGCTCCACCTCCTTAACATTAGTGGGAGTCTCCCAATGCTTCACGGCCTCTATGTATTCATCACATATCTCTACTCCCGTTCCGCTGACCTGCCTTCCCAGAAACTCTACTCGGCGCCGGAACAGCTCACACTTCTTGGGCTTGAACTTCAAGTCATAATCTCGGAATCGCTGGAACACTTGTCTCAAGTTAGCCAGGTGGTCATCAAAATCACTCCCCAGCACCAGGGCGTCATCCAAGAAGGCCAGAACGATACTCCAGGTCAGCCCGCGTAACACTAAATTCATTGCCCGGGAGAAGGTAGCAGGGGCATTACAGACACCAAACCCCATTCTCCGGAACTCAAATAGGCCGTACCTGGTAATGAAGGCAGTTTTCTTTCTGTCCTTTGGGCTGATCATAATTTGATGAAATGCGGAGTTAGCGTCTAACTTCGAGAACCACACATTTCCCGACAGGGTATCAAGGCACTCATCAATGAGGGGAAGGGGAAAAACATCCTTCCGGGTGACATTGTTCAACCGGCGGTAGTCGAGACACCACCTGACTTGTCCGTCCTTCTTACGGATGAGGACTGGCGCTGAAGCCCACTCGGACATGGAGGGCTGGATCACTCCAGCGTCAAGCATCTTTTTGAGGTGCGCCTCCTCTTCGCCTGCAAAGAACACAGGAGTACGCCGCATCCTCTCCTTGACTGGCGGTGCATCTGCAGTGTCAATCTCATGCTCAAGGGCAGTGAAGTTTCCAAAATCAAACTCACTCCGGGCAAACACATCTTGGAACTCAGACAGCAGGCTAGCAAGTTGGGACTGCTCCTCATCACTCAACTCCGCAGAGGATCGTTCTAGCAGGTCCTGCAAATGGGTGGGTACTTCCGGTGGTGTGCCCTCGGTCCCACTCTCAGCCATGCTACGCACCTCCCTCATCAAATAGGGCACCGGCACGTATGGCTCCGCCTCGACTGCCTCTCTGATAACACTGCCCTCCTCTAAGGACACATCCTTTCCAGATGCATTAACTAAGCAAGCCAGGGACGCCTCTCCCGCAGCGTGATACGTATGTGGCATGAGTAAGGCATCCGAAAAGTCCTCGATTCTTGGCACAACCAGGTAATCTGACAGTCTTCTCTCTAGCCTAAAAGGGCACATGACTACAGAGCCTGCAGGAACTCGAACCTTCCTCACCAAAGTCACATTGGCCTCCGTCCGAGCATTCCCCCGTCCATAGGTCATCTGGATTGTCTCACCGCCGAGAATCAGTATCCCATGCCTCAGGTCAAGCTGAGCACCGTGGTCTCTCATGATGTCCATCCCCAGTAGCATCTGGTCCTTGAGAGGAGCAACATACAGGTCAACCTTAAGTGTGCGCTGGCCCACACGAAAATCAAATGGTCCTGCTACAAAACCCTTAAGCCCGCTCCGTGTCCTGCCTGCAGCAAGGTAACATGCCTTTTAATAGGGGGCTTTTGTTCTAGCTGGTCATAAAACATCTTCCCTAGGACACTAACCTCTGCCCCGGTGTCCGCCACGGCCTCTATAGATAACCCTTGGATCCTCAATGGAACCGAGTAACTGGTCTGTGGGCGTACGTGCCTCACCACCACACACAGGTCCTCTACCTCCCCGGCCGTCTCACTGGACTGGGGCATCCAGTCCTCTTCGATGTCCTCCATGACCTCAACATCAGTCTCCCTAAACTCGGCAATCTCTTCACTGAAATCCGGCACACGCTCCGGACTCTGGTCGGTTGGAGTTGAGACTCCCCTCCCCGGGACCACAGGTTCATCATCAGAAAACAGATCGGATGACTGGGACTGCTCAAATCTCACCTTCAGCCCACTACGTACCTTCGCGCTCTTCATGCAAGAGCGGGCCTCAGCTGCTTGCTGGTCACAACTTGACTTCTCCGTAGGTTGTCCCTGAACTCTATCATCTACTGAGTGCATTCCTGCCTCCATACTTCTATCCGGGGTCAGCATGCGCACGGCTCCCGAAGGCCGATTCTCACTGGAGGATCTATTCCTGAACCTAGGTCCTCCGCGGTTCCCCTCTGCTGGATTGACACCTCGATTGGGTGGGGGTGTCTCTCTGCCCCACCTATCCCTCCATCTGACCTCCGCCTATTATCCAAAGGGCACTCCCGGCGGAAGTGTCCTCTTTCCCCGCACCCGTAGCACAAACTTTCCCGGGGACCCCCATTCTTACTCATAGAAGATGGGGTGGCCTCAGGCTTTCCTCCGGCCTCCCTCAGGGCCATCTCCAGTTGATACACCCGTCCTCTCAAGTCCTGCACCTCTTTACTCTCTGACAAGGCAGGGGTGTCTCTCTTCTCCCTCAGGGCTTCTTCTAGCTTAGATACACGGCTCGCAATCTCATCATTAGACTTCCTGTCTGCCTCCACTCCCTCTGACCAAGCGGCCTCCTCTGTCAACTCCCTCACTGTCTTATGCCGGTGAGGCTTGCTGCGGCGCGAGTGCTGGTAATACTGCATTCTGTCCAATGCCTCCTCGACCGTCTTAGGGCTGCCATCCAGCGCATGCAGGCCAGCGTCAACATCTTCCGCACCATAGCATAGGCGGGGGATGGCCTGGGTGTGAATGTCTGGCAACTGGGGGAAAGCTCGTGTGGCTAATGTGAGCACACGATCTGCCCACTCTCTCAGGGACTCACCGCTGTTCTGCGTTGCAGACTGGAAATTGAGTTGGTGGGTGAGATCCGGAGCCGAGGTACCAAAGCGCTTGTCAAACTTCTTGAGGATGTCCTTAAACCGTGGACGGGGACAGACTTCCTGTAGGAGAGTATAATACTCGCTGGATGCGCCCTCCAGGAAAAAGCAGAACTGATCATGTTGCTCGGCCTTGGTCCATTGCTGGCTGCGCGAGAGCCTCACGAACTTATGAAGGAACGCCTTCCAGCTGGATTTGCCATCATACCGCAGGTCCTTGTACTTCGGCTTGCTACGGGGCGCAGGTGGCCTGTTGTCGTGACTGCGTAATGTGCGGCGCGAGGTAGTGGTAACAGGGTGGGGCAAGGGCTGGGTAGGTAATGAAAGGGTGGACGATGTTGCCGGGTCAGCAAACTGGGCGGCCCAGCGGGGGCCTGAGTTCTCCCGTAATCAGGTGAAGGGTCCCTGGGTGGGGGGGGGCCATTGGGTTGCTGTGGGGCATGAGCATGTGTGCTAGGATTAAGAAAGTGTACCCCGGTCTCCCTGGGAGAGGACTCGTACATTTGTGGGTAAACCTGAGCTACTCTACCTCCCCCCTCCTGTCTAAAATAATAAGGCTGGGGCGGCACCACAGGTGCAGCGGCAGGGTAACCAAGGCTGCTAGATGGAGGTACGAACAGGCCCCAGGGGGTGCCATCAGGGCTAACTACAGTTTGATAGCCCGGGAAGGGGTAGGGCGTGGTATGTGCATAGCCTGGGTCGACATGTGACTGGTGCAATTGCCCCGAGGTGGAAGTCCCCCCACTAGATGTCACTACAATCTGTCCCTGGGTCGTAGAGGTCTGCGTTGTAGAGCCCTGCAACTGCAAATCAGTGAGCTGGGCCGAACTAGGAGCTACATGATTGTTCCCCGGAAACGGATTCGTCAGGACTGAGGAGGCCCCCAGGTGACTGGCATGCTGACCCCCCAAGGGCTGGGGTGCGGGGCCTGTGGCCCCAGCAGGAGAGGGGTGGGGCTGCTGACTAGGGGTGGGTGGGGAATCGAAGACCAGGGCCTGGGGTGCCAGTACATGACTGGCTGAAGATACCGGCTGAGGCAAAATAACAGGATCCCTGGACTCAAGTGTAGCCTTAGCACTATGGCCTGGTGGGGATTTCCCAGGGGTAGGGGCCACATAAGAACCGCGTGAGATGGGGTCCCCATATATAGCACTGGGTGGGACAAAGTCATAATCCCCCACCGGCGAACTGCATCTTATTACAGACCCCTGACTAACACCCGAATGTACTGCACTAGGGACCTGAAACTGTGCTGGCCTAATATAACTGTCACCCTGGGTACTACCAACCCCCCTCCCCTGACGGTTGGGCAACGCAGTTTCACCCCGAAGGTACCCTGTACTACTCACCGGGGGGTGACTTTCGTCCTCGCTGTCTGAAGCAGAGTACATGTGCTCTCTCACCGATGGTCTAGGAGTGTAAAGGTGCTCATCCTCTTCATCACTTAGCCTACCATAACTATGCTTGCGAGAAGAGCGCCCAATTTGAACAGAAGGTTCCCCCATGGGCGTTATGGTGTCATCGCTATCACTTTCGCTAAGCCCTAACGCTGCAAAGGCATTCTCTAAAGAATCGTTCATTTACAAAATGGCGCACACCGGAGCACGTGGCCAAGACAGAAAAATAGTGCAAAGATAAATGCAAAATATTAAAGTATGATGCAAAAACAACGTTGCCTAAACAAATACAAGAATCCTACTCTAAGCTAACAATACTATCATAGAATGCTATATGTTCAATAAGTTTAACCACGCGGAGCCCCCCAAAATGGCGGCTACACACGTTTATTTTGAAAAATTTGACTCAAGAAGAAAAAATTCTGACAGACTACGGAAAAAAAAAATTTCCTTTCAACTAATCGGAGCTCGGGCCTCGAGTTGGGCGCCAATATAGTGTTTTTACACCTATATCATATGTGGGTTGCCCCGAACTTACCGATACATAGCTGACTTGGTCTGTATTGGAATACGGCTTGCTCTTGTTTAGGCTGTAGTCCAAAGTGATGGGGTCTTCACCACGGGCTCCCGCCAGGTGACGTCACAGCCCGTCATCATGGGTAACTCGTCCTCGGAGTAGTCGACAATGTATATTTGAACTAACTGCCCGCTTCACTTTTTCACTCTTTAACTCTCTATCGTCATAAAATGTTTGTTTCCTACCTTTAAATGGTTTAAATCCCACAAAATATTTACTTGTTGATTTTTCAATTCAGTTTCATATTCATTCACACCTCCAACGTAGAAGAGTTCCTGTGAAGGTCGCCTAAAGTCTGTTTCTAAACACTTCGTACTATGGATTATATAGAAAACTGAGCGCGGATGAACAGAACCTATAGATAGGCATTCAAACGACATTTTTTTGGACATTAGCCATAGAGTTCGCATGCAGTAAAATAAATTTTAGGCTAATGATTACAGTGTTTTGAAAATTTTAAATTATATTATGTAAATGATGCAAAAATTAATACAGTGACGGCCATAGTTTGGGGACAATACATAATAAATTGCAGAAAAAAATAATTATCAACCTCCACTCCCTTGGTAGATCCTCCTTGCAGATAGGGTGAAGTCTCCTGTAAGCTCACTTCTTGGGATTTTATCATAAGATCCGTGGCAGGGTGTTGAATGGTCTAAAACACATTAAATTATATTATGTACATGATGCAAAAATTAAAAATAAATTGCAAAAAAAAAAATATAATAAAAAATATTAACCTCCACACCCCTGGTAGATCCTCCATGCATCATATCTGTAGTAAGATAGAGGGTAACCTCCTATGAATTGAACAATAAAACATTCACAACATGCTTCTAATGTGTGCAAAAAAAAATTGAAAAAAACACCCCCCCCCCACCCCCCGCCTTCATGTGACTCTAAATTATTTTTGATTTATAGTCAATACTTACGCAAGAAGACAAAGGGTCGGTGATGTGAACTAAAAGGGCTCTCGGCGTTGTAAAAAGAGTAGAAATTTCACTGCACGTGAGCTCTGTATTTTCAATATAAATCAACTGTACTGACGAGCAGGACAACACTATGTGACTGCTTGAATCAAATCGTTCAAATGTCAAAACAGTTAAATCATCGGACAAGCATCCAGTGTATACCGTATTTGGTCTCCAATCACATGAACCGTAATCCTTGCACAATAACCTCCAAACTGCATCTGAGAGAGGCCTGATCCAAATAAGAAAGTCAAAGACATGCATGCTACGCACAACAAAAGAGACAACCGCGTTAAACGTGCCATTCTTTCTAACTTCTTCGCGGGATTTTGATAACTTATGTTAAATTATTTAGGATATCGATCCCGATATAAAAATTCTTATCGAATACCAAAAGCTTATTGTATTATGTAAAGACGATAAGGCGTGGATTTATTAACAGTGTCGTTAACAGTTATATGTTCTACTATACATCAATAAAATGAAATTTCGTAAAAACCATTGTGTGTATGTGAGTGTTTGAGGTGGGGGGGGGGGGGGTATATTGGAAAGGGGGGGGGGGGTAGGTTTACGGTCGTATACACATGAGACCATTAGATGGGATGTTGTATTTAAGGTTTAAAAAATATATTTAATGTTATTATCATTATTAGTTTATTAATTTATTTTTTTACAGCAAAATTTCGTTGTTGATGTGAGTGATCTATGAGGTTTTTTGGCGCCGCTGTTGATGTAATTTCAGGAGTCTTCATTTAGCGTCATTGTTTGCAAGAAGTTCATGAAGAGGTCTTCTAAAGCAGTGAACTATATTGTTTGATTCATACAAATTACCTAAATGTATGGTAAAAAAAAAAAAAAAAAAAAAAAAAAAAATTAAGCAGAGGTTGTGGTGTACAAGAACTTAATCTACTCTTGTGTATAGTAAATAGACTATAATGTTATCTTTTAATTAACTCTAAGTGTGATGATGTGAGTGTTCGGTGATGTCTTTGTCCCGTTGTTGATGTAAGAAAAGCAGCATTGCAGGTGTAGGTTCATGATGAGATCTTCTCAAGTCGTGAGCGAACTATAATTGTATTGTTTACTTAAAAAATGTTGTTTACTTCACAAAATAACCAAGTAAGCATTCTGTAACACTATACCTTTTTTTAAACTAAAGGGGAACAACTTATAATTTCCTTTTTTAGAGGGTGGGAAATAAAGTTTGCTGGTGGGGTGATAGTTCATGCAATGGTTTCACTGTTTTCCAAAATTTTTAGTAAACACACCAAAAAAAGATCAGGGACAGGTCATGTTCATATACTTATATAAATAGGGTACATTTCCACAATTTTCATCCTGCGGTGTTATTGCGATTAATTTACTCACACTAGGATGCAGTCATTTGAAAAAGAAAAAAAGAGCAACGGGAATCTACAGTTTGTGCTGAAAGGGTCTACAAGATATGCCAGAGGACAGTATGCCATCCAACTATCCTACTACAAAGGGAAGGTGTATTTGAATTTGCAGGGTAAGTGATATTTTGAATTAAATAACGTAAATTTACAACGGCAATACTGGATCTATACATCAAAGCGCTGTCTTTCGTTTAACGTTCTAGACAACAACAACACCAGTAAACAGGTGTCACTCCCAGACGACGTCGTAAATCAAAAACAAATACAATTTTAGCTCTCAACCTCACAATTTCTTTAACCGGATACCCTGCAAATATAGTACAACAGCATTGGTCCAATCGTTTAAAGTACGCAGGGACAATCAACTTTCCGCATGAATTAAAGTTAATACGTACATACCTCCGGTTTCGTCTTTCATCTTCCCAATTACTTTCTTGTTTGTCTCGCTATAAAGGAAATGGTTCTTTGGGTAGTTGGATGTATCAAATAACTCTTTATTTCGAACCATGTCTTGATACAAATCTTCCGTTTGAAACTTGTAAAACAAGGAGTCGGTGTCAATCATCAGCAAAGCTGCCCTGTCACCATACTGTTTCTTGACATATCCAATTTTGCTTAATACGATATTTCCGTTAATTTGATCCTCGGGATCTTATTCGTCCTTGACCAGACACCTGGCGTTGTCTGTGCCACGTTATATAACCCAGAATTCTCTCCTCCTCAACCTGGGGAGTAGCCCTTTCCCTGTATAAAAAGAGGAGGCAAAAGACAGCTTCCAGTTGACTACTTCTTTTATTCAAGTTTACTAATAAAACATTCCAATCAAATTCCACAATATAATATAATGTATAATTAATAACAATAAACATTGATTACAAAAACTCTGAAAATAAGATATTATATTTACCTGAACCTTCTGAATCATTTTTGTTAACTTTTATTAAAACCGCGCAAGTATCTTACTATGATCTTACCTGTATAAAAAGAGGAGGCAAAAGACAGCTTCCAGTTGACTACTGGAGAGCCGCTTTCCCCGTACCTCCTTTTTATACGCACGGACACTACCTCCGATCTCCGGACCTTATAAGTAAATGCGATTAAGTGCATACTAATGATCTGACGCACCGTGGTCAGTAGAAGCGTTTTATTTAGATTTCTGACCCGGCATCGACAGGCTCATCACTGGACTTAATAACACATTTCTCCATGAACCTAAATAGACATACGTTATCTATTTACCGCATGTCCTTGAACCAATTTCTGTATAATTTCCGTTATGATACATGAATAGTTTTGAGAGGTCTAAAACAGTCATTCCCGTGTAGATTGGTTTGTTAAGTACCAATTAAACCTTCTTGTTTTTTACACCATTTTTGTTAAAAATTGTAAAATTTTCAAGACTTGGTTTGGCTACCATTTTTAGTAAGCCCTTTAGGGTATTCACCAATTTGAAGTTCATCCTATTTCGTAAATTTTCCATTGTTTTCCTAAAAAGAAAGGAGAAAATAAAAATTATTAGAAGTATGATTAATAACTTATTAATTTGGACAAATTTGTTTTGTATTACAAATTTATTTACCCGAACGCTATGTTGTTGTACAATTTCACTTCGAAATCACTCTTGGCTTGTCGTCTTTTGTTGGTGTTGTATTCAATGTAGGGTTTGAACCATGCATTTTGTTTTAAGCGAATGACTCTATGAATTTGATCTAGCACACGTCCTTCTTGAAGGTAAAATTGTAGATTGCGATAGTGTAGCACATACTTCTCTTTTTTGCAAAGAGTTAGTATTAATTTTTGTGAAACAACTCCTTTCGTTTTATTGTTTATGTTTTGAAACTCCTCTCAACAATATAGAGATAAATCGTCAACGTACACTGTTAAAGATTCCGGCGCTAATGGTTAATCTGAATAAAGATCATGCAGATTTTCTGGACAGCTTAAAGTGACTTCTAGAATATACCCAATGTCACTATTTTTGTGTATATTCATCACGTCGAGTTGAGATATTTCATTGTCAGTCAACCGACCAAAGTCTCTTACAGGTAACGGCTCTAGCATATCACCCACATAGAGATTGTTCATGTCATAATAGCCTAAGTACTCTTTTTGCTTTTTTCATCAAAAGTTTCTTGTATGTATAGATTGTTGGCCTCAGCATGTCGAGTTGTCATCATGGCTACACCTACTCGTATACCTTTTTCGATCATTTGGTATTGATCAATGTCAGTAGTTCCAACTCTACCTTGTCATTTTAAACAGGCACTCCAACACAGCAATATTGAACTCTGTCTTGTCCAACCAAACGCTCGGCTGACACCGTAAATCTCCGACAAGGATTTACGGAGACAGCCGAGCGTCGAGTTGAACGAGACTATATTGAATTTTGGCGTAGGAATACATATGAGTAAAAAAATATTTAAATTGTTCGTACCATTTAAAATCTGACTATTTTCAAGGTATTTATAAATAAGTTTCCTTGAAAAACAATGTTTTACCATACATAACTTCGAATTTATCAATTATTTTCAAGAACTAAGTCTTGTCAGCAGCAATGATTTGTGCTGAGGTCCAAACACAGTTTAACTTTCGGTTTGTTTGAATAACTGCATAGTAGAGATGATTAAAATCATCTCCCCAAAATGATGATTCCGGAGACAATTATTTTGTCATTAATTTTGATGCATCGGTGACAAAAGTGTAATTATTTTACTTCCGGATTGAAATGTATCATGTTTTTGACTAATCAGATGCCCTCAATTTGACTAATCGGTGATAATCAGTATACTAGACCAATCAGTGAGTACTTGCAGGGTATATTTATAGCTACTCTATCATGCTAGAAGAGTTTTTCAAACTGTGAACGACTCAACCGGTCCTCTGGCGAAACTCTTCGGTTAGAGGTCTACAGAACAGGGATTTGAGCTGTGTCGGAAAGCAACGGAATTGTTAGCTAGACCATTCAGTTCTTAACCCTGTTTCTGTAGCTTGTGTTTTGGTGACTTCGTAGTGTCTTTGTGACTTAATACTAGTAAGTGTCTTGGTGATTTTCAGCTGACCGGGTATTATACTTCTATAGTGATTTGATAGTTGACTGTGGTAACAAACAAAGTTGTTTGTTTAAATCCACAGTATACAACTAGTTGGTTATAAAGTGATTTTGTATCTTGATTCTTTAATTGTATTTCTAATTATATAGCCCAGATTAGCTGCAGGTCTGTAGCTCCCGGTCTGAAAACAATTCGGATGGACGACCTAGGAGCTGCAGTGCCTCCCATAGTAAAAAACTGCAATTTACGGAGCACTAAAAACTGCGCTAGTTTTGGACTGATTTACCTAATTTTCACACAATATCTGTAAAAACAATTAGTACCATTAAATTCTTCAGACAATTTACTACTGATATTGTTACTTTACTTGCCTCAGACTTTCTTTGAATCATGCTAACCGACCACGGAAAATAAAGTATATTAATTCACGTCGAGATCGAGAGTCGCCATTTTTACATGTAAACAAACTGCACCACTTCACTTTACAGGGCTGATGATCGTGTTTAAAAGATTATCAGAGGCAATTAAAGTGACGATTTCTGTAGTAAATATTGCGAGAAATGTTTGGAAACAAATATCTGTACAAAATATGTTCGGAAATGAGATTAATCAGTCCAAAACTAGCGCAATTTTTTGTGCGCCATAAATTACAGTTTTTTATTATGGGCGGCACTGTAGCTTCCAGGTCGCCCATCCGAATTTTTTCAGACCGGGAGCTACAGACCTGCAGCTAAGCCCAGATAGGCCCAATGAAAATTTTATACAAGTATACTATCCGGATTGATTTTAGGTTACCAGGTTTAGGTTAGGTTGGTTTGGGTTTTTTACATAGTTTGTGTTCCTTAATAATCTTGATGATCTATGAGACTTAGCCCCAGGAAATAAGAATTTCACAGTATGCGCACAAACACGTAGTTATAATATGATTCTCTTCTTATAAAACAATAATCATAACTGACTTTTAACCCTTAATAATGATTTAATTTAAATAAAGTAAGCAGGCTTGGGGTAATGCTAAATGTAATGGTAATGCATTGCAATGCATTACATGTTTTCAAAGTAATGCAAGTAATGTGTAATGCCTCAAAATTAGCATTACAAGTAATGCTAATGTAATGCATTACTTTCCAAAATCTAGTGTAATGCTGGCATTACTTTAATTTACTATGCATATTTATGCATGTTCACTTGAAAAAATGTGATGAGTAAATGAATACTGGTAGTTGAAATTGAACTTGATTAAATTTATTTTTAAAGAAGAAATAATTCTAATTAAGAAAAAATTGTTTTAATTGTACATGTTTTATTAAAAAAGGTTTTTTAAAAATTCATTTTTGAATTGTTTATATTACTAAAGATAACAACACATTTTCATAACATTTTTAAGAGTGTTATTAAGAGTTTTTAATCATTTAAACAATTTACTCCAATTAGTTTGCACTTCAATAAGAAATGTGTCAACAACACACTATGCCCCCAGGATAATCTAAGTATCAAAACAATCTATTGTTATAAGAAGTGCTAAACACCCCAATCCCCTTCCCTTCGCTATGTCACAATAGAATAGGAGACAGACATGCACCTTTAAAAGCAAAATGAATGCACTGTCCATCAATGATGAAAATCAATATCACTTCCAATATTATAACCCATTTGAAAATAATCTTACTTATTTTCTCTCTCTTTCTCTGTCTCTTTGTCTCTCTCTCTCTCTCTCTCTCTCTCTCTCTCTCTCTCTTGTATATTAATTACACTGTACATTAGTTTGGACTGATAGAAAATACAAGGTTTATGTATTTAATCTATTATTGGACTTAATATATCCTAAGATAAAGATCGTCAAACAGTATTTTTCAGCCCAAGCTTTGACTGCTCCAGCAAAACAATTATTTAGTATAGCCCGGAAGATGGATGCATTTAAAAGATGGACCCTTTGAAACTTCGATCATAAGTGCAATGCAACAGCAATCTTTGGTCTTAAAGTGTCCTCCGTTAAAAAAATACGATTAAAATATATTAAGAAATATAACTGGGAAAAATCATCTGTTTATAAATTAATAAAATTAAGTGTCCAAAATTATAAAGATTTGTGTAATCTGGGGATATATCTATATTTAGCTTTTAAAAACCGCAACATTATTTCATAAATTGTTTTTTGTTACGCATGTTATCCTGTGTCTCTATTTCATATCTGATATTGTATCATGCCAAATGTCTATAAATATCATTTTACTTATGTATTATGTTGTTCATATTGCCACAATATGATTATATATTGAGCAAATAAAGAATGACTCTTGTTTGTTCATTGAATTTGAACCTGATACTGAGCATGAAGCTGTAGATATGTTAAAGAGTGTTGTATATTTGAAACATTTGCAAAAACTCTTTATAAGCTTTACTTAAAAAAAAAGTAATGGTAATGGTAATGCATTACTTTACTCATGTAATGGTAATGTAATGCATTACTTCAAGAAAATCAAGTAATGGTAATGGTAATTTAATGCCCAAATTCATGAAGTAATGGTAATGTAATGCATTACTTTACAATGTAATTCGCCCCAAGCCTGAAAGTAAGTAAAACTGCATTGCATCTCATCTTACAAAAATCCTACCAGAGACACTGTCAAAGGATCCAACCAACCAGCATTGACACTGACTGTCAGTTCATTGGTACCCTCACTCCTGAAAATGTCCCAAACAAGTCATAATTTGAGTAAAATAATATGAAATTTATATTTTAACACTATGCATTTTAGCTCTGATTAAACCTTCATGAAATACTGTGTATAATGTATGTGTGATATGTTGCAGTTTTTCAACAAAGACAAGGAAGCATTATACAAATATAAAAGTATTTTTTCCCAAGGATACATATTGTACCAGTATTTTATCTGCATGTATATACGCTAAAGTTGCCTGAATGTCCTCATGAAGGCTGCTTCTTTTAGTGTCCTCTGCATCTTTCTCAATGACTGTTCCCGGTTCATTTTGCCTGTTTTGCAACGTTCGGGAACTAACTGTAGGGATATTCAGAGGTGATAAAAGAGCATTCACATGAGAAGGCCCAATGCCTAAATGATTCATTCCTGAAAAATAAGATTCATGTGTATTTCAAACTCAAGAAAATATTAATGACAAGAAGTTGTTTAAAGATATTATAATGTACCCACAACCCTTTATAATATCAGTTCATGTATTCAATCAGTCAATCCAGAAATTGTACCTGTGGCAAGCTTAATGTTTGCTACCTAAATTTTTCCATAGCGTTTTCCAGTTGGTATTGTATTTAAGTGTTGACATATGGTGTTTTTGCATAGGATTTTAAAAAAAAAACCTAATCCACATGTCAGTACTCCTACAGCCTTAAGTGTAAATTTTTAACTTGTCCAAAACTGTGTATTTCTACATTGATAACAACAAAAATCAACTTAATTCTCTTTCTTCTCAGGACGACAAATGACTTAATGGACAAAGAAGAGATTAGAGTGGCACTAATTATAAGGTACGAAAAACCGAAAGTCTTTTATTGATAACATATCTTTTATTGTAAAGCGTTTTGAGAATACAAGTACTACAAATGACCATTTTTTTAATGAGTCACATATGAACAGGTACTAAAGAAACAAGTTGTGGACTGATTTAAGTCTGAATGGTTCAAATCATTTACAAAGTTTTATCATCAGTAATCCATTTTCAATTTTAGTAAACATAAAACAACTCAAGGAATTCAACAAGAAACAGAAAAAAATATCAATATGAAAAAAAAGAAGATGACCGTGCTAGTACTAGTACTACCCAAGATGTTGAAGAGGTGATTCAAGAAGAAACAGTGCAAGAAGAAGGATGGGAACAAGATGAAATCGAAGGTGACCATGCCAGTACTAGGCAAGATGTTAAAGATGTGAAGATAGAACCTATGGACATTGATGAGGACGAGTTCATTACTGAAAAACGTATTTGAGAAAAGCAGGCGAGAGAACTCCAAGAACAAGTTCGGTTAGAGAACATTGAGGACATATCTTTTCTTATATAGTTGGAAATTATATATATATATATATATATATATATATATATATATATATATATATATATATATATATAGATGTATATTGTCCTTTTTTAATCGAGGTTTCGTAAATATCAAATGTTGCGACTAACTATTGGTTTTATAGCATAATGTACATAAAGTTCATTGCTTAAAAATACTTGTAAATTTTTTCTTCATAACCTTTATCAAAATGTACGTACCTTAATTTCGTCAACTTGTAAGTAAAAATGTGACAGTTTCTTTTTCCTTATACATGTATAGCCGTAAAATATTGTTCTTTACGTTTATAACGCACACGTAATATCTATCTTTTTTATGAATAATAGTAGTATAGGGGGCTGTATAGGGGGGCAAAACAATAGATCTATTGTTCTCGAGAACAATGGAAGTCAACCTTGACCTACTTAATGGGGGTATTTCTATTGTTATGTTAATTAAGGGATCGAAGATCAAAGGTAATTATATTCAATGGATCGAAGATCATATTGTTATGCTAATCAATAGATCGAAGATAAGAGGTAATAATATTCAATGGATCGAAGATCATATTCAATGGATCGAAGATCAAAGCAGACAAGGTCATTCATCGAAGCATTTCAGAGTCAATCAAGCAATGACTATTGAAATCAATAGTTTGAACCCAATAACAACTCTATTGTTCATACATGTACCCCCTCAAAAACCCAATATTTAATGAGAGTATTATTCGGTAAAGGTCTTTAAAGGTACCCAAGATGAATGCATCGCTGATCATAGAAATCAACAGTGCGTCATGGCACGGGGGTTGTACGATGCAGATCTATTAATCTTATCACCTATGATCTCAAACATAACAATTACATGTGCTACGCAACGGATCTATATTGTTATCATCACCGATGGATCAAAGATTATTAGGGTCGGTAGATCAAAGATTAAAGAAATCGATGTCTCGGAGAATCTAATTTTAAACGGACTAACATCTGGTAATCAGTCAAACAATTTACAATAAAGGTTAAAATAGAAAAATTTTACGCTGTCTGCACCGGAATTCATATCGTCCCGTGAATCCAATGATGACTCAAATAAATCTTAAGTACGATTAGGGGAGGAACCGACAGGCTGGACAAATAAATTTTCTGATCAGTTTAAAAAAAAACATTTACACAACGGTAACCCCTATTATTCGATCATATCCGTATTTTAACACATGTTACCCTTATACACATTGATGAATTCGTCCGTATCCAAGATATAAGGAGATGGCATCAATGACACATATTAAAGCCTTACTACACGCCAGTGACTCCCATCATTGAGGTATTTGACTTTACTTTACACTCGGTTTTTCTTTGAGCAGTTTTAAATGAAAACAAAACAAGAATACGTTTTTTATAATTTTGTTATCAGGTTTAGTTTTACATTTTTGACAGGAATCGTTTGTGATCTGAAAAAGAAAGTTTTAAAATTAAATAAATGAAATAAAATCAGAATATTTATTTTAAAGCAGGGGTATGTAAATAAAATTCGGACATTAATATTAAATACTACTTACTGAAAGACTGATCCTGGAACGGGTGTTTTGCGCTTGGCGGGCTATCATCGAACTCGGTCTCCTTCATTTCCACCTCAGTGACCTAAATTTATAAATATAGGCCTTTTTACTGATTTTGACATAGAGTATGACCAGGTGTAAGAGTAAGAGCTATAAACTATCTACTGAATTTTGATTAAATTATCATTTACCTCAAGCCCTGGTGTCTTCACCGCTGTGCTTGATCCTCTTCTGATCTCCCCCCGAGACCCCTTCTCCACCGCGGAGACGGTCTGTGTCTTCTCACTGGAGTACGGCACTTCACCCCAAACCGGCGAAATATGAGACGCAGTGCCCACCCACGCACCACAAGGACCACGAGGGTCAAAGCAGCAATCCCTGTTATATGCCTCACGCACTGAAAACCGTTACAAATACAACAATCATATTAGGGGTTGATGGGAAGCAAAACCGTGACTTTTCTTCATTCAAAAAAAAATCTAAATGTAGTACATATACTATTACAAATATATTTTTATAACACACATATTGTTAGCATGAATCTTGAATTTATAAAAAACAAATATGTTCATTATTTGACTTTGCTCATTGTGATAATTGAGATTATTCAGGAAGACCCCCCATAAGAAGTTTATGGTATACATTTACTTACATGCATATGAATTTCAGCAACATGCAACATCATCTCATGCATATGTAGTAATCACATATATATATATATAAAATAATAAAACAGATTATAAACATGACAATAACAAGCATGCAATCTGATATAATAGGTTGATGCCCCCCCCCCCCTTTTGCGTCAAACGTCAAGCGTAAACACAAATAAAAAATCAAAGGACTAATAAAAAAAGTCACAATAATGGTCAGAGGAATATTTATTGATGTGTAGTGAATGCAGATGATGAAAATAAAATACTTCATAAGTAAACCTCCGCACTGGAATTGGTTCCTGGATACACCTCCAAGCTGTCGTTATCAAACATTTCCATTACATGCATATCATTCTCTTCATTTCTCTCAACTTTATTTCTATTATGCTTGAATTTATAAAAGCATACACATGCTAATATAAAAAAGGGAATGATCAACAAACCGAGATAATACAATTTGTCAGAATATGTACTTTGTTCATTGTAGATACACACAGAACTCGTAGTTCTACCATTGCCCCGGGCGGATGCGGTCGACGCGTCTGGGGTGGGGTTGTCTGTGACGTCCTCAGTGGATGGAGTCTGTTCAGAGTACCTATTCGGATTAATGCGGGTGGAGGATATTGTATTGTAAGTGATGTTTGTAAATATTTTGGATACTGTAATAGATTGCGTAATAATGTAAAATGTGTCAGATGAGTGGTGATATGATATATACGAGTAGGTGGTGTACACTGTCGACGTCTGTTGTTCTACTCTGTAAGGTACTGCTGTTAATTGTTAAGTCAGGCGATGAATTGATATCAATTGGTAAGGCCGTAGTGATACCGTGCGGGTCTGCGCTCGTGTTTGTCGAAATGTTGTGATTTGATGTAGGTTGAATTGTGGGGTTGCTATGTCGCTGAACAGAGGGTTGAGCAGAAGAAGTATCTGCGAAAAATAGAAAATCAATTTCTAGGTGTATCTGCACCCGAAAAATCAACAACAAAAAACAAGAACATAACTCAAACAATGCGCATACTTACACACGGTGGTCATCTCTGTCGTAGCAGTGGGATCTTTTGACACAAAAAAGCTATCATTAACAAATTTTAACATTAAAATTCGATTTCACCGCTTCCCTTAAATTTGAGCAATAAAAAAATCATAAGCTATTACCAGGGCGTTTTTAAAGTAGCAAGCCATCTTTAATGAAAAAGGTGATGCGATCAGCAGATAATAGCTTTAGTTCATTGGTAGAGAGTGACAGGGGGCGGGGTTTTCTCACGATCGGTCTTTCTTTAGAAGTGTGACCGCAGCGCTTGAGACTCGAGTAAGGAAAAAAAAAAACAGTTACCTTTGCACCTGTGATTTTCCTCCGAGTCCAACATGACTATGTCTTTGATGGGAATATTCTGACAGAAATACACAAATTGCTTCACTGATCCACAATTACCACGAATTCTTAATTGTTTGTTTAATACAAGTGTCGTTATACTTTTAACATAACATCCAGTCTCCACAAACTGTGCATGAAGGGGACAGACATCCTCCCCCGTGCATACTGCATAATCGGAAAACAAGAATGCACACGGATCGCATTCCTATGCATTTCCGAGTAAAATCCAAAAAAGAGAGTAAAATCCAAAAAGAGAACAGAATTACAAATATTATAAAGAAAAAAATTAAAGCTGATCTTTTATGTAGCAGTGAATACTGAGTTTTTTCTCATTATATCAAAGTGTACCCTTTAACGTGATATTTTGATCAGTCATTAACACCCGTTAACAGTGCGGGCTAGAGTAATCCTGAAGAAATAAAAAGTGATGATAACCAATTTTTTTTTGGACTCTGTATACAGACAATCACTGTATTGTGTATATCGTCTGAGCATTGTGACATACATTTGTGTCTATCAAAATTTGCTTATTTGGTCATTCTGTACCCGACGAGGATACTGATTACAGAAAAGGTAGCTTTTTCGATAATTTTAAGTTTTATGAATTGTTTAATTTAAACGACAACTGATTTGATTTGATATTCCCTGTTAATGATTGTAGGCCAAAGCAGTTGGGAGGGTGCGTAAGGGAATTAATGTCACGAATTCGAACTCGTGATTAACCTAGTGGCCGTGTTTGACGGTTTTAAGTTTGCAAACATGTCATTTTTCAAAAAGTCATTTATACAATTTCTAAGGAGACAAGTACCTAACGATCTCTGTCATCCCTTTCTCACGATGAAGTTTCAAGATAGTGATAATATATATCTAACTCCGACGAAATTTGACAGCAGGAGTACCAAATATAATTACATGAAAAAAATGAACAAAAGAATAAAAAATCTAAGTAACATAAAATAATGAACGGATGAGTTTCAGAAAAGATAAGAAAACGTAATAGGCCCCTCCATCTTTTTTTCCCAAACCCAAATTGCCTCGAAATTTGAAATTATAATATTTTTCTAAATTTCTTTAAAATTATAATGAGCACGTGAATTTTCAAAGCTGTATTAAAACCGAAGAAAACGCTCAATAAAATTGTCTTTGGGATATATTCACAAGGATTCAAACATGGCAATGTAAGTTTTAGTTTTTGATTTTTTTACCTATGATTTTTGTTTCATTTTTCTTTTTAATTCAGAAATAAAATTAGTAAATTCCGCACAAGAAAAATAACGATAGAACTAGACACGATCTCGTTGCGAGCAACGAGTGGGTCTTCCGTCCGATTTTTGAATAGATTAGGTTAAACTTTTCACTTCAAAGATAAAATCGTAGATCTAAGCGAAAAGTAGTAGGCCCCTTTTAAAAAATTTGCGGAAATCGGGGCTTGAACCCTAGTCACCTGGGTCATGTCCACGACTCTATTAACTGAGGTACTCAGACTCTCGCTTGAGAACTTTGACGCTTAAGTTATCGAGAATGCCTTGATCGATTTTAAAACAAATTACATAATCTGAATCAGTAAGAGGGTCACCATAAGGTGAATAAATCAAAATAAAAAAAAATATATTTAAAAAAGTCGAAAAATTCATTTTTTCAGTACTTTTTAAATCGTAATGTCTGAGACAGATCTACTTATAAAATTGAGGAACGATATATTTGAAAGAATTTAGTTGTTTCATTTTATTACATACTATAGTTGATGCTTATTTATTTGTTTTACTCAAGGAATAAGGAGTTATTCTTTGAGTATATGAAAAGTATATAATTTTGGTCAGAGCGTGGTCAAATCCAATTAAGCCCGAAGGGAGCGATTTATGATTGAATTGATCAGACATGTAATTGGATAGAAAATATGCTGAGATTGCACAATCTTTTCTTAGTTGTTCCGTGCAACAACTAAAATATTCTACCGGTCGTCGCCGACATTGTCCGTTTGAAATGTGTGTCTTTATTGTGTGTTTAAAATATGAAAATAACACAAAGGAAAATTTGCTTGCGAAAATATGCTAATACTCCTTCCATCAGATTGCCTTATCCTTAAAATCCAATCTTTATTTTTTCTCCTTATAATAAACACTAAACAGCGCTAATTTTAGGTTTATAATGTACATTTTAGATTTTCGCGTTGAATGAAAACTGTTCTGATACTTTTAAGGTGGAAGGCTACATCGTCACAACATGTCTGACTTCCGTTCGAAACACCATTGTGTTCCGGATTGATAACATAACGTCGTGGTACAAAATAGCTATACACCGTTTAATTGAACTCTTCTAACTAAGGAGATGAGAAAGGAATGAAATCACCACAACGCTTAGAAAATATGTCAATTTTCTTCCTGTTTAAAGCTTTTAACTAACATTGATTATCAGCTGTTTTGTACGGAAAACGTGGAATCTAAATAATATACCGTTTCCCTGCTCTGCTGCTATTGGCAATACATTTTTGTCATGTCATCTGCAACAGACGATCATACATATGTGGCGGATTATCGATATAGGTAAGCAGATGTCGAATTTTAATTTAAACTATATATGTATGCTGAATATAAAACGAAAGTACCGTAGTACGATCTCTTGAATTGATCCTCAAGTCAAAAAAAAACATTTGCAGTAAAAGACTTTCACTGAAACTTTGACATTAAACGTATTTTGATTAAAATAGATACAGCTAGGTAGCAATAGCAGTGGAAGCCCGGATTTGCAAGCCAAATGAGGGAAAGACAGAATTCTGAAAAGGAGCACGTTTTTCATTTTCACACATGCATGTGTATAGCTTTGGACATCTAATGTATGTATTAATATGCGTATGGTTGTTGTTTATAATTGCTATTGTATATAAAAAAAGTTAAAGGCAATTTATAATATAATTAACTACTAATATTTTTTTCTGAAGAGTTAAATATGTATAACGCATTCATCAATAATAAAAATTTTCAGCTTCAAACATTATCATAAGCACTACTTATCTTATATGTACATATTTAGCATAGACTTGTTCCTTTTTAAATTTTTCTTCGTGATATTTATTATTTAAAAAATTGATCCCAAGATATTTGAGACCATGTAAAATAAAGAAAGACAACTCTTAAACAGGATCTTTCATACCAAGATTTTTGCAATAATTAAGTATTTCCTTTCATTTTTCAATTTCATTCAATTTCTTTTCTTCATCCCATTCACCAACGAATATTGTTTATATTTTCAGGTTTTTGTGGGATTTTGTCCAGCAGTTTGCCTTAAAAGAATTTTTTTTATATTTTAGTTTCATATTTATGTGGATTCTAATAAAAATCTTACAAACTTCATTCATGATTTTTTTGTTTTTCATTTATAAACTTAATAACATTTCACTTTCATAAGAATTTTGAAACAGAAATGTTTAAAATTTGATAAATAAGGGGTAATCTGGAACCAGACTGATATTTTAAAAAATCTCAAGAAAATAGTGTATTGTATTTTGAGGTCTATTATTGTAGAATACTGTGCCTAGTATTGGTAACAAATGCATGCAACAAAAATCTCCTACACTTATTTGGTGTAGAGATCCACCTTAACGTTATTACTGGCGGACAACTTAATAACCATCGTCGCATCCATTCTCGCTCAATATAGATCATATACTCAAAAATTTAGGAAAGAAATGTTTTATATCAAATTTTTATTAGAATTGTTTTAGGAAGTTTGATCTCCTTTGTATGAACTCCAAGATCATTTTAGCTGCATTCAAATTAACTATGTATTAAGCAGTTTTCAATGCATGATTTTATCTCATGATTAATACGTTAGGTGCGAATTCATTGTAATATAAGTTAAATCCATATCAGAATATATTTTTAATTCTTCCAAGAACAAGAAATCAGAGTTTTTTTAAATTAAAGCCAAAGTTCCAGTAGGTGCTGGCGCGATAATAGTACCCCCACTGATGCTGCGAACAATATCCTTTATTCTATATGTTTATAAGCAAACTCTTTGATTTTCTTTCAAAAAAATAAGCATGGGGAAAACCTGCAACTTTTTATACAAGTTAAATTATTTATATTCGGACCATAAATGACGTATGATAAGGAAAAAACCAAGGATGTCTGGTGTATTTGTGGCTACGAGTGGTCGAAATTGATGCGCGTCATTAAATACCATACGGGTCAATTTCGACCAAACTTCTGCGGGTAAAAGGTGTGCATTTTAAGGGAAATCGACTGAAAAAAGTGACAATCTGTAACATAAAGTCATGCACATAGAAATTAAAACAGTTTTATTTCGATACGTACTTTTGAATTTTGATACAAGTTGCCTCATTTGTATTTGCTGACGTGAAAGCAAGCGTCCTGAAAACGGGAATTTTAAACAAGGAAACTATTATTCTGATCAAATAATTTAAATGCAAAACAAATTTGGGGTCCGAGTTGCTGTAATTCCGGAAACATCATACGTTTTTTAAACACTTCCCTGAATCCTTGTGTTGAGTTTTTGTAATTTGGTCGCAATTGACCGGTGGTCGAAATTACCCAGTTGAACCCTAGTATACTGTCACTAAAGATATGTTGCATTTCATAATATGTAGATAGAGATCATGATATAAATTAGTATCCAAAAACATATGAACACATTACAAATTGAACGTTTAATTTTAAATACAAGCAGTTTACAATTGGTAAATGAGACTTTGTAAAATGTAAACAATTTTTTCGTTGTATAATGTGTGTATAATATAAGCAGAATTGGACGGAAAAAAATTAAAAAAGGAAAAGACATGCGATATACAGTTACAGTTAGTGTATGGTAGATAATTTGAATGATAGAACATTATATTAATATAGACTTTTTTTTCTTCTAAATTATGAAATTTTTAAATGTATGGGGAAAAATGATTTTTTTTCCTTATTTTTATAGAAATTGTAGTGTCTGTACAGATAAGCAAATAAAGTAAAGCAATTTTTGATTTGTTTTAAAATGCATATTTTGTGGAAATGAAAGGTTGTATAAAATGTATATTCAGGATCAAACTGGAATTTTTAAACTGCAAAACGGGGATCTGTTTGTGGATTAGAACAGATGGTAAAAATTTTTTCTCAGTTTAGAAGCATAAAAATATAAATCTAAAATCTACAAACGATGGAAATCTTTGTAACATGCGCTCTTGGAAGTTACCCATTCTCCCTTGAGAGAAGGCTGCGCGTCTGTTCTTTGGTGGTAGGCACGTTCAATTTTCCAACGATATTTATATCTTGGACTCATTTTAGTCAGAATGCCGATAACAGCTCAGAGAGTTCTTTATATGGGTTTTTTTCCAAGGTTAAATGACGTCAATAAGGGACCAGGTGCCAGGTGTTGTTGTTGTTGTTGTTATGTTATATCAGATTTAGACTTGGGAGGGCTGGGACTGGGCATGATGTACCCCATGACCGAGCTAAGAATAACCATCCAGAAATCTCGAATAGCATCGTGTAAGGCTAACATTGCAATAGAGGCAATAATTAAAGTAATAGAAATAAATAATTGAGCAAAAAAGATAATTTCAGCTCTAGGTATTTTTCCACCGCATAGTCTCCAATGTTCTATTTGGAAGAATGAGATCCGATTGTGGTATCCATGAATCAAAACTGGAAGGTTATCCCTTCCAGTTCACTTTGACAAGAGAAATGACTTTTTTTCCGACCCGTCCCTTTTTATACCCTAAAATTTCAACCACTTCATAGACTTCGTCTTTTTTAGTTACTTTCTGTAATTCAGATTCGTAAAAAGTTCCTTCTAATTCTTCTCCGTTAAAATCTTCTACCTTATATCTATAAGGTACAGATTCCTGGATTAAACGAGATACTTTAAATATCTCTCGAGTCCAATTCGGTAAATAACCTTTTTCAAAGGTACGTTTAGCTTTACTGATTCTCACTCGATCTCCGTCTTTAAACTTAGGTTTTTTAAGACTTATTTTCTTATCATACAATGTTTTCCACACTTCTAGCACATTGGAGGAATTGACCTCAGCAGGAGCTCTCTTGATACTTCGATGGTAACTGTGATTATAAGCATACACTAAATCGGGTAAAATATCCACATAACATCGAGTTTTTTGACGAGTGAAATAACGCCACATTCTTCCTTTGAGAGTACGTTGAAATCGTTCTACGATACTGGCTTTAGTTTCTGCATTTCGGGTAGTAAAAAAATGAATGGATTTAAAAGCACTTATAAATTCCTTGTTGTTAAATTCCCGTCCTTGATCCGATTGAATGCGAAGAGGTTGCCTGCCGTCTTGTTTAATAATTTCCTTTAATCCTCGAATCATTTCTTTCCCCGATTTCTGTTTTATGGGTACTACCCATGCATATTTAGATAAGACGTCAATAGCACACAGTAAAAAAGTATAACCGTCATTGTCTTTTTTTAATTGAGAGACATCCGCTCAATCTAATTGCCATTGTTCGTCGATAACGGTAACTCTCGTTTGTCCTCTAATAAATTTTCTTTTTATGGGTTTATGCAGAGTATAAGCTTCTTTTTCTTTGAGCCATTTTCTAATTTCAGATAAAGAAATAGAATAGCCTTTGGCCCGTAATTGGCGATAGACTGTACTCCGCCATACCCTGTTTTAGGATCATAATAAATATTTTCTAACACAGAGTCTATATTCTTTTCTTTTTTCTCTTTTTTTTTTATTTTCTTAAGGCGTCCTATCTAAGAGTTTTTCTTTGTCTTCCTATACCAGAGGGTTCAGGAGAAAAAACATAGTCTAAGATGTTACTTTTTTTCTTTCTTTTAGGAGTCATAAAAGTACTACTACTAGGGGTAATACTAGAGGCATCGTGAAATCCAGTATCATCATCCTCATCCTCATCATATTCTTTTAGGGGAGCAAGGGTTCTAGGGGTACTGATTTTTCCAGGTCTTTCCATAGCTTTTATAACGTTAGGATTCACCACATAATCTCTAGGGACTTTGGTTTCTTTCAAAGCTTGAGCAAATTCATTAGAACCTGCCAGTGCAGGTAACCTAGCACTAGATTTAGTTTTCATTGTATTGGTAACTAAATCTACAATATTAGAATCACGAATGGGTTCTCCTCGATAACTAATTTCTCCATCCTCATTCTATTGTATGACTTTAGATTTTTTAAGGTGATCTAAAAGAAGGCCTGCTTTCCTTTGCATTTTATTACCAACACTTCTGATCACTTGCTGGTCCATTACCCTGGTTTCAGGAACAGCAACAGCAGGGGCAGCTGAGCCATCAGCAGGGGCAGCAGCTCCATCAGCAGCAGCAGGGGCACCATCATCGGGGGCAGCAGCAGCAGGGGTACGGGTAGCAGCAGCGACAGAAGCAAGAGGATTTTGTTGAATATCTTGAGCTAAATAATTTTGATACCGGTATAATTGTTGCCCATACAGAGCTGCTTTTTCTTCTGGGATCAAATCTGTTCTCGATTCAATCTGATCTAATTGTTGTCCTAACCCAATAGCAGCAGAAAATTCGGGAGGTTTAGGTAATTTACCTTTTAATTCTAATAACATACTCTCGGGAACCAATACCATTTTACGACTCATTTTGGTACAATTTGTAAAATTTTCCTTAAAACTAAATTAAGAAGAGACCATCCTGTTTGTTTCAACAACAATTGTCTTCTTTTTTTATTACTCTGAGGTTTAACTAGTTTTCTCAAGATGTGCTTCTTAGTAGAGAGTTCCTGCTTCTGAGAAGGGGACATGTGCTTCTTAGTAGAGAGTTCCTGCTTCTGAGAAGGGGACAAAGGAATGTTACCTTTTAATAGGTTATAAACAACCTCACAAATTTTATGAATGCAATCACCACTGCAATTTTTTAAGGCTTCATTTCTTAATTTCCCTGAGGTTTCAGGAGACACTAAGACTTGAAACATAGGCATGTGAGCTCTCAACCGGCATTCACAAGACGTATTCTTCTTTTTCTTCTTCATATCTGAAGCCATGACGAAAAACTGATAAAAAAACTCTTTTTAAATGTCTTTTATAGGGAATTTTTTTTATCTATTGAAAAAGGTACTGATAGAAGGAAGATGAGCAGTAGCCATTTGACGATCGTAATTTTCTTTCAATCTGAATCCAACACCATCGTGAGGGCAAAAATATTTTAAACCTTTCAATCCTTGATTCACAGGATAAGGATCATAAACTTTCTCCCATGGTTTTTTTAACCCCGCAAAAGGATCTTTTGCTTTCTTCTTTAATTTCAGAGAGGGTCTACGCTTAGGGGTAGAGGCAGCAGGTAAGTCAGGAGAAACAGGAGCCATTAAAGGTGAGAAAGGAAGAATGTGATCAAATACTGAGGGGGCCGGGGAAGATCTTGTGGGGGTAGACGTCAATATATTGTCACTGGATCTAGCAGCTCCTATGGGTCCTGTCATAGCCCTATCCATTATCTGAACAGCTTTATCGTCCACGTAAGGGAGAGTAGCATCTAAATCTTCATCTTGATAAGATACATTAGGGGTTACAAGACTTGCAGGGCTTCCAGGGGTGGGGTTCTGATAAGGTAATCTAACCATCAATTGCATCTTACCCCCAGGAGTTCTAGTTATCTTATCCATGTTAGGGGGTTGAGGTGGGGCTTGACCTGTTTGATCTTGTCGATGTAAATATACTTGCTCCTGAATCCAATCAGGTAAGTCTTTTCTCAGAGAAGGGGTTTTTAAAAAATCTTTTATATTTAATTTCTGTGTTATTTTCTTCTTTGATTTACTCTTTGTTTTACGCTTTCTAGGTTGAGCAATTCTCTCTTTACTCAGATTCCATTTCAGCAAATGACGAATGATCACCCCGCCTAAATATCCAGCACCTCCTCGTTTCAAGATCGCTTTTAATCTATTATCATCATTGAATTTTTTATCAGCAATGACGCTCAAATCTTCTCGATGTTTATCGATAAAACGTTGAGTTTGTTTATCGATAGGAATAGTCCCTTTCAACAAATTCTTAGCCCCAATGAGAAACCATTTCAATAAAGTCTTACGACTTAACTCGATGATCTCTTGTCTCTTTTCTGGATCTTTTTCTCCCTGCAAAAGTTTCAGGAGTCTCAAAATTTTCTTTTGTCCAGCCATGGTGTTCCAAGTCAAAATGATATAAATCGTACGTCACCTTTTATTTATATTTCTCTTGGCATATACACCACTAAGTTCTCAAACATTTGACTTCTCAATCTCAATTCATCGGGAGTCTGGGGGCTCAAATCTACTAACAAATATCCGTGAGGGATGCGAGTAGCATCTAAATAAGCCGACATTAAATTAGGCATATCTATTTGTCGACTCAAAACCGTGATTTGAGATTTGTCTCTGGGATTTATAAACAACACCATGTAATGAGTATTCAAACTAATCGTCCGGTGTTGAACGGCTCGATCAAACACATTCTGAGTAATGTAAATCACACTGGTGTTACGGTGATGAGCTTTGCGAGTAAACCAATCGACAATAGATTCGATGGCTTTCCCTCCCATCATATCATCAAAAATTAAAAGGTGACGTAGACTAAAATCACTCACTAATTCCTCGTCGTTTTCTGGTATATCGCGAATAAACTTAACTTGATCTTTTAAACTTTCGTAGGCCGGTTGCCATTCTCGATAACACCAAACAATTCTGTCTGGGGGAGGGGAGATCCAATGTTTATTTAATATTAAGTTTTTTACAAATTCTGTTTTCCCAGATTTTGAAGGACCCGCTACGACCATAGTAAATTCGTGTTTCAACTGAAAAGGAGAGAGTGAATCGTAAGAATACATGATCGTGTATGAGGGAAATGTGACTGGTGTTAAGTGTTTTATTTCTATTTGCATTGTACTAGATAACATCTTTTCGTAAAATATGGGTGGCCCTGAAAAGGGCCGTTTGGGGCTAGGTGGTATAGCCTGCCTGTCTAACTGGTCTAACTGCTGGGCTGCCTCTAATATTCCCCCCGGAATCTGCACATTGGACAGGGATTAATAGATTGGTAGACTCCTACCACGCAAATGCAGCAGACTCGCATGGTCCCGCAGTTCTGACAGCGAATCTGGAGGGGCTCCTGCTCCCCGTAACAAATAACGCACTCTCCTTTTCCTTCTTTCTCTGCCTTTATGGCCCAACTGGGTATAATGGTCAGGTGGCTCCTGTCGTCAATAGGATGTCTGCCGTGCTGGTAGAGCTCCAAAAAAATGTCCGGTGATGGTGTTCTGGTAGGAGGCATCTGGGCAAGCGGCGGTGACGGGGTCCTGGGAGCTGGTCCGGGAAAAGTTCGCATCATGGGCGGGGGAGGAGAGGACGGACTTTCAATGTTCGGGATGAAGTTCCTGGCACGGGCGAATGGCAGTGAAGGGCGGCCAAAGGCGGAGTCCTCGGATGGTATCGGAGCACGGGGTCTTCCTCGCCCTACTGGATAGGGGCCTCCTCTTCTTTGGCCAATAGGTCTCGGTGGAGATGGGGCTCTCCTCCTGATTGGAATGCGACGAGGCTCCGGAGCGGGCTGGAGGGGTGGATTCGCCGGTGAGAAGGGCCCCGCTGGTCTGACTGGCCGATTGTCAGGGCAACTAGCAGGCAACGCAAACTGGTGGTCTTGTCTCGCTACAAAGTATGAGCGGTCACAAGCTAGCCGGTTTGGTGAATATGGCGGTGGAGACGGCGTGATCCTCTTCGTGGGGGTGTCGGTCGGCGAGTACGGCTTCGCAGGATCAGGGCTGGCCGGGGACTCTGGTACCGCTGGGTTGCTCACTGGAAATGCCATAGCTGGTCTGGGGCTAGCTACGCTGGCACCAAAGTTGGGCGGCGGCTGTCTGGGAGGTGGCACCATCCTCCGCTGCACATTCTCCTGCAACTCGTTGACCATGATGGGATTGGGCCGAAAAAACTCTCCGTCAGATGGATCCTGCGGGTTTGCCTCATCCTCTAACAAATGCAGAGGCCTAAAACAAACACGGTCGTATCGCTGGTTGACAGGATTCCACTGATAATCCCACAGCTCAATCACTTGTCTGGTAAACAAGCGTGGGTAGCTATGACTAACTGGAACAATATTTGCCATCGTTGAACAGGTTCTTGTAAGTACTAGGTAACTAGTGAAGTGCGGGGATAGAGAACGCCGATATTTACGATAAGAAGGCGGAGCTTAACAAGCTAAATGACAGTTGTCTAGGAAATCAGAGTTCAATAGTTCAAGTACCTTGAAATCGACAGTTTCAGCACGCGCTGTGACGTCATATCATTGGTTTTAACTCTTTTGTACTCAAGATACACCATAGAAAAAAACAATTTTTTTTTTGTAAATCAATTTTTATTAATACCAACACAGTAACTCAAAAATAATACAAACACATTTTTAACTCAGAATACAAACATATTAAATCAACTTCAATTTTTTAATCAAACGTTCAGGCATTTTTATGCGTCTTTTTATAACACAAGAAAGTTCGTAGCCATATTCAGGTATACCCCAAAACCATTCATACAATTGATAGCGTCTTTTTAAAATCGGATCAAGGAGATGGCTCATCTCTTCAATACGTCGTTCAAATCGACTCCGGTCTGCTGCAGCGTTCATCCATTCGCTCGTCCGATCGTCTTTAGGAACTTCGTAAATTTTCAATTCAGGATCAAATCTTACTTTTTTTTATTGGGTTTCTGTTTTAGCACATCCACGTCCGGGACAACGGCTTCTTCGGGGGTCGGGCGTTCTCGCTGTCGTCCTCTACAATCAAACATTGAGGCATGTTCAGATCTCTCTTTAGTTTCATGTACGCAAACTCCAGAGCCGCAATTTTCATTTGATCGATCTGCCGAATTATGTGAGTACATTCTCTTCCTTTTCGGGTAAACATTCTCTTCATGCAATTCCAATCCTGATATTCTTTTAGAGTCACCCCGGTTAATTTCTTCAGTAACCCTGGTTTGGCTCCCTCCGCAAACCAATAAATCGTCGCCAATCTCCCAGGATTCAGGATTTCCGCGACCCCTATCAGTACTTTCTAAAGCCATCTCAGGTTGTCGATTTGTTTGCTCATCTCCACGATCTGTACCAACTTCTGCCGTTTCTCCACGTCCGCCATAGCGTTCCATTTCGTCACCAACAAATACCCTTCAAAGGAAAATGAAGCAATATCAGACATCATAATAGCTCTAGTATCATACTCTGATTTTTAAAATGATAAAAAACCCTCTATTATATACCCTCAGACAAACAAGTTTACGAACTTTCTCAAGGACGCTACACAGCTGCAGGTGTTTACGTCAAACTCACAGGTGTTTTTTTAGGTCAAACAGCTGCAGCGATTTTAACAATAACAACTTCAGTCATGTAAACAACGAGGGTATATAAGACAGGACTTTTTATTAAATAAATTCATTCTCTAAAAAATCATGAGCTATGATTCATCTCTCTTAACCCAGTCGCAGGACCCCGTAACCTTAGAAATGGCTGAATTCGATAGCGGGGCATATGAGGAACCCTCATACATGAGCAAGGAAGACTTCGGAATTATTACTACCACTCAAGAAGGAATTCTGAATACCATGCAAGTCATGAGCAATGAAATTGCTAATCATACCGACATCATCTTAAAAAAAAATTCAAAAAGGAATTCTGGATACCCTCGAAGTCATGAGAAGTGAAATTACTACTCATACCGACATCGTCTTGAAAAAAATTCAAGAAATACAGGGAAAAAAAAGGAGAAATGACTACCGTTTATAAATGCTATACCTGCGGAGAGGAAGGACACTTTTCACCGAAATGCCCTCACAAAGAAGAATACCAAAAGAAGAAAAAAACTAACAGCGCCGAAGAAATCAAACCAAAATTCACCTGCTTCACCTGCGGAGAACCAGGACATTATTCTTCCAACTGTCCTGAAAAAGAAAATAAAAATCCAGCAACTAAAAGCAACGAATGCTTCAATTGCGGGGAAGAAGGACACTGAGCTAATAAATGCCCACAGAAAAAGAAAACAGCAGCACAAAAAAGAAGCGCCTGCTATACCTGCGGAGAAACAGGCCATTGGACCAAGGATTGCACAACAATTGAACAAGTCATTCAAACTTCGGATATTGAAGAAACTGAACCTGAACCGCCGAAAAAAACCATCAAAAAGGAGAGAAAAAAAACAACCAAAAAACCTAAAAAAAAAAGACTGGGACGAGGAAATGAAAATCGAACAAAAAATACCGGGGCGAATGAAGAGAATTAACAATCAAAACATGTTCATTGAGGAACCCGACCTCGATTAAAAACCGTGAAAGAAAAGGATTATTTTTTCAATGTAAATACGTTTTTTAACTTTAACTGTTTTCATTCAACTATTCATTATTGTCTTGTTCTAATTGCATGTTTCCATTCAATAAAATCGTTCTCTCTCTATACTGCCGTTGTTTACCTTTATTTCGACGCCATTTTGGATTTGACCTCAATAATTTAGACGCCATTTTGGATTTGACCTCAGTTGACCCCCCTATGTAGGAGCCTTATACTACTAATGAGACAGAGAAAAAGAAAGCAAAATTAGAGAAAGACCAAAAAAAAATAATAAAGTACAGCGTTAAACATTTTCTAACTGTTCAATTTTAGACTTGTATATACTTAGCGGATTTTTTTTTAAGACAAGAAAAAGGAAATACGTTATATAATTTGAAAAGAAAAACTAACTGTATTTTTTAACACATGGCTGTATGCAGGGATATAACAGTGCTTGGAATTGTTTATTACATCGTATATAGGAGAACAGTACATTTATTAGTATGATTAACAATGCGGACATTTATTCTGTTTCTTTAACATACATCAAGTGCATCCTGTTGACTATGGCACGTTACCCCCCCCCCCCCCCCAATGTATGTAAGTATTTAACTATAGGTAGGTGGGTGGTACATGTAGGTTGGTGGGTAGGTAAGAGTGGCTTTTACCCATTTATTACGGTGACTTTTGAAGTACTGCAGGTGTAAATAAACACAATAAATAATCTAATTTATAGTTTAAAAAAGAACCTCAAAGTAGTTTATAACATCGTACATGTACATAGGAGAACAGTCTATTTCATTGGCATCATTAACATTGCGGAATTTCAGCCTTGTTTATTTCATACTCGCACCGAATTATTATCTTTTTGACAACGGTAAGTAATGCCCCCCCCCCCCCATCCTAAAAAAATGTTTCGTACCTTACTACTTGGGAAAGGGGGAGGCAGGATGAACGAAAGTTATGCTTTGATATGATTTGCATAAGGCGAAAGCGTAAAATAGCACCCTTCCCCCAAAATAATAATAAATGAAAAATGAAATAAAATACAGACATAAAAAGAGACCAAAAAATTCAATAAGAATGTGTACAGAAAACTGAAACTTATTTCAATGTGATCTTAAAAGTAGCTGTAAATAATAAGTTTTATTAGATAAAAGAGAGATTGGAAATACGTTCAAGAGAAATGTTGATTTATGCTGCCTTTAAGCTTGTTTTTCTTATATACACAGACTTTGACAATTTTGAGTTTTTCGCCCTTGATTGTTCCGTAACTTGATTGAAATGAGATGTAGGGATCTTGTATACATGTACAATCTGATCTGCATTTGCTAGAAGTGTATATCCCCCCCCCCCCCCCCCAAAAAAAATATCATTTCATTATAATCACCACCAAATCGTACCATAATAATCACCATCTACTGGTGTCATTATAACAATCACCATCATCTGATGTCATTAAAACAATCACCATCTACTAATGTCATTGTAACAATGAGCATCATATGATGGCATTATAACAATCATCATCATCTGATGTCATTATAACAGTCCCCATCATCTGATTTTTTTGGTAACAATTACCATCATCTGATGTCATTTTAACAATTTACGTCACTTGATGTCATTATAACAATCAAAATCATCCGATTTATTTATAACAATCGTCATCATCTGATGTCATTACATCAATCACCATCATCTGATGTCATTATAACAATCAACGACATCTGATATCATTACACCAATCACCATCATCTGATGTCATTATAACAATCAACGACATCTGATATCATTACATCAATCACCATCATCTGATGTCATTATAATAATTAACGTCATATGATGTCATTATAACAATCACCATCATCTGATTTCATTTTACATGTAACAATCGTCATCATCTGATGTTATTACATCAATCATCATCATCTGATGTCATTATAACAATCGCCATCATCTAAAGACATTAAATCAATCACCATCATCTGATGTCATCATATCAATCACCATCAGTTGATGTCATTGTAACAATCACCATCTTCTTATGTCATTGTAACAATCACCATCATCTGATGTCATTATAACAATCACCGTCATCTGATATCATTATAACAATCACCATCATCTGATGTTTTTAATACAATCACCATCAATTGATGTCATTGTAATTATCACCATCATCTGAAGTCATTATAACTATCAACATCATTTGATGTCATTGTAACATTCACCAACATCTATTTGCTTGTTTATTGATGTTCATAATGCTTTGCCTTTAAAAAGAACACAAAATGTCAAGTTTTATTGTTTTCATTGGTGACAAACTGTACTTAACCGCCTGTAACAACATTATAGATTATGACCTTTAAAAATATATTTATGATGCAGGTTGGGATATTTGAAACAAACAAAATTGGCAAATTTTTAACACACACAGATATGTATGCAATAATCAAATTTAAATATGAAAATTAAAACAATGCATGCTGTATTATTTTCAGAAAAAATCCAATAATATTCAACTACATATATTTAGACAGCTAGTGTACGAATATTGTAATAAGCTCTACATACGTTGTTTTACTTCCTTGTCACGTGATCATCCGTCCTAAACTTATTACTCCTCCCTTTTTCTGCTTGTATAAATCCGTTATCTAAGACGGCGTGATGTTTTCTTTTGTTTTTGTTTTTGTGACAATCTAGCAATCTAATTTGACCAGATCGACAACACCCTACCATGTTGTCCCTGACCGGACACTATGTGTATCACCTCCATGTCCTCACTGTGTGGTTCTGTCTGCTGACAATCTCCCAGGCGTACGGTGAGTCAATCTGATGTACAATTTGATTCGAACTATAATTTTGTCAATATGGCGTACAAAAAAATAGTCATCCATATCTCATATAAAATTATCAGATGTATTACCACAGTATTTTTGTAAAACTTAATTCCTAGTGTAAACACATGAAATAGATAATAAAAGATGGTATGACTCTGAGAGTCACTTGATATGAGCTACTTGGAAGATTCTTCGAAAAGCCTGTTGACTAAATGCATTTAACGCATGTAGTGTTTTCGTAACTATTTCACCAACACAATAAGGTTCTATGATGATATTGAGCCAGCATCATAGTCATTGTTCATTTTGGCTGGTTCTCGTAAACGCGTGAAATAGAGAGCCATATACAATATCTACAGGGCATATTAGGTCCGACTAACTGACGCCAAACTTTTTTTTCATTATCAATGTGCAGCCGGTAGAGTTCGTACCGCGCCAGTGCTTCGCTTATACCTACAAATATATGGACGCAGCGTGCGCGGATCGATAAATCAAAAAGGGGGTGGACGGATTATTGTATTGAATGGGGGAGGGGTGGGTTGTGTCCGAGGCATTTTTACAGTAATTTTCTTTTTTCGTAGATTTAATTAATTTGAGTTTTTCGAGGGGATCTGGACACTGCCTCCTAATCTAGACCTGCGCAGGACTTGAAATCTTTTTCAGAACATAGATATCACAGTGAAATTTTCAAGTTCAGTGACAGTTGCTATAATCATCTATCTATATTAAAATAATAGACTCGAATTTCTGGGCTTTAATACCGAGCTATCGGAAGAGTACTGTCTTTTGTTTTATATATTTTAAACATCATTGGTACTTAAAGATTACCAATTTGTTTTTATTTATTTTTTTTTCAACCAAGCTTCGCCATTTAATTATCAACGAAAATTCCTTTTAAAAAACAGGATATTATCTGGATTTTTTGGATTTTACAATCTTGCACATGCGCATTACATTCACGCTAAATCTCGGGAGGCTCTTTAATTTTTTTTCCACAATATCACATTTGCATGGATAAACTCAGAAATGATATTACAAGTACCTGTAAATTTTCAGTGAAAATTTATCTTATATTCTGTTCATCAAAGAATACGGGAGATAACTTTAACTCATTCAAGTGCTTTAAATATGAAATATCCCGAGAGTTCCGAATGTCAACATGGTGTTTAAATTCGAAGCCAATCTCTCACTAGAGGGCGTTTTACGATTTGAGGCTTGCAGAACGCGCCCTCCGGTGAGAGATTGAATTCGAAGCGAGCAAAATACGTTGGTGAAAAAGTGTTGAATTCTTCATCAAAATGAATTAAATTTTAAGATAAACATTTAACTGTTTTTTTACTGCAGCCTCATTAATTTTCTCCAAAATCGTTTCGGAGCGATTCTGTATTTTTTTTTTTAGCTACATTACGGGTATATAGGAGGCATCTTAATTGTGGTGAAGGCCTCTTCCGAGACAAAGTTAGATTATTTTAACTAAGCAGAGTGAATTGAAATTAATAGCATTATTGTAATCTTGAAGCTTGGTTATGTAAATGTAAACAATACGGTGTGTTGATGTATCTATTTCGTAAATGTCCGATATCATATGCAATGTTATCCCGTGCACGCACGGGTCAAAATCCAGTATAATATAAAATTTCAACAAGCTTTCTGAGAGTATTGCATAAGCAATACACGTACCTTACCAGTTTGTAGAAATTTGTGAAAACAATGCACTGTTATGATCATTTCTTACCGTTTTAACAGACCAACTTGATAACGAACCCGATTGTAATAATACAAAAAAAAAATCCCGTCAATTAAATTTACAACACAATGCTTGACACTATTTTACAGAACCTATTTGTTTGTTAGAAACAATAAAAGGAATGGACAAAGTATGCACCATATTATTTCTGACAACAAACTTTCCTCGTTTATTTGATACACACCGAGCCCGATAACGAACCCGAACATTAAAAATTTGAAATATAAAAAAATAATTTTCTCGAAAATATGTCAACCAGACGCTACAAAAGTGTAAACTTGATCTAGTTTGACATTTTAAAGCTATTTATCAAATTTCCTATTATTCCTCAAACGCGGTGAAAACCGGTACGGAACTAAAAAGAGCAAGTCCAACCTTGTATCATGATATTATTAACTTGGTTTATTGATATTTAGAATAAGTGATACTATAGAAATTATGACAATGCTGGGAAGTCATATTTGAGATTTAAATCAGTGAATGGGCCAATCTAAAATGTTTTTTTGCTATAAAAGGCTCATTTTATGCTTTTACACCAACAGATACAGTTAATGGATTAATAATTGACAAAATATGGAAGTGTGAAAAGTTTCGTTAAAGCTTATTGAAACCTCGGCCATAGATCGATCAGTGGTGCTCTCTATTGTGCCGATGCTGTCGATACCTCAGTTTTTAATTGACAGAAAAAGACCTTTTGTATTTCTTCTATTTTTTTCTTCTCTTTTATTCCAGGGACAGCATTTTTGTTTCAAGAGATATTGAAATAATTTTTTTAATGTTATTGACCATTATAAGTTATGGTACCAAATGACCCTTTGCTTAATACCTCCCAGAACTTACAAATTTATTGCACTTGTGTACAAAAAGCGTGTTATCGCTACTCCTCTGAAACCATTAGAGATTTGGAACTTTTAGTCTTAGTAGTCTTTAGTAGACTTAGAGGGCTCTTCAATCTATTCATAGCGAAAGGATCCGAGGCCCTCTTCTAGTAGTTACATGTACTGCCCCTGAAAGTATTAAAACTTCGATAAAATCACTTCCAACATTTTTTTATTTATCATAGAGAGTTTGGACTACTTGGAATAGAAGCGTTTACATTGGTCGAACAAAATGACATTTGAAAATCCGTTAATAAATGAGTTTTTAGATCTCTTTTCTTTATAGTGGTAAAGAAAAACTTTTTCATGGATGTAGGACATCATAAGATATTTCAAAATATAACAATTTGACCCTTACCATGAAGCAATTATAGAGTTATTGCTCATGTTGTACAAAATACTGGTTATCGCTACTACTCATTTACCATTAGAGACAGAGACTTAAAACTTTTACTAATGTCTTTCGTACACTTAGAAGGTCGTCAAGCTTTTCATACCAAAAGGGTCCAAATTCCCTTTCTAGCAGTCATTGCCCCTGAAAGTTTCTAATATTCAATAAAAAAAAACAAATAAATTTTTAAACCAATAATCATAAATACATTGGACCACTTGGTATTGAAGCGTCCATCTTGTCATATAAAAAATGACATCAAGGTCAAAGGTAAAGGTCAAGCAATAAAAAATTGCATACTTAATCTTTTGCCAATGTTTTTATTAAGTAACGCAGATTAAAAAATACTACATTCTTTTGAAGCAGTCTTATTTCAAAAATAAAACAAAACTAGATGCTGTCATTAGACAGTAATACCTGCACCATGTGTTTGCCCCTAAATAACACTGTTTTGTACCAGTTTAATTAAAAATGAAGGCTACATGCAAACTCCGGTAATACATTTAAGAATTATAATTTTCATAACTGAAGGATGAGATCCCTGCCCATATGATAATACACATCGTGACATGAGCAGCACTTTATGTGCAGTTTGGGGTAGAACTGTTTGCAGTGAATTTTCAGTTAATCAATAATCTTAACATTTTATGTCATAGGAAGTATAATGGTCTATATAATTATTACAAACAAAATTAAAAATTAAATTATGCCCCCTCCCCGTGGCGGTTGCCGGTTTTAGATTTGCTTCTGTGTGCCTACATGAACATCATCGTGTGCACAGATTTAGAGAAGGGGTGGGAGTGAGGGGTCCAGACCCCCCCTCCCCATGAAAATTCGTAAATTACCAAAAATACACCTTGGACCCCAATGCTCTTACAGACATGTAAACGCTCTAACCCATTGCGCTTCAATGTTAGGTAACATTATTTCGGGGGTAAATATTTAATCAATATTGAACATACTTTATTGTTTATCTCAATAGGAAGTATACATGTACATCACAATATGCAGGTGTCCTGCACCACCTTAAAGCTGTTATTTACCTAATAAAATAGTGCAAGTGGATTTGAAGAATAGGTCATAAAAATGCATGCATGTTACAAATGACTGATCTTTGTCTGAAGTTACGTACAAAACACAGGTTTGCATGTCTCATTAGCAGGTACTAGTTTTACCCAGCTCTTCGATTAGATGGGTTCACGTGTATACATACATGGGTGTTGCTAAAACGCGGAACGGAAAACGGAACGGAAGGAAAACGGAAAATCTTATCTAATGTTATTTACCTCATAGATTTGTTAAGTATGCTAAAACGATATACTTTATGTAACATTTTAATTTTTTTTGAAAGATTAGCAATATTATATTATTTATTCAATAATATTTATTTCCTCAAAATTAACAGTACATGCATTGACCACTATATTCTGTCCCAAAATATCCTCGATTCACTTGTTGCTGTATATTTATATATACCTCAGGGTTCAAGCGATTCTCTTTTAGAAGCATTAAACATTCTCATTATTCTTTCTTTAAAACGTCCTCTCTAGCTTATCAGCTGGTATAAATACACGGCTAAAAATAAAGAAGTCTACGGGGTTTTGCATTTTAACAGACCCGGATGATAGTGTTGAAAAATTGTGCAAGGTCTTCTGAGTGACTTCCAAATGAAGAAAAGATGTCAACATTTTCCATTATAAATCGTCCAAATGTGCTGCATGAATATTTTGGAATTGACAGACTATAGTCCCTATATATAATCGGAAAATCAAACCAGGCAACGTCTAGAGCTCTCTATTTGGATCATATGTATATAGCTGCTGGAATAAACAACTGCATGCTTTGTAATGCAAACTTAAACAAATTTGCATTGCTAAAAATACTAGTTTCACAAATTACCGGGTATTTTAATGTTTACTGTATTCTAATTTTTAATGTCGTCAGTCCTACGGTTTTTTTCTTCCATCTCAATGATACTGTATCGTCTGTATGAAAAAAGATCGTCTAGAACACCGAAAATTCAATTTTGATGTAAGTATATACATGTACATCATATTTGAAAATAATATAAAAATACTCAAAACACGCATAAAACGCTTTCACTAACTGTGTACGTTACGCTAATATGCCAGCAATACCATATAAGAGAAATAAGTAAAAAGTTATAGCTAATTTGCTCGTATAATCATGTTAATGTTTCACAATTCGTATACATTTGAGTTTTCCGTTTCGTACTCAACTAAAGCCGAATGAATACAATGCTATAATTGATAGACATTCATATGAATATTAATAAGATAGCAACATGTTGATAATCGTTCATTAGATATAAATAAAAGATGCAAAGTAAATCGTTTCTGGCCAGTCTATACCCTTTTTTAAGCGATAAACGTGATGATATTTTCCATTCCGTTCCGTTTTCCGTTCCGCGTTTTAGCAACACCCATACATACATGTCTGTGTTTTCCGTATGCAGAAAAGGATTACTGTAGTTAAGATCAGCTAAAGGAATTCATTATTGTGTTTTGATTGGATAATCATTATGATGTTGACCAATTTAGGTAAGCATAATACATGTAGTAGCAGTAGCACAATATAATGAGATGCCAGCATGGGATTCCTGCCAGCATACATACACATGTATATAAGTTCTTCTACTTTCACTTTCTAAATGTAATCTCCCTTTGACAGCATACTGTATCATCATCTTTTAATATTTAAATAAGCTTATCATCGTTACCTATCCTATCGCATTTGTAAAGTTTCTGTCATTTTAGTTGCAAAAGTTATTTTTTTCATTTGTCAGACTGCATGCACTGTTGAATTGACCCCATATTGACCCTGTATAAACAATTTCTTATTAAATTTGTGTATTACATATGTAAGTAAGTGTAGACACTTATATTTTTTATATGAGTTATAATAGGAAGGAAGGGGTATTTCTTTCTTAATGTATTATAATGCATCAAATACAATGTAGGTCATGACCTTATGGGACTGTTCTGACCCCACGAAACAGGAAAATACAAAATATCTTCTAAAGTCATTATGATGCATCAAATGGTGTCAAGTACATTAATGACCCCCAGGTGTTGTCTTTAACCCCCCCCCCCCCCCCCCCCCCAGCCTTTATGAAATAGGAAATGATATGATACACTGTATATTTTGTTAACTTCTGAGATCTGAGATCCTCATCCCTAAACCGTTTTATTTATTTTTGCTCTTTGTGTCATTGCGCGTAAAATTGTATTGTAAGATTATGCCCCCCTGGAGACACCCTGACATTTTAGAACTAGAAATAATAATGTATTTTATCTTATTCATATGTTATACAGTAGTGTTTGATCCATGTGGGTAATTCCTAGCCTAATGATGTCACTGCTTTGTTTAGGAGACTTTACAATTGCCCCAAATAGGTGAATACACATGGCAGTGATGCATATAACATTTTGTTAATTTGAATCATTTATTGTTATTAATAAATTTTAACTTGTCAATGAATACTACTTATTGATCCCAAGGTAGAAATATGACCTCTGATCGTATCTCAATAGATCATTTGTCAATTATGCAAGGTGTAATATAATTTTTTTTAAGAATAACATTTTTTACCAGTTTATAAAAGTTTTTAGACACCCAAATTATATTTTGATTTTAATTCTGATCATTCGACAATTAAGGGGGAGGGGGGGGGGGAGGAGAGAACAGTTTATATTTGAGTTTGTTTGGGGGTGGGGGTTCCAAGTCATATATTTGACAATTTTTAATGTAATTTAAAATAAGACTAAGCCATACTGCAGTCATGAACATGAATAGTATAGAACAAAACACAAACTAATACATGTACATGTATATAAACATAGGAAGTATTACAAAACAGATGATTGATCTATATCTGGGTTCTTAAATTGAATCATATATCATGTACATATTATATTATTGTTTCTTTGTTCAAGGCATTTAGGATGGTATGTAGGTCATTATCCCAAATGCTCTTCCTGAAATTATCAAATATCATAAAAACCATTGAGATCCCCACCTTAATCCAAAGATATTATTCCTCCTTACGTCATGCAGGCGCATCAGATCATTATGGCATATAAGTCATGACCCTAAGGGGTCATCCTGACCCCCTTAGAATAAGAAATTGTCAATTATCTTTAAATTATTGATGTTTGATGATCCTTTCTCTATTTAATCTTTATTAATTATTAAGTCTCCTGAATGAAGTTTGGAGACTTATTGTTTTTGTACGGTTCTTAATACATGTATTATTATTCTTCATCTTCTTTTTCTTCTTTCCCGCTCTGAACTTGTTTCTTAGAGATGGCTGAACATAATTGTACAAAACTCTAGGATATGATAGGCCTGTAAATCTAGTTGTGCACCCTGGTTTGATTTTTCTCATTTTGGGTTAGACAACCACTTTTGGGGGGGGGGGGGGGGGAGGGGGGTGTAAAAAGGGTGTGGGGTCTAACATTGAACCTTGTAGGCAGAATCGTAGACTCTATTGTAAATGGTAACTTGAAAACGGACAAAGATAATGATATAGGGTTTTCATAATCATATATTGGCTGTTACAGGCAATATATAGGGTTTATTGGATCTGACCCTTGGGGTCATCCCCACCCCCCAGGAGTTTGAAATTACCATATATCTCAGAAACTGTTATAATCATGACCCCTAAACCATATATATTCATGTTTCTGATGTCAAGGGGCATCAAATGTTATGTAGGTCATGGGCCCTGTGAGTGATCCTGACCCCCTCAAACAGCACGTCCCTTAATATCTTCAAAACAGTTGAGATCCCCACCCTTAAACCATATATATTCTTGTTCCTTGTGTCAAGGGGCATCAAACGGTATGTAGGTCATGGGCCCCGGGGGTGGTCATGACCCCCTTGAATAGGAAGTGCACGAATATCTCGAAAACGGTTGAGATCCCCACCCCTTAACCATATATATTCTTGATCCTTAAAGGGCATCAAAAGGTATGTACCGGTAGGTAATGGGCCTCAGGGTTATATTTAATTTTTCAAAACCGTAATGCACATCTATGGAACAGTTCCTATCATATCCCAAGATATGATGTGTCTATCCATTAAATCATAAAAGGAGTTCTAGGATCTATGTTTTTTTGAAGTGATAAACGTCATTTTTCTGCTACTTTTTGACTCCCTGGATGAAATTTAAATTTTTAAAACTTTACTGTACATCTATAGAACAGTTCCTATCATATCCCAAGATATGATTGTCTATCCATTAAATCATAAGAGGAGCTCTTGGATCTATGTTTTTTTTTTAGTGATAAACGTCAATTTTCTGCTACTATTTGACTCCCTGGATGAAATTTGAATTTTTAAAACCTTATTGCACATCTATAGGACAGCCCCAATTATATCCCAAGAGATGACGTAGCTACTCCAAAAGTTGTAAGAGGAGTTCTGGGAACCATATTATTTTTGAAAAAAAAACGTCATTTTTTGTTGCCCACTGATCCCCTTAATAAAAAAAAAATTCTGGAACCTGATCACGCCTCAATATGACACCCCCAATCATAATCTAGAAGATCATTTGGCTACTGCCAAAAAAAAAAGACGTTTTTGAAACCAGTTTTTTTGTAAAAAAAAAACGTCATTTTTCAGCCATTAAATGACCCCTAGGACAAAATTGAAAATTCCGAAACTTTATTGCGCATCTATAGGATACCCTAAAACATATTCCAAAAGATGATTTGTCTACTGTTGAAAATGTAGGAGGAGTTCGAGGAAGAAGGTTTTTTGTGAAAAAACGTCATTTTTTACTAATTATTTGACCCTTAGGACTAACAGAGAATTTTGAAACCTTTTTACAAAACAACATGATACCCCAAATCAAACTCCAAGAGTTCAGTTTGCTGGTTTATAAGATGTAAGAGCAGTTTGAGAAAGTAAAACGTGACAGACGGACGGACGGACAGACGGACGGACGGAACAGGGTAACAACAATATACCCGAACTTTCTTTAGAAAGTGCGGGTATAATGAGGTGGAAAGACCTCTAACTTTTCCAGAACAATTAGTCTACTAGTTTTTTTTTCATTTTATTAATACTTTTATTTCATGGTGAGGGTTATTTAGGTTGTTGTCTTTTTTAAACAGAGTTAGCGATCAAACCAAATACAAAAAAATATCAATTGATCAACATATTTACACTTGAGGGTGTTAATATTTAAAATGAACAAATACATTAATCGATTTAAATATTGTGTTTCTTAATTCGCATGACAGTTTTAGTCAAAATATCCAGGCATAGTGGCACTAATTATTATGAATAAAAAAGTATTTCCATATGTCATATTTTATTATGTACAATAATATATAGTTACCATCGCACCATGATTTGATAAAACTCGAGTACACTGAGTACATTTTTTGTTTATCTTCACAGTTAATGTTGCCCTCAACAAACCAGCGGGCCATTCAGGTCATGTTGTATATGACGCCAGTAAGGCTGTGGACGGACGTAAATCAGACCTGAGTGGCGGTGGAGGTCAATGTGCTGTATCAATTGACTTACAAACCGCCACCTGGTTGGTGGACCTGACAAGCATCTACAGCATACATCACATCACCATCTACTTCAGGACGGAGAATAAACCATGGGGTATAATCACATATATTTACCCTCAGATAATATTTATGTTAAATACGTTATTATGTATTTGTATCCACATTGTATATTTAAGAATTCCGATATGGCTTCATAAAGCTTTGATATAAATTACAGTCATTTCTTACAACTCTTTATGGTATTGTTTATCTCATCAAGTCCGCACCATATATTAAATAAAACTATACTTGTTTCGATAGATATATTGGTATATATAATTGATGTAAATAGTGTCAAAATTAGTTCGATACCGATAAAATATTTTGATTTGTTTACGAAAAAGGTGCAAATGCTTAACTTGAATAAGAAAGTCCAAAATAAAGTATAACCTAGGTATTTATATTTATGTGCAATAAGTAATTGATTTTTCACCGATCTTATTTTAGTTAACATACTCTTCTTTTTCATCGATGTTATTTTATTTAACATATTTGAAGAATATGCAAAGATAGTATATAATATATAAATCACAACTTGCAATCCTCTTAGTGATTTCAATTATGTGTATTTTTTGTATTTTTACGAAGCAAACGTGTCCCACATTTAAAGTAAAAGCAGGATAGTATATATGTGAAATTCTATAATGAATGTTTAACATATGAATAAAAGTAAAATAAACAAAAACATTACTGGAAGAAAATGATTAAACAGGAAGTAATTGATGATGCATATATCGCGGAATAGATACAAGAGAATTTTAAAACAGGAAGTTATTTGAGGATGCACTTATCGAGAAATAGATACATGCACTACTTATCACTTTCCTTATTACCTGAACATAGTTCTAGAAAATACCTTCCTAACATTATTGTTTTTTTCAGTATTAGTAAGCCTTGTTGCATCTTTAATTGATGAAGTCACGACTCTTCAGAGCAATAATGATAATAATACGTCAATCTAGCTTCTTTCATAATAAATCATATTTGACCGTGATTTTTTTGCAGGTCCTTTTAATACAGACACATATTACCCTCTCGGATTCTCGGTGTACGTCTCCAATACAACAGACAGACTACAAGGAACACTGTGTTACAAGGACGACAACTTTACACTAGACACCATACCTGCTGTCTTCACCACCACCTGTCCTGTACATGGACGGTACGTCATCTACTACAACGAGAGACTACCAGGAGTTCACCACCCAAGAGGGCAATATCAATTTCTTATCATTGGCCTCTGTGAAGTAGAGGTGTATGGTGAGTGCTTCTTTTTTCTTCAATCCAACCCTGAATGATGATGCTAAAAATATGGATTTGTAAGTGTAATTTTTATACTCTGTTTTATTTATGTTATACTAGATTTAACCAGTGCTTGGTTTGATCGATTAGATGAACAAAACTTGAAAAAAGAGGATATGATGAAAGTATTACTGGAACCATGTCCTTTCTACCATCCTTTGTCTCAAAAAAATATACTTTACATACAAAGATCTTGAAATAGAGTCCCCTCTCCCTGAGTTTGATGGTCTTCACCCCCCCCCCCCCCCCCCCCCCTCCCGAATAGTATTTTAATTAATGTGGTATTTAGATACTGAATTTTGTTTAAAACATTTAGCTCTGTGCGAATAATTTTTGTTCTATTCGACCGTTTTTCGTGACAGTTCAAGAAACAATTTTTCAATTTAAGATGCATTATCTTGAGTATGACTAAATATACACAAGTTTAAGTATTATGCTTAGATAATTAAATATGCAGTGTGCATAGATTAATTTCATAATTTGAATCTTTTTTTTTTTAATGCATCGATATCCAAGCCTTTATTCTTAAAATACATACATCTCACTCCCTATAATGCAATATGTGTATATTTTTACAACCATGATATAAACAAAAGCATATTCCTATATCAAATCCCCTGTAGCATCACCTTAACCCTTAATAGCACTCGATAAGACGTTATCGTATATTCTGGTTTATCTTAGTCACGCCAAGGTATCTAATGCTCGTTTAATGAGGTGGGCATTGTTATTGCAACCGTATAGATTCAGGATCGTCGCAATTAAAGGTTCTGAGAACGTTGGTGCAGACTGTCTAAGTAGACTGTAAATATGTACAGTAAAGAGCTAGATCCACGAAGCCACCTGAAAAATTGCCATATCATAAAAAATCACCACAATTTCGGGAAATATAGGGTAGAATCTTAGCTTTTCATTACTGTTTTCCTTTTTTCGATATTTATCATACTTTTTCATTAACAGAGTTTACAATATGGCATTGTTTTGATCACAGGTGCTTGTGGACTGGACCGTGCACTACCCCCCCCCCTTTTTTTTTTTTTTTTTTTTTTTCAAAATTTTTTTTTTATTTCTTTTATTAATTATCATTAACAACCCCTTATATATGTCTCCAGTCGAAAAATAAAAGAAATATCACGACTTGGTAGCATTTTATAATCACACTCGTTTCCCCTATATATATAAAGAGAGAAGGTAAGCAACTCCCGTTTGTTTACATTGAGGTACCACCTGGGAAATTCAAACAATTACTATATCAAAAATCGCTATACCTTTGGTGTCATCTATTTTTCTCACTTCCACACATATCCTTCTATCTGAAAACTTATACAAATTAGCACGCTGAACCGTAATCTATCCAATTAATAAACATTTGTCACTCGCGACCATGATATTTTGAAACGTTCCAAGTAGAAGCTACGGAAGTTAGCTGCACAGCGACATCTATGCTAAGAACGATAACTCATCCCGTGTTCCGAATGTCATTGACTTAAGGGTAACGCACGAGAGGCCCGAAAAAAGTTCGGGAAAAGTTTTAGATTAAATGCAAAATTTCAGCATTTGAATATCTGCCGTCTTCTATGCCAGCCCACCTATGAAGTGTCTGGGCTTTCAAATCCTGGTAATGTGTTGCTGCAATGCCTGTAGAGCAAACTATTGATACTTCTTTTTTTTTAGTATACCTAATGTGTTTTGCAATTTTTTTGTTATGTATGTTTTGCCTGTCCCAGCTTGGCCAGTGATGACCAAGTTATGGCCATTAATTGCTGCTTGAAAGGTAAACAATTGATCTACATCCATTTTCTTAAATATTGCACTAAAACTTTTCCCGAACTTTTTTTCGGGCCTCTCGTGCGTTACCGTTAAGTCAATGACATTCGGAACACGGGATGAGTTATCGTTCTTAGCATAGATGTCGCTGTGCAGCTAACTTCCGTAGCTTCTACTTGAAACGTTTCAAAATATCGTGGTCGCGAGTGACAAATGTTTATTAATTGGATAGATTACGGTTCAACGTGCTAATTTATATAAGTTTTTAGATAGAAGGATATGTGTGGAAGTGAGAAAAATAGATGACACCAAAGGTATAGCGATTTTTGATGTAGTAATCGTTTGAATTTCCCAGGTGGTACCTCAATGTAAACAAACGGGAGTTGCTTACCTTCTCTCTTTATATATATAGGGGAAACGAGTGTGATTATAAAATGCTACCAAGTCGTGATATTTCTTTTATTTTTCGACTGGAGACATATATAAGGGGTTGTTAATGATAATTAATAAAAGAAATAAAAAAAAAAATTTGAAAAAAAATATAGAAAAAAGGGGGGGGGGGGGTAGTGCACGGTCCAGTCCACAAGCACCTGTGGTTTTGATGACAAAAATGTAAGACGGACGTCATTTTTGTTAAGTAACGTCATGAAATGATAAAACTACGCATGACTTGAATCTAATTAAAGAAACAAAAACAAAATAAAATTATTTTGTAGACATTATAATTAAAGGGGCATGGTCACGATTTTAGTCAAAAAATATTTTTCCGATTTTAATGTTGACAATGCTTCAGTAAGGCATTTTCAATAGGCAACTAAAATTTGAGTGTCATTCGTTGAGTTATAAGCAAGTTACAGAGCTTGCAATTCTTTGCTATGTAAACAAAGCTTTTGTTTACATTTTGAATGTTGAAGTGAAAATTCCAATTTCAGACCTAATGAATGTGTTTAACGTAAGTTTATGCTTAAAATGAATAAGAAGATAGACAAATCAGCGTGAAAAAGATTTTTACTGGTATATTGAACCTATGTAAACAACAACAGGGCACGGGCCTTGTTTACATGACAAAGAATTGTGAGCCCTGTATCTTGCTTATAACTTTAAAACCGACCCTCAAATTTCATTTCATCAGTAGAAATGCTTTCCTTAAGCGTTGTAAATAATGAAAACAGAAAAATAGAATTTGACCAAAATCGTGACCATGCCCCTTTAATTTATGAAAATATATTTATTGATGAAAATACCATTAAAAGCTTATTTACAATAAAGTTTATACTACAGGGACCAGTGCTAAAGGTCAATATAACAGCAGTACATTTAAATATGTCGGTGTCTTAAAAGTCCTTTTTTCTGCAATTTGAAACTGCATGAAGTAATGCTGATGATGCGCAGTGTATAACTGAAGATAAATCATTGAATTCTACCATTGTAATCACAAATTATCAAAAAAAAAACCCTATAAATATGACAGAAATACAGTAATTGAATTTAATAGAGATATATGTAATCTCGAATTTTGATGCATTACTATAACAGTCTGTGTGCATTATTCTGCACGATTATTTTACATGTACATTGTTTCAATGCTTCAATAGTTTCACCCAATCTTGGTGCTTTACAACAGTAAGGGTTCAGTCCTTTGAAATGATTTATTTTCCCGTGGGCTCACAGTGTGTTGATGTGCGGAGAACTGTCTGATTTTTTTTCATATAGAAGTGTTTGAGGCATATATCGTACTTAAATCACTGCCATTGAATATCATTGTTGATTTACCTGAGACAGCCCGATTTTAACTTTTTAATTTTTGACTGCAGTAAGACAATTGCAATTATTTCTCAATAATCACAAGCGTTATCAGGAGGTATAGTTGAAGTTTATTACAAATACAAAGTAATAGAATAGATCGTATAGCTTTAACAAAAATAAAATGAAATTATCTCTGCGTTCTGTTTTAAGATTAACTCAATTAAATTACAATAATTATTTTTTTAATTCTTTACAATTAAAAATGAAAAGAAAGAAAAAAATTAAAAAAATAAATAATAAACTAGAGCCAATCGAAGTCAGTTCGTTAACAGTCCTTCAAAGTCCGAGCACAGTTCCGTTCCACGCACAGCCCTAGGATTAAAGTTTTACGCAAAGTTCTTAAATTGGAAGTGTCCCGCAAAGTTAGTAACAGTTTTTAACGTAAGTTGGTTTCCCACAGTCCAGGCAGGTTAGATCTTTAAGGTATCGAGAGCAACCGGGACACCTTGGAAAATAGTTGGGCGCTGGGTTTTATAAGATCCGAGCCAAAGTTGTACTTAATGTAAAGTTAGTGCTGATTGAAGAATGTTAAATCCCGCACTTTCTACAGAAGCTTCATTTCCGGACGCTCCGCCCGTATGAGTAGGTTTGACCCCCTTGACCACGGTTAAGACAACCCATTCTCCTCTCTCTCTGACCTCATTTCGTAAAGGTCAGGTGATGGTCTGCTGGACATTACATCAGAGGCCGATGTCCATGGGCTAATGCACTTATCATCGCATCAGAGGCCGAAGTCCTCAGGCTAATGCATAGGTCATCTCCTTTGAAGTCAATTACAGATTAATTTATTTTACTCGTATAGTTGATTAAGCATTGATTTATACGACAGCGTACAAGGTAATTTAAAAATCATATCAAATTATGATCAAAGTTCCATGTTACATGTTTGCGATAGGTGCTGGTACGATAACAGAATGCCCTGAATTGAGGCATTCAGTGATTATCTTACAGAATATTCACATGAGTTTTGAAACAAATTTTGTTTAGAATCCATCGGTCACATATTAATAACTTCTGTAGTATTTCTACATGGTCGTTCATTTCATTGGGAAAACGAACTAATTTCTGTGCCCCGCTGCCAAGTGCTCTTTTTTTTTAAAATTCCAGATCTGTCGAAAATCATTTAATAGTGACTTCTTCTTATGTGTAACATTTTCTCCTGAACGTGTTCCTCTTTCCCACCCGTTTTTTTATTCGGTCAGTCTTTGTAAATTTCAACTTTCTTTATTGCGTAAGTTCAATCGCCACGTGCTACCGAAAATCTTGTGTCGCTTTAGCGCACACAGCTCAGAACATATATAGCCACAGGTTATTTATGGCTGCAGATCATCAATTGTTATGTAATTAATCAACAGTTCGAAGGGTGCTATCTTCAAAGTGGTCAATTATCAACCAATAAGACTTTCATGGTGCGAGATCTTAATCTGAGAACGTGGCTATAATAAATTAACTTGTTGAACACGCTAAACTTCTATTATATATAGTTATGAACAGAATAATATATAATATGATTAAAAGTTTAAATCAAAGGTAATTTGTTCTTGGGATTATATGTTATGAAATACGACTACATTATGCTATGCAGGCAGTCGACATAGAAATCAAAGTATTGCAAGTTAGGACAGATTAGTTCACTTGCATTACAGACTATAATATAGCGACATATTTGCCTCCAAAAAATATATGCGCTTCTCAAAGTTACACTTCAGAGAGACGGACATGTGTTCTTGGGGATTTTCTTTATTGCTAATCATATGAAAATTGATTTAAAAAAAACCCAAAACGTTTTAATGAAGTTGTGTGGTATGAGGTTGTTATGCATCTTAATTTACTTACAAGGTTAGTTACAGCCAGTGGAATACTAATTTTAGGTCAACAATGAATACCCAATCTATTAAGATAAAACAGAAATAGAGAGGGCAAATATTGCTTGTGACATGTACGTAATTTTTTTTATATATCTTTATCATAAAACAGAGAAAAGCAAAAAAAAAAAACAAAAAAACAAACAAAAAAACATACAAACAAACAAACAAACACAAAAAAACAACATGGAACTTGCATCAAATTTACTTCATGTACATGTTACCCCAAAACTCCGACCGAATATGCCCCTTTCTCACATTTAATTAAATTAACTGAAAACAAAAACCGTAACACCATAATATTTAGCTTTTTTATTAAAGTTTTTCCAGGTTTTTTTTTTTCAAAATACATACGTAAACTTTCTCCAAGAGAATTACTTTTGATCCGATAAAGGAGAAAAAACTGACATAAAAATAGAGATTTTACATATTATTGCATCGTATAGAGAAGTGATTTTCATTTCAGTAAATAATGTTATTAAATTTTACGTTACATAGCAGAGTCTGTATATCATGTGTCAAATTTAGACGCTCACATATGTATAAATTCTCCCGATAATCTTTCATATCTGATTATTATTTTGAATGTCTACTCGTATTATTAAATAAATCAGCCCTAAAGAAACTTTCAGAGTTTTGACTATTTACCAAATTTTGACAGCACGCAACGATTTCAAACTTGCACATAGTCTTCAAAAAATTAGAAAGACTTAATTACAGAAGTTACGTAATTTTTAAGGCGGGTTCGTTTTAAAAAAAAAATACATTTCCTTACATGAATCATGAGTACATGTATACAACAATTCGTCGCCATAGAGGCAAAAGGTCGTATGTATAGGCGTCCATTGATTTCAAATAACAGAGAAAAACGCAAAAAACTGTTTCTTTACTTGAAAGACTAAAACTTCTCTTTTAAACTCTCCAATGTTGTACATAATAACTTAATGTATTTAGATCGTAACAAAAAAATTAAAAACATTGTTTTATATTTGTTTTTTATTCAATTTTTACACATACAACCTTTTGCCTTTTAGGTGTAGTGTTGCTTTTTACGTAAATTAAGGCAGTAACTTCCATATACTACCTTTTTGCATTTTGATATCATTAAACTTAAGTGAATTATGCTTTAAGTGACATTGATTTTTTTGGCATTATAAGATTGATCATGTCACTCAAAGGACAGGTAAAGTTTGGATATGTGTTGTTGTTTTTTTAATTATAGTTATTTAAAAACAAAACAAAGTATAACTATTAAGATTTACTTACCATAACAACCCTTTTATTGGTACAATAACGTATTTTTAAAAGAAAGGAACATTAAGTTTAATATTTCGGCACAAAAACAATGGCAATAAAAAGAAGGTAAAACATAAATTTTAGACAAAGAAATTGTAAATTCATAAAATTTCAGAGTTCTGACGTTTGCTGATATAGGAAAACATCATTTATAATTATGCATTTTTGTTCATCATTAAATTCTTTGTTAAGACCGTTTATTACGATTTGAAGCATCAACATCTGGAAAATTAAGCACTGTATAACAAGCAAAATTGTTATAAAATTCTTTTTTCATTACAGTGTGTCAATTTGCATAAAAAATGGGTTCCTGAACACTTAAATTGAAACGGTATAATGAAATGCTACTTGGCAAAACTTAACATAAAAAACAAACAAAAATAAAAAACCAAAAAGAGTCTCTGGGTGTCATAAGCTTTATGGAAGAAATGTCAATCTGAGTCGTCATTTTCATCAGGTTCCTCCAACGAATTGCAGACACTTCCCTTATGAGGGAGCTGGGAGTAGAAATCATGATGAACACGGGGAATTACATTTTTCTTGCACAAACCCATTAAGTCTTTGAATTTGGCATCTGAGATTGGGACTAAGGAAGAGTAAAGAGGTTTCAGATGATAATTTTTCATGTTCTTAAGTTTCGCCCCTCTTCGTCCACTTCGAATATCAATGGAATTATACTCTCGCTGACTGATTTCGTATTTGAAGAATATCTTGTTTGGCTCTTCCTTTCGATACTGGAATGAATGAATATTATTCCATTTCATTATTGATCCATCTTCTGCACGGTTCCTGTTGCCTATACAATCATCTGTAAGCTCTTTGAAATTCATAACATCCCTATTTCCAATCTCCTTCACTACATACCTAGGTGGGTTTACTTTAGCATTGCGGACACCAACCATCCAATCACTTGGGGAAAACATATCTGAATGTTTTGTTGATCTTTCAATAGTGGCATGTACAGAATCTCCTTCCATCTGTGAGTGTCCTCTTTCAAAATAATTGTGTGTTATTTTTTGAATTGGGAAATTAACCACAGAGTAGAGACACATTCCACTAAATGGCAGATTTCTTTGCTGGCCAGTGCAACTGTCTGAATAGTACACTAGTTCATCAATAGACCCAACACTTTTGTTGTAATCTAGGAGACAGGAAGCTATTTCACAACTTCCCCGCTTTGCTATGGTTTCCCACCACATATTACAGACAGTTTCTTTGGATACAACATCAAATATAGTAAAGTTGTAAGTTGCAAGTTTTCTGCTGTAGTACAGTTCATTAATTTGAGCCTTGGGGGTAACGAGTACCTTCTGCAAATCAAAGTTTATAGTTTTGATCATTTCATTTTCCATCGATCTTTGCTTATCTTCCTGCTTTTGCATTCTGGCTTCCTGCTTTCGTTGCTGATGCTTTTCAAATTCATTCCTATTTTCCTGTTTTTCTTTCTCAGACATTTTTCCATATGCATCACAAAATGAGCATACATCCTTTTTGGGTTTATGAAACCCCAAGTTGAACTCAGTGGCAAAAATTTTATCATAAAGCCAGAACTTTTGTGCATCATTGTGGTCCTCTTTGCATTTTTCTATGTACAGATTGTACATTTTCCTAATGGAGAGAGAGCTGTCCAAATATTCTCTCTGGGTTGATTTTCTACAGTAATGTGATTCTGTTTTCGGAAAAGAACGAATGTGTTCCCTGATAGGATCTTTGTCTTTCTCTGAAATTTTATTTTTTGGAACATGTTTCCCCCTATTATCAGTGGAAGTGAAGGGGTTCTTTTTCTTGTTTAATGTATATGTGACTGTTTTTTCTCCAATGTCTAATATTCCTAAAAATGTCTTTTTGCACACCTCTACCTTACATTCATCTATAGGCAGATAGTAGTGAATGGTGTGTTTTCTTCTTGACTCCTCTTCTGGTTTTTTTGTCTTTCTACGCTTTTCAGTCATAATTGCATTGCATCTTATAAAATCTCTTTGTCGATCATAGCTCAAGTTCCAGTAACTTTGAAATATTTCTGATATTTTGTTGTGTGCAATTTTGTTCAAACATTTGTACTTGCATTTACAAGTTATTTCTTTTGGTGTTTTTTCAGGAATTACTTTGCCTTTCTTGTTTGTGTATTTTTTTCCTTTGTTTCGAAGTAGTTTCGTTTTGTTTCTTTGCCATTCAGAAGGATTCCTTTGCTTTCTTCTAGATTTAACTTGACAAGAAACACTTGAAGATTCATTAAGACTGTTGTTGTTATTTTCTTCATGTTTCTGTCCGTCTGCCTCTTTACATGCATCGCTCTTCTTTTTCTTCTTCTTTCTACATTTAGTTTTCCTTTCCCTTGAGGAGCTTGAACTGTCAGAGGAAGAATCATAAGTTAATCTTTTTCTCTTGTGTCTCTTTGGAGGTACATACTCATCTGATGAATCATCAAATTGATCAGAACTACTATCATGCTGAGTTTTAGATTTCAGAGTGACCCTGGTTGGGTACCTTCCAGTCCTCTGACTTTCTGCACCTTGCGTACCATCAACTGGCACAGAGTTTTCAGATTCTGACAAATTAATTTCATCGTTTCCTGCATTAATAGATGTGAGCTCAACTATAACTTCATTGCTGGGAATGCCACCAAGGGCGTTTAGTATTTGGTCTAGTTGCTCTGCTGATAAAGAAGTATTCAGGCTTTCTGTGGATATTGTATCGTCTTGTGAGCTTTCTGTGGTAACAGTATCACTAGTATTGTGTATCTCCTTAATTAAAATTGTGTTATCATGTGCACCTTCTACTATCTTGCTTTTTTGGTGAACAGTTTGCAATCTTTGTTTTTTAGTGCCTTTGTTTGGAATTGTATTGTTTTTGACACCTTCTGTTACAACTGTATTCTCTTCTGTACGCTCTAACACAACTGTCTCTTCTTGTGAGCCCTCTGTTGCTACTTCTTTGTTTTGTATGTCCGTTATGTTTTCTTGGATACAGTCACTTACAATAGGGTTTTCCTTTGTGCCCTTTCTTACGGCTGCATTTTCTCGTGTGTCCTCTGTTATAACTGTGTTCTCTTGTGTGCCTCCTATTACGACTGCACTATATTGTGTATCCATGCTTTCTACAACATTTTCTTGCGTACCCTCTGTTTCAAATTTGTTCTTCCTTGTACCACCTGTTACAACTGTGTTTTCTTGTTTGGTCTGTGTTTCGTTTGCATCACCTTGTGTGCATTCTGCTTCAACTGCGTTCTCTTTTGTAACATCTGTTACAACTGTGTTTTCTTGTGTGTTCTGTGTTACGTTTGCATCACCTTGTGTGCATTCTGCTTCAACTGCGTTCTCTTTTGTAACATCTGTTACAACTGTGTTTTCTTGTGTGTTCTGTGTTACGTTTGCATCACCTTGTGTGCATTCTGCTTCAATTGCGTTCTCTTTTGTAACACATGTTACAACTGTGTTTTCTTGTGTGTTCTGTGTTACGTTTGCATCACCTTGTATGCATTCTGCGTCAACTGCGTTCTCCTTTGTACCATCTGTTACAACTGTGTTTTCTTGTGTGCTCTCTGTTAAGTTTGCGTTCTTCTGCATACACTCTGTTATTGTCGTGTTTCCTTGTTGGTCCTCTATACCAGCTGTGTTCTCTTGTATCCCCTCTAAAACAACTTTGTTGTCTTGAGTTATCTCTAATATCATATTGTTTTGTGTACCCTTTGTTGACTCTGTGTTATCTTGGTTGTCTTTTCTCGACACTATGTTTTCTTTTCTGGTCTGAAGACTAACTTGTGTGCATTGTTTTGACACACGTTTGTCTTGTTTATCTTTTGTTTGTGAAATATTGTTTTGGGAGTCTTTTGAAGACACAGTGCTGATTTGTGTTTCATCTATTGATACTGTGTTAAATAATGTTTTCTCTGTCGACAATAAATTTTCTGAGGTGTTGCTTGTTGATTCTAAATTGTCTTTTGTGACCTTTGTTGGTACATTATTGTCTTTCTCACGTTTGTACTTTTGTGTGCATCATCTTTTGCCACAATCTTTTCTTTTGTATTATTCAATGACTCTGTTATCACTTTTGTTATTTCTAAAGATTTTTTATTACCCGTATAGGTTTTCTTTTTCTTCTTTTGAACATGTTTATTTAAAATTTTTCTGTATTTTGCCAAGGGTATATCATCGCTATCTGAAACATCACTTTCCCCTTGGAAAGCTTGACATAGTATGAGATCCTCATCACTGTCGAAATCTCTTTCAGGACCTGCCATTTCAAAAATTTTGTGCAAGGTGACCAGACTCTACGTGTTCTTTAACTGCTTTGTTCCAATATTTTATCCTATCACAGAGTGCATCAAGTCTCATTTTGTCGTTCAGTACATGACTGGCCCACATCAACTTTATTTCAGTTGATATATAGGGTTGAAATACCTGTTCTCTTAGAGTTGTACAAGCAAAGGTATAATTGCTCAATATTATCTCCTGCTGAGCCTCCAATTCTCTCAAAACTACAGAAAGTCTTTGACAGTAGATACAATCTGTCATCTGAATGATGTCGTATGTGGTAGATATGACCCTTCTAAAAAAAAAAAAATCATAACAAAATTATGCTTTGGTTTCATTGATTTCAAAATGCTTTGATTTGCAATCATTTCACAATTGCAATAATTATGAAGGGGAAATATATTATCATTTAAATTAAGTCTTTTAAAAAAGCTTTTCTGTTAATTGTCTATTATAGTAATTATGATTGCACTTACGACCTTTTTATATTTTATAGTGTTTACAGGCACATTTAAATCAAATCCCTATGGTTCAGAACTAATAATTGTCAAAATTCTTATACAAATACATTATAATTTTATTTGTGATTTTATATTTATGAAGTGTGCAAGATATAATGTAATAAAATAGAAAATATTTGCTTACCAATGTTGCTGCAGTCATACACATCCGTCAATCTCTGGATTCTGACATGGACTGACTATTAAGCATGGTGTAGGTAAATAACTGGTTTATTGGATGCTTATTTCAGACAGATATTAATAAGAACATCACAATATTACCAAATATATACTAACATATAATTCAGAAATAGTTTATAAATCCCTTAAAAGTTTTTAAAGGTCATAAGTGGTATATAAGACCTACTGCTGCAGATACCTTAGGTAGTTTCTGTAACTGAAATTGTCGTATGTGCCACTTATGACCTTTTGCTTCTGTAGAAAATGGAGTTACGACCTTATTCTTATTACAAATATTAAAGTATTTTCACATACGACAAAATTGTACTTGGTATTCCTCATTAACAAATGCAGCTACAGTTACGACCTTTTGAGATGTGATAGATATGACCAATCAAATAGGGATATTGCTAAAAACCTATTTTGGGTAGTATCTACCACATACGACCATTTGCTTCTATCGCGACGAATTCTTTGCTACCCTTAAAAATTTAACTCCCATTAAACTTCTCATTGTTTAAACCCCTGTCACACTGGAGCTGCCGTCATCACGGCGATCCAGCTGCGTCATTGAATAATGTAATATGCCATGGTAAACGAACTAGAGTCTCCTACAGCGCCGTAACAACGCAACGGCATCTTCGTTCGCCGCGGTGGGATATCCTAGAACATTTTAGACCGCCATGCGACAGCGAACATTTTGAACATGCCCAAAGTACGCGCCGTGGCTCTGCGTTCTGATAAACACGCCGTAGAAGTGGAGTAAGGTCTCCAAGCGCAGGTGCACGCAGTCAGCGCGCATAGCACGCTGTGGACGCGCGGTAAAAACTCCTAGCACGTCATGAGTGCTCGGCGGATACCCAGTGAGAGGGCAGTCAATCGCCAAGTAGAACTCTGTGGAAACGTAGTTGGGAGCTCTAAGAACGCCTCAGTCGCCGTCAGGATGCCATGACATTTTCACTTGTAAAATTTTTAGAGAAGAATGTAAATTTTTTCTGAATTTTCCTTGTGATCCTACGGCGATTCCATGAATTTTACAACGTGAACACGCCCTGGGAACGCAATTTGGTGTGACAGGGGCTTAAAAAGTTTTCAAAACAATTACACAAACTGTGTTCGACAAATAGTTTTTCTAAAACATTTTTTTTCTGTCTTTATACAGGCTTTCAATCACAACACGTTTTTATAACAAAAACAGAAGTGAAATTTTATTCATTAGTCATTATAATTGTTTAACACCAAATCATATAAATTTTCAACTCACAGCAACAACGGAAGACCTACTCGTGGCTTTGCCACGAGCTCTGCTCTGTTTTTTTTCTTTTCGTAGGATGCCCTGGAGGATTTTACGGGACTAACTGTTCTATCGCCTGTCCAGATATCAATTGTTACTGCCATATAGAGACGGGCACCTGCCAGGTCTGCAAACACGGATACCAAAGTTACCTGTGTAAATTAGGTAATCGATGTGCTATGGTAATTATCCAATCATTCCTCCCTCCTTTATACCATATAGACATTATACATAAATATAAAAAAAATGAAAATCATTCAAATTGCTAAAATATTATTTTCGTTGATATGATTATTTCACAGCAAATGGAAACTTGGCTATTTCTTTAAAATAAAATGTTTAATATTGAGACTTTGTAAAAAGAACCCTATTGTTTTTGTTAGGTTTCTTCATATCTATTTTTCACTATTATCATTATTATTCTTTTTTTCTTAACATTTTTCTTAAAATACAAATATCTCAGACATGGAACAGCGGATTGTTATGAAATTCTCCTGGATAATAAAGAGCATAAAAATCTTTTATCACGTACATTTTTGTTGATAAAGTCACTTCCGGTCGGCCGATATATTCGGTTTTTAACCGGGTTTTCCGAAGGAAAAATCCGGTTATTAAAATGGTGAAAATGGCGGGCGGGCGGTTGCCAAAAGGGTACCCTCATTGTACGGATAACTCCTCCTACAGTTTTCAAGATAGGAAGTTGTTCTTTTTCAGATCAATTGTACATATATCAGAGGTGTGCATATTGCTAGGATTTTGATTTCCGATAATTTATGAAAATAATACCAGCTTTTGAACTTAGTCATTTTTTTGCAAAATATTGCATATAGGGAACCCTCATTGTACGGATAACTCCTCCTACAGTTTTCAAGATAGGAAATTGTTCTTTTGCAGATCAATTTAACATATATCAGAAGTGTGCATATTGCTAGGATTTTGGTTTATGATAATTTATGAAAAAAACACCTGCTTTTGAACTTAGTCATTTTTTAGCAAAATATTGCATATAGGGTACCCTCATTGTACGGTTAACTCCTCCTACAGTTTTCAAGATAGGAAGTTGTTCTTTTGCAGATCAATTGTACATATATCAGAGATGTGCATATTGCTAGGATTTGAATTTCCGATAATTAATGAACAAAATACCAGCTATTGAACTTAGTAATTTTTTGGCAAAATATTGCATAAAGGGGTACACCATTTCACTGGATATGGGTTGACATGGATTATGGATACAGTTCACATAAAAGAAAACCCGGTTTGCCGTCACATTGACAGCTTCTCACTTGTTTGTAAAGTGATTTTGTCCTCTCTTTTTCTAAAAAAAAAATGATTAAGGATAAAAAATTCAAATTTTTAGGTGCTATCAGGTATAAAGATGATCGTCCGTCACTGCCGGTGCGCTCAAACAGCATTTTTGGAAAATTGTGTTTTAAAAATGTTTCAAATTAAAAAAAATACAAATGTTTTCCTTTATAATATGTTTTAAACTTATCAATCTATAGTGAATAAAAAACTAAAATCCGTTTTAAAATCAGACAACGCATTGCAGAGATATTGAAGTTCCAAAATGACCTTTTCCAGAAATCTTCATTTTACAGTGTTTGTCAAAAAATTAGTTTAAAAGGAAGTTAATATAGTATCTGGTATCAAATATCAACATTTTGATATAACCCTATCATCATTTCTTAATCAAATCCAATGTCTAACCAGCACATATCTTCCTTCATTCGAAGATTGTTTATCTCCAAAGGGTGTGTCATTATTTTGACCAAAGGTCATTTGGGCGAGTTCAATGTCACTGGAAGGAAAAAGTTCAACATTTGTGTATAAAAAATATCTTTTGTATGGGGAAACATTGAAAGTTCTTTCTTCACGCTCAAAAATGCTTATCACCTAAAAGTATGTCATTGTTTTGACCCAAGGTCATTTTGGCAGGTTCAATGTCACTGGAATGAAAAGTGAAAAAATCGTGTCTGGTCCATATTTTCTATTGAAGAAACATTTGAAGTTTTTACTCCACGCAAAGATTGTTTACCAGCAGATGTGTCATGATTTTGACCCAAGGTCATTTGAACAAGTTAAATGTCAATTGGAAGGAAACGTAGAAAGTGCGTGTCTGGTCTATTTCTGTCTAAGGGAGAAATATTGAAAGTTCCTACTTCCTATTAAAGATTTGCTTATGACCTGAGGGTTTCTCATGAACTTGACCCGGGATGAGTTTTTCAAGTTCAAGGTCATTGTTAAAAAAATGCATAATTCCTGTCAAGGCCATATCTTATAAAAGAGAATGATTAGAAGCTAAAAATTACACAAAAATTGCTTGTATCCTGTAAATATGTTCTGACATTGAGCTTTGGTCATTTGTGCGAGTTCAAGATCACTATAAATAGAATGGAGCATCCATTACTTTCCTAAATAGAAATACTGAGTTATTATATTTTCTTAGCGGAGGGTATAATATGTGAGCTTGCTCTAGTTCTGCTTATAATTCAGTCGCGACCAAAATAGGTTAAAAGGGTGTTAATGACATCGGATGTTATACAACTTCTTTAGGATATTCAAGATTATATTTTCATTGTGATGAAATACTGTTGTAGTTGTCTTCCGGAAACATTACCTATTCATCATTTTTACCACACAATATATCAGTCTATAAAACAAGTTTTTAATAAATCGTCAAAACATAATTAAGAGAAATAACGTTTGAATGTGTAGCTAAATGTTTACTTATTAAAAACACAAAAAGGTTAAGTCTAATCAAGCTCCTCATCTCTTTAATTTGCATCAAACGTATTTGTACAGACCATACATATCAAATGGCTGTTTGAAAAAAAAAAATTCAATAATTAGCTTGTGACAGTGGCTGGTATGGTTTGGGCTGCAGTGAGAGGTGTGGACAATGCCGTGACGTCGACAGATGCCTCAACACCAATGGAACATGTCTGACTGGATGTAGCGCTGGTTATACGGGACACACGTGCCACACACGTACGTATATTCTTGATTATGTACATGTATAAATAAACCTCTCACGAAGTTAGTCAATAGACACATCGACTTTATTGCTAGGCAGTTCGACTCTTTATATTTATATGTCGACCAACTTAATAGGTTACATCTATACTACAATATTAAAATAATAGACTCGATTTTGGGGCTTTAATATCGGAAAAATACTGTCTTTTTTTAAATACATTTTAAACATCATTGGTACTAATCAAGCTTCGCCAATTAATAATCACCGAAAATTCTTTTTAAAATTCTGCAAATCATCTGATTTTTTTGGATTTTACAATCTTACGCATTTGCATTATATTTACTCTAAATCACGGGAGGCTCTTTAGTTTATGTTTCCACAATATCGCATTTGCATGAATAAACTCTAAAACCATTATACAAAAGCGTGTAAATTTTCATTCGAAATTTATATTCTGTTCATCAATAAAAATCCGGGAGATAACTCTGACACAGTGCATTTACTTTAAAAAAAATCCCGAGAGTTTCGAATGTCAACATAGTGTGTAAATTTGAGGCGAGTAAAAAATGTTGTTGAAAAAATGTTGAATTTTGCATTAATAGAATTAAACTTTTCGATGAATGGTATTTACAGCCTAAAAATGGTTTATGAAGAACATTTTGACTGGTATTTTTCATTGCAACATTATTAATTTTCTCCCAAAATTTTTTGGAGCAATTCTGCAATTCTCTGCTACATTTCGGGTATATGGGAGGCATTTTAACTGTGATGAAGGCCTGTCCCGAGACACAGATTATTCTAACTAAGCAGAGTGTAATGAAATTAATAGCATTATTGTAGGCTTTAAGCTTGGTTATGCAAATGTCAACAATATACGGTCTGTCGATGTATCTTTTCCGTGAAAGGGACTGAGACACGATTTTTCAAAATTATTTTTTTTTCATTTTTAATGTCTGGAATGGTCAATATGGATGTTTAAATGCTTCGTCAAAATTTGAAAGTGAAATATCGAGTTACGGGCGAGTTACAGAGGGTAGACTTCTTTGTTTTGTAAACAAAGCTCAAGTCCTGTTATTGGTTACATTTGTGATGTATTGATATAATTTTCAGTCTAATTAGTTTTCTGTCGTTGATAAATAATTTATGAACGTATTGGGCCATTATGTTTGTCAATAGTTCTTTTGTCTAGTTAGTTATAAGCTTTTAATACTTTCTGTGGAAAATAAGACACACAAAACAAACGTATTATAAATAGCATCTTTTCAATATTTGATTTTGGTTTTGTTTAATTTTTTCTTTTCTAAAAGAATTCCAAGTCGGAATGCGTTAACAAATGGTCACAATACAAATATCACGCTCACAAGTACGTACATACACAAGCACACTCTTATTTTGTCACATTTTTTTTCTCTTCAGGATGTCCGGAATTACTTTGGGGAGAAGATTGCGTTAGGAAATGTCCTGACAAATGTAAAGGTTGCAACAATATAAATGGTTTATGTGAATCTGGGTGTGTCCCGGGCTGGAAAGGATACCATTGTAGTGAAGGTATAATGGAGGATTTTTATTTGAGTAACCTTATTGAATGGTAATCAAAGTATTAATCTTACATTCTTCTTATATCGCATTTACCAGTCCTTGACATTTATCTCTTACATAATTTTGTTATTTTCAATAGAATATTGAATGAATTCAATTGAATTAAGTAAATAAACAAAATGTAGGAACCTTTAATCATGTAAGCAATGTAGTCAATTAACATTTTTTAATTTTTTGGTATTTACAGAGAGGGTCATTTCTGATTTGCAACGTTTCGAGATATGCGTATTCAAAGTGTATTAGTATAGCGTGTTCATTAATTTGAGATGTTATGCAATATGGCAATATTATTGAATTCGATAGCCAAATCATATATAAATCATAAACAAAGCAGATACTCGTGTATATATATATATATATATATATATATATATATATATATATATATATATATATAAATTTTTTGGGGGGGGGAGGGGGGGGGTTGAAATATGTATGTTTTAGTTAATAAATTTCAATTAATAATTCATTTTTCAATTCGTTAAAGAGACACATTTTTAAATGTGTAAGTAAGCATTAGATTTTTCCAATAGCGTGTGGAAGAGGTTTACATGGCGCTGAGTGTCAAGAAAAATGTGGACACTGTCGTGACTTAACTCAATGCGTCCACACTAACGGATCATGTTTAACTGGATGCGACGATGGCTATGATGGGGAAATGTGTAATGCACGTGAGTGGAAGAATAATATACGCGGCTATGTTAAGGCTGCCCGATTATGTATAAAGTCACTTGTCTGTACTTCATAAGATATGACGTCATAGTTATACCCCCCGCAAACAAAGTTTGGGGGTGGGGGGTATATAGGAATCACATTGTCCGTCCGTCTGTCTGTCTGTCCGTCTGTGCAATCGTGTCCGGTCCATATCTTTCTTATGGAGAAACATTGGAAGTTCTTACTTCACACAAAGATTGCTTATGACCTTAGGATGTGTCATGACCTTGACCCAAGGTCATTCGGGCAAGGTCAAGGTCACTGGCAGAAAAACTGCAAAATTCGTGTCCGGTCCATATCTTTCTTATTGAGAAACATTGGAAGTTCTTACTTCACACAAATATTGCTTATGACCTAAGGGTGTGTCATGACCTTGACCCAAGGTCATTCGGGCAAGGTCAAGGGCAGAAAAAGTGCAAAATCCGTGTCCGGTCCATATCTTTCTTATGGAGAAACATTTGAAGTTCTTACTTCACACAAAGATTGCTTATGACTTAAGGGTGTGTCATGACCTTGACCCAAGGTCATTTGGGCAAGGTCAAGGGCAGAAAAAATGCAAAATTCATGTCCGGTCCATATCTTTCTTATGGAGAAACATTGGAAGTTCTTACTTCACACAAAGATTGCTTATGACTTAAGGGTGTGTCATGACCTTGACCCAAGGTCATTTGGGCAAGGTCAAGGGCAGAAAAAATGCAAAATTCATGTCCGGTCCATATCTTTCTTATGGGGAAACATTGGAAGTTCTTACTTCACACAAAGATTGCTTAAGATTAAAGGGTGTGTCATGACCTTGACCCAAGGTCAATTGAGAAAGTTCAAGGTCATTGTTTCAAAAAAGCTAAATTCTGTCTGTGTCATGTCTTGTATTAATGGAAATATTAGAAGCTAAAGATTAACAGTTTTCAAAAATAAAGCAGTTGTTATTTATAGAAAATGGACAGTGAAATAGATTCATCCAATATTTTCTATAATAGCAAAAATACACGCGTTATGATTTTTTTCTTAGCGGGGGGTATCAATTGTGAGCTTGCTCACAGTACCTCTAGTTAAATTTGACGTCATGATCTGCATTCCTTTCGATCGTTCTTAGGGAATGTATCGTAACGTAATAAGTGATATTCATTGTGCATAATAAAACCGCTTCATTCCTTTACATAGACACTGTTGTAAATACTAGTGATACTAAATTCAATATCACCGATATGGAGTATAAAAAAATCAACAGTTTTAAAGCTTCGTAATAGGTATATAACTTCATAAACTAATGGTTTTGACACTCCCCATGCTACGTGTAATCTAATGAATGGTGATATGTATATGCATATAAAAAACGGTTTGGCGCAAGTGAAAGATAAAAACAGTCTTACTATATTTTACGTGAAATCGGGAGAGAAAATAAGTATCAATGTGAATCTTGCTGGGGGAAACCTACCGATTGACCCGATTTTGTGAAAATCGAGCCTAAAAGGTAAAAATGTGCCTAATTTCGATGGCGGAGCGAAATGTTTTGACAATATTTCAAATAAACGAAATATTTATATGAATCCCCAGCAAGAACTGCAAAATACATTACTTATCGAAGGATTTTTCATAAACATATTTTTGATTTAATGTCATTATTCACTTGTGCCGATGCGATTTTTATAGATTATTTACCGTGTTAAAATACACCCGTTACGTGCTTTAGAAAAATATATGACGTCACAAAAATACATCAAATATAGTGTTGGATGTCACTGTTAATTTATGTAATAAAAGTTTAAAGAAACTCGCTCAGTTTAAGTATTTTTTCGATAATCAAAATAGTATCATTTTTCGATATATATTTAGCTTCGGATAGCCTGAACATAGCCGCGTAGATGATTAAATATATAGACTAATGGATGAGTTAATGGATAGATAGATAGATAGATAGATAGATAGATAGATAGATAGATAGTCAGTCACATAACCATGTATCATTCAGTCAGCTTATTCTTAACTACTACACCTCGAATTTGATAAAGTTCATATTTATGTCCTTAATTATTTCATTAGTTAGCCATATTTCAGTTTGTTGATTGACATCATTTCATGCTTTTTGTGATTCATACCGAATCCATTACATTCAGCTTGCCCACATGGACTCTTTGGACTGGATTGTGCTGACAGATGTAACGACACCTGTGATGGTTGTAACAACATCAACGGTTCTTGTGACTCTGGCTGTAACCCTGGATGGCAGGGATATGACTGTCAATATGGTAATGAAGATTTTGTACATTTAATATATTCAGAATTTGTCTGTTGTGAAATTATTAATAAATAAATATGACATATTGAAATTATTGAATTGACAATTGCGTGCATTGTAGAATGATCACTTACTTTATGATTAAAATGATAGTTTTATGTAAGTTGTAAGTCAAAAGTATATTAAAAAATTTTTGTTTTTACAATTCATGATTAACAACATGACCAGTCATTGCATACAACTAATTCAAATGTTGTTTTTTGCTTATATGTAGCATATTTCTTAGCGTCGCTTAATTGAAAAACTAAATTCGTTATGCTGACGGGTTTTTAATTAAAAAAAAAAGAGTTTGCATAAAAATATTCGTCCTAGTATTTTTATCTACGTACATTAGGCAAATACTGAAAACACTGATATAATTATCTTTAATAAAACTTGTGTTTCTGCAAAAATAAATGAGGTAAACTAGGAAGGGTGATAGAACAGTTGCTATGCATAGAGGACATAAAACCAAAAAACCACCAGCCGAAAATAACCATGAGTACAATATTTGGTTTTTTTTCATTAGTATCAAATACTTTATTTTTACTTTTCCAATATTATTTTAGGTCACCTGAGTCACTCAGGAGACCTAATGCATTTGGTGTTCGTCCGTCGTCATGCGTTGTGGGTCGTGTGTTAACAATTTTACATTTTGACCTGTTGCTATCCGTTTTCGTCTGTCGTCGTGCGTCATGCGACGCGCGTCGTGCGTTAACAATTTACATCTTCAACTTCTTCTTTAAAACTACAAGGCCAATAGCGACCATTTTTGGTATGAAGCATCTCTATGGTAAGAAGAATCTAAATTCTTCAAAAATCTTAACTGAATGCATTGTAATGATCTCCATGAAGCCCTCTACCATAATTGTTAAATCCATGGCCCCTGGATCAGGGGTTCAGGCTCTAGGGTGGGGGTCAATATCAAATAAAACCAAAAGAGCATGTGTCTAAAATAACCATGAACACAATATTTGGTGTTTTTTAAAAATGTATTAAATACTTTGACCTTTTCTCTACCAATATATTTAAAGTACAATCAACATAATGATTGACTAAATATTAGAATGAATATTGTTTTTTACATTACAATTCGTCTTGCATCAGCTTGTGACGAAGGATCATTTGGTGTTAACTGCAGTGAAAAATGTGGACACTGTCGTGACGTAAATCAATGTTCTAATATCAACGGGACGTGTTTGACTGGATGTGCTGCTGGTTATCAAGGGAACTTGTGTAAAACACGTAAGTAAAAGCGTTTAACAAGGTACACACAACTGAATCTCTTTTTACCAAGAAAAGATCCTTTGTTTTCAATTCATGGCACATTGCACTCAAACTTGCTGTGCATGCATGTTGCCTTACATGTACAGGTAATCTGTTCATCTTGTACATTGTATGAGATAGAGATGCCTGAATGCTAGTCTGATTCTGTATATTTTTTCTGTCACACTTGCATATATGTTATACTTCTGTGGAATCATTTTCATTCTTGAGGGATCCATGTTACTGGGTAGCCAAATTGTTCCTGTTTCGCGGGGACGTAATTTAGTTGGTAGCAAGCTCGGAATTACTTTTATAAATATTAAACAAAGGTTTGTATATACGTCCGTGGGGTTGTAAATTTGCAGGCAACGATTACACATGGAAACCTCGAACATTTGTCCCCTATGAACAATGATGATTCCACATCAAGTTACATTCATCTTGACAGATATAACAGAGAGATAAATAGGTGATAGATGAATATGCCTCGATAAATCCGTTTTCTACTATATCTCATCTCGGTTAAATAGGGCATGTTTCTTTCTTTGATTCCATTTTTAGCCAAATTTAAGTCAGTAGATCGGCATGGCTTCATTCTGTGTTCCTATTGACTTACACATTATCTACTACTTTCAGCGTGTCCATATGGATTCTTCGGACCGGATTGTGCTGAAAGATGTAACGACACCTGTGACGGTTGTAACAAATTCAATGGTTCTTGTGATTTTGGATGTAACCCAGGATGGAAGGGCTATAACTGTAAAGATGGTAATGGTGATTTTGAATAACAATCTTACCTTTTTTTTTGACTTTGTCTGTTGTGAGGCAAAGTATAATGTACCTAGCGTAAACCATGATATCTTTTAAATACATTTTCTTTCTTTCACCAGCTTGTGATCAAGGATCATATGGTGATAACTGCAGTGATATATGCGGACACTGTCGTGACATTAACAAATGTTCGAATTCCAATGGAAAATGTTTGACTGGATGTGATGCTGGTTATCAGGGGGACTTGTGTAAAACAGGTTAGTTATAAAGTTTATCATAATATGATGTATTGTAAATGATTTCAGAGTGTATTTTAGTTTGAGGTCAATTGTGACGTCATGATATATTTAATACTCAACAATACGGTGTGTCGATGTTTTTTTTTTTTTACTAATGTCCGATATCATATGAAATGTCAACCCGTGCCCGCAAGGGTCAAAGTCTAGTTATGTAAAAGATAAAGCATTTTTCTTGACATAACTTTTCATAATAAACCTTAAAAAGAGTAGTACATGTACTGATAGCTATGTTCATTCTCATATCATTCTAACTAAGAGGTCAGGAACTTTCTGTATGGCCTTTGTTTGGGATTTAGCGTATTCCTGAATGCTCCTTTTCATTTACATGTGTGCATAGCATTTTGGCGATATTCTTGATTTAGCGGAAGCTGCATTCTGCTAAAACCGCTAAATAGAATACACAGCCAAAGAAAATACGTTTACAGTATAGCAATGTCATTTTAAACCGTCCCGTTACGTCTTTATTTTAAAAACCCTACCAATCAAAAGAAAACATAAAATAATATTTATTTCTTATTGACTGTTTTAAATTTTTAGAAGCACTCATTTACATAGTCTCTCCATTTTGTGATCTTTTTCTGAACAAAACTTGAGTTATTGCTATCCGATAGTCAAATGGATGTGAAAAGTCTGTTATTGTAAACCACCCTTAATTCCCGTTTGAGAAATGTTTTCAAGGTTTCGTCGCGATTTTTGCTTGCCGCGAGCCAGTACTTCTCTTTTGAGTGTAATAACAACATGGCTGTAGACGAAGCTTTATAAGTCGCCGCTACCTAAATTTATCACAGATTATTCGCAAAAGAAAGTCTTTGCAAATAAAATTTGTTTACAAATCTTTTATAAAATGGCAAAGGATGATACAGTCATACGACCAAAATTTGAGAGCGGTAAACAGATAAACTATCTGGTCAATTTATTTTTTTTCTTGGCACATCGTTTACTCATAAGTTGACCTTTCATTTGAAAAACTTTAAAGGAAAGCATATTTTTTAAAACATTCTCCCCTGGGACCCATTAAAGACGATATTTGATTTATGCACGCTCGTACGTCTATGCACGATCGAGTTAAATTAACATTTTTTTTAAAGGCGTTGATTAAAGTTTTTAGCTCACCTACGCTTATTCAATTTCAACCAAAATTGGCACAAAGCATCCTTATGGGAGGGCAAATATAAATTGCATAAATAAAAGTCCGATCTGTATTCAGCGCAAAGAAAACCTTGAAACTGTAGAAAAAGGGGGGTGCATTTTTAAAAATCTTCTTCTCAAGAACTACTGAGTCCAATTCAACGTAGTTTAGCATAAATTATCCTTATGGGAAGGAAAATATAAATTGCAAAAATTAAGGGCTAATTCTGTTTCAAATCTGAGTTATTACGAAAATAGTAATAAAGGAAAGGTGTGTTTCAATCAGTTTAATAGCTGCAGGTTCGGCATCCGGTAAAGTGGGTAGGCAATACTTGGCCTGGGCACAAACTCACAACCTGCAAATTTTTTGTTATTGCTGTAACACATTTTCTACGCTGTTGAACAACATTTAAAGGAAAGAGAAAAAATTAAATTTGATTACTATGAAGTATATCAAAGAATGAAGGTGTACCATTTTTTGTCGGATTTGACAGTCTTATCATGTTTACTGGAAAATGAAAGGTTTCAGTTTTTGAAATATTTGCAACAAGGTAACTATTGGTTTCATAAACAAGGTTCTAGGTTATCTCAGATTAACATTGATGTTTTGTGCAGGTGAAAACATTTATATTCATTTTATTAGCCATGCATTCATAATTTCGTTTCTATCTCAATTTAAATTGTATAGGGAATAAAGAGTAATTTGCGCAATGCATGCAGGTCTTGAGTTATTTGTAGAGGTAAAAGTGGAAATAAATTTAAGAGATTTAACACATTTTATTGCAAAGAATTTCACAATGAATACAAAGTTAGAAATGCTTACAATGGTAATGTAAAACATTATTTGACACTGAAAAAAAGAAATAAAAGAAAATAAACAAGTAGAGGTTCTTTAGGATGAAGGAAAACATATTTTCTTCAATAAAAAATGTAGTTAAGTGTGATAAAAGTTACAAAAATCTGTTTGCTGGCCTAGAAAATAAAATATGAAATTTAATAGTGCTGGAGATTGGTTTCAACATGCAATAAAGATTAAAAAAACAAAACAAACTTAAAACCAACACACAAACATCAGGTATGAATTCCAATCTGCAAGGTGTTAATAACCATAACAATACTTCTTTAATAGTAATCATGTCACAAAATTGTTCATCGATATCAATAATGGACAAACAAGTGTATCGAACAAATTTGCAGGTAAGGTTTAACCATGTCTTAATTTGTAACAAATGGAAAATGTTTGCAAAAATCATATAATATACATGTACACACAACAAGCAATATTGCTGCACAACCAAAGCTTAAATGTTCTTTCACATTTTGAATATATTTTTGTTTAAATCCTTTAGGATAAAAACCCCAAAAAAAAAATTACTGTTTTATTTTCTAAAAATTGGAATGATATTTGTTAAAACCATATATAAAAAGGAGGGAGAGTGTATACTTAGAAAACATTTTTTTTCCTCAGAATTTTACATCACTATTGGGAATAATTAATTTTCAGAAGTATACAAAACATTTTGCGTTGACAAATAGAGCCGAAATTACAGTACGAAATCCATCTACTTCTCATTTGAGATTGGTGTTGTGGTTGTTGTCAGTAAATGCAATGTTCAGACTGAGAATTTCAGATCCTTGTTGTGTGGTAATAATGTTAATTGGGATTTTACTCCAAGAGATAATCTTCTGGTTCATTGAAGGAGAGACTGGAGGCATGGTTGTCACTTTCTGATAATGTTGTTTCATTACTGATTATAATTGAACTGTAATGTCCCTGTAGTTTGAATCAAGTGATTGTACTTTAATAACCCTATTGCATTTGTAGACCTAAGTGCTTCCATGTGTCAACTAATTTGAATTTGAAGTGGCTGTATTTTCTGCAAAGAAAGAAAATTGCAAATATATATTTAAAAATGTCAGATTGACTTTCTTTATCATTATATCTTTTAAAAATATGGTAGTTAAAGGTCAAGTGTGACAAAAACAATTTAAATTTGATAATGACAGTTATAATAATGTTGTAATTTGCAATTATATATACAGTCATTTAGTCAATGAACAAATAATTGACCTAAACAATAGTGTTCCTACTTGAATTAAGAGCTCCATATCTTGCAACTCATTCAACAGACAATGGGAGATTTTGATTTGAATTCCCTATCTGTTGTTCTTGTTCTGCAAGTTCTGTCCAAAGAGTGACATTAATGTACATGCGTTATCTTCTTGAAGAGTCATTGATCTAATAAATGTGTTGTTCCATTAACCGTAACAGTTTTTGAGGCTTCATTCTAAAATAAACAAATGGAGAAATTCAGATGTACATGAATAAAAACCAACATGTTGTAAATGTATGTTGTTTTCTACTATCATATTAAATGTCAAAGATTGAGATTTTACTATAGTCTTACTTTGATTATTGGTCTCTTAACAGAGAAAATGGAACTCCATGGAGTCTTTGTTTCAGAAACCTTCTTTATTGGTGATGGGGGCATGATCATTTAAACTGCAGATTCCTCTATGGCATTTGGTACATCTAATCTTGCCTTCACCCATTCTTGTTTTTGGCGATGTGTTCCTTTTTACCACTTTGACATTTATACCATTCCAGTATGGTATAGCTCTTGAGGTTTTTTCCTACTTGAGGTCAAGAATGCTTTTGAATGGCATTCTACAAAGAAATAACAATATTGTCACTGTTCAACTTTGAAACAAAGTCAGAAGAGAGAGAATAGCTTTTGATGGCACAAACAAATATTATACATGTATTGATAATACAGTTTATCTCACAAAATTAACAGGGAATAAAATGTTTCTTTTTTAAATGTATATTTTTTTCGAATTAACTAATTATACACCTGATTGTAACTCAGATTTTTTCTTATTAATGGAATAACTGAAGTTTAAATTTATGTCAAGTTTAAGTCTGATTCGGTATGAAAAATTATTTCTAACCCCCAAGAGGAAATTACTTTGATCTTTCTTATTTATGTTATATTGACAACTGAGTTTATGTTACATTGACAACTGAAAAAATGCTTAAATATCATCATGATAATTTCAAGGTTTTTTGTTTTTGTTTTTATTCAAGTTCATCAGTATGATCATCATGATATGGCAATTAAGCCACACTTGGCCTGTGGTCAGAGTAATATGACTCCAATGTTGCACTTGATATTTGAGATGGACACATCATATTGGTATAAATGTGGTCTAAACATGAGTCATAATCACTTGTAACAGAGTGAACAATCTGGCTTACTTTATGGTCTATGAAAAATTCTGATAAACAAGTCTGTGTAAAAAATTCAACATTTGCATCTCCCATAATAACAAAATGCTGTTCTGTTCCAAGCAATTCAAAAAAATTCTGAAGGTACTGACACAAATACCCCTGTGAAGCTTTTTAAGGAGAGCAATAAAAGAAGACAAGTTGCAATATTCTTTCCCTGTGAATTATATGACAAAGCACTGTTTCAGTTGCCATAATATGGAGTCTTCTTATATTCTGGAAAGGGATCTTTGAATAAATAACTATTCCGTGATATGGCCTTCCACTTATGTATTTCTCATCATCAAATCTAAGGGTGCTATATCCTTGTAATTCATAACATGTAGCATCATCAGATGGTTTTAGTCTGCTTTCGGCTATAGCAATGATATCAGCTGATATCAAGTTTTTCTCCAACTTCATATCATTGATATAGTAGTTTTAAATCCTCGTTCAGATTTTGTAAAAGTGGCAAACATGAGTGTAGAGTAGCCTCCGAGAAACAATCCATTTCATCAGCAACACTCTTTGATACAGAAATCTTACTTTCATTTAGTTCTAAGAAAAACACATCTTCTAATTTTCTAACTTGGCTTAAACCTACATAATGCAAGTGTTCTTGCTTCCTTTTTCCAAAATGCAAAACGGCTTTATTCATGGTTGACCCCTGAGATTTGTGTATGGTTTTAGCACAGGCTTAACGCAAAGGAAAATGTCTTCTGATCACATATGCAGAGCGAAACATGCTTACATTAAAATTTCTTGTAATTTCTAAGACAGGAGTCCAAGATTTACTGCAATATGGAGCAAAAAGGTGTGCATACTTTGTACGTGCTTTTGAACCAACAGCTTCATTTTGTGTATGCTAGCATGTTATGCTCATCTACTTGTGAATTAATAGTGTACAAGTAGGGCAAAGAAGATGGGATGGAATCAAGTAACTTTAACCTTGTTTTCAGAGTGGCAATATCAGCAGAAGAATGCAATCCCTTGCGCATTCTATTGAGTAGTTCAGCAAAACTTTTATCATCCTTTTGACGCATGATATCTGTCAATTCAAATACCCTGAAATGGTCTTGCCAAAGATTTGCTGTCAAAGGTCCATAATCATCTACCAAATTCTGAAAGATCCACCCATCAAATACCGGTTTAAACTGAAACAAATCTCCAATAGCAATAATGCTTACTCCACCAAATGGTTTCTCTGTTGCAAATATTTCTTGAAGTCTTAGATTTATGTAATTGAAAAGTTTGTTTCCAACCATGGATATTTCATCAATGAAAATAATTTTCAAACTACGGAATTTGACTCTGAAGGAATCTAACTGCTTCATATCTAATGGTTTCTACTTCAAAGATTGATTTGCAGGAATACAGAAAAGAGAATGAATTGTTTGTCCACCTATATTGTAAGCTGCTTTTCCTGTTGGGGCACACAAAAGAGTTTTCACATCATCTGGATTTTCATGGATTTTTTTTTTGCAAAATACCTTGTCACAGCCTGGTAAATAGCAGTAGTCACAATGCTTTTTTCAACACCTGCTCCACCAGTCAAGAAACAGTAAATTGGTCCTTCATTCATCTTCATTTTATGTAATACATGATAGAAAAATATTTTCTGTTTTTCATTCAAAGTTCTGACCAAATTCATATAATCATTATGACTAAGTGAATTCACAGGTGTATCACAAATGCTGATTTGTTTCCTTGTTATGCCTAAATCAAGGCCAATGTCATAGTCGAGACCCATATCTTTTGGGTTGAAACACCCATGAAATATGTTTTCATCATCTGTTTTTTCATATTGGTCAACTTCTTCATTGTGGTGCACTTCTGCTGCAATCCTGTGGAATTTTTCATCACAATCTGTCATATTCTTTTCAACAATGTCAATAATGCCTTCATTTACCTCATATTTAAGATTATTGGCATTTTTTATTTCAACTTTTCTTGTGTAGTGTTCCTCATATGTTCCATAGTTTCCTTGCAAATCCTTTGTCTCATTTCTCCAAGGGTAAAACAACAAAAGTTGTTCTCTATAAAAGTTCTCAGGATCTTGGTCTTTGTTAATTCTTACATATCGAATTATTTTATTTGTCTTGCGTTTCCTAAGAAATGTTCCATTTCTCATGTGATACTCCATTTGCAATGAATCTACAGTTTCATCCTGTTCTGCAAGCATGTCCTCGTCTTCTTCATTTCTTTCATCCTCCGGTAAATCACCATCTTTGTTCTGATTACCTTCATTTTTTTTCTCTGAAATAACATCGAATTGTGACACAAAATCAGCCAAACAGATATTTTTTAAAGCATTTGGTCGTCTCTAATAACGTTTCAAAGCATTATCTGACTGTATATCTGTTGAACTCTCGGGTAGTTCTGACAGAACATCCAATGGTTTTAAAAGGAATGTTCTGTTTTCATCATGATTGGTGTTAATAAATGCGAATGACCTAGTGCTAACACGCAGTGGTAACTGTAATATCAAATATGCTGCCTCCTGTGCTGATACTTCTACATGAGTCAAAAATTTGTTCCCTATATGTCGCACTTGCTCACTGGATGAAAAATCAAGTTTCAGCAAAACTGAAACTATATGGAAACCTTGCTGAAACTTGAAGTTGAAGTTTCATGTATAGTTTCCGCAATGCGGAAACCATTATATCGATTCAGCAAGTATCCGTTAGGTTTCAGTCAGCAGAAACTTTAGTCTAAGATTCCTGATGGTTTCCGCAATGCGGAAACTTAATGTGAATCGTGTGAATAGTTGTGTAAATTATTATGGAAATATCTATCAGTTTCAGAACATTTCCGCTAGGTTTCAGTATGCTGAAACTTTAAGTTAAGATTCCTGATGGTTTCCGCAATGCGGAAATTAAATTTGAATCATGTTAAAAGTTGTGTAAATTATTATGGAAATATCAATCAGTTTCAGAACATTTCCGCTAGGTTTCAGTATGCTGAAACTTTAAGTTAGGTTAACTTTCCAAATGGTTTACGCATTGCTGAAACTATTACTAAAATTGATTTGAGTTTAATAGTGATATCATTTATTTTCAACAGGTTTAAGTTTAATTCTAGCCTAATGATAATGAATCCGTACATACTAAAATGTATAGTAAGGTTTCAGCGTCACTGAAACTATATGTATACATGTAACTATCTTCAAATGTGGCAAATAAGGCGATTAAGAACCTTACTAAGTAATTAATTGAATTTGAAAAGAAAAACTGATGTCTGATCTTGTTTAATGCATATCATGAAATCATTAATCTTAGGTACTCAGGCACATGTATACATGTGTATACATTCTTTGTCCAGGTGACCTCCTCTGTGATTTTCCTGTATATTCTGTGTGGATTGCAGGGTTTTTTTCTGCCAGGAGTGAACAAAAGACTGTTACATAACATATACACAGTACGAAGCGTGAGTTTATAACTGGAGCCCGGCGGGAATTTTTTTTCAATTTGTGTGTACCTGAGTTAGTAAAACTGATAAGTAAATTATCATTATTTAGTAAAATAAATCAATATACCTATTTTGTAAGACTCGAGCTCCTTCTTAAATCATTTAGTTATCATTTGAATGAACCTTGAGGTACAGTAACTAATTAAGCAAACAAATTAAGGTAAAGTCGTTGTAAATTTTTACAAATCGTACTAAATATTCGTACAACCTGAAGTTTAGAGCTAATTCATTTCTTTTTTAATACCACGCCAACACATGTACACATGAATTTTTAAAAAAAAAATTCTACAGTTGATAATAACAAGTAAAACCCACTTGGAGTTTGAGTCTAGAGTTTGGAGTTTGGGGGGGGGGGGGGGGGGGGCTAGTATGCCTTTTACTCCAACTTCTCAATCTTTCAAGGTAAATTTAGGAACAATTACATTTCCGGCGAGAAAAAGTGGGGGGGGGGGGGGCTATATGCCTATTGGTTAAGTCTAACTTTGCACTGAGGAATGAAGTGACATCAGGAATGAAGTGTGTTGCAATCAGCATAATTAATTAAATGTGAACATCATATTTTTGCACATGATTTGACAGACTGCTCCATTGTTAGCTTTTTATTGGCCAACAAGCTTACCATATCTCCCTCTGGGTCATCTATTAAATACTGACAGGCTTATGATATTAAAATCTGATCAGTTGGTACATCATGGGTGGAAATGAAAAGTTCACTTTGGACTTAATGGATTATCAAAAAAATGATATCAAATTCTGTTCTATTGTAAAACATTAGATTATATTACTAACAAAGAAAAGGTTTATCCCAACTTGTAAGTGGGTCACTTTGACCTCATTTTGGAATTTATTGACATATTCAAATCAAATCTGGGTCATCCCTCTATAATCAACTACTATCTTGTAGTGTATTTTTTTTTAAAGATGGATACTTTAGACTTTTCAAAAATATTTTATGGTGTACATATTCATTGTAGTTCAAAACAAATTGAGACAAGTGTATCATGTTCATGTAACAGTGAAGTTTTCTTTGTTTATTCATGTACGTGCAGTTATTTTGTAAATTGCATTCATATTTTTAAAAAAGTAAGACCTTTGTTGCATTTTTAAAGGGAGATTTGATAGGCATTTAATCGAGATGAAAAAAAATACAAATGTAAAAATTTCTATGGGAGTTTTTTTTCTTGTGCAATTTTATCATTTTTTAAATAAAAGTCCCTAATAAGGAAATTGCCATATGGATGTTTCTCCATTATTATATCTTGGCTGTATTTTATTTATAATTGGAAACAATTTCAGATTTTTGAACAAAATAAATTTGGAACTGTTTGAAATTGTTTTGTTTTTACATAAAGTAGAAACCTTGCTCAGCTTTTGTGAAAGCAAAAATATAAAAAGTTTCAGTAAGTTTCAGTTGCGGAAACCCTTTGTAAACAGTATGTTTCCCAATTGTATATGGAGGTTGAAACTATGCAGAAACTTCAAGTTTCAGTAAGTTTTCGTCGCGGAAACCATTTGTAAACAATATGTATCCCAAACGTATATGGAGATTGAAACTATGCAGAAACTTCAAGTTTCAGTAAGTTTCCATTGCGGAAACCATTTGGATTCATGGACAGCCTAAGTTTCAGCACTGCGGAAACTTAATGAAACTTGAAGTTTCCGTGCTGAAACCTGTCGGAAACTTAAGGTAACTCCGTACCTATAAAATCATGGGTTCAAAGTTAAAAACTTAATTTTTTTTTAACTTATTGGACTTGAATTTCATCAATAAATAAATAAAATATATATGTATCCATACTATTTGAGATGTAAGGAAATAAAAACCAAAGGCTGAAATTATCATCTGAAAATCACACTTTTTTTGTTTAAAAATTAAATATTAGTGGATGGATACTTGTTTGTCTATTTAAATTTTATTGCTTACTATGCCAGAAAACCAAAATTAATTTAAAAAAAAAGAAAAAATTGTTTACATTAGAAAAATTACAGCATTTCAATATATCACTTAGAGAAAAGTAGAAAAGAGTTATTTCCCTTTGTCATTATTGAATTATGTCGAATATAAGGATGAAAAACGCTTATTAAATATCTCCAAGTAAACATTGATTTGGGTTTTTGATGTGCACCTATGATAACATAGAAATTACAAATCTACTTGCAAGAATTTTACTGAATTCATGGTTTATGTAAAATGTATGACGTCACAGGAGGGTGGATTTACTTTAAAGTAACCTTAAGTTTCCGCAGAGTTTCCAAAGGGTTTCCGCAGCGCTGAAACCAGATATTTCATCCAGTGGCTGCTTTAAAGTTTTATTTCCTTGCCTTGCTTCTTTACAAGCTTCGTACATCAAGTTCGACATTCCTCTTTGCGATTTTGAAATATATGAAACAATGTAAGCAGCACAGGCATATGCGTCAAGAATAAACTGAACATCAATGTTTGCTTGCCAACATTTCAATATCATTTCATTGTAAGAATTGACTCTGATTTCAGATACATCTCTTTTTAGGAAAACCTTTGGTGATTTCAATGAAGATCTCAGAGCCATTATGTACATTTCCTCTGAAATTTCAAGTTTATAAAGAAATTCTGAAAAAGACATGCCAAGCCAGTTTTCATTTCATTCAAAAGAGAAGCAATTCTTTCATATTCATCAACAATATTTGGATATTTTTCCTTTTCAGCATCCTGTAATGGTTCAAGAATTTGTGTTCTTGACATAGGAGGTAAGGGGAAATTGAACCGGCAAATATTTTTCTCTTCTTTCTACATGTGCGAGCATGTCTATGAGTTTGGTAATTGATGAGATCTGGGATATCATTCCTCTTTTGACATGAAGAATGGGTGTCAATGAAATTCTCCAAATCTTGTTTGTCAGATTTTCCATACAGGGGTGCCTTTTCAATCCATCATGTACAAGCATGTGAATGTGAGGGGATCTCTTTGTTGGAATTCAACCCTATGGAAATGGTCCACAACTCTTCCCAATGGAAAATTTGATAAATTCAAAACATCACTAATGAAAAGTTGCACTCTGTGATTGAAAAATCGTGTACATGTTACAGGATCACTTTGTACAAGCGTACACTTCTCTTTCCCCGTTAAACTGGCAATTTCTTCATTGGTGTATTCAACATGTTTAACCTGTTGTCCAAGAATTTTGAGAAGATATGGCCATCTGGTTTCAGCAGCTGATAAAGAACAAAACCAGGTAGGTACACCTAACTGCCTTATCATTGCAAAAACGTCCATTTTCGCACTTTCCCAGTAAGCTGGAGATCCACGCAACTGTCGTAATACACGATAACCCTCATCAAGTCTCACAATATTATCAAAAGTTGAATGATTCAGAACTTGTCCGACTGTAACTTTTTGCCCATTCAGTTGACACATTCTCATAGCCAAATTTACTCGATCTTGAATTTGCTTGATTTGCAGTTTTTTTTAGTTTAAAGAAAATGTTTGGAACTGAACAAGCTGCACGTCTGTCAACACTTCTCAATTCCCATTTGCAGATAGTGCTATAATGCACGGGCACAGTAAATACTTGGAAATGCTAAATATTCTGCATTATTGTCTTGATAAAGACCAAGTGGTTCCTTACCTTCTCCAGGGGCAAATGAAAAGGTTTTACACAAGGACCTTACATCAACGGGATGAAGCAATGTACCAGTTAGCCTGTTTACAAAATTTGGATCCTCTGTCCACTCATCAGAGTCATCATCATGATTTGCATTGTTTTGATTAGTCAGTTCAGTTTCACTTGATAATGTTTCAATATGTGAATCACTTTCACTATTACCCACATCATACCCTAGCCATTCATGCATTTCTGATTCTATGTTCCAATTTTCATTCATATTAATCCCTTCTGGCTGAAATAATGAACTGTTTTCCAAAAGCCATTTTAAAGCTTTCAAGCATTTGTTTGGTTTGATTGCTTCATGCAATACAGAGTGCTTGAAATTCATCTTTCTTTTCAGCTTAACCTGAACAGTTTCAGAATCTGACAAAGTTCTTGGTAAAGATGTAACTGTAGAATTCACAACTGATGGTACATTGACAACATTTCCTCTCAAACTTTTCTGACCACCACGAGGTTTCTCTACGACTTGCATAAATGGTATTCTTGGACACAGATCTTGGAATGATGCTAAAGTACCTAAAACACCTGATCCATTTGGATCACACAAACCATTCAATCCCCGACTATGAGAGTCAAATACTCCATTTGTGCCATTTCTTTCATTGAAAGTGATTGCAACTGCAGATGAATGAAAAATTAGAATGGCAAACTGCTTGGAACAAGAAGATGACAGCACTGAATTCAAACTTGTTTCTAGTTTCTTCCCAACACCATCAACACTTCTATATACTGACATGTTTCCATAAAATGTCGATAAAGTTTCAATTGAGAAACTAACGCATTTGAAATTGACAAACTTTGGTAAATCTTAAAACTGTAAAAGTTCTTGATTTGGTCGAAGAAAACCATATTGACACATCTTCTTATACAAAATATCACCTTTCACTAATGTAAAATTCAAATCGTTTCTGTCAATATCTTCAAAGCTTTTTAAACAACTATGCATTATGAAGACAACACAGTTTGTCATACACTGTTTACCCCTGGATTCATTAGAGAGATAAACATCCCCTTGACTAAAAATAGCTTGAACTACTCTTTTCTGAGAATCATTTGTAGCCATTTTCTTTCAATACTTTAACTGGGAACTGTCGAATGTTATTAAATAATTATCCTAATCAATAAATAAATTGACACAAAATAAGAGAATTAGTCCTGATCTGTAGAGCATACTTGCAACTGTATCGGATTCATTTGGCATGACTACAAAGGGAACTTGAACGTCAGGCAGGCAAATATTTTATGTCGATTATTAAATTTCGCTTCATGTAATATCCCGCAGTTATATTTTTTAAAATAATCGATTAAGTTGTCATTCCTTAAAAAAAATTAGAATAATTTAGCCAAATGAAACAAATGGACACATAAAACTCTACATTACTAGTATCAATTTCTAATTTATAAAATAAAAAACCTAATACACCATCTACAAAAATCTTATATTCTTTGAATTTGTTATCAAAATTCAAAACTAATGGACCTTTTTAGAAGTTATCTAAACAAGGTTTCAAGAAAAGTTCTACAGTGTCAATATTAATTATACAAAATCAAAGTTCTCACTTCTCATAAAGACAACATTGTTGTAAAGCATAATTGATCTACATTTTGAGTCTTGTCAAAATTCAAGTTGTATGTTTCTCACAATTCAAAATTTTTATACTGACTCATTGTTCATAAATGCGTGTCTCAGAATTCTTTCATTTCAAAATTCTAATTGAAGTTTCATAATTCTCATGTTAATCTCATAATTCTCATAAAATCTCTCATCAAGGGTATCATCAAATCTCTCATAAAGCCATCAATCGAATTGCAATCTCAAATGTGTGTCAAAATTCTCAGTCGTGTCAAATTTCTCATTGGAGTTTCAGAATTCTCTCATGTATCTCATGATTCTCAAGTCTCTCATTGTTCTCAAATATATATCATTATAAACAATCGTAAATAAAATTCTCATTCAAATACTCTCATATTAGTTTAGTGTCTAAATGATAACGAATAGATCTGCTTCGACGTACTACTTTTGAAAATGGTTTAAAAGCAGTTGCACTGTATGTAATTTTCAATCAAATTTACCGCTAGATATATAATTGTATTTACCTTTTCTCAGTCTGATGATTCTTTCTCCGCCTACTTTAATTGTCTTCTTCTTGTTTAAACAGCTCTCAGGTTCGCCCACGTTTAAGATTGTTCTCGCCTTCTCGAGGTAAATATTGTATTATTCCGCGGGTTAGACCTCATCATTTATAAATCGAATATATCAGTATTTAAGTGGTAAATGGTTAATTTCTGGCATTTCATTATTAAAAGTGTAAAAGAAATAAAGTTAAACAACAATATGAAAACTCTAAACACCTTCTTTTTAGAACTATATTTCACCGCGAATATATTAGAGAGGTTGAGATTTTAAACGTGTACGGGTACGCGTACGGGTGTTAAAACTACACGTACACGTTCACGTTTTTGTAATTTATCAGTTGAGATTTCTTAACTTGTAGGATATAAATGTGTACGTAAATCGACGCAGTTTTGTGACATGAATTTATTTAGTTAATTCCAAATAACTGGTAAATTTCTTATCAATTTTCATGCAATGAAGTTTAAAAATCTATATAATGTATCACAAGAATACACTCACTCATCAATAAGATTTTATTTGTTGTAAAAAGCTACACGTTTGTACTTACGTGTAGACGACACTCTACAAGTTAAGAGAACGTGTAGAAACCATGTCGTCACAAAAACTGATGACGTAATACGCGAAGAATTTAGGTGATTCCCCTAGTTCACGTACACGTACCCGTACACGTTTGAAATCTCAACCTCTCTATTTTATGAGACTTTGTACACTAATCATAGAACCCCACTTTGTTTACATCATGATAGAGGTCGCTGTCGAGGTTGCGTTCGATTTCAAGGTAGATCCACGAATTTTAAATCTTAAGTTGCTAATGTGTCCGCTAAGTGAGAAAATGACGAAGAATTGAAAATTATTTCATGTGCAGTATCAAACATCTCAAACGTTTCTTAAATTAAAACTTTATATCATTGGGCGCGTATATAAAAAGTAAAACGTTTTCTCTTGTAAAGTTAATATTAATCGTAATTTTGTCCTGCACATTTCGGCGAACGTTGCTCTTATTATCATACATGTATATTCTATCGAAACAATTCTAACTTTAACTTAAATAGAAACTTAAACGGCACCCTTATCTCTCCATTTCACAAAAACTTGATTGTAGCAAATATATTTACTATGTCTGGAGATTTGTAGTATTGAACGCAACCACGATTGAAAATACCGATATATGTCGGTGATTGAAAGATCACGAGATCTGAGAAACCCTAATAAGCGCTTGCGCATGCGCTTAGCGCTTAAAAACGACATCTTTAATAGTTTCCATAGTTCTGACACATTTCTGTTGCGGGGATAAAGTAATTAGCGCTATTCCTAAGAACATATCACAGCAGAAAATTATCCTGGTTTGTACGCGAAGTAAATAACAGTCATTTAATCATAATAGAGAAGACAAATAAAAATTTTGAATGTTTTTAATTTGAGGAATTGAGCACATAGAGGTACAATTTTCTTCTTCACATCTGTACATGTTGAATTTTTTAAATGAAAAACAATAACACTACTGGCTCTAAAAACCCTGTCATATGAAAATCCCCTGTCCTCCCCTGTAAACCCCCTGTGTTTTCACGGTCATCCCCTGTACATCCCCTGTGTGCCACTGTACAGAACCCCTGTATACCCTGTCATCCCCTGTGCGCCCCTGTACACAACCCCTGTGTGCCACCGTAAGCCCCTGTCACCCCCTGTACGCCCCTGTCATCCCCTGTAAGCCACTGTCTGCCCCTGTGCATTCCCCTGACAACCCCTGTACGGTCTTTAACTGCTCGCTAAGTAAATAAATAGCTTTTAATTAATTCTGATTTTTAAAAACTTATATATAGCATTTATCTTTTAGACGGTGCTTGTTTTTCTTTGGATTTCATAGAGGGCAATATTATTACAAGCGTGAATAATTTTGACTCAACATTGACACAAATCAAGATATACTTGTATACCGATAAACCGCTTATTTTATTACATGCATTTAAACAAATGACCATGTTGTGTAATTTGTTAAAATAAAATAGAAAGGAAAAAAAAGAAAGAAAAATAAGTGGAGGAGTGCGTGAAATCTGCAATGTTCTGTGTCATGTAACCTGACTGAGATAAAGCGCAGAATACACAACATGATCAGCACGTGCAGATAACCACACACACCGATCGAAATGATGAAATGATCACCTATATTTTTACTGTTTTGATCAGTGTAATGATGCATAAAATTAAATAGCCTTTATGAAGTTCATGTAAATCGCTGATAATTGCTGTCAGTATTGTTTTTTATATATCATGAGAGAGAGAGAGAGAGAGAGAGAGAGAGAGAGAGAGAGAGAGAGAAATTTTTTCGGAAAGGGGGATTAGACCGGTCCATTGACACTTTTCACTTCTATCAGCTAGTGTGCATTTTCCAGTTTAGTTATTTATATGCATTATTGTATAAAATTGTCCACATGCATATACACTGTAGAGCAATTATACTGTTAATGAATGATTTAATGCATCACTGTATGCAAATGCCGGTAACGGGGTACCATTTAATTATACACACATGCATTATATTAAACAATGGTCCGGGTTTCGGATCAGAACAATATTAGGCATTTATTTAAATTTTATTTCATTTGAAAAATGAAAAATATAAAAGAGCAATATACAGTTTTAATTCATATCACTGTGCCAAATAATGTTCTGAATTTAAAGCACTTAAATCTTTTCATGTTTGAAATTCTCAGAACTGAAAAATTGAAATTTTCAATTTCTTGTTTCTTTACTTGACAGACTGGGAAAAGGGTTATAAGGGGTGTTTAAACAACATATTGCATTATTGTGTAGCATTGAACCGAACATCCAGACCTGAGGACGTGTGTGTATATACAAGTACACGTGTGTCTGTCACCTCATTGTCCTTAATCTCGCTACCGTGCACTGCAAATTGTCAAGAAGGGCTGTTTACAGTACAAAGCTATTATATAATCACTGACCGAGTGATATAATGTCAACATCATCTCCTTTGAAAACTGTAGCTTCAATGAGCTAGTTGGTAATCATGTGTTTTCAAGTTTTTGGATCAATTGATCTGGAGTAGTATAAAACATTGATGGATTAAAAATCAATTTCACAGCTCTAAGTTAATCTAAATAATTATGGAAAATTGGTTATGAAAGTTAATAAGGCTTGCATGTTTCCTTATTAAGAAATTAATTCCCTGTTAAACTATTAGTAACATTTAATTAAAAATCAATGCAATCTCTCTCTCTCTCTCTCTCTCTCATTCTCTCTCTCTCTCTCTCTCTCTCTCTCTCTCTCTCTCTCTCTCTCTCTCTCTCTGTATAGGCTACATGTATAGAAAAAAACTAGTTCTACATTTACATTTATGTTGTGTATGTTCTGACCAGGGCTCCGGAATAATAAAGAATAGGTAATAAAAATTAGGATTGCATGTTAACTTATTAGGAGATTAATTCCCGGGTAAACTATATAATTATAAATTTAATTCAAAGTCAATGCAAACTCTCTCTCTCTCTCTCTCTCTCTCTCTCTCTCTCTCCCTCTCTCTCTCTCTCTCTCTCTCATATGACTAATCATGTTTTTTTTTAAATATTTCAATATCTATAATACCTCCTACATATATATAGAAAACACATTTACATTTTCTGACCTTGGCGGCAGATTTCTGTTCACTGGCAATTAATTAAATTATCTTTGATATCTTCCACTTTGCAGTAAAAAGAGATATGCCAATTAGATTTTGGAAATTAATGAAATTGATTATGAGATTAAAACATCAGTTTAAGTTCAATTCAAGAGTCCAATAAGCCGGTCAGAAACGTATTGAACACACATACTAAAATATTTCTTAGAAAAACTTATATAAGCTATTGAAGCTTTATTTTGCTATTCACGGGAAATTAATAAAGGTATAACCAAGAACTTGGTTAAAAAAAAAGAAAGGTGTACTCTATCGTTACAAACCTGATTATAAATTCTATATTCTGACTGATTTATTGGTTTTAGTGCGCTCCTATATGTTTAGATATACAAAAGCATGTGCCGCGCTTGATTTTAGTTTCTAGTGTGTTGTTTATTACCAAGAATCATATGATTCATAGGCTTAAGATAATCATAAGTAAAGTGTACATATATCTGTAGACAATTTTAAAAACTGAATAATTCACTCTATGTTGTATTTTTATGTCTGTTTTTCAAATATTAGGGAGTAGCGATGTTCCCGAGCTCCAATTAAAGGACTACATGCCTAATATAAAACATAATTCCCGCCCTCACCTGAGGTTTACCACCCTGTGAATCTCAAATTTGTAGTTGTTAGCATGATTTTTGAAGTATCAATAGATTATCAACTAAAACATGTGATTTCTAAAATTACGATAACAGTGTGTCTTGTGATTCGGCGCTGTTGAGTGCAAATATTGACTTATAGCTCAAAATATAACACATGTGATTTCAATAGTTGAATTAAGAAAATGATATTGAAAAAACAAACCCAGTCAAAAGCCGCACAGGGGATGTCTGGGGCATGCACAGTGGTATTCAGTGGCTTACAGGGGATGACAGGGGCGTACAGGGGGTGACAGGGGCTTACAGTGGCACACAGGGGGATGTTTACAGGGACGCACAGGGGATGACAGGGTATACAGGGGCTCTGTACAGTGGCACACAGGGGATGACAGTGAAAACACAGGGGGTGACAGGGGAAGACAGGGGATTTTCATACGGACAGGGTTTTTTAGAGCCAGCAGTGTAACTGTTATATATTTTTTTTAAAAAGTGTGTGGGGGGGGGGGGGGCAGAACGAAAATATAGGGAATTGGAAGTTAACAACTTAACAGTGTACCCCTACCAAATGTTTAGTTTTATATCTTGCGTAGGATTTTCTTATTCTGGTAAAAAATAGTATTTCATGAAGGTACAATGTCAAAGATTACGTGTATGCAAAAATAAGTGTAAAATTCGAATACTTTACAATATTTATTTTTTGTTATTCTACCGAGGAACCATATGGCACAATATCTTTTGAACACCCATTGTTGCTCAGGTGAGCGATGTGGCCCCATTGGCCTCTTTTATTAAAGCATCCCCTTTCTACTTCTCTTTCTTTTCCAAAGATTTATCTGTTAATAATACTTTATTAATGGAAATCATGGAACAGAATCCCCCATCCATTAGTTTGGATCATTATTCTCCTTCCGAATAATATTTTATGATATTTTTAAGTGGCATTTTAAGTGCGCATTTGGGATGTATGTCCTTTTAGAGAACTAACAAATCTTACAAGTCTTACGTGTTAGAACATACAAGAAAGTGCAACAAATAACCTGCAGCACATATCAACTATAATACAGCCACACTTACTTATCGAGTGACAGGAATGTGAAATGTTTTGATTGTGAATTTAACATTTCAAGAATTTATGTTTAATTGATAGAAATATAAATCAACAATGTAAAATTGATTCATAGAATGTGACAGAGGATCCTTTGGAATTGACTGTAGAGAAAGATGTGGGCACTGTCGTGACGAATGTTTTCATACTAACGGAACATGCTTAACCGGATGTATTGTCGGCTTTCAAGGGGACGTGTGTAAAACACGTGAGTATAAATTTTTGACTTATGGTTATCAAAGTACTGACAAAATTGTATAATGAAAAATATCTACTCAAAATAATGTTCATCTGTTAAACATTTTTGCAGCTTGCCACCGCGGATATTTTGGAGAAAACTGCGCTAAGAAATGTATCGACACATGCGATGGTTGTAATGACGTCACTGGTCTGTGTGAAAATGGATGCCTTCCAGGATGGACAGGGTATTACTGCCAAAAAGGTAAATTTAGTTTTATCGATTAAACCGATAGCAAAATTGTTCATACTCGATTATTAGCTTTTAGATAATTTCACTCAAATCCTTTATATGACTGCGGGTTATTGTTTTAGAACTAGATGATTACCCGTGCAAGCGCAAGAATTAACACTTTACACATTATTATGAGATAATGCTTAATATCAATAATGTTTTATCTTATTCTTTAAAATTGATAAAAAAAACACAAAGTGCATTGTTAGATATTTAACAGCGGGTCCATAATAAAAACAGAGGGTCTCGGGAACCTGACTAAGTGGACAGGGATGAAAATCTAAACCGCAATGGATAATATATACATGTACGTGGCCTTAATCCTGTTGGTGATGCTGACTGAAAAAAAAAATTTGGGTTGTATTTTTTTCAAATCACTGCATAGGTTTTCTTAATAATGTATCTCTCTCTCTAAATGTAGTTCTTTAAGTCAATTTCAAATATAATTTCTATTACTGTCCCACATAAAAATTTCAGATAAAAGACTGTTTTGAAAAAATCGGGAGGGGGCATCCTCATTAAACTTCCCTGTTTTATGAATACATCATGTATCCATATAGGCGTAGAATACAATAATATGTTCATTAATGTTTACAAATTAATGTCACCGATTTACAAGCTATCTGTCGTGGTATGAAAATGTATGAAATTAGAACACGCAAAGTTATGCATTATTATCCATTTGCATGCGTATATTTAACCAAGATTCAAAGTATATGCCCAATGGTTAACTCGCCCTACACTTTCAGCCATTGTGTCAATTAGTCATCCGATTTCTAGGCACACCGTTCTGGAATGTTCTTTCCATTAATACTAAAATCGCATTAATTGTTCAATTTTATTCATCAACTTTTTGTATTAATCGAAGTCTGATCCACGGTATCTGCCCGCGATGCATGATGAACCCGTCCTACACTTTTTGCGTTCATTAGTCAATTCGTGTTCTTGGTTACCCCGTTCTTGAAAGTTCTATCCCATTCTCTCACCAGAGATCGTGCCTTGCAAGCGAATGAGTATCAAACTGAAGAAACGAACTTACTCATTTTATTTATTCAACATTTGTCAAATCTTAATTCTGTATGTATAATGTATTCTATGTATTCTTTATATTCTCTAAATAGGCTCACAGTAAATATATTTACTCTTTACATAATCATTCAATATTCTTTCATTGCAATTATATATTTTGATCAAGACTATCCCTGACTTTGATTTGCCAAAGCGTGTCCACCACCTTACTCTCATTTTTGCTTATTTCGAGCTTGTTTATCGAAAATGAAAGTAGGTTTTTGATGAATTTCACAATAATAAAATATAAGTTTAAATTCCAAAAAAAAAAAAAAGAAGCGGACTAAACAATGCAGTATCCAATAGTATCTAACGTGGATGGGCCAGGCGTTTCCCAACAGTTAGGAAAACTTCAGTTGCATAATATACTGTACATTTACTGCATGATGGTGAGGGAAATATAGTATAGCATTGAATCATGATTTTTTGAAGTATACAGTCTAATAACTGCAGCGGTACAAATTGAGTAACGCGCGTTAGCAATTTTCTTGAGTCGTTTCTCATGCATATTTGAAAACAACCAACACTGGTATTGAAAATTGATCCTTATTTTAGTAAATGGTAAAATGGATGATTTGTAGCATTTGTATTCACAAAAAGGTATGCTGCCCTACATGCATTTTGTTGTTTTTATGAAAAGTAAGCTCTTGATCATATTTTGTTAATATAGTGAATTAAAATGAAGTTCAAACACACCCGGAAAGCGGGGGACCGATGACAATTCCATGTTCAGTTTAAGAGAAATTTTCATAGCAGATGTTACTTCAAGGTCAAATGTAGATTAACATATCCTACAGGTAATGGTAATGGTGACAATTGTAAACAGGGGGTGGCTTTTAAATTCTGTAAATACATCTAAGATATCTCTTTTGGATAGGAAGGGGCAAAACCGGGGTTTTCTTTTTACATATTGTATACCTTGATAACAGCAATTGTCTACATTTAAACTTCATTTGAAAGAGAAATATGCTGGGTTTTTTTTTTTAAAAATGGGTTATATAAGTCAGGTTGCTTAATGTTATTTCATAATATCAGACAGAAAAATTGCTGCAAAAAATTGCTATAACAAAAAAGTCCACCCATTTTCACAAAATATACTACTTATGGTACACAATCCACTGAAAACAGAGATGGCTCGATGGATTTTTTTGTAATATTCAGAAATAATAGAAAATAATAATATCTCGAGGTATTTTCTTTTATTTTTTTCGAAATTCATTTCATGTTGTCTGTTTTCTGTCCCGGAACAGAAAGCTTGTGACATCGAGATCTGAAAAATGATAAGGCCTTGAGCTTTTAGACTTAAGAGAATGATGGACCTATAGTTGTAGATGTGTTTAAACTATTCTATTTGTTTTGTTTGTCATAACCTTTGGTCGTCACCCGAAGCATATTTTTTTTTCACGCAATTAATTTAACAGAAAACAAAAATATAAGTATAAATTCTGCTTTAATTTTGTCAACCGTCACTTCCGGTCCTCACCGGAAAGGTTCAAACAAATCAAGTTGTTCGAAAATATAATTGTTTTCTTTGACAATTTTGGCAAAATTGATAAACAATAGAGATAAACGAGATCTCAAAAACGTTGACGACTTGAACAATCGAACTTTGTGGGATGATAGCCCTATATGAGTGAAGATGTCTACCTTATTTTGTTTGATTCGCCGTAACTTCTAGTCGTCACCGGAAGCACTTTAAAAAATTGATTTTTTTTCTTATTCAATTTTTTTTACATCAATATAAGATATCAGTATAAACTCTTATTAAAATGTTATCTATTCAATGTTGAATAAGCAATCATATTCTACTTCCGGTAAGAAATATCAAATATCTTAGGTTAAAGGCATCGCACATTAAAAAAAATTATGCTCTTTGAAAACAAAATCAAAGTGCGTTAAATCTTGGTCCAAATCAACACATTGGAAAAATAAATTCTTATTTTTTTTTCAAACATTTAGATGTAAAGTTGTGCATATATGATTGCGCCCATGAGAAAAGGGTCCTAATGACATTTTTTTCACAATTTCAGATTTTTATGGATTTATACTTATATTTGTCAGAAGATTAAAGTTATGAAGTTTCATGAAGACCCAAAAACTATAAATATCTTTTTTTGGCTTTTAAAGTTACTGGGTTTTTTTTTACCTATAACGTTGTTCACCTTGCGACGTTACGTTATGATTTCATTAACGTCATTTTTATGTAAGCTCCATTGTTTTATTTTTTAATCATATATTTGCTTTTCAAGATATCATTACTTAATTCTTTTTTGATTCCTTATTAATAACTTTAAATAATAATAATGCATTTATATTAATGCATATTTTTTACACAATCCATGCACATTGAAAATGTAATTGTCACTAAAACTGTGAAGTCTTTTTAACGCATATTCACGTTTTCTGAATAAATCATATCTTAGTCTTGTAACGAACTACTTTTATAAACTACACGTACAATTCAAATAATTTTTCTAAAATTATTCATTATCAATAACTAAGTACAATAAACATGGCATTTTTAATTTGCATTGTGATAATATATGCACATTGGACTCTTAAGCACGTGCTATATGAGAAAAAAAAAACTTTGTCAAAAGTAGATCTTTCCTTTCTTTATTATGCTCTTTTATTTTTCTGTACATTTACACATGATTGACACTTTAGCATTTTCATATCAACAGGTATCATTTTTTACTTTGATTCGTTTTTAATTCTTCATGGCTTGCTTAATTGTATGTTGCTTTAATATTTTTTTAATCAGTAATAATTTGAATTACTTTCTTTTATAATTACTCTTGTTCCTTACTACATTACAATACCTAAAAATGTCTCTATTACGCACGTGAATTCGATCAAGTAGTTTAAATGAAAAGTCATATTTTAAGTAAAGCGGTAGTGTATTTGCTGTAATTGCTCCCCCGTTCCGGTTAATGAAAATACGCAGCAAGCTTAGTAATATTGCGGGTCGTTTCGGTCTTAGAGACAATTCGCGCCGGTCATTTTGCTCCTACGTGCATCAATAAAAGATACACCAAGTTCACCAAATTCTAAATTAGTTTATATCCATATAACGATAATAATCATCTTCGCAAGCTTGGCATGGATCTCGAGAGTTTGACAATTAGCATAGGCATCTGCAAAACTATAGGGACTACATCTCGAAAGTAAGCATGATAATGTGCGATACAGATACATGTACATTTCAATAAATTCGTAAGTGTGTTTGGGTTAAAATTGAAGTTAAAAAAGAAAATAATATTTATCTAGTCAAAGCATGAAATGAGATATGCTCTTCTTTGAATTCAATTAAATTTGTCCAGGATTGAACGTTATTTCTTTTATCTCACGTTTACTGCCACAATTAAAACTCTTCAACGTAGTTAATTTTGTTATGTGTAAATCAATATGTAACGTTGCTGATATAACAGATTTTCATATTTTACGCGAGCACTTATTCCGCATTGTTTCTGGTTTTTTTGTGAAATTGCAAGAATATAAAATCACGGAAATCGCGAGCACCAATATTTTCATAAAGTTAACTGACAACAGTTTACTGCATGTATGACAAATAAAAGCGTAGTGGAATTGAAAAAAAAAAGTTGGTTCCATTTTAATGGGAGTGATATGGAAATGATATGGTACAAAGGTATCGAATCGTGAACCTTGATTTATTTATCCTCTCCGCTCGACATTTCTTTTACTGAAATCTCAATACAAGCACTGAAGCTTGTGATTTTCTCTCGTAGCATTTTCTTAATGTTGTTGAAGCACCCTCTATTTTTGTCAAGACAAAATTGTTCATTATTTAGATTATCAAGTTCCTGAAGCAATAAATTATAATGTGATTTTGTCAAAGAATAAAATCGGGCACAAGTTAAATACTCTTTAAGTTAGGTTTAATGAAAACTATATTTTACGTCTAAATTTAATTAGAATGTAATGACTCAAAGTGTACACATGTTACTACAATGAGTTGGCTCATTTGTTATATGGGTTATTTGTCGACACATGATTAAACACACACGTTAATACAATGAGTTAGCTCATTTGTTTACATGGGGTATTTGTACACACATGAATAATTTAGCGCTTATATATGTAGCTCAAATGTCCCGTAGTTTTTAAGTAAATAGCACACTAATTTTTTTTAATTAAAAACTTCTTTCATGTTTTCGAGCGTCATCTAAAATTACTAGTATCTTATCTGCCGAAATGCATCTACGTGTATTATAAAACAAACTGAGCAGGTTATATTCTTATAGCTATTCACAATAGATCTTGTACGCACAATTTACATGCATATACCCTTTGTCATTTAAGAACTTTTTCCGAAGAAATGGGTCAATACCTCTCCCCCTCCAAAAAAAAATATATATAGAAAGAAATCAGGCTCCCAAAACTTTTGGACAACTAATTTAAATTTGAAAAAAAATCTAATCAATTATTAATTATTGTTTGAATTTTTTGCACGGACTTGTAATCAATAGCTTTAAATAATCTAAACTAGTACATGTACATCGCTAGCCAACATAAGTACATGTAATTGAAATATTAGATCACTGAATCGCCGAACAAATAGGTTCTGTAAACGTAACTTCAGAAGTAAATTTGGCCTTAAATTTTTTTTATTATTATATACTACAATAAACATTTACGCTTTTTTAACACATTTTGATGACTCAGAGAAAGTAGCCGATTAAATATTCGTGGTCAATGTCTACCTGTTCTTTACAATTTTGTTGCACTCAAACAAATGAAGAGTTGAAAAAAAATATTTTATTTCAATTTTTATTCTGAATAATCCGCACTTTATAAGCACCTTTTAAATAATACCGCTATTGTGCCTAAATATATAACTGACCGACCACAGAAGAAAAAGAGTGGGGTCAAAATAAGGTGGTGGTTATATTGTATAAATCTATATTTGCAACAAATAAATGACAATTGTAAAGCTCACTTGCGCCTCTGCGCCTAAATCTGTATGCAACACATTTTATAGTTACATGTAAACATTTTTTTTTTTTATAACATTCAGTTAAAACAATTTTCAGAGTGTATATATAATCTATAAAATCTCTAGAAAGTCTGAATAATAGACGGAGTTAAAAAGAAAACCTAATTACGAAATGGCATGAATAATTTCTTTTAAATTTTTAAACTTGAATCTGTAAGTTACAATACAAGAAAACGATGAAGCTAAAGTGAAAGTTTATTATTCATACCAAAAATTTAGTTTCATTATGAACTTATCAAATTCGAATTTCATTTATTACTATCTATTTTAAAAAATCAACAAAATGACTTACTAAAAAGCTTACGATTTGAAATAACATCAAATTATATCAATTGATAAACGACTGGATCTACAAGTAGTATCAACCTATAGACTAAAACCTATTTTTGATAATAATTCATTCACTAGTCTATTTAATTCAGATTTTAAGAACACTCATAAATATCGAACATATGAAATAAATTTAACATATTTAATATCAGTTTCCCCGTGCGGAGCCTCATGGTATTTTCTAAAGAAGTGGATTATCTTTCTTGTTTTTCGAAATGCCTTTATAAACAGTGATTAAAATATTTATCTTGTAATAAAAAGGCTATGGATTTCACCCAGATTCTTAAACTTATTTGTGGACCCGAATCTTCAGAGATTAAGAGCCTGTTTAGATGAAAATGGTAGACCTACATGAAGTTATAGTCGGCCGCGCGAGTAAACAGATGCCGACGGGCGGATCAACAAGTTGTAATGGGTAGCGAAAACGTGGTCGTGATTATAATGATTTCTCATTAACCGGTAACTCTAAAATTATATTATATTCAGAACATTCAAATTAGATTCATTACCGCAAGTTAATCGACGGAATGTATTTTTTTTAATCGTGTTATCTTTTCCGATACTGCAATATGCAGTACAAGTTTTTTTATGCGGATGATCAAGAGTTGTACATGTCTTTTGTTCGTATCAAACAAGCACGGAATCTACATTCGATCGTGACTTATATAAATGAGTAAAATAAAAAAAAAATATCAATTTGTTCATTTTATTTATTATAAAAGATACTGCAGTATGGGGCACTAGCTGCTATTAAACACGTTTTAGTAGTAAGACACGTGTTCATAAACAAAGTAACGAAATTACCGCACTGCTGTTTTGTACTATCAGACGAGATATTTTTTTTCTTTTATGTAACGTCATTTCTTTATGACGTTATTTCTCTGTTTTATACAAAACGTCATAAGGACCCTTTTCTCATGAAATAGTTATTGATATTTCGTTTACGATGAACCGATACAGCGATCAATTCTTTCAGCAAGGGAGATACATGTAATAGCGTCACATGGCAAGGACGTTTCTCATGCGCTGATCAATACTGGATGAGCCTCCTAAATAGATCATTAATTTTACCACTGGAGTCAGTTCTTCCTAGAAGCCTGATGAATTGTGTTTGCCAATTTATTAAGAGATGTCTTGATTTATGGAACAATTTTTAAAGGAGATTTATTGCTCATGCCACTGTCATGGATAGACAGATCATATCTTGGGATATGATAGGGACTGTTTTATAGATGTGCATTTAGGTTTTAAAAAATTTAATTTTATCCAGGGAGTCAAATAATAGCAGAAAATTGAGGTTTATCACCCCAAAATAATCATAGATTCCAGCACTCCTTTTATGATTAAATGGATAGACACATCATTTCTTGGGATATAAAAGGGACTTTTCTATAGATGTGCATTAAGATATTCAAAAATTAAATTTAACCCCGCGGCTCATGACCTACATACGGTTTGATGCCCTTTAAGGAATATATATGGTTAAGGGGTGGGGATCTCAACCGTTTTCGAGATATTTGTGCACTTCCTGTTCGAGAGGGGTCATGACAACCCCAGGGGTCCATGGCCTACATACCGTTTGATGCCCCTTGACACAGGGAACAGGAATATAAATGGTTTAAGGGTGTTTTGAAGATAAAATTATTGTAATAATTATTTAGACCATTATGCTTTTCATGACTTGAAATGTTACAATTATTGATAAACTTAAAATTCACATGCATACAGTTCAACCCGAAAGGAACATCAAGTGCTGCTCATGTGTATTATCATAGGGGAAGGGATCTCATCCTTCAGTTATTATAATTATATTATTATTATTATTTTTAAATGTATTATCGGAACTTGCATGTCGCCTTCATTTTTAATTAAACTGGTACAAAACAGTGTTATTTAGGGGCAAACACTTGATGCAGGTATTTCTGTCTAATGACAGCATCTATTTTTTTAGCTCACCTGAGCTGAAACACAGGATGAATGACCATCTTTAAGTCCTCCTTAAAGATAGCTTAAAGGTGTTTAAAGGTAGCTTAAAGACGATCTTTAAGCCACCTTTAAGCTACCTTTAAGCTATAAGTATTGCTTAAAGGTGGCTTAAAGAAAGCGTAAAGATGGCTTAAAGGCAGCTTAAAGACTATCTTTAAGCCACCTTTAAGCCACCTTTAAGGACAACTTATAGGTCCTTAATGTCCAAACTTCTTTAAGCCACCTTTAAGCCACCTTTAAGCTACCTTTAAGCCACCTTTAAGCCACCTTTAAGCCATTAAAAAAAATTTAATTCAATATTGTGGTCAATTTCCAACAAAATGTATTAACTTTATGAAAGAAAAGGTATTAAAACGGTTTTTGTTCTAGAAAGAAAAATGAAAAAAAAATCACAAAAAAACCGGCCACGGCGAGAATTGAACCCGGGACCCTTAGTTTACTAGCATCTCCACACATCCTCTGCGCCACGGCAACTTACATATAAATGAGTGTTTTTATATCCTATATATCAGTGGATATTGAATCACTGTATTGAATGTGTTTACTTTAAAAAGATTTTGACAAACCATTCAGTTTGTAACAATCAATTATATCTAATTTATAAATTACATGCATGCATGTATTTAGAATGAAATACGGAACTTGGTCTTCAGTGAACAAAAATACATTATACCTAAATGGAAACCGTTAGGTTCACTATAGTAGGCTTTCTTAGTTAATAAATTTAAACCGAGTAGATATACGTTCATCTAATTTATAACTATAAAAATGTAAGAAAGAAAATGAAATCATTTCTTTTATTAAATGCATTGATACTATTAGGGTATTTGTTCAATTTCCCGCAATTTCCCGGTTTTCATGATCGCGGCGCCGTTCCAATATGTTTGAATATTTACATGTAATTGTATGTACATGTACATGATTTTTAAACTATCAATTCTATAACAAACAAAATTACCAATTACCGGTGACGTATTTACTGCATGTGACAATTGCAAATGACTTGTACATACAATTGAATGATGTGCCAGGCCGGGTATATTTGACATATTTACCCTTATACATATATTTAAATAATCAACCCCTATTTATGATCACCGGTACATTAATTAATTAGCCTCAAGATTTTACTCTTACATACATGTATCGTTAATTTGTAGACGTAACATCTTTGAAACCCAGAGCTAGGAAATAATACTTTGAAAATGAATTACAAATGTAAATTAAGTTTTATTCACTAGACTTATCGTATACTCGTACATACTAAGATTCAACGCCTTTAGAAACCCTGACGTGCACCTGGGCACACGACACACCTGTTGTGTATATCTTGTATATTCTGTGTTAGTTCCAGGGGTTTTCTTAAGTTGGAAAAACAATAGACTTTAATTAGATATACACAAACATGCACCTGGGCACACGACACAACTGCTGTGTATATCTTGTATATTCTGTGTTAGTTCCAGGGGTTTTCTGAAGTTGGACAAACAATAGACTCTAATTAGATATACACAAACGAACAAAACTTTGTCTAGACAAACAAAGCAGTAATATCCTGCCCGATATAACAAAGGCAGTTGAGAGTCTTTTCATCTTTAACATGTATCTAGCAGATCTAGAGTTAGAAATAATGAAAATTAAAAAAAAAAATACAAACCTTAAACCGATTAACAAATTAAATCATGCATTTTTGGTTCATTATCTTTATTTTGTTTAATAACCGGATGAACTGAGAGAGAGAGAGAGAGAGAGAGAGAGAGAGATTGAGATTTTTTTCACCGATTAATTTATAATAGGAAACAAACATACTTTAATTAGTTTTATGCACATATTAAGATACAGAGACTGCGCTCATACCTACAATAATTTTGAAACCCCCAAAAATTATAAAGAATTTTATAACGGCAATCTGTGTCCATCAGAGCGGTGCTGATGATAGCGATCTGTGTTTAATGGAGCGACGATTAAAACCGCCTGGAACACCCCCCCCCCCTTCCTTGGAAATTATATTATCACTCGGATGACCCCCTTTCCATCTCTATAAAAGAGCTTTTGCATTTAATATATGTTTTTATTGTGCAGCTTGATCAATATTGACTTAAAGGCCACTTAAAGACAGTGTAAAGGCAGTGTAAAGAGAGCGTAAATGCCACTTAAATATGCTTAAAGGTGGCTTAAAGGTGGCTTAAAGGTTGCTTAAAGAAGTTTGGACATTAAGGACCTATAAGCACTTGCTTAAAGGTGACTTAAAGGCGGCTTAAAGGTTGTATAGCCTTTAAGCTCCTTTAAGTCACCTTTAAGCCACCTTTAAGGACTTGCTTAAAGATGGTTTTTCGCCCTGTGAAAGCTCAAGTTAGCTATTCTGATCACATTTTGACCGTCATCCGTCTGTCCGTCTGTCTGTCCGTCTGTAAACATTTTACATTTTGAACTTCTTCTCTAAAACTGCTTAAGCCAATTTCAACCAAATTTGGCACAAAGCATCCTTTTTTGAAGGCAAATATAATTGCAGAAATGAAAGACCGATCTTTATTCAAAGCGGAGAAAACCTCGAAACTGTAGAAAAAGGGGGTGCATTTTTAAAAATCTTCTCCTCAAGAACTACTGAGTCAAATACAACGTAATTTAGCATAAATCATCCTTATGGGAAGGAAAATGTAAATTGCAAAAATTAAGGGCTGATTCTGTTTCAAGTTTGAGTAATTTACGAAAATAATAATAAGACAGATAGAATGGGGGTCAATCTGTTTAACTTTGGGCTAGATATTTCATGTATCGAAAACCAGTTTAGAGGTAGAAGCAGCTATCTTGAAGTTGAACGGAGATGAAATTAATTTGGTTGTTGTGCAACAGTTTACGTGCAAAGGGAATATTTGAAACATCTAAAATATATTTGTGCTGTTTATGTGAAGTAAATTGAGATTAAATATTTCAACCCGTTGACATTTTCATTTGTGACGGTGGTTTTAGCTTGTTTTGATTTCCGTTTAGCATGTTTAGTTTCTTTTAATTTAACCATCGTCTTTACGTTAGAATTTAAAATTTTTACGTGTAGACCGGTAAATCAGACAGCTGATTGTTTACATATACCTTTGCTAAATCTGATGCACTGACAACATATTACAGAATACTAGAAAGCTCTATTCATTATGTTGGTACATGTAATTCGGTTCGATCTCTACGTAATGGTTGATTAATGTTTTAATAAGATGCTCAGCAATTTCAATCTAAACGGAGATGATTCTCGCTGCCTGAAATATATAAGTATATATATGATGAAAAATAAATTGAGTTTTTTCTTTGTTTTAGTGGATTTTTCTCTTGTTTTAATTGTTTACAAATTTCTATTTACCAACCTGGGAGTCAAGCTTCGGGTTATAAGCAAGATACAGAGTTTTGGGCACAATTATACTGTATGTTTGTACACTAAGTAGAGGTCATGCTTTAGTTCGTTTTTTTTTAAATGCAGCTTTGCTGAATAGGAAATACCAAGTTTAAAAATCTTGAGTTGAATGTAATAAACTCATGTGAACAAAAACATGACACAAAACAAGCTATGTATCTTGCTTATAATTCTACGATTAACGCTGAAATTTTGGTTGATCAATAGAAATATCTTGCTTAAAGGATGATATGCTGTAACTACTTTCTGATGCCGCTTCTTTAACAATGAATTGCATAAAATCTACACAAATTTTTGATAGTTTTTCATACACAAGTAAATGAAAACGACGTCTTTTAAACAGTTTTTATAGTCCTGACACATTATCATTTTGAGAATAAAAGCATTATCGGTGTTCTTAAAACAACTTGCAACGGAAAATCATCTTTGTTTGTGGACATTTGTCGTTTTTCAATAAAGCTGAAAATAAATGGTACAATAGAGCGACATGCCTGCCAATACATTAATTTGATTTATAGCTCTTTAACATGTGTCAACATTTTCCAGTTATGTTTATTCATCAGTCAAGTGAGTAAGGATATGAAACGTCATACGAAATGAATTCATGCCTGGTAAACGACAATCGTTTATAATGGAGAAGGCCAATTAAATTGTTCAACATTTTAATTTGAGGAATTAAGCTAGGAAGTAGTTGAGGGATAAAATGTACCTTTATGCTCTCATGTATTTTACTCGTTTTATAAAGTGATGGGGGGGGGGGGGGCGATCAAATAAAGGGAACTGGAAGTTAACCGTGAACACCAACTGAAAATTTAATTATTTACTAGACTTTGACGGGTTGACATATTGCATCGACACATCGTTTTGTTGACATTTACATAACAAAGCTTTAAGCAGCTGTTAAGCCGATAATATTGCTATTAATTTCACTACACGCTGCATAGTTTGAATAATCTGGGTTTTGGGACAGGCCTTCATCACAGTTAAAATGCCTCTAATATACCCGTAATGTAGCAAAAAATTGCAGAATCGCCCCGAAACGATTTTGGAGAAAATTAATGAAGCTGCATTGAAAATGACAGTCAAATTATTCATAACGAACCATTTTGAGGCTGTAAATACCTTTCATCTAAAATTTAATTCATGTTAATGAAGAATTTAACACTTTTTTCACCAACGTTTGTACTCGCTTCAAATTTACACACCATGTTGACATTCAGAACTCTCGGGATTTTTCATATTAAATGCACTGAGAGTTATCTCTTGTATTTTCTTTGATGAACAGAATAGATAGCAAATTTTTAATGAAAATTTATTTGTATTATCGTTTCTGCATTTATCTATGCAAATGTGATATTGTGATATTGTGGAAACGTAAACTTAGCCTCCCGTGATTTAGCGTGAATGTAATGCGCATGCGCAAGATTGTAAAATCCAAAAAATCCAAATAAGTTCCGGAATTTTTATCGGAATTTTTGTTGATTATTAATTAGCGAAGATTGATTTAGAAAAAATAAAAACAAATTGGTAATCTTTGAGTACCCATGATGTTTTAAATATAGAAAACAAAAGACAGTACTCTTCCAAATTCTTGGTATTAAAGCCCAAAAATTCGAGTCAATTATTTCAATATAGTAGTATAGATACTGCATATGATCTTATTTTCGGTAAAAATGGTATTCATGAAGGTTAATATGTGAAAGATTAAGTATATGCAAAAATAAGTGAAAATTAGGATATTTATTTTTTGTTTATCTACCGATGGGCCACATGGCACAGTATCCTTTGAACGCCCATATAAAGTAAGTGTTGCTCAGGTGAGCGATGTGGCCTATTGGGCCTCTTGTTTTAAAGTTAAAGTAAAATCAATCAGCAATATGTTTTGTATTTTAATTGTTGCGTAAATAAAAAAATATGTCTTGTAAGCTCACATTTTTCTGATATTTCTTTTAGCGTGCCCATATGGTTTCTTTGGTCAAAATTGCACAAGTATATGTAACGACACGTGTATGGGCTGCAACAATGTGGATGGTGTGTGTGACAGAGGATGTCATCCGGGCTGGAAGGGAGACTACTGTGAAAATGGTAGGTTACCTCACTGATCACGGAAGTTTTTTGTTAAGAAAAAAAAATAAGTCATTATTGTTTCATTGAGATTTATTTTTTAATCAAAGAAATACAATAAGTGTATTATAAGTGAACACAAAATTATTGATGTAAATATGATATAAAGGATTTCAGATTTCAACAATTGTTAATTCCATTGCACGTGCGCTATGATATACATTTCATTTCTTTTAAAATGTAAACATCAGATCAATAAATAATAAAGTGAAATTTGTTAATTCAAAAGCTTGTGACAATGGATTCTATGGTGCTGACTGTAGCAAAACCTGTGGTCGGTGCCGTGACAAAAGGCATTGCGTTCATACCAATGGGTCATGCTTAACTGGATGTGATGCTGGTTATAAAGGCGATATGTGTAAAACACGTAAGTGGAAAAGTGTGAGTGTAAACAAATGAAATTTTTGAAGATACGTAAATATATTTACAAATAGATAGATAGATAGATAGATAGATAGATAGATAGATAGATAGATAGATAGATAGATAGATAAATATATGAGAGATAGATAGATAGATAGATAGATAGATAGATAGATAGATAGATAGATAGATAGATAGATTTTACTGACTGATTTGATTAAATAAAATCTTCTTTTTTATTCTATGTATTGTGAAAATTGCTTTAAGCATAGGGTGCATTGGTCTTCATATACATGCAGGTAGTTTTTAACCACACTGCATACGATGGAAAAAATATTTTGATAATTACAGGCATAAATGTATATATGTAGCTTCAGTTTCATTATTTAATACATTCAAAGGCCAAAATCCATCTTCTTTTAATTCTCCAGCATCTTGTTTTGTGAAATATATTTTAAGTGCCCTGCAAAAAAACATTACAGTTAAAAATAATCAATGAAGGAAACACAGATTTTAATTTCAAAGAAAAAAATGAATTATAGAATGTGGCAGAGGATTCTTTGGTGTTGCCTGCAACAAAACGTGTGGACACTGTCGTGATGTAAACCAATGCTTCCATACAAACGGAACATGCTTAACTGGATGTATTGCTGGCTTTCAAGGGGATCTGTGTAAAACACGTGTGTAGAAATGATTGACATATTCATAATGCTACTGATAAAGCTGTCTAATGAATAAATATTTACTCAGAATAATGTTATCTTTGTTTATCTCATCTTTATCATTCCTTTTCAGGATGCAAGAGCGGATTTTTTGGAGAAAACTGCGCTAAAAAATGTTTAAAAAATTGCAATGGCTGTAATGATGCTACTGGCCTGTGTGAATATGGATGTCATCCAGGATGGACAGAATATTTTTGCGAAACACGTAACTTCAGTTTAATCTTTGTCCACATATATACATAACATATGATACAAAAAAATCTTAATTCATTATACAAATTACTAACATGTGTTTTCCTGCACAACCTTTTTAGTGCAGATAGTTATCAGTCTGTCCATCTGTCTAGTCTTACGATTGCCTTTGTTCTGATCATACTTCCATTCCATTTGGAAAAGTTTGGATCAAACTTTACCCATACAATGCTCATAAAATGATGGTATTTAGCAAACTAAACTGCGAATAAGATACAGTTTCTTTCAATACATGCCTTTAAATTCACATTCTCATGATTATACATGTACATACCATCTTGAAGACGTGTGTAATGCACTTTTATTCTGTTTTCAATAGCTAAATAATGACTTCAAAAGTAAATCTTGTTTTTTAATTATAGTCGAAAAGACAAAAAGTGGCACATTTCTTTTATTTTTTTGAGAAAGAAAATATGTCCGCAGTCGTCGCTCACAACGAATTATAATATGTTATATGAACTTGCATAACTAAGTTATAATTTGAATTTCACTGTAGGCGACGGCTGCGAACATAGTTTCCTGTTTAAAAACGATGCAGGAAATTGCATTTTAAAAACATAACAATTATCATTGTAAAGGTTGAATACTGTTATTGATAACGATTTTTATTTTGTGATATTCTTGTATAAAAAAGCTTCATTCTATTTTTAATCAATTAAAAAAGGGCAAAATATTACTTAAAGTCTGTAACCTTTTCTCCTCTCGATTAAATATCAGCGTGGTAAAAAATTCTTATACCATACCATGTTCTTGATTGTTGGTGTGAAATGATTAAGATAATTTTCTCGATTAACGGTCAAAGAAAAAACACTTTTGAATAAAAGAAAATTCATATTTAATCTATATTTGGCCCAGTCGAACTTAAACTTCACCAATGGAGTACCAATGTGTAAAATGTGTTACAGCTTTGTCCAGCTCACCTATTTCTCCATTTGTGTAAGACGGACTTAAATATCACTCAAAGAGTGCTCTTGTATAGAGAGTGTGAAAGCATTGTCGATAAAATCTTTTTCACTGTATTCAAGTCGGACATAAACTTTTCCAATAGCAAGCCCAGGGAGAGAGGTTGTGCAGTAACCATGGATCATTTTGCACCACCTGTCTGTATAAAAAGGAGACAACAGTACAAAACGCTCCTTTTTAGCTCACCTCAGCTGAGAGCTCGTGAGCTATTCTGATCACTTTTTGTCCGCTGTCTGTCTGTCTCTTCGTCTATCTGTTTGTCTGTCTGTATACTTTTTTTTACATCTGGGCCAATTCAACACAAACTTTACACAAAACACTGTTTGGTTACGGGGATCAAAATTTGATTAAATGATTGAGAATTTGTAAATACTTTTGAAAAATCTTCCGCTCAAAAGTAGTGATTAAAATTTCTTCCAATCATGATCCCCGGGTTGAGGGTTTGGCAACAATTGAGTCATATTTTTACATAGGAATATGTAGAGATTTTTTTTTTTTTAATTGTAACTTGATGGACAGGTAGTTTAAATTCAAGTTTGTTCAAATCAGAATCCCCGTGAGAAGAAGAACTCCAAAATGGGGTGTTCTAATTTTAACATAGCAATATATAGAAAAAAAGGAGAACATATAGAGAAGAAAACCAATTGTGTTGATAAGCTGTAACACAGGAGCAATACATATATGGAATGATCTACGCTTACATTTCTATTCTACCAGTACGAGACAAGAAGGTTTTTTTTATGTTAAAACATACTTTTTGGGGAGACACCAGCTATGAATAAAAACTTTGTCTTAAATTTATAATTTCAAATGGTAAACACTATATTTTTGATTGTTTAAAAAATAGAAAACTACTAAATCTACAAGGATTGATAGGTTAAATAGAGATGTATTGCAATGGTAAAAAATACAAATCTAAAAAATACTGTTAAAAGGGAAAAAAAAACTATACGTATGTTGTAAAATAAATCAATTAATTACAATCCACTGTGGTTGTTATTCTTTTTGTTTTTTAATAAAGCCCCCGGAACATAGAATAAATCAAGAAATAGAGCTTGCTTAATCTTATTTTCCTGCCATTTTGAGAGTTGTCATTGAACTCTAAAATTCTGGGGGGTTTTTTGTTATATTAAAATTGCATCATTATTATCTAATAATAATATTTGCTCCAAACTTACAAGTTGTGGAAAATATGGAACATTATCGACTTGATCTTTTGTCATGGAATTTCTGCTAATCACAAACCAGTGACAAACAAAGCATGTTCGGTGGAATTTTAAACATATGCCAAGCATCGATAAAAGTGTCTGCTGTCATTATTTTGACATGTTAATTTCGAATATAGGGAACTGTATATGTATTTAAAAATACCCCGATTACAATTAAAACATAATTATTCAGTTGGACTTTGGTTAAACAATTTTAACAGATAGAAAAAGGGCTGTCATTTACTTAATAAAAATGTACAGTTTATACGTATATATTTTATTCTTTAAATAGACATGTGAACAAAAACATCATTATTAACTTTTCATAGTTGATTACTTAAGAAACAGGGAGGCATAATCAAGCGTTCATTCCATATAACCTTGTACCTTGTATAGGTAGACAAAAATGAATAGCGTGTCGTCAAAAATTGATTTGTTTGGTTTTCAATACAAAAGAGTTCTACAATATGTCAGCCTCCAGTAAATAGCAATTCCTCTCACTCAAACGAGAATAAAAGCTTATTTTTGTATTTTATCCTCCAAACAGAATGACCAAATGTTATCCATTGCAATGAAAGCACTTTCTCAATTACAGTATTAGCATTTTATGACTTTTCTTCCCCCTTTTGATAACTTTGCTATTTGGTCACAATGAAAATGTATATTAGAAAAATGATCAATGTTTTGATGAGAATCCACATTTGTTTAATTGTTTTTGTTTTTGTTTTAATTTTTAAAGAAACAAAAGCTGCATATAGGTTCTTTTTTCTCATTTTTTATGCATCACCATAGCGTGTTAACTTTTTTGAAAAAAAAAATATGTTTGTATATGTTAGTATGAGTGATGCGTGCAAGTTTGTATGGGTGATCTGTGCATATACAAGCAATTTATTTGCTTGTATCAAGAGCACAATAATAAAGCATTATTTTAAAAAACTTGTAACTTTAGTGAAAGCATTTACAGCTTGTTTAAAATCAGATGTATCCACATTCTGACCGTTGGTGTTACGGTGTGGCCACATGAGATGGGGGGGGGTCCAATTTTTAAGTAGGAAAACATTAATTCATTCTCAAAAACTCAAGTGTTTAAATACATGTTTTACATGTATGCGAGCATCTTGACATAATGTTGATTCTCAATTGCTGGGACTTTGTCCCCTGGACAATTTTTTGGCCCGACAAAGGTATGTTGAAGGTGTATAGATATATGAACATTTGTTAAAGATCTTCTTGACAACTGTAATGCTCAATATGTTATATGACTATGAAATTATTCTGTTACAAAAGGGACTTAATGCTTCACATAATAAGGTCTATCTAATGTCTAAACTTTGCCATAGAGTCAACTGAAATGTAACTAACAGGTGACTGAATGCCATACATTTGCCATTCAGTCACCTGTTAAGACCACCAGTTAACATTCTGTTGACTTAATTGCAGAGCTTCATTCTTTGAAAATCGTATTATACAGGACCTATTCTACTACAATGTTCATATATTTTATGTATGACTTCATAATTTTGATTTCATTACGACTATTGTTGCTCAGGTGAGCAATGAGGCCCATGGGCCTCTTGTTAAAATTAACCGTCTATAGTTACATGAAATCATAAGTTAATCGTTTTAAGTTTTAAAATTTTAAAATACTCACAATTTACAATTTCCTTTCCTTCTTTAGTCCATAAAGCTGTTCGGATTTTTGAATTGTGCAAATCCTTAACGCTACAATAACATTGAATATGGAAAGACTTCATCATATTTCACATTTGGTTTTGCTCTATAGCGGTGAAGTCATTAGTTTTTGTTTTGTTTTTTTAGAACATAATTATGATTGCACGTTTCGTGCATAAAAAGAATTTAATTGATAAAGAACCTTCTTTCAGTTTATAATTATTTGACATTGAAAAAACTGTTTGTATCTTTGCTATGAAAAAAAGTTACTGTGTATATACTTATTGACATAAGTTGTGATATGGATTCATACTTTAAATAAAGATATCACCGAAAAATCACAGTGCTTAAAAATCAAAGTCAAATGCATATATGTCTTGTAAGCCTACTTGTTTACTGGTTTTTCTATTAGCTTGTTCGTATGGATTCTTTGGCCAAAATTGCACTGAAAAATGTAAAGACATATGTACGGGCTGCAACAATGTGAATGGTCTGTGTGATAGGGGATGTCATCCAGGCTGGAGGGGAAACTACTGTGATAAAGGTAGGTTACGTCACAGGGCTTGCGATTTTGTTGCTGATAAAAATATCTCGTTTGTTGATTGTTGACTTATATTTAGTGTATCATAAGCAATACAGTAGTGTATAAAGATTTCAAGAAGCTACGCCGGCTAGAACAAGAAAAAACTAAATCATTAAACGAATTGCATTAAGCAAAAAGATGTTGGTGGTATGTTTAGTTTTATTATTTTTACCATTACCATTTCTTCTCACTTAATTTGGTTTGAAATCTTTTAGATTAACTAAAGAAAAGAACATCACGACCATCTTTTCTGTTCCCATCTTAACATTTGTAATCTTCATAAAACAAATCCATACATGAATATGAAAAGGAAGTGTTTTTCATTTAAAAGTTTGTGATAATGGATTTTACGGTGCAAACTGTCGCGAAAAATGTGGAAAGTGCCGTGACAAAAGCCAGTGCGTTCATACCAATGGGTCATGCCTAACTGGATGTGATGCTGGTTATGAAGGCGATACCTGTAAAACACGTATGTATATATGTATGAAAACAGAAGAAATAATTATATCAAAAGATAGATAGATAGATAGATAGATAGATAGATAGATAGATAGATAGATAGATAGATAGATAGATGAAACTGTTATTAAAATATTATGTATTATTTACAGATTTGTGTTATGCTGGGTGTCCCTTGGGATTAACGGGAGAATTCTGCAATGAAAGTAATGTTGTTTTTTACTAATATCTCTGATTATTAATTTTGTTAAATTGTTAATTTAACAACATTCTGCTTTAATATGAATTTAATCGCTTAACCATTGTTTACCTAGTATTGAAAAAAGAATTGTTGAATAAAGGTCATTGGGTTATGGACTTAGGTTGGTCACGTGAAGAAATTATATGACGCTCTAGGAAATTATAAAGCAAATAATCACTTACAATAAAAGTTTATATCCCAGTGATCTTTTTATCATTGCTATTTATTACAAATGGTTGGGGAAGAGTAATATATAAACTCATTTATAACATTAGCGCTATATTTCCTTTTCAATTTGGCATTTTTCAATTATATTTTCTTAATCTAAAAATTAAGACTAAGATAGAGATTTCATTTTTGTCCTGGTATAAAGTGAGACAATAACTATATGATAGTGATATAATCAATTTACTTACTGAATAAAAATCGTTGTTATCTTTACAAATACTAAAATATACCATATTTGATATTGAAACCTATAATTTGTTTTATAATTTATGTAATGGAAGATCAGATTACAGATTGCTTGAAGTGTGGTATATATACCTAACCACATTAGATTAGATAAGAAGGTCTATATTGCCTAGTATATTCTTACATGCACACTGGAAGCAGGCTCCTTATAATATACACATTAAACTAAATTGGAAACAGAGATTCAGTCAACAAAAATCGTGGAAATCTTTAATTACTGCGTGAACGCAGCGTTACAAATATGGTGTTACTTAGAAAACACAAATGCGAATATATAAAAAAAAACCGTCTCTTAAGAAAAAAGCCAGTCTTTAACAGTGAATCGGGATGTTTCTGGCTGATCCTGAAGTGGTATTGGTGAGTATGGAATTTGTGAGTATAACCGTCTGACATGTCAATACAAAATATAATGCTCAATAAATCAATAACAGACATAAAATTGATAAGCATTTTAAGTGAAATATATATATATATATATATATATATATATATATATATATATATATATATATATATATATATATATCTATGGGATCCCTATCCACAAAAATTATCGACAATTTTTTTTTAATTAAATATCTAAGTGTTTTATAATTTTAGAAGTTAAAACAGGCGTCTTTTCTATTTTGACAATATAAACCAAATAATGTGGCGATGATTTATTGAAGTAGCAAGATCGTTTTTTGAAATATGTGCGCGCCTCTTTGAGATACTAGTATATCACGTGTATGTTTTGGACGTATTTGGTAGGTATTGACCAGATGACTGGGCAGTATGGCTCAGGTGGTTAGTGAGATTATGCATTGTATTTCTAGAGTTATGCTAAACACAATAAAAACATATGACATTGGCATTGCTTAATAAGATTGAAGTAAAATTTACTACTTTTATTTTTCATAAAAGTATGAAAGTCTTTTTATGACAGCTTTTGGTTGGAAATGTCTGATACTGTTTGTCACCTTAGCTTGAAGTAAAGGTTGATTGTTGTTTTATACCAGATTAAATCCAGCAGGTAGGTACATCATAAATGTTCAACCGATTCATATTTGGGTTTCTGTAATTCTTTATAAATTCATTTACTGCAGAAAAAAATTGAAGTACCATCCAAAAGGAAAATCACATGCCTTTCAAGGGAAATAAAACAAACAAAATACATTGGATATTCGCCGTAGCCGCAATTTATTATACATTTGATGCAGAAACCATTTTCGGATATTTACTACAGCAGCAATATCTTGCGCGGATTGGTTAAGGCAAGGGAAAATATGTACATAAAACATAATTTAAACAAGCCAGTTATTTTAGATTTTGAAGGTTTTATAATTAAACAAAATTTAAATTGCACTTTACGTTAAAGAATTGTTTACACATATCGTAGACCTTTGCATAAATGAACTTCTGTTTTAATACGCTACCTAGTGACGTCACAAGGACAAGGTATTCAACGAATTTAAAAGATGTAATAAATCAGCTTCGAGCAAGGGCATGCGACATAAATTCACGAACAAGTTCAATATAAGGTAACACCAAAAAAAAATAATAACATAAATTATGAAATCACTGCAAAAATCCTAAAGAAAATCTATTTAATCAAGAATTAGACAAACAAATGCCTGCCTCTGTATTTTCCCAGAGTTTCTTTTCAAAATCGGAATAGCTGACATTGGACCCTTTTATTATCAATGTGTGGAATTTTATGCATCGTACACTGGATGAAAAAACTGGTTTCAGCGCTGCGGAAACCCTTTGGAAACTCTGCGGAAACTTATGGTTACTTAAAGTTTCCAACAGGTTTCAGCACGGACACTTCAAGTTTCATTAAGTTTCCGCAGTGCTGAAACTTAGGCTGTCCATGAATCCAAATGGTTTCCGCAACGGAAACTTACTGAAACTTGAAGTTTCTACATAGTTTCAATCTCCATATACGTTTGGGATACATATTGTTTACAAATGGTTTCCGCGACGGAAACTTACTGAAACTTGAAGTTTCTGCATAGTTTCAACCTCCATATACAATTGGGAAACATATTGTTTACAAAGGGTTTCCGCAACTGAAACTTACTGAAACTTTTTATATGTTTGCTTTCACAAAAGCTGAGCAAGGTTTCTACTTTATGTAAAAACAAAACAATTTCAGACAGTTCCAAATTTATTTTGTTCAAAAATCTGAAATTGTTTCCAATAATAAATAAAATACAGCCAAGATACAATAATGGAAAAACATCCATATGGCAATTCCCTTATTAGGGACTTTTATTTAAAAAATGATAAAATTGCACAAGAAAAAAACCTCCCATAGAAATCTTTACATTTGTATTTTTTTATCTCGATTAAATGCCTATCAAATCTCCCTTTAAAAATGCAACAAAGATCTTACTTTTTTAAAAATATTAATGCAATTTACAAAATAACTACACGTACATGAATAAACAAAGAAAACTTCACTGTTACATGAACATGATACACTTGTCTCAATTTGTTTTGAACTACAATAAATATGTACACCATAAAATATTTTTGAAAAGTCTAAAGTATCCATCTTTAAAAAAAAATACACTACAAGATAGTAGTTGACTATAGAGGTATGACCCAGATTTGATTTGAATATGTCAATAAATTCCAAAATGAGGTCAAAGTGACCCACTTACAAGTTGGGATTAACCTTTTCTTTGTTAGTAATATAATCTAATGTTTTACAATAGAACAGGATTTGATATCATTTTTTTGATAATCCATTAAGTCCAAAGTGAACTTTTCATTTCCACCCATGATGTACCAACTGATCAGATTTTAATATCATAAGCCTGTCAGTATTTAATAGATGACCCAGAGGGAGATATGAAGGCTTGTTGGCCAATAAAAAGCTAACAATGGAGCAGTCTGTCAAATCATGTGCAAAAATATGATGTACACATTTAATTAATTATGCTGATTGCAACACACTTCATTCCTGATGAATATTTTTCTTTACACACGGTTTACCTTCCTACATTTCACTACTTTATCTACATTAATATTTTTAAATCCAAGACATGAATTAAAATATACATTGTTTATATATGACAAGTAATACTACATGTACATGTACTTGCTTTTTGTAGCATGAATGTATAGAATACAAAGAATCACACAGATCATTCACCTTACAATTCTCATCAATACCAGCATTTTACTTATGATATAAAAGCTAATTCCAATTATATATTAGTTACATAACACAGATTAAAATAAAACCCACATGGAAACAACTTTCCATCCAAGTAATTTTGTTATATAAAAATTGTAATACATGGGGTATATGTTGTCTTTATATATTTTCATATACGACATAATTGAATATTGTTTGGTGTATTTTATCATTTTTATGACCCATGCATTCATCTCCTAATGCAGTGTTTTTACATTTAAGATTGGTTTCTTAATTTTTCATATATTGCTGCAAATAAAAACTAAGTTATCAATAAATGTTTAAACAAAGAAAATGGAAAAAAAAAGTAGTTAACACTTATCAACTTGGAGGTGGTAGGATATATGTTACATGGAGTCTAATATTTTATGCAATATTTGCAAATTTAACAAATTATTTAAGAAAATGAAAGTTAATATCTGCAAGGTCTAATCAATCATTTAATAAGTCAAAACCATGTGATTTTCTAAGATTCTAGCTTACAGACAGACATTGTAATATACTGGTATTTGATCATATAAAAAAAGTACTTTTATAGTTTATAGGTTTTTTGAAATGAGAATACTTTACAGTTAAAAAGTCCTGTTCTGCAGAGGTTTAGTCGGGTCGTAGAGATGTGTCCATTCGAATCAATAAGGAGTGTCCTTGGCTGTTGTTGATGTAACCCGAGTCGTAGTTTATGAAAATAGGCCTTTTTGGGGGACTTTCGAGCATTGTCCAGACCGGTGAAGCACTCAAATGATCACATCATGGCTACAGCAGACTTAGTAGTTCTGGACAGTGGTAGCATTAAAATTCTTCTTCTTGCGATGAACTTGTTCCTTTCACTGGGCTGTACTTTATGTCTGTTCTATTTATCTTAAACATGAATAATAAAGTTTCATTTAGATTTTTAAACAATTAACATAAGTCATTTAGCCTAACATGTAATAAAAGCATTCTGAATAAAATTCTGAATACAGAAGCTACTATGCAGTTGCCAGTTGCTGTTTAAACTATGTCATATAATGACTACAGTAGTATCTGGTCTAAAATGTTTCATTTTATGTTTGAAGCTATGTTATTTTCATTTTGATTCAATTATTGTTTGTTGAACAATGGAAAAACTTATCAACAATAAGTGTGTTTCCCCCCCCCCCCCCCCCATCAACCTCCTTTTCAAGAACTTAGACCTGGGTTTCCCCAAAATTACTACAATAAATTATAAACATCCAACACATGTATAAGTTAATGGTGAAAATAATCAATTTCAAAGCAATACCTTGCGTTAACATCGTCCAGCTGGTCAAAACATTCACCCGAATCACCGAACAGAGGATGAACTAATCACCGGAAACATTGACTTTGTGTGCTGTCAATGCTGAAAAAGAAAAACGTGAAAGATTTCATTTTCCGGATTTGATTAATAATTGTTTTTCGTTACATTTAGAGTTTGTAAATTGTATAATGTGCAAAAGATTCATTGTTCGTCTTGTTTACCAACCAAGCATTCATATATTAAGGGACGTTTATATAATTATATATGTGTATACCCTGGATAATCTTGAGTATCATGCATATAAAGTTGGTTAATGGTTAACTTGGTCAAAACGTATATTTAAAAGAGATACGGTTATAAAAATTAAAACGCCGAACCAAGTTTGAAAAAATGACGCCATCTTGATTTTTGATGTCGCGAGATCTTGTTTACAAATGAGAGATAAATTAGAGCCTTGAAAATGTTATTGGGAGTATCTATATTGTGAATTAAGTTACCTTGACATGAGTTCGTCGTTCCTGCATTATCTCCTTGTTGTAGAGGCTTTTAATGCTTCTCAATTCTCCATTTTACAACAGCACCTTCTTGTCCATTTTAACCTTCGCTCGGAATCATAAAGTGCGCCAATACTGACCAATCAGAACCCGCTAAATCTTGGAAAAGTGCATCTTGGGATAGTTTAAAATGAATAATGTTTAATCAAAATTATCATTTCTTATCGAATAGTATACTTTTTACATGTATATTTATTTTAAATAAGAACTGTCGGAGTCAGTATTTCCTGGTTAAATACGACAAAGTATTGGTGTGTGTTTGTTACAATTGTATTTGTAACACGTGATTAACAAAAAAAAAATGGCCGACCGTTTGTTTACAAATGTCTAATGAAATTAAACAAGTTTTAATGAGACATATGTATCAGATTTTGTCTTTAACTATATTTTATTTACATGTACTGATGATTTTGCCAAACTAAATATGATAGAGCCATATATAGTTTACTGACAAGTTAGTCTTGACTTGTCCAATTTTCACCGCGATTCTAAGCACGGTCATATTCTTATTCGAAATATAGAGGTGTGGAAATATTATGTTCATCACAGAGCAGGTTCTACATGAACACACAGAAATCACAAATATAATTAGATGCCGATCAATTAACGGAGTCCGGTTAACAGCGTTCACCCGTACGGTGAATTTACAACTACGATGAATTGATGGCAATTATTTTACAGTTACACATGTGCACTGATTGGTCATGCGATGAACAGTACGTTAAGAATACTTATGAAATTAAAATACAAACGCGTTAAACAAGCCGGGAAGTAAGGCGTACACGTCGGACTGATATATAAACAAAATATAATTTTAATTATTTGGTATACTTTCTACATCAAATGTATACGAATGTATAATCAAATTTTAAAAATGGGATTTTAAAAATCACGTGCACCACATGGCTAGTGCTGGATTTTAAACTGATTTTGTTATATAACGTATAACTTCAGTAAAATTATAAATAATGCTTATTATATCTTATAAAAGAAACATGTGCATGTTTCATAAACATGTATCAATATCTGTGTTTACAGTACAGAAAGTAAATACAAAGTATACAAATGCACGAATCACATAGGCGTCGAACCGGGGGGGGGGGGGGGGGGGGGGGGGGGGGGGGGGGGGGGGCTAGGGGGAGGGGGGGGGGGGCTTAGTGCAAAGTTAGACTTAACCAATAGGCATATAGCCCCCCCCTACTTTTTCTCGCCGGAAATGTAATTGTTTCTGAATTTACCTTGAAAGATTGAGAATTTGGAGTGATAGGCATACTAGACCCCCCCCCCCCCCGACACGGATAAGGAATTTCATGATTTGGGGGGGGGGGGAATTGGGTAGGGAAATTTATTTTCGGAAGTATATGGTATAGGTATACAACCCCCCCACCCCCCCGGATTAGGATTTTCATGATTTTGGGAATTAGGGTTTTTTAGGGGTTTTCCTCAATATTTCTAAGGATTAGTCTAGCCTCCCCCCCCCCCCACTTTCAATTTGCTTCCGACGCCAGTGAATCATGATACAGTCATGCATGTAGTAAAGTCTGAAATGCATGTAAATAATTAAACAATTATTATATTAGACTCAAACTCCAAGTGGGTTTTACTTGTTATTATCAACTGTAGAATTTTAAAAAAAAAATGTCCTGTGTACATGTGTTGGCGTGGTATTAAAAAAGAAATGAATTATTGCTCTAAACTTCAGGTTGTACGAATATTTGGTATGATTTGTAAAAATTTACAAACGACTTTACCTTAATTTGTTTGCTTAATTAGTTACTGTACCTCTAGGTTCATTCAAATGATAACTAAAGGATTTAAGAAGGAGTCTTACAAAATAGGTATATTAATTTATTTTACTAAATAATTATAATTTACTTATCAGTTTTACTAACTCAGGTACACACAAATTGAAAAAAAATTTCCGCCGGGCTCCAGTTATAAACTCACGCTTCGTACTGTGTATATGTTATGTAACAGTCTTTTGTTCACTCCTGACAGAAAAAACCCTGCAATCCACACAGAATATACAGGAAAATCACAGAGGAGGTCACCGGGACAAAGAATGTATACACATGTATACACGTGCCCGAGTACCTAAGATTAATGATTTCATAATATGCATTAAACAAGATCAGACATCAGTTTTTCTTTTCAAATTCAATTAATTACTTAGTAAGGTTCTTAATCGCCTTATTTGCCACATTTGAAGATAGTTACATGTATACATATAGTTTCAGTCACGCTGAAACCTTACTATACATTTTAGTATGTACGGATTCATTATCATTAGGCTAGAATTAAACTTAAACCTGTTGAAAATAAATGATATCACTATTAAACTCAAATCAATTTTAGTAATAGTTTCCGCAATGCGTAAACCATTTGGAATCTTAACTTAAAGTTTCAGCATACTGAAACCTAGCGGAAATGTTCTGAAACTGATTGATATTTCCATAATAATTTACACAACTTTTCACATGATTGAAATTTAGTTTCCGCATTGCGGAAACCATCAGGAATCTTAACTTAAAGGTTCAGCATACTGAAACCTAGCGGAAATGTTCTTAAACTGATTGATATTTCCATAATAATTTACACAACTATTCACACGATTCAAATTTAGTTTCCGCATTGCGGAAACCATCAGGAATCTTAGACTAAAGTTTCTGCTGACTGAAACCTAACGGATACTTGCTGAATCGATATAATGGTTTCCGCATTGCGGAAACTATACATGAAACTTCAACTTCAAGTTTCAGCAAGGTTTCCCTATAGTTTCAGTTTTGCTGAAACTTGATTTTTCATCCAGTGGTATTAATTAACAATTTGGGGAAATAAAGTTATGTTTGCACATGCGCCAGAGTTGTTTATATGTTGTCGTTTTCTTTGATGACATATTATGACCTCAAAGAGATTATTTGCACTAAAATGGATCATCTTATTAGTGCATAGGAGAAAGTCAGTTGATTCCTTAGTATGAATTAACAATATTATATCAAAGTAGACTTTGACCCGTGCGTGCACGGGTTGACATTGCAGAAAGGAAGTACGTATATAAAAAAATGTTGTTATTTGTAATGAACAAAATATGATCTTTTTTCAGGCAAAGAACGTGCGAAAATGACTCGTTTATCTTTTGGTTATACCAAAGACATTTTAAATCAGAAAGGAATCCAAAGATAAAATAAAAGGTAGAATTAATGTTTGGTTAATGAATTCTTTCTTAATTTTTACCACTATGTGAAATTTTCTATTCCGAGACTACAGTGTATATTTGTTAACTTTCGCTCTATGCGCATTTTTATTTCTTATGGGTTAATATTTTGTGACAGTCGGAAACAAATTGCTATGTGATGCTAGTATAGACTTAAATTCCTTCATCGATCACAGAATATATCAATGTAAATATCAAATTGCATTGACTGCTGTCAGAAACATGCTGCAAAGAAGTGCCTTCACATACATTGTTCTGAAAACATTACACTTGACTAAGTTCACATATTTTTGTTTTGTATTTATCGGCATACGTAATACAAGATGGTTTTCTTTTTTCAGAAACAATATTTCTTTCCAAATGAATCAACAAGTCCAAACGTTTAAAGCAGATTATACAAAAAGGTATTTGTACAAAAGTACATTCGAAGAAATTGTTATTTTATAGGTTGTTATAATTTTGAGTAACTTATAGTTGACTTGTAATGGTTAGAAGAAAAACAATTTTAGCAATGTGACCATGCTACTCCAGCAATGCGACCAGCTTTTCTAGTAATGTGACTATACTAAGACAGCTCTCTGAAGCTACAACATAACAACGTGTGTATGGAAATTGAGAAAGCATATTTATATTTCCTATATAGGTTGTAGCTTAACAGTTAACAATAAGAATCATTTTTCACTCCCACGTATGCATTTATGAATTCTATTTTACTTCAATACTGGTATACAGTGATACTATTGGTTTGTATAGCATAGAGTGTTGTATATGTAAACATAAATATCTTAGAGAAAAAATATGCAATTTGATTTAGTGTTACTTTTCTATAAACGTTAATTCAGTATTGGGTCTTTATCTCTAGTTTATGATTGAAAATGATATATTTAGAAAACAAAGGTGTGCGTTATGCTGATTGCTTTGAATAAGAACATGTTTGTTCTAAATGTAAAGCGCAAGAGTAAAGGAGCAAGGATAAACGTATTTCTGATTTCAAATTTGAAATTGTTTGAACACATAATGTAAATAATTATCGTCTTCTGTGTACACAAGTGTAAGGTTTGTGATACGTTTTAACTTAATGACATGCTATTCATTTTGCAACTAAATTTAGATTTGTTCAAGAGAAAAATACTTTAAAATTAAAAATTGACATGTTTCAGCAACATTTTTTCTTCTTTTTTGTGGTAGAGGTACATAAGGGAAAGTAAGATAAGAAACCGACCTAAAAAAGGGGAAAAAATAATTTTCATTTTACACAGTCACCATCGTTAAAAATAACAATAATTCAGTGAATTAATATAAAATATTTTCATTGGTTGCCTTGAAATGGTTTCTTGGTGTGTTCGTTTGTTGTATAAGGGACGTTGCCCTAAGGCGGTAACAACTGATATGTTTGGTGTAAGATTAACGTGTGTTGGAATGTAAGAAAAAAGGACACGTATTTAGTTCTCTCGTACAAGAGGGAAGTCTCCTTAATCGGTTCTATGGTAGAGGAGGAACTATTTCATATGTTAATGACATAACCAAACAGATGTTATTTTAGATATCTTACTGCTTTCAGAATTGCTAACAATGATATTTATCGTCATGAAATCCAATTGTTAAATTTAGTCTATATATTCATATATGAACAAAGCTATTATTGTTTATGGCACAGTTTACATATCCTCAAAGTGACATAGTGAGTCAAAAAAGTATTTTACTTCTTTAATTATAAAAACGGAAGAAATATAAGAAATTTGATAATGTTGGAGGTGGCACGCATGCTTATTCATCTAATATCACTAAAATCGTTGTAACTCACTCGGAACACACCAAAATGTTTTGGAATTTGAAAACTGTGTCATGTAATTGCGATTGCTGTCACAAAATAGCTACGGTGGCTTTGTTGCACTGAGAATTAAACCGAAATTTGAAGTTATTCGATGTTATAGTTGTCAAAAATTTACATTTAAAGAGAGTGCAACTTTATTAATATATACATTATATTAGTAATTAAACACAATGAGTTTTACCAAGAGGCCCGTTCCTTATACAAGTACTACAATGTATATGTCATGCTGCAGTAGTTACACTCCCCTGTGATTGCGTGGTTGTAACGCAATTTGTAAAAAATCAGCTAATGAATACATGTACCCAAAATATTTCATATATTCAAAGTTTAGATAGAATTTTGTTTAATCAAACTAATAGTTATTACATCGTTTGGCTTTTTATGGTAAAGGAATATAAGGAAAATTGAGGTAAGAAACTAACGTAAAAAAAAGAAACAATTTACTTGTTTCACCGTCACCTTCGTTTAAAAACATAAATCAGTGAATTAATAAAAACATTTTCTCTGGTTGTCTTGAAATGGTTTTTTGCTGAGTTCTTCTGTTGTATGTTTGGTGTTTGTCAGATTAACGTGTGTTAGGATATGAGACATATTTAGTTCTCTCGTACAAGAGTCTCCTTAATCGCTTCTATTGTACAGGATGAGCCATTACAATGTTAGTTACATGACCAAACAGATGTTATTTTAGATATCTTACCGCATTCAGAATTGCTAGCAATGATATTTATCGTCTAAACATGAAATCCAATTGTTACATTTAGTCTATATATTCATATATGAACAAAGCTATTATTGTTTATGGCACAGTTTACATATCCCTAAAGTGACATAGTGAGTCAAAAAAGTATTTTAATTCTTTAATAAGAAAAACGTAAAAGTATAAGAAATTTAAAATTATTGGAGGTGACACGCATGCTTATTCATCTTATATCACTAAAGTCGTTATAACTTACACGGAACATACCAAAATGTTTTGAAATTTGATAACTGCTTCACGTAATTGCAATTGCTGACAGAAAATAGCTAGAGTGGGTTTGTTGCAATGAGAATAAAATCAAAATTTGAAGTTATTCGATGTTAGTTGTCAAAAATATGTATTCATAGAGAGTGCAGTTACACTCCCCTGTGATTGGGTGGTTTTATTGCAATATGTCATAAATCAGCTACTGAATACATGTAACTAAAATGATTCACATTTTAAAAAGTTTAAATAGAATTCTGTTTAATCAAACTAATAGTTATTACATCGTCTGGTATCAGTCGTTTTATACCATATTCTCAGTATAACATTTTTGATTAATTTTTCGTCATTTTTCTTCATTTACCTTCTTCAAAATTGTCATTAAAACATGTTTAAAATCGACTGTGTCAATTACCAAAGGTGTATGACATTTCCAAATAAATTTTTAATTTTTTTTCTTCCAAAAAAACCCAGGACAATTTACAAATTAGAATTTTAAAAAATGTGAGAAATGATTTCACATTAATAACTTATGCATGCAGGTATTATAAATTAAGGTGTACAAGTAATTTCGATTCATGACCATTTTTTTCGCACTTAATGCAAACTTGCAGTATTCTTTTTTAATTTCAATTCAAATACGAATCATTAAATAATTTTCCTTTCAAAACCTTTCCAATAAACTCAACCCACACAAATTTATATTTTGAGTAAACATGTTTTGAAAGCCATTCAGTCTCTATCTTTTTTAATTCGAGACTGTTTTATGATGCCTTTAAAAAAACCATCAATTTTTTTGTTAACGCAACAGTGCGCGTCGTTACTGTATAGATGGAATGTGAATCAACTTTCTGAATTTGTTCTTATGATATAATGGACTGCAACTCCATTGTAAGTATATGATAAAAGAAAAGCAGTCAGTGTGACAATATACATGTTTTCTTTCTGAGCATAGTATTCATAATCCATTTGACGACCGTTAATTAATAAACTACCTATCCAGAAGAATAAAGTACTCTATATCGAATATTTTTTGCAAAAAATGAATGTAAGGTCAACAGCTGGTATATTTCATAAATTATTAAAAGTATCATTCAGAGCTTTGATATACTATATATAAAATTGATCTGAAAATTGAAACTCCTTATCATAAAAACTGTAGGAGGGGTTATATGCACAAAAGAGATACCCTATGAGCGACATTTTGACAGAATGTATTTTGGTTAGACAATTAAGTATAACAATCTAATTAATATGCACATATCTAATATACGTTAAATTAATATGATAAACAATAACATTCTGTCCTAAAAACTGTAAGAGAAGTTACACTTTGGGCAGCGTCCCCCTCCCCCATTATTTTCACTATAACAACATTATTGCAATATACAAATGCATCTTTCTCGTATGTACAGACATTTCTCAGACCTAATTTTATTTATACTTGCAATTTTGTTATTTTATATGACGCTGTTTTTGGTTTTCCTCCGCACAAAAAATTGTACTTGATGTAGTATTGAAGAATAACAACGCAAACATTGTCTGACATAGTTTAGATGAATAGAAACATGGTGGTAAAAACAAAAACTGTTTATATCACAGTTCTGCCTGTCTTTTCTTTCTCTTGTTAAAAAAGCAGTTTTTCAGTTGTTTGGAATTAAAGCAGAGACTACGTCAACAGGTATGATCACTGAGTTATCAAACCAAACCAGTGAACACAGAAACTTATGATAACAGAGTGTATACAAAACGTGGCAGTTAAAACTAATGCAAATATCGTTATTTATACATTACAGAAACGAGACGTTTGATAATTTATGATAATAATTCTTTAATTTGTTTATCAGCGTATGTTTAGATGTAGATGATAAAGACAAATCAACAAATTTCAATCGCATGACTAAAATTGATTTGAAGATATTTAATCATGTAAATAATTAACATAATTTGAGTAGGCAATGCCTTGTCCTTAAAGCTGTATTGTACATCCTTTAAAGGACTTTACACAATGTAAATTAAAAATTGACTTTGTTCAAAAGTATGAATTTATAAATAACTTACCAATACCTAATGCTGGTGACACAAACATAGATTAATGTTGCTGATAAGAAGGGGGGGATGAAACAACGTATGTTTAGCATGCAAAAAAAAACCCAGATTAAAAACAAAGCTGACGAACCAGGAGAAAAACATGAAAGTCAGATAACAAGGAATATAGAAAAATTATATTTATAACTGTGGAATTATTAACATTTCTCTTTGCTTAGATATGAAAATTTTTAAAAAAAAATCACGATATCTGTGAGCCAATGCTCACTAGTGATACCCCCGCTCTTATGTGAATATGAAAAAAAAGCAAAGTCGACATTTAACAGAAAGCTGGCATCCGAATGGTACAGAGATATATCCCACAAAATGTCATGCCTAAATAAATAGTGTGTTAAAATTTCAAGCACCTGCGAAAAAAAGCTGCTGAGAAATCTTTGAGGAAAATTTGTTTGAAAATTTTGGCAAAAATAAACAAAGTACTCATTTAACAGGAAGTTGACGTCCGATTGGCACAAAAATATATCCCACGATATGGCATGCCTTAACCAGCACTGTGTAAAAATTTCAAGCATCTGCGGTAAATAGCTGCTGAGAAATCTTTTAAGAAAATTTGTTTGAAATTTAACAGGAAGTTGACGTCCGATTGATACAAAAATATATCCCACAATATGGCATACCAAAACAAATAGTGTGTTAAAATTTCAAGCATCTGCGATAAATAGTTGCTGAGAAATCTCTGACGCAAATTTGTTTGAAAATTTTGGCTAAAAATAAACAAAGTACTCATTAAACAGGAAGTTGACGTTTGATTGGTACAAAAATATATCCCACGATTTGGCCTGCCTATACAAATACTGTGTAAAAATTTCAAGCATCTGCGATAAACAGTTGCTAAGAATTCTTTGACACAAATTTGTTTGAAATTTTTTGCTAAAAATAAACAAAGTCGTCATTTAACAGGAAGTTGACGTCTGATTGGTACAAAAATATATCCCACGATATGGCATGCCTTAAAGCTGCTTGGTCCGATTTTTTTGTAATTACAGTATCAAATTTTTTTCCATACAAATCATTAATCTTAGAAAGTTATGGACTTTCTCCTATTTACGCCAGCAGAATCAGTCTCCTTTCAAAGTTAGAAATATTCAAAGTAAATAAAAATAATTTCTCTTTGGGCAAACGAAAAAACAAACCAAAATGCATCACGGGAATGTTTAGAAAAGGAAACCGCTTGGTTTCGTCCCCCGAATGATTGGGGTTATTCAACCCGCATGCTATGCATCGATTGTAAAGAAAGCAGACTTTGGAAATATTAGCGAACAAAACGTACACATGTTTATTTGTAATTGTCTGATCATTTCGACCTTTATTTAAAGCGATGTCAAAGTCGTAATACAACCATACCCGTCTCGTCGTCAGGGGTGAAATTTAACATGAGGCGAAATAACACGGTACCTTTTAATGTCGTTTGTTATGTTAGCAAATTTTGTACGTATTTTTCTTCATTGAAATTTGGCATAATTGACGAGTAAAACTACTGCAATGTCTATTATTATACATATACTAAGCATAGCCATCGTTTAAAAGCGTGCATAAAATTTGATATAAAATCGGACCAAGCAGCTTTAACAAACACTGTGTATAAATTTCAAGCATCTGCGATTAATTGTTGCTGAGATAAATGCGACAGAAATTTTTGTGACGGACAGACGGACAGACAAACACACAAGGGTAAAACAGTTTACCCCCACTCCTTCGGAGCGGGGGTATAAAAAATATCCGGTGTCTATAAATCAAAATTATCGATGGGTTATGAATACATATTTAACTTCAGAAAAATCAATCCCCAAAAAATATCATAACTAAGTATAAAACACGTTTTTTGGTGGTACAGTAATTATTAGATAACAAAATTATATTGTAAGTATGTCACTAACATTCTATACTTTAAAAAAGAAAGCAAAGGAAAGTTAACGAAGAGGAAGCATATATATTTGCACACACTTGTTTTGTAAAATTCTGCCTACAAATTATGATTAATATTCATTAGATAGTCGTATTTAAGATCTAAGGCTTGGTAAGAAGCAATTTGAGAGACGAAGTCATGAGCCTGCTAGTAGTGATATGTCTTCTCATTCCTCTTGCGTTGTGTCAAGACAAATTAGGTAAGTTTGAATTCTATACTTAGTTATTTCACTCAGAAAACTATTATTGAAACATCAACGCATTTTAAACTACTGGTACTGTACCAGTTATCGGCTAAGACCAGTTATCGGCTAAACTGAGAGTTCGGGTTTATAGCACGCGACAATCCAAGATTTTCTAATTCAGTCGTCTTTTTTGAATAAAGTAAAGTAAGTTTGCTTGAAAACTTTCTTGAATATGTTTTATACATGAGCTTAAACGATCAATGTTTACCGGCGATTTTACATCTTTGCACTTTCAGCAGTGGGGGAAGTGACGTAATAAGTTAAAAATAGAATATTACCTCTTTGTGATACGTTATTATATCCCTTCTCTGATTTGACATATAATATCAATACATTTAACATTATAAACAAACGGAATTCACAAATTTCCGAGAGATTCGTAGCGCAATTGAACGCCTGATTGCACAATTATGTATTGAATAGTCTACGATTTGCTGCATTACCGTATGATAATAAACGAATAATTTTATGAGTTTTGTTTATAATGTATCATGACCCCGACTACTTTAGTCTGACCCCACAAGGGGCATAATTCAAACTACATTTAGCAGAGTATAAAATCAACATGAACACGGATTTTACTATGTTATTATCACGCAGCCGATAACTGGTACAGTAAATCGTAACAACTCGGCAAATTCGGGGCGTGCTAAAAAGCACAAAACAGGATCTTTTGGTTCTAAATAATGATATAAACTAACAGATTGATAAATAAGGATTTCACTTTTTAAAGTATATCAAGTTTTATCCAAAAATACCAAGAAATAAGGAATTACGAAAAGAAAACGTTAAATTTTAGCCGATAACTGGTACAGTGCCAGTATTGTTATTTCAAAATTAATTTGTTAACAATCATCTGAAATGTTGTCAAAAATTCAACGTTGAAAAAACATAGAATATGGCATGGATTCAGTGAATTCAGTGCATTGCATATTTGTCAGCTATTTAAATCAAAATCCACAGAATTATGCGATATTAAAACAGTTGCTATATTTCAAGTACACGAAAAATTCAGTAGGGTCTTCCGTCTTCAGCGGAAGACCCTTCTATTATTCTATTGTTTCTTTTTCACTTTTCTTATTGTTAAGGTCTTCCGTCTTCAGCGGAAGACCCTTCTATTATTCTATTGTTTCTTTTTCACTTTTCTTATTGTTATTATTATTAGGGTCTTCCGTCTTCAGCGGAAGACCCTTCTATTATTCTATTGTTTCTTTTTCACTTTTCTTATTGTTATTAGGGTCTTCCGTTTCCGACGGAAGACCCTTTTGTTATTCTATTGTTTCTTGTCCTTATTATTATTTTATTTTTTATTTTTTTTCTGACTTTTTTCGAACGCTATTTCTCGTGAACTACTCGACCGATTTGCATGAAATTTACAGGACATATTGAGCATCAAACGTACTTGATATTATAAAATTTCTGGCTGATGACGTCACTTCCTGTTTGAGATTTTGAGGATTTAGTGAATTTTTAAGGACCATTTTGTCCACGTAACTTCTCAAAAACTAATTGCGATAGAAATATGAAACTTTCAGGGATAGTAGATGAATGTTTGTAGATGATCCCATTTATTTTATATTTTGAAAAATGCGCAAGGCGGCGAAGCTCGGCCGAGCTCGAAAATTGGCACCAATTTTATTCACGAAATTTTTGCACATTTTCGGCCCTAGCTTTTAATGTGTAAATATTTTGTTAAGACATGTAATGCAAAAGTTGTTCAGATTAACTAGATCTTTCGTTTGATTTCAGAAAAAAGGGACTGGCCCCTCAAATAAGGGGCCAAAAGGGCTCTAAAATATTTTTGCAATAACTCTTTACTGAAAAATAATTTGTTATCAATTATAGAACCAAAAATGTTCATTGTACATCTGTTTATCTAAACAGTACCATGTCTAAGTCATATGTTACGTAATTAGGGGCTTTAAGAGGCCAAAAGTCCGAAATTTTATCTTAAATATCTAGAAAAGGAGAAATATTTTGATAAGCATTATAGAATAAAAAATGCTTAAAATAATGTTCTTAACAATATGCTCCTAAAAAATTGTTGTTGGTGGTCCCAGTAAGGATTTTACAGTGCTGCTATCGTGAAAGTTGACAAAACTATCCTATCCTATCCTATATCCTGTATCCTGCATCCTATCCTGCAAATAAGCTCTATCCTATCCTATCCTATCCCATACTTTCAAAATATAGGAATGCAAGTTAAATGAAACGAAATTTAAAAATAAAATGATTTTATCAATTAATGTAGTACTCAAAATGAATAATTAAATTTTAAAACCGAATATTCATCGAGCGGGATAACTTACTTACCTGTGCTACGGTAAAATTAAATCGTACGTGGGATGGACACAATAACGTAAACAAACAGGTAAGCGATTAGATTTTTGATTTAATAATATGTATGCATAAAAAACAGATAAATAACTTCGATGCACTTATTGAGGAACTGTTTAGTCACATATTTTTATCAAATTATTTTCTTATCATATGTAACTGAGCGTAATTCTCATTATTCGAGCGATTCGTTCGGCGATAAATGTAAACACGATCTGAAAATAAATAATTTCTTTAGGAAGTTTATATCGTTTATAGTTAAACCACTCGGAGTTATTTTTAAAGTATAAATTCTTAAGCATTAATAGCTAGCTAACGTTTATTAATTCGATATATTCAGGTTAATATCGGACAGAAATATGCGTCCCTGTTATTGGGCATCGAAGAAATTATATGAAACGTGAAGCAATGTCTGCTTCTTGTATACATGTTTATTTTTTTAAATGCCAAATTAGTCGTTTATAAATTCAAGCTTTTATTAATTTGCAAATTTTAAATAAAGTTAATACAGAAATCTATTTCTGACGTTGTCAAATGTTGCAATGAATTCTCGCAGGAACTCGGTACTTGCGTACGAATTGACAAAGATGTAGCGCCGTAATTTTAGCGCGCATTAATGTTATGCACCGCGTTCTTGATATGATAATTATTCTTAAATGGTTTAACTTGTAAAACGTATTAAAATGACATTGAAAGTACATTGTTTAGCCAATTTTCGTTTCGCAAAATAACTCTGAAATTTATACTCGAATCTGATTGGCTACAGGATGCAGGATAGGATAGGATAGGATAGGATAGGATAGAACTTTACTTTTATATTTCTATCATGTATCGTGCATCCTGCATCCTATCCTATCCTATCCTTGTCAACTTTCAGGATAGCAGCACTGTAAGGGTCGGCCCCTAAAACACATTTGTTTAGATATCTTTAGAACGGTCAACAATTTCTGAACACTTGTTGAACAAAATGCGTTTATATTTACAAGACCTTTTATTTGATATCAAGAAAAAAGGAGTGACCCCTCAAATAAGGGGCCATAGGGGCTACGAAGACTTTTCATAATAACTTATTTTTTGCGATAATTTGTTATTATTCATAATAACAAAAAATAAGAGCTTATTATTCATAATTCAAAACTGAAATCCGTTCTAAAATCGGACGATGCAATACAGAGATATAGGGGTTTAAAAATTGATTTTTCCGGACATTTTGATTCCACATTCTTGGTTAAGAAAATAGTTTTATGTTCAGAGTTAAATTAACTGGTACCTAAAATTATTCGATAATTGTTGAATGGTAGTTTTACACATTCGGATTTGTATTTGCTAAGTCGTTCTTGAAATCGATAAGCTTTGTTAATTCGTACTTGGAATCATTCGGATTTTGTTAATTCGTACCAAGAATAATTCCATTTTTTTTCGTCTTAGTTTCTTATGTCTGTTTAAGAACCCTGCTTTTTACAGGAACTTTTAGCTTTACTTTCGACATTACGGGAAGACCCACTCGTTGCTGTGCAACGAGCTTTGCTCTAGTTATTATTAGGGTCTTCCGTTTCCGACGGAAGACCCTCTTGTTATTCTATTGTTTCTTTTCCTTATTATTATTTTATTTTTTATTTTTTTTCTGACTTTTTTCGAATGCTATTTCTCATGAACTACTCCACCGATTTGCATGAAATTTACAGGACGTATTGAGCATCAAACGTACTTGATATTATAAAATTTCTGGCTGATGACGTCACTTCCGGTTTGAGATTTTGAGGATTTAGTAAATTTTTAAGGACCATTTTGTCCACGTAACTTCTCAAAAACTAATTGCGATAGAAATATGAAACTTTTAGGGATAGTAGATGAATGTTTGTAGATGATCCTATTTATTTTATATTTTGAAAAATGCGCAAGGCGGCGAAGCTCGCCCGAGCTCGAAAATTGGCACCAATTTTTTTCACGAAATTTTCGCACATTTTCGGCCCTAGCTTTTAATGTGTAAATATTTTGTTAAGACATGTAATGCAAAAGTTGTTTAGATTAACTAGATCTTTCGTTTGATTTCAGAAAAAAGGGGCTGGCCCCTCAAATTAGGGGCCAAAAGGGCTCTAAAGTTTTTTTGCAATAACTCTTTACTGAAAAATAATTTGTTATCAATTGTAGAACCAAAAATGTTCATTGTACATCTGTTTATCTAAACAGTACCATGTCAAAGTAATATGTTACGTCATTAGGGGCTTTAAGGGGCCAAAAGTCCGAAATTTTGATCTTAAATATCTAGAAAAGGAGAAATATTTTGATAAGCATTATAGAACAAAAACTGCTTAAAATAATGTTCTTAATAATATGCTTCCTAAAAAATTTTTGTTGGTGGTCCCAGTAAGGATTTTAAGGGTCGGCCCCTAAAACACATTTGTTCAGATATCTTTAGAACGGTCAACAATTTCTGAACACTTGTTGAACAAAATGCGTTTATATTTAAAAGACCTTTTATTTGATATCAAGAAAAAGGGGCTGGCCCCTCAAATAAGGGGCCAAGAGGGCTGTAAATTCTTTTTATAATAACTCTTAACTGAAAAATAATTTGTTATCAATTATAGAACCAAAAATGTTCATTGTACATCTGTTTATCTATACGGTACCATTCATATGTCATATGATACGTAATTAGGGGTTTCAAGGGGCCATATGTCCAAAACTTTGATCATTAATATTTAGAAAAGGAGAAATATTTTGATAAGCATTATAGAACAAAAAATGCTTAAGATAATATTCTTAACGATATGGTATCTAAAACATTTATGTTGGTGGCCCTGGTAAGGAGTTTAAGGGTCGGCCCCTAAAACACAATTGTTCGGACATCTCTAGAACGGTCAACAATTCGTGAATACATGTAGAACAAAATCTGTTTATATTTACAAGACCTTTCATTTGATATCAAGAAAAAAGGAGTGACCCCTCAAATAAGGGGCCAAAGGGGCTACGAAGACTTTTCATATGAACTTATTTTTTGCGATGATTTGTTATAAATCATAATAAAAGAAAATAAGAGCTTATTATTCATAATTCAAAACTGAAATCCGTTCCAAAATCGGACGATGCAATACAGAGATATAAGGGTTTAAAAATTGATTTTTCCGGACATTTTGATTCCACATTCTTGGTTAAGAAAATAGTTTTATGTTCAGACTTAGATTAACTCGTACCTAACATTATTCGATAATTGTTGAATCGTACTTTTACACATTCGGATTTGTATTTGCTAAGTCGTTCTTGAACTCGATAAGCTTTGTTAATTTGTACTTGAAATCATTAGGATTTTGTTAATTCGTACCAAGAATAATTCGATTTTTTCGTCTTAGGTTCTTATGTTGGTTTAAGAACCCTGCTTTTTACAGGAACTTCTAGCTTTACTTTCGACATTACCGGAAGACCCACTCGTTGCTTTGCAACGAGCTTTGCTCTAGTTATTAGGGTCTTCCGTCTTCAGCGGAAGACCCTTCTATTATTCTATTGTTTCTTTTTCACTTTTCTTATTGTTATTATTATTATTATTCTTTTTTTTTCTTACCGATTTTGTGCAGACGATTTCTCGGATATGGCTGGATCGATTTCTCTCAAATTTTCAATATAAACGTGTTTTTATCTAAAGCTGATACATTTTTTTTCATTTTTGAAAAAACACTTCCGGTCAAAAGTTATCGTCCGTTTACGATTTTAAAAAGTCAATTTTGTTGGTCGGGTTTCTCAAAAACGAGTAAAGATAGAGAACTGAAATTTTTAGAGATGATGGACCTACCGTTTTTCTGGTGCACCTCGGTATAGAGAATGTCCGCCGTCACTTCCGGTCGTCACCGGAAGGATATTTCAAAAATTGAATTTTTCGACTTTTTTATTTTTTAATATTTTTCTTTGAAATTTTTACACCTTATAGTGACCCTTTTACTGATTAAGAATATGTAATTAGTTTTAAAATCGATCAATGCATTCTCGAGAAATTAAGCGTCAAAGTTCTGAAGCGGAGTCCGAGTAGCTCAGTCGTTATAGTCGTGGACATGGCCCAGGCGACCCGGGTTCAAGCCTCGGGTGCCGCAAAATTTTTTTCTCTTTTTTTCGCTTGGATCTATGATTTTATCTTTGAATTGATAAGTTTAATCTAATCTATTCAAAAATTGGACGGAAGACCCACTCGTTGCTCGCAACGAGATCGAATCTAGTTATTATTATTATTCTTTTTTCTTACCGATTTTGTGCAGACGATTTCTCTGAGATGGCTGGGTCGATTTCGCTCAAATTTTCAATATAAACGTGTTTTTATGTAAAGCTGATACATGTTGTTTATTTTTTGAAAAAACACTTCCGGTCAGAAGATATCGTCCGTTTACGATTTTAGAAAGTCAATTTTGTTGGTCGGGTTTCTTAAACACGAGTAAAGATAGAGAACTGAAATTTTCAGAGATGATAGAACTACCGTTTTTCTGGTGCACCTCGGTATAGAGAATGTCCGCCGTCACTTCCGGTCGTCACCGGAAGGAAATTTCAAGAATTGAATTTTTCGACTTTTTTATTAGGGTCTTCCGTTTCCAACGGAAGACCCTCTTGTTATTCTACGGTTTCTTTTTCTTTATTATTCTTTTTTTTCTTTTTCTGACTTTTTTGGAGCGCTATTTCTCAAAAATTATCCAACGGATTCGCACAAAATTTTCAGGACGGATAAAGCATGATCGGCACTACATATCATAAAATTTTCAAATGATGACGTCACTTCCGGTTTCAGATATTGACTATTTTGTAAATTTTTAAGGGTCATTTTGTCCACGCATCTCCTCCGAAATTAATCAATATAGAAACTTGAAATTTTCAGGGATTGTAGACGAATGTATGTAGATGTACCCCCATGCTTCCAATGATGAAAATTGCTAAAGGCCTCAAAGCTCGCCTGAACCTGAAAATTGGCATCAAATTTTTTCCCGACATTTTTGCACATTTTCTGTGATATCTTTTGATGTATAAATATTTTGTTAAAACATGTAATGCAAAAGTTGTTTCAAATTACACGGGCTTTCGTTTAATATCAAGAAAAAGGGGCTGGCCCCTCAAATTAGGGGCCAAGAGGGCTGTAAAGTCTTCTTACAATAACTCTTTACTGAATAATTATTTGTTATTAATTATAGAAGAAAAAATGATCATTGTTGGGCTGTTTATTTATACAGTACCATACTTAAGTCATATGTTACGTAATTAGGGGTTTCAAGGGGCCAGAAATTGAAAACTTTGATCATTAATATCTGAAAAAGGAGAAATATTTTTAAAAGCGATGTAGAACAAAAGTTGCTCAAAATAATGTTTTGTACAGTATGCTACCTTAAATTTTTTTTGTTTATGACCCCATTTAGGAGCTAAAGGGTCGGCCCCTAAAACATATTTGTACAAATATCTCAAGAACGGTTAACATTTCTAGAACACTTGTAGAACAAAATATGTTTGTATTTGCAAGACCTTTCATTTGATATCAAGAAAAAGGGACTGGCCCTTGAAATTAGGGGCCAAGAGGGCTCTAATGTCTTCTTACAATAGCTCTTTACTGAACAATAATTTGTTATTAAATATAGAAGCAAAAATGTTGTTTGTACATCTGTTCATCTATACAGTACCAATACCTAAGTCATAAATTATGTAATTAAGGGTTTCAAGGGGCCATTATTCAATAATAGTTTTTCTTGCTATTGGTATAAGAGCTCTGCTTCTTACAGGAACTTCCAGCTTTACTTCCAACATTAACGGAAGACCCGCTCGTTGCTTTGCAACGAGCTTTGCTCTAGTTTTTTAATATTTTTCTTTGAAATTTTAACACCTTATAGTGACCCTTTTACTGATTAAGAATATGTAATTAGTTTTAAAATCGATCAAGGCATTCTCGAGAAATTAAGCGTCAAAGTTCTGAAGCGGAGTCCGAGTAGCTCAGTCGTTATAGTCGTGGACATGGCCCAGGCGACCCGGGTTCAAGCCTCGAGTGCCGCAAATTTTTTTTCTCTTTTTTTTCGCTTAGATCTATGATTTTATGATCTATGATTTTATCTTTGAATTGATAAGTTTAATCTGATCTATTCAAAAATAGGACGGAAGACCCACTAATTACGTGAAACTTTCAGGGATAGTAGATGAATGTCTGTAGATGATCCTATTTATTTGATATTTTGAAAAATGCGCAAGGCGGCGAAGCTTGCCCGAGCTCAAAAATAGGCACCAATTTTTTTCACGAAATTTTCGCACATTTTTGGCCCTAGCTTTTAATGTGTAAATATTTTGTTAAGACATGTAAAGCAAAAGTTGTTCAGATTAACTAGGACTTGCGTTTGATTTCAGGAAAAAGGAGCTGGCCCCTCAAATAAGGGGCCAAAATGGCTCTTAAGTCTTTTTGCAAGAACTCTTTACTGAAAAATAATTTGTTATCAATTATAGAACCAAAAATGTTCATTGTATATCTATTTATTTATACAGTACCATGCCTAAGTCATATGTTACGTAATTAGGGGTTTCAAGGGGCCAGACGTTCAAAACTTTGATCATTAGTATCTAGAAAAGGAGAAATAATTTGATAAGCATTATAGAACAAAAAATGCTTAGAATAATGTTCTTAACAATATGCTACCTTAATAATTTTTGTTGGTGGCCCCAGTAAGGATTTTAAAGTTCGGCCCCTAAAACACAATTGTTCAGATATCTTTAGAACGGTCAACAATTTCTGAACACTTGTTGAGCAAAATGTGTTTATATTTACAAGACCTTTTATTTGATATCAAGGAATAAGGGCTGGCCCCTCAAAAAAGGGGCCAAGAGGGCTCTAAAGTCTTTTCATAAAAACTCTTTACTGAAAAATAATTTGCTATCAATTATAGAACCAAAAATGTTCATTGTACATCTGTTTATCTATACAGTACCATACCTAAGACATATGATACGTAATTAGGGGTTTCAAGGGGCCAGATGTCTTAAAATTTGGTCATTAATATCTAGAAAAGGAGAAATATTTTGAAAAGCCTTGTAGAAGAAAAGTTGCTCAAAATAATGTTCTTAACGATATGGGATCTAAAAATATTTTTTTGGTGGCCCTGGTAAGGAGTTTAAGGGTCGGCCCCTAAAACACAGTTGTTCGAATATCTCTAGAACGGTTAACAATTCGTGAATACTTGTGTAACAAAATATGTTTATATTTATAAGACCTTTCATTTGATATCAAGAAAAAGGGGCCAGCCCCTCAAATAAGGGGTCAAAAGTGCTACAAAGTCTTTTCATAATAACGTATTTTTAAGCGATAATTAGTTATTAATCATAAAGCAGAAAAAAAGAGCTTATTATTCATAATTCAAAACTGAAATTCGTTCTGAAATCGACCGATGCAATACAAAGATATAGGGCTTTAAAATTTGATTTTTCCGGAATTTTTGATTCCACATTCTTGGTTAAGAAAATAGTTTTATGTTCAGAGTTTAATTAACTCGTACCTAAAATTATTCGATAGTGGTTAAATCGTACTTTAACAGATTCGGATTTGTATTTGCTAAGTCGTTCTTGAAATCGATAAGGTTTGTTAATTCGTACTTGGTATCATTCGGAATTTGTTAACTCGTACCAAGAATAAGTCGATTTTTTTTGTCTTAGTTTCTTACGTTTGTTGGTTTAAGAACCCTGCTTCTTACAGGAACTTCTAGCTTTACTTTCGACATTACCGGAAGACCCACTCGTTGCTTTGCAACGAGCTTTGCTCTAGTTATTATTAGGGTCTTCCGTCTTCAGCGGAAGACCCTTCTATTATTGTAATGTTTCTTTTTCAGGTTTTTTTTTTTTCTTTTTCTTTTCTTTACAATTTTTGTGCAGAAGATTTCTCGGAGATGGGTGGTCCGATTTTTGTCATATTTTCAGCATCGATCTATTATTATATAAACTTGATACGCTTTTTTTTATTTTGAAAAAATCACTTCCGGTTCGGACTTGTCCGCCATTTTGTCATTTTTTAAAAAGTTCTTGTCCACGTATCTCCTCAAAAACGAGCAAAGATAGAAAGCTGAAATTTTCAGGAATGATAGAGGACATGAACGTCTAGCCTCACGAGGAAAATCATTGTCCGGAAATTCCGAGTACGGAAGCTAGCTGGGGTGAAAATATAGGACACGTTTTTGACGAAAACATCTTGTCCACGCATCTCCTCAAAAACGTCCAAAGATAGAAAGCTGAAATTTTCAGGAATGATAGAAGACATGAACGTCTAGCCTCACGAGGAAAATCATTGTCCGGAAATTCCGAGTACGGAAGCTAGCTGGGGTCAAAATATAAGACACGTTTTTGACGAAAACGTCTTGTCCACGCATCTCCTCAAAAACGTCCAAAGATAAAAAGCTGACATTTTCAGGAATGATAGAGGACATGATCGTCTAGCCTCCCGAGGAAAATCATTGTCCGGAAATTCCGAGTACGGAAGCTAGCCGGGGTCAAGATATAGAACACACTTTCGATGAGTTTTCATTGTCCACACATCTATTTTAAAGCGAGAAAAGATAGAAAGCTGAAAATTTCAGGAATGATAGAGGACATAATAGTCTAGCATCACGAGAAAAATCATTGTCTGGAAATTCCGAGTAGGGAAGCTAAATTTTAAAACTCATATTAAATGTGTTATAATGACCTCAGACTAATTTTAAAACATATTATCTAAGTTGCACTTTAATTCTACGTCTAATAAAATCTTTTTCCAAATGATGGGATGAAATTTAAATTTTTTGAAAATTTTAAATTTAATTAAATCGTTATAAAATGACCTCAGACTAATTTTAAAACATAATATTTAAGTTGCGCTTACAATTTTGTGTCCAATGAAATTTTTATCGAATTAATTGTTTGAAATTTAATTTTTTTAAAAATTTAAAATTTAATTAAATCGTGTTAAAATGATCTCAGACTAATTTTAAAACATAATATCCAAGTTGCACTTACAATTCTGCGTCTGATGACATCTTTTATGAATTGATTGGATAAATTATAAATTTTTAAAAAAATTTAAATTTAATTAAATCTTAATAAATTGACCTGAGACTAATTTTTAAATGTAATATTGAAGTTGTGCTGACAATTCTGCCTCTAATGACATCTTTGTCGAATTGATTGGATGATTTTTAAATTTTTTGAAAATTTTAAATTTAATTAAATCGTGTTTAAATGACCTCAGACTAATTTCAAAACATAATATTTAGGTTACGCTTACAATTTTAAGTGTGATGACATTTTTGTCGAAATGATTGGATGAATTTTAAATTTTTAAAAAATTTTAAACTCATTTAAATTGCATTAAAATGACCTCAGACTAATTTTAAAACCTAATATCTAAGTTGCGCTTACAATTCTGCGTCTGATGACATCTTTCTCGAATAAATTGAATGAATTTTAAATTTTTTAAAAATTTTAAACTCATTTAAATCGCGTTAAAATGACCTCAGCCTAATTTTAAAACATGGTATCTAAGTTGTGCTTAGAATTTCGCGTTTAATGACATTTTTGTCGAAATGATTGGATGAATTTTAAATTTTTAAAAAATTTTAAACTCATTTAAATTGCATTAAAATGACCTCAGACTAATTTTAAAACCTAATATCTAAGTTGCGCTTACAATTCTGCGTCTGATGACATCTTTCTCGAATTAATTGAATGAATTTTAAATTTTTTTAAAAATTTAAACTCATTTAAATCGCATTAAAATGACCTCAGCATAATTTTAAAACACGGTATCTTAGTTGTGCTTAGAATACTGCGTCTAATGACATCTTTGTCGAATTGATTGGATGATTTTTAAATTTTTTGAAAATTTTAAATTTAATCAAATCGTGTTTAAATGACATCAGACTAGTTTTTAAACATAATATCTAAGTTGCGCTTTGAATTCTGCGTCCAATGACATCTTTCTCGAATTGATGGGATGAATTTAAAAAAAATTAAAAAATTTAAATTTAATTAAATCGTGTTTAAATGAGATCATAAAAATTTTTGAACATGATATTTAAGTTGCGTTTTGAATTCTGCGTCTAATGACATCTTTGTCGAATTGATTGGATGATTTTAAATTTTTTGAAAATTTTAAATTTAATCAAGTCGTGTTTAAATGACATCAGACTAGTTTTTAAACATAATATCTAATTTGCGCTTTGAATTCTGCGTCCAATGACATCTTTCTCGAATTGATGGGATGAATTTAAAAAAAATTAAAAAATTTAAATTTAATTAAATCGTGTTTAAATGAGATCATAAAAATTTTTGAACATGATATTTAAGTTGCGTTTTGAATTCTGCGTCTAATGACATCTTTGTCGAATTGATTGGATGATTTTAAATTTTTTGAAAATTTTAAATTTAATCAAATCGTGTTTTAATGACATCAGACTAATTTTTAAACATAATATCTAAGTTGCGCTTTGAATTTTGCGTCCAATGACATCTTTCTCGAATTGATTGGATGAATTTAAAAATTTTTAAGAGATTTAAATTTAATTAAATCGTGTTTAAATGACATCAGAATAATTTTTAAACATGGTATCTAAGTTGCGCTTACAATTCTGCGTCAAATGACATCTTTGTCGAACTGATTGGATGATTTGTAAATTTTTTGAAAATTTTGATTTAGCTAAATCGTGTTTTAATGACATCAGACTAGTTCTTAAACATAATATTAAGGTTGCGCTTTAAATTCTGCGTCTAATGATATCTTTCTCGAATTGATTGGATGAATTTAAATTTTTTTAAAAAATTTAAATTTAATTAAATTGTGTTTAAATGACATCAGAATAATTTCCAAACATGATATTTAAGTTGCACTTACAATTCTGCGTCTAATGACATCTTTGTCGAAATGATTGGATAAAATTTAAATATTTTGAATTTTTTTTATTTTTTTTTTAAATCATGTGAAAATAAATTATTGGACGGAAGACCCACTCGTTGCTCGCAACGAGATCGAATCTAGTTATTATTATTATTCTTTTTTTTTCTTACCGATTTTGTGCAGACGATTTCTCGGAGATGGTTGGGTCGATTTCGCTCAAATTTTCAATATAAACGTGTTTTTATCTAAAGCTGATAAATTTTTTTCATTTTTGAAAAAACACTTCCGGTCAGAAGTTATCGTCCGTTTACGATTTTAAAAAGTCAATTTTCTTGGTCGTGTTTCTCAAAAACGAGTAAAGATATAGGGCTGAAATTTTCAGAGATGATAGATCTAGCGTTTTCCTGGTGCACCTCGGTCAAGAGAATGTTCGCCGTTACTTCCGGTCGTCACCGGAAGGAAATTTGAAAATTTTAATTTTTCAACTTTTTTATTTTTTAATATTTTTCTTTGAAATTTTAACACCTTATAGTGACCCTTTTACTGATTAAGAATATGTAATTTGTTTTGGAATCGATCAAGGCATTCTCGAGAAATTAAGCGTCAAAGTTCTGAAGCGGAGTCCGACTAGCTCAGTCGATATAGTCGTGGACATGGCCCAGGCGACCCGGGTTCAAGCCTCGAGTGCCGCAAAATTTGTTTCTCTTTTTTTCGCTTAGATCTACGATTTTATCTTTGAATTGATAAGTTTAATCTAATCTATTCAAAAATCGGACGGAAGACCCACTCGTTGCTCGCAACGAGATCGAATCTAGTTATTATTCTTTTTTTTCTTACCGATTTTGTGCAGACGATTTCTCGGAGATGGCTGGGTCGATTTCGCTCAAATTTTCAATATAAACGTGTTTTTATCTAAAGCTGATACATTTTTTTTCATTTTTGAGAAAAACACTTCCGGTCAAAAGTTATCGTCCGTTTACGATTTTAAAAAGTCAATTTTGTTGGTCGGGTTTCTCAAAAACGAGTAAAGATAAAATGCTGAAATTTTCAGAGATGATAGATCTAGCGTTTTTCTGGTGCACCTCGGTCAAGAGAATATCCGCCGTTACTTCCGGTCGTCACCGGGAGGAAATTTCAAGAATTGAATTTTTCGACTTTTTTATTTTTTAATTTTTTTTTTTGAAATTTTAACACCTTATAGTGACACTTTTACTGATTAAGAATATGTAATTAGTTTTGAAATCGATCAATGCATTCTCGAGAAATTAAGCGTCAAAGTTCTGAAGCGGAGTCCGAGTAGCTCAGTCGTTATAGTCGTGGACACGGCCCAGGCGACCCGGGTTCAAGCCTCGAGTGCCGCAAATTTTTTTTCTCTTTTTTTCGCTTAGATCTACGATTTTATCTTTGAATTGATAAGTTTAATCTTATCTATTCAAAAATTGGACGGAAGACTCACTCGTTGCTCGCAACGAGATCGAATCTAGTTATTATTAGGGTCTTCCGTCTTCAGCGGAAGACCCTTCTATTATTGTAATGTTTCTTTTTCACTTTTTAGGGTTTTCCGTTTTTCAACGGAAAACCCTTCTGTTATTCTACTGTTTCTTATTATTATTTTTTTTTTTTTCCCGCAAATTTTGTGCACGAGATTTCTCGAACATTTTTTGTCTGATTGCTATGAAACTTTCAGGGTATGTAGATGATATTAATATCTCTAGACGTTTTTTTCAAATTTTTAAAATTCACTTCCGGTTATGAGTTATTGCCCTTTAATTGAAAATTGGGGGGTCTTTTGTCCAGAGTTGATCTCGGGAACTACAGATGATAGATGCATGAAATTTGGCGAAATTGTCGGTAACATTTTATAATTTTGCTGGCATGAAAATTTTGGTAATTTCTTTGTTAGTTTTTGAGCTATTTGTCGCCAAAGTTTAAGATTTTTTCGGGGCTGAAATTTTGTTGCTTTTTGTATTATAACCTTTAAACTAAAAATATTTTGTTAATGCATATAGAACAAAAGTTGTTTAGAATAACGAGAGCTTTCATTTAAAATTAAGAAAAAAGGGCTGGCCCCTATAATTAGGGGTCAGCAGCTCATACACGTATTTTTCTGATAGCAAAAATCGTTATCATTTTATGAAAAAAAATTAATTTAGTTATTGTTATTATATTAAATAATGTCATTTGGTATCAAATTAAACAAGTTCTGTCCTATATTTTTTTTCAAATTTCATAAAACAAATATGTGAGAATCGTACATGAACGAGTTAATATGTCTACATAGACACACAAGCGAACAAATGCCACATTAAGGCCCAGGCATTTACTGCATTACGTTGTGTTGCGTCTTAGATAAATTGTTGTGATTCAATTTCATTTTTTTCATCTATATCATTTATGAATTCAATGAACACACATTATTTAAACGTTCTATGTGCAACTATTTGTCGGGGCGCCCCTGTTTGTGACCCCCGCGCGCGCGCGCCGAATGTAAACAGTAACGAACGGCATTGTAGAAAAGAGAGAGCCGTAATGCAGAAGAGAAGTTGTGTATTCTTTCGGTGTACACATGCATTTTCAATTTGCTGTGAAACATATGAACATGCACAGGGAACAATACTACATATTTGTTTAAGGAGGATATTTTTCTCGTGTGAATCGTTTACGAGGAAATTCTGACAGCCACACTTCTGTCGACGATCAGCCGTTGATAAGCTACGAGTAATAAAGGAGCAAAGATGGACATTAAAGTGTGTGATTTATGTGGATGTTACTGAAGAAGGTGAGGCTTTTACTCCTTTTAAAGTTTCTTGTTAACTGGTTAAAATTTAGTATATAGTATAGATGTACATGTAAGTACGTGCACACTGTTAAATGTTTTTGTTATCTGGTTATGGTGTGGGTGTTTGTTTACTAACGTGTAATTGTTACATGTTTCATGGGTGTTTAGACTCGCTCGAGGTTCATGGGGGACTGGAAAGGGTAACTGAATTTATCTATTTAAAAAAATAACGGATTGTGAATTTTCAACTCAAAATTCAAAGCAGGGTCTAATTAGAAACACATCATATATTCTTGTGCAGAGGACTCCAAATGTAGTCATGAATACCCTGTAGACATAACTTCAAGTAAATAAAATTGTATACTTCAGACTTCAGAGTTAAAACATGACTTTAATATCTTTATGATGCCGATCATTGTATCATTAAAGAGGTATAGCAGACCAACGGGTACCCGGTACATATACTTGTACATGTAGGTTACAAGTTAGAACTATGCCTACCATTCTACCAGTTCACATAATTTTCTTATTTAGCAGTTATGATGTGTACTTAAATTGTCCTTGTTAATGTTTTAAATGTAATTTTTTATTCTCTTTTTTTAATCTGACTACTGGCAGTACTGGCGTGCGAGCAGTTCTCGCCGAGGACCATTTCTCGCTGGTGCACTGTTACATCATATTTTCGTATATAATTTTATGTGTTGATAAAATGACGTAACAATATGCACTGGTGAGAAATGGTACTCGGCGAGAACTGATCGCACGCTAATATTGATTAATTACAGACAAAAACTGAAGGTTGCGAGTGTTATTTTTAATTGAACAACATTGTTTAAAATAATTCTTTATATATGTGACGATCAGACCGGTTTGAATACCAGTGCCAGATAGCTCAGTTGGTAGAGCACCTGACTAGAGATTCAGGGGGCCCATGCAGGTTCAAATCCCTTCATTATTTCTCCCATCCTGTTACAATATTGGTGTTGTGACCAACCCCTGGAACTAACAGGTTAACTCGATTCTGCCAGGGATGATCTTCGAGGGTGAAGATCATTTAAGGGGGAGAAATGTGACGGTCAGACTGGTTTGAATACCGGTGCCAGATACATGTAGCTCAGTTGGTAGAGCACTTGACTAGAGATTCAGAGGGCCAGGTTTGAATCCCACTTTGTTCTGTCGTTATTTCTCCCATCTTTTACATATACATGTATATCAGATATATGACAGATGATTAAGGTCATCACATGTTTTGCAAGATGCAATAAGTGTTAAAAACCTTTACTTTACAACAGAATACATTTAAGTGAATATTTATGTTTCTTGTTATTATTTGGTGTGGTTTTCTTGACAGTGTCGCATAAACAATTTACCCGCTCCTAAAACACAAACTTTCTTTTTGTGGATTCAGCTTACCGCTGATTGGCTGCTGTTGCAGCAGACAAATAAGATATGCACGCACAAAACACAATGAACTTATCAGAGAATGAGTTGAGTTTATTTAAACTGTTGGAATTTGGGTATTTTTTTTAAAAATGTATACTTGTGACAAAACATATATGTGGTACATACAGCTGTAGCTTTATGAAGAAAATTTTGGTTAGACCATATATACCTATCATGCAAGTAAATGATATTTACAAAAAACTTGCAATTTATGGCGCACGAAATATACGCTAGTTTTATAAAGATTGACATACATGTAATGTACCACATTCTTTGAAAAATAATCTATTAAAAATTCTTCATTAAGTTTACTCATACATGTTTTATGCTTATTACACGTAGTATTGTTTTTAAAACATGTAATTTATAAGAAAATAAACAAAAACCCTCGCTAAATTTTTTTGCAAACAAAAAATACACAGTAGAATTGATAAAAAATGGTATACCAGAAGCTAATACCAGTACATCTACTTTGACGCTGCTCGGTGGGTAATATTCGTTTGTAATTTACGAATTGAAATATTGACTGTTGCACTACAAGTATGGTAATAAACTCTCTCTCTCTCAAACTCTCTCTCTTTCTCAATTTGATAAGTGTTTATACCTATGAAAATTTTTTAATATTATATTATGACTTGATATGCAAATTTTTGATCTTGTACTGCCTAAATGTTATGTCATGTATTGGGATATGTCATACTTATTACACTGCATGGTCAGTGTATTTTTTACTGAAATACTATGCATATGTTAATGTAAACACAGCTATTACTAGTACATGTATGTAAACACAGCTAATTATTTTTTTTATTTATTTCAGCTCAAAACAGACTCTTGTTACCACATGGCTTTTACCGGTACCTGTTGATTCTTGTGGGTCAGCTCCTGAGATTAACCTGTCACCTCTATCCACATGCATATTCCTTGTGTTCTACAGACTATTTACTGGTAATTCAAATTAAATCCGATAATGCATGAACAATAATGGAATTTGAAGAAAGCATCATGCCATGTTGTGGTTTGTGTTTGATAAGAAATTATGAAAACAAAATTAAGGCTGTTTAAAGAAATTCATAATTGCTGTGAAAATTTGTTTTTCAATAAAAGTATACAATTATGTTTCCTTTATTTTTTATTTCATAAAGATATTTAGATGTGTTTACATAATTGACCCCCCCCCCCCTCTATTTAATTGTCTGCATTAAGATTACATGTAGGATATGTAAATGTACATTTGACTTTGAAATAACATCTGCTATGATAATTACTTTTGAAATGAACAAGAAACAACCTATTTCTACCTTTCTAAGGTATATATGCATAAAAAAGTAGAAAAACATGTCAAATTTGAACATTTTTCATTGAAATCAACTCTGTCTCCAGCTACCTGGGTGTGTTTGAATTTAATTCTAATTTAAGGCAGATGTCTAACTTGTAGGTTGTAACTTACTGTTTTAGCATGGTTAGAAGAAGACTAGAAATCAGAATAGATTAGATATTCACTAAATATGATTGTTAGCTTACTTTTTTCATGAAAACAAGAAATCACAAGCAGGACAGCTGTCTATTTGTTAATTAAAATGGTACAAATCATACAATAAACAAATAAAGATCACATTTTAGAATCATTGATGATTGTTTTCAAATATGTGTGAGAAATGACTCAAGGAAATTGCCACATGTTTTATAAAATTAGGTAAAACATTTCAAACCATGACTTTTTATGAAAATCAAAAGATTAGGGGGTGGGGGGTATACATGTAAGGGTATTTCTAAGTGATGTGAAGCTTTTATCATGATTATATCATGTAGGCATATGTTGTATTGAATAAGGTTTCTTTTTAAAGGTGGTTGAACAAAAGTTGACCTCTAAAAGGTCAGATAAAGATGTTTTACTATGGAGAACCCTGTAAATCTGTGTTTACTAAAGGAAATTGGAAATGGTGGGTTCACTTAAATGGCCATATTTTTATTAAACCTCAATGGAATTGGCAATATGTGGTATTCTTTTTCTCAGAATTGCATTAGCTTTCTTATTCTAAGACAAACCGTCTTTTCATAAAAATGTTAGTGTACTAAGTTAAAGATACAAGGAACAGTTTCGGATAAAGTACCGTCAATATTTTTGTAAAATTGAGAGTGACTGTACTTGAAGGTTTATCATTGTTGCGTAGATTCATGAAATGAATTTTAATGATTACCAATAGTTAGAGGGATGTCTCTTGTTGGAATTGGTAAGCAATATTAAGGCCCCTAATTTTAAGTACATGAGAAGCAGAAATAAATTGTGAAACTTGCGGCTATGACAGATATGTTGACTTTACAGTGAAATTGAAGGTTACAAACGGGAGGTTATATAACATGAAATGTAGGTGGATGGGATATTATATGCCTATTTAGTATTTACTGGGTATGAGGACAATAGCAAGTTTATTGTCCCCCAAGACAGCAAATATTTAATGAGGCAAAGCCAAGGGAAATACTAGCTGTTGAATGGGACAATAAACTTGCTATTGTCCGAATAGTCAGTTAATTGGTATTTCATTATACAGAAGAAAACTTTATTTGTCAGCGATGCAGAATTTCTTGATGATAAACAAATTAGAGTTAAATCAAACTTTGTATTTAATGCGGCGATCTTATTAGGTCAGAGGTGTTCCGAGTTTAAGGTGATATGGGACACTTCCATGTTGTGACGTATTGTTTATCGAAATAAACAATAAAATAAAGTGTAATTATATAAGTACATGTAGTTTCTTCTCAAAAATGGTCACCTAACTCCTTAGCACAGTGGGTTAGAGGGTTTACTAGGAACCTGTAAGTCATGAGTTCGAATCACGCTGGGGTTTTTACAATTTTTACCTTTTCAAATATTTTTAAAAGCTATTTTTTGGTTAAATATTGTAAAATTTGAAAATTCTAAACCGGTGAAAAGTTTTCAATTATATAGTACTTTAATCCACATTAATATCGACAGATGTCCCATACCACCTTAAAAAGGAGGGAAATCGAATTCTGCTAATGAATGGTTTTGATGACTATTCACCATGGGCAGATAGCATGGATACTATTTTAGATAAAAAGGCATGTTTATGCGGGCGCCTTCTAGTGATCAATTTGTCGGTCTGTCCATCCGAGATGGCTTGACAGGAGCATAGCTTCTCTCCATTTGGCCCAATCTGGCTCATACCTCATCCACAGGGTTCCTTTGGTTGAAGGATGTGCAGTGACCTTGAACCATGTTTTTAGGTATAAGGTTAAGGTCATAGCAGAATTATATATATAAAATCCTTGTCTGGGGCATATCTTTTTTCCCTTTGGTCCAATCTGGCTAATACTCACAGAGTGTCTCTATGGTTAAACGATGTGCAGTGACCTTGCATGAAATTTCTTGGTAACGGGTTAAGATCATATCGGATCATGCAAAAATCCTTTTTTGAGAGCATATATAATTTCTACTAACCCCTATTTGGCTCAGACTTCACATAAGCAGAGCTTTTGAGTAAAGGGTGAAAGGGTGTGTAGTGACCTTGAACCTATTTTCAGTGAAAAGAAACTGTGAAGGTCATATCAGAATTATATTTTTAAAAATCCTTGTCCGGAGTATATCTTCTCTCCTTTTGCTCCATTCAGCCTCATACTTTACCCACATGATGCCTTTGTTCAAAATATATGCAATGACCTCGAATGATATTTGTAGATGAAGAGTCAAGGTCATATCAGATCACACAAAAATCCATATTTTAAGAGCATAGATATACTCTCCTTTTAGCCCCTATTTGGCTAATATTTTACCTTTACAGAGTTTATTGGTTAATGGCGTGCAGTGACCTTGAACCAAGTCTGTCAATGTGAAGGTCATAGCAGATCTTTTTAAAATTAGTTTTAAATAGTAGATTATTTTCCAAATATGCTTAATCTTGGTCAGATTGAACAAAAATGCATGTATGTTAGGGGGAATGAAATTGAATTAAAAGTTCTATGCCAGCTGGAAAAATTTCAAGTTATAGGTCAAGGTCAAAGCAGAATTCTCTGAAATAACATAAGCGGGCCCCTTGAAATGTTCACCATTTCAATGTTGTCTGGTTCATAGTAATTTTACATAGAAAATATTCACAGAAGTACAGTAAAGTAAACTTAACATCGATAAGTTTCTGACAATTAATGACGCAACGAGCACACAGTACGAAAGGTCAACCTTTTGAAAAGCAGTGAAGAGGAAAAGTTGCTCAGAATTATGTTTTAAACAAAATTGATTTTTTACATAAATTTTAATTTTGCATTCTGGGTTAAGAAAAAAGATGTTAGTTCAAGGTAAAGTAAACTTGTACCTAAAATGAAGTCAAATTTGTTAAGTCGTACTTAAACACATTGGGTTTTTTTGTTAAGTCGTTCTTGAAATGGTAAAGGGTTTTTGGTTAAGTCGTACTTAAAAACATTCGGATCATGTTAAGTTGTACCAAGAATCATTCGATTTTTTTTTTATCTTTTTGTACTTAGGTTTCTTTGTTACTAGATTAAGAACTCTGCTTCTTAGACGTACTTCTAGCGTTGCTTTCGACATTAGCGGAAAACCCACTCGTTGCTTTGCAACGAGCTTTGCTCTAGTTTTTTTTTCTTTTTCTTTTCTTTACAATTTTTGTGCAGAAGATTTCTCGGAGATGGGTGGTCCGATTTTAGTCAAATTTTCAGCATCGATCTATTATTATATAAACGTGATTCGCTTTTTTTTATTTTGTAAAAATCACTTCCGGTTCGGACTTAACCGCCATTTTGTCATTATTTAAAAAGTTCTTGTCCACACATTTTCTCAAAAACGAGCAGAGATAGAAAGCTGAAATTTTTAGGAATGATAGATAACATGAACATCTAGCCTCACGAGGAAAATCATTGTCCGGAAATTCCGAGTACGGAAGCTAGCTGGGGTCAAAATATAGGACACATTTTTGACAAATACTCCTTGTCCACACATTTCCTCAAAAATGAGCAAAGATAGGAAGCTGAAATGTTCAGGAATGATAGATAACATGAACATCTAGCCTCACGAGGAAAATCATTGTCCGGAAACTCCGAGTACGGAAGCTAGCTGGGGTCAAAATATAGGACACATTTTTTACGAATACTCCTTGTCCACACATTTCCTCAAAACGAGAAAAGAAAGGAAGCTGACATTTTCAGAAATGATAGATGACATGAACATCTAGCCTCACGAGGAAAATCATTGTCCGGAAATTCCGAGTACGGAAGCTAGCTTGGGTCAAAATATAGGACACGTTTTTTACGAATTCTCCTTGTCCACGCATTTCTTCAAAAACAAGCAAAGATAAGAAGCTGATATTTTCATAAATGATAGATGACATGAACATCTAGCCTCACGAGGAAAATCATTGTCCGGATATTCCGAGTACGGAAGCTAAATTTTAAAACTCAATGGATGTGTAATAATGACCTCAGACTAATTTTAAAACATATTATCTAAGTTGCACTTTACTTCTGCGTCTAATAAAATCATTTTCAAAATGATGGGATGAAATTTAATTTTTTTGAAAATTTTAAATTTAATTAAATCGTAATAAAATGACCTCAGACTAATTTTAAAACATAATATCTAAGTTGCGCTTACAATTTTGTGTCCAATGAAGTCTTTCTCGAATAAATAACATGAAATTTAATTTTTTTAAAAATTTTAAATTTAATTAAATCGTGTTAAAATGATCTCAGACTAATTTTAAAACATGATATCCAGGTTGTGCTTACAATTCTGCGTCTGATGACATCTTTTTCGAATTGATCGAATGAATTTTAAATTTTTTAAAAATTTTAAACTCATTTAAATCGCGTTAAAATGACCTCAGACTAATTTTAAAACATGATATCTAAGTTGTACTTAGAATTCTGCGTCTAATGACATCCTTCTCGAATTGATTGGGTGAATTTAAAAATTTTCAAAAAGTTTAATTTTATTTAAATCGCGTTAAAATGACCTCAGACTAGTTTTGAAACATGATTACTAAGTTGCACTTACAATTCTGCGTCTAATGACATCTTTGTTGAATTGATTGGATGATTTTTAAATTTTTTGAAAATTTTAAATTTAATTAAATCGTGTTTAAATTACCTCAGACTAATTTTTAAACATAATATCTAAGTTGCGCTTAGAATTCTGCGTCTAATGACATCTTTCCCGAATTAATTAGATGAATTTTCAATTTTTTGAAAATTTTAAATTTAATTAAATCATGTTAAAATGAGCTGAGACTAATTTAAAAACAAAATATTTAAGTTACGCTTCCAATTCTGCGTCTGATGACATCTTTTTTGAATTTATCGAATGAATTTTAAATTTTTAAAAAAATTTAAACTCATTTAAATCGCGTTAAAATGACCTCAGACTAATTTTAAAACATGATATCTAAGTTGTGCTTAGAATTCTGCGTCTAATGACATCCTTCTCGAATTGATTGGGTGAATTTAAAAATTTTCAAAAAGTTTAATTTTATTTAAATCGCGTTAAAATGACCTCAGACTAGTTTTGAAACATGATTACTAAGTTGCACTTACAATTCTGCGTCTAATGACATCTTTGTTGAATTGATTGGATGAATTTTAAATTTTTAAATAAATTTAAATTTAATTAAATCGTGTTTAAATGACATCCGAATAATTTTTAAACATAATATCTAAGTTGCGCTTAGAATTCTGCGTCTAACGACATCTTTCTCGAAATGATTGGATGAATTTTCAATTTTTTGAAAATTTAAAAAAACTTTAAATCATGTGAAAATAAATTATTGAACGGAAGACCCACTCGTTGCTCGCAACGAGATCGAATCTAGTTATTATTATTCTTTTTTTTTCTTACCGATTTTGTGCAGACGATTTCTCGGAGATGGCTGGATCGATTTCGCTCAAATTTTCAATATAAACGTGTTTCTATCTAAAGCTGATACATTTTGTTTTCATTTTTGAAAAAAAAACACTTCCGGTCAAAAGATATCGTCCGTTTACGATTTTAAAAAGTCAATTTTGTTGGTCGGGTTTCTCAAAAACGAGTAAAGATAAAATTCTGAAATTTTCAGATATGATAGATCTAGCGTTTTTCTGGTGCACCTCTGTCAAGAAAATATCCGCCGTTACTTCCGTTCGTCACCGGAAGGAAATTTCAAGAATTGAATTTTTCGACTTTTTTATTTTTTAATTTTTTTTTTTGAAATTTTAACACCTTATAGTGATTCTTTTACTGATTAAGAATATGTAATTAGTTTTGAAATCGATCAAGGCATTCTCGAGAAATTAAGCGTCAAAGTTCTGAAGCGGTGTCCGAGTAGCTCAATCGTTAAAGTCGTGGACACGGCCCAGGCGACCCGGGTTCAAGCCTCGAGTGCCGCAAAAGTTTTTTCTCTTTTTTTCGCTTAGATCTACGATTTTATCTTTGAATTGATAAGTTTAATCTTATCTATTCAAAAATTGGACGGAAGACCCACTCGTGGCTCGCAACGAGATCGAATCTAGTTATAATTATATTTCTTCTTTTTTTCATTATAATTATAATTCTTTTTTTTTCACAAAATAACTAAAAAAACATTTATAAATCTAATATTCTTTTGTATAGACAATCTTGCTTATAAAAAACTAACATGGCAAACGTCCCAGATATATTCCTCTGAAAAGGCAGTGGATGGATTGTACACAGACCGATCGCCGGCTGGAAACCAGTGCGCCATATCTAAACCTTCCCCAACTAACGTCACGTGGTTGGTTGACCTCGGGGGCGTCAGAAGCATATCGGAGGTTCGAATGTATTACCGACTCAACGTCGACTCTTCGAGTAAGTTCAATGTTAGAACTGCTGTATTATATCAAGTAAATACAATGCTAGAACCATTGTATTATATCGAGGACGTTCACTGTTAGAACCACTGTATATTTTATCCAAGAAATAAATACCATCGTATAGACAGACTTCATTACTTTCTGGTAGAAAAATTTTCAAAATATTATGGAAGTAATAAAAATATGACTTGCAGATATTTCGATTTCTTACATCTTCTTGCAAAAGGTGCAAGATATTATGCACGATTAATAAATGGCTTTTTACAAACTTACAAACTAACTGTTTCGGTCATATATATGTAAGTATCCAAAGTGATGTGGGACTCAAATCTCTGATGGCCAGATGTTCAAACGTCCGCACTAAAATATTTGATCGCGTGGCAAGCCAAATTTGGATTGTTTACAACGAGGTTCACTAGTATATCTCTACAATACGGCGTTCATTTTATTGTTCATTCTACATTGATAGCAACTATGTGTTCAAGTTGCAGCAGTTCAAACAAAGACTTTGGGGAGGTGGGTATTAAGATGACGGACAAAATTTGGTGCGTGTTTAGGTGACTGACAGATATTGATGCGTATTTAAGTGACTGACAAGAACTGGTGCGTGGTAAGGTGACGGACAGGTCTTCGTGAGACAATCGAAATGTTATGTAACTATCTGAATTCGGTGCAAACATCTAACTTTGAGTCTTACATAAATCTTCAAACCGGAAAGATCCCCCACCTTTGTGAAGTTTTCGCGAACACATATGTACAATTTACAGATATTATCAGTAATATTTTTATTGCTTTTTTACCAAAAGACCAACCCTGTTTGAAAGCAGATTCGGAATTTTTTCTCTGTATCTGTCAAACACAACCATCAGAGAAGATGGGTTGATGTGTTTTCACGAAAACGGAGAAGTAAACGGTTCTAACCTAACACTGACAGTACGTTGTGAAGGAACAGGACAATTTGTGATCTATTACAACAGCAGGGAAAGTAAATCTCCAGGAGACGGTTTTTCAGAGGAAGCTTATATTTAGCTTTGCGAGGTGCAAGTGATCGGTAATTAGGTGTTGTTTTCTTCTACAACAAAAATAATTCAATTAAATAAAATTGAAAAGTAATTGTTAAATATAATTTAGTGACTAAATTTCAATTTATTTCCTTTGAACAGGTTGCCCCCTCGGTTTCTGGGGACATGGTTGTTCCAAACAATGTCCCCAAAACTGTCTTGAACATTGTAGATATTCCACAGGTGAATGCATTGGAATCTGTTCCCAAGGTTTCACCGGAAAATCATGTGAAAATTATGAACGAGGTAAACATCTATTTTTCCGTTGATGGCTACGTTCCGTAAGATGTAAGATGTTTCGTACATGTACCAGTTACCCCGGTACTAAGGTGACATGTAAGAAAACAACATCTGTTAAATTTAACTGCATTCTATTTTTATTGGCAGTAAATATGGCTCTTCATCGCCCAACCTTTTAGTTGAACACAGTTTCTGAAAGACACCCAAGTTCCAGACTTGTTGATGGTAAACAGAGTGAGCTACATATAAACAACAACCAGTGCTCCTCAACATGTAATTCCCAGTGTTATGCTATGTGGAGAGCGGATTTACTGAACACCCGCCGGATTGAACGTATTGTAGTTTACTCGAGAACGGATAACATGGAATGGGGTAAGGGAACAAGACATTTAAATTTTAAACTCGACGATTCAGTTAAATTGTCTTTACAAAATGTACTAAAGAAAGAGGGGAAGAAAACTTGTAAATGTGATCTCGTCAATTTAAAAACACTTAATATTTAGATTTAAAAACAACGAGTAAAAACTAATAAAAAAGATAGATATATGCTTAATGATTTCACAAATCGGCAAGAATATTTAAACAGATCGCTAAATAATAGGAGACCAATTAGGTATTGTACTAAAGTATGCATAAATGTTTTCCATATTTATCATAGATAGATATAAGAGCCAAAATTATTTTCCTCGTTTCATTTACTATTTCCTGTTTTGTTCTATTGTACTGTCGGATAAAAAAAAAATAACAACTTACCAGCAAGTTGTTAAGGATAATATTATATAAATAGTGCCTGTTTGGGAGGGTAACAGTTGAAATTGACACCCCTCGAAAACCATTGTCAACCTCCGCTTCGCGTCGGTTGACAATGGTTTTCTCGGGGTGTCAATTTCAACTGTTATCCTCACAAACAGGCACTATTTATTTTGTTATACTGAATGTCTTTTAAAAAAATTTTAAGAAAATTTTACTGCTTTTATATAGGAATAACGTGAATTCTACAGCGAACCGTACGCGCATAATTTTCGCGCATGTAACATTTTTTAATGTTACCCGTTGCCAAGTGCGTAGCTAACGCTGAGGGTATTAGTAAATATTATTAACTGCGTCTTAACCAATCAGATTTCAGTATTTAACATGAAAGTATAACAATATTATTTATTTGTTTTAACTAACGTCTATTATTGTTAATGTTCATGTTCTCTTCCGTCTTGTACATATGCATCGAAAATCCTAGACTAGCATCAAATGTTTTTACCTGATTCACAAGAACGTCATATTTATTCAAAACAAAAATCAATTTTTCTTCTGGAATTGTTTTTGTATTTCTTTAATTAATACACAGGTTAAGCTTTTATAATTTGTATCTTTCCATTTAAGCATCCTGGTACATATCATTTAATTAACTCCTGCAGTGTTACTGTAGTACTGCTCTGTTGCAGGCAAAAATAACATAACTTGGTTAAATATGACGTAATGTCAATTGTTTCATTCACGTCATTCAATTATCTACTACCTTAATATTGGTGACGTTTATCAAGAGAGCAGTACCACGGTTATCGTGAATGGGTATATACATACTACTGACGTAACTTTTGTAGGCGAAAATAACGATTTTGCACGAAAATTGCTCGGATTTTCTTTCATCGTATCCAACACAACCGATCTCAGAGATGGCGTTGTTTGTTATGATAATACGGATTACAACATCAGTACAACTCCGTCGGTGGTGGATATATTCTGTTCCGTCGTTGGACGTTATGTTATATATTACAATGAACGACTACCAGGAGTCGCATACCCGGAACTCTACAGTCAGAACGCCTTTGCTGATCTCTGTGAAGTGGAGGTTTACGGTAAAAAAAAAAATAGCAAACAATTGCTAGAAATTTTAGTTTTATTACAATTGGTTGTATTCTGTAAATTAAAATTAAAATGCTGTGAAATCATATTTATTCGTGGGTTCAATGTTCGTGTGTAGCCTAAATATTCCCAGTTCGTGGTGACGTAATTTTGTTGGTTGCAAGTTCTATTTCGTAAATAAATACGTTCGGTGGGATGTTTATTCGTTTGCAAGCCACGAACATTGGTCCACAAACGATGACGATTTCAACGTACATTAAACTATGGTAAAAAGTCATTTTTTAATATTCTAAGTCATTACTTTTTGAAAGTAAAAAACGCTGTATAAAAGTGCGTAGGTAGAAATTGTTGCTCAAATATATCATATTATTTAATGATCAGTGCTTAAAGTTCTCCTTTTCTGTAAGGATTAGGTTGAGTACTGAGCCTATTTCTGTTTGATATTTTAGGCTGTCCTGTTCCTGGGTATGGACATGAAGACCCTGCTTGCACAATTCCTTGTTCTCAGATGTGCAAACACTGTATGTATTCGGTAGAAGCCATGCATGACTTTTTTAATGTAGACTACTTTATTGGTTAAATAGTTTATTTTTAGCACGTCAATACACTTCAGAGGTAGATACACGTAAACATTTGATTCAAGTGTTCTTATAAGGTGAAAAATGATCTTGAAAAAGAATTTTTAGATTTTATTTTTTTAATATATATTTTGGTTTAATGCATACATGTTTATGGCATCATTTCTATAAAAATGGTATGCCTTTGTCTTATTAGAGTTTAATTTAAATTTAAAAAATAGTCTTAAGAGAAAGTCTCACACAAAAGGGTTTTGAAAGAAGTTGTCATGTTTAAAAATCTAAGTAATCTATTTTTAATTGATTTGATATTAAATTATAAACAGTTAAACCAACAAAAAAACGTGTACATTACATTAACAATGAGTTCGGGAAACAAACACCTTAATAAAGATTATAACGTCAGAATAAGGGCCATTTCGTAAAAAAGTGTATAAGTGGTCACAGATTCCATCATGCAGTAAAACTTGTACTTTGTCACTATATTTTAGCCACATTTCGGAGGTTGAAAAAAGACAAAAAGAATTTTAACTCGGTGGAAAATGTATCTTAAAATCAATAAATATAAGTTCATAGTAAACAAACGTTTGCTGATCTCGAAAATTTGAGCTACATGAAACAAACTTGGCTGTCTTCGCCATTTGACGGAAGTAGCGACAAGGCGGTTGATGGTAGATTCACCTCTAGAAGCATATCTGACCAACAATGCACAATATCTCAGCCAAATGCAACAATCACGTGGTGGTTTAACCTTGGAAAAATTTACATAATCGACCACATCGTAATGTAGTTTCGGACTGAAAACCTCGAATGGGGTAACTTGAGTTTCATTTTCAAGTGTGACATCAAATGAATTTTAGGTCTAGCCGAATATGATGTGACGTTGTTTGTCACAAAAATACAATGTAACTTTCTTCTTCAAAAGGTATCAACAATGGTTATACGGCAGCCTTTCTCGGGTTACCGCTGTACATTTCGAACACCACCGAGAAGGAAGACGGAATCCTATGTCACCACGATACAACATACACCAGACAAACTGTTCCTGATCACGTGTCTATCGATTGTCCTTACCATGGACAATACGTCATCTTCTACAATGAGCGACTACCTGGAGTCACCTATCCGTCCGGTTATTCTTCAAAGGCTTATGGCGACCTCTGTGAAGTAGAGGTTTATGGTGAGTCTTTTTTTTTGCCCGCCAACATTGTAAATTACCTTATTTACGGTTTATGGTGAGTCTTCCTGTCAGTGGTTCAAATTTTTTTTCCGCTTAAACTGTTTTATAAACAAATCATGAAAACAGCAACTATTTTCACAAGTTATAATAAAATATTTGCTTCAGTATACTGTTAACATTTTTATTAATTTTATTAAAAAATAATGTTTTGAAATTTGAAAACTGTTTTCAAATTTAAAGACTGGTACATGTAAAGTATATATATTTTTAAATATGCTCAATTTAAAAACCAAAAACTTTTGATTCACCCATAAAATCAAAGGCCGTATGGTACAACCGAGTGGAATTAATATGGAACATTATAGGCGAGAACGTATTGAGACTAAATATTCGCAAATGTTTTACTTTTTGTTTACGAAGGTTGTCCCAGTCCTGTGGCGGCCATTTCCCAGTGTTCAAATCTATGCCCTGAGAATTGCAAGGAATGCTTTCCTGGAACAGGATATTGTATTAGATGCAAGCGTGGATTTGAGGGCTTTGCCTGTGAAATGGGTTAGCTTTTTTTACTCTGAATTCTTAAACGCAACTCATATGCATGTACCAAAGGAGCTTGTTATGCAGATCACATTTTTTTATTCGTCTTCCTGGGTCTGTATCTGAGTTTTGCCAAGTTTTGATAGCTCTAGAAATTTGATCTTTTCTTACAAGAACTTTAGAGTCTCCCAATCTGAAGGGAGATCCAAATTGTAAACATCTGTGATCAATTTGTTTAAAAAGGTAATGATGATAAAAAATAACGACGTGAGAAGGTGTCTGACCCCTCCCTCTTCTTTTTAAACATTCATCGTCGATGAAATGTAAATATTAACAACCACACATATCGTATACGGAGGACATAACAAATTCGTGTCTTCTTGCAACTGAAAGGTTTATAAATAATAGATGAATGGCATAGTTACGTTAATAAATCACCTTTCCTGACCTTGTATATTACGATTTTTGTATGACAGGGTTTCAGCCTGTTTGCAGGACTAAAGGTGGTATGGGACACTTGTCGATAATAACATTGATAAAAGAACATTATTATCAAAATTGATAAAAAGTACATTAAAATTAAAATACTTCCAACGGTTTAGAACTTTACAATGTTTGATCAAAAAAATATGTTTAAAAAAGTTTTGGAAAGGCGAAATTCTAAAAGCTTAAAAGCCCCAGCAGGATTCGAAATTATGATAAACAGATTTAAAATTTAGGCTCTAACCTATCGCACTTTGCTGTTAGGAGGAAACTTTATAAATTCATAATTTTATACTTGATTTTATTGTGTATTTCGTCACAACATGGGAGTGTCACATACCTACTTGATCATTTACATCAGTGTCTATTCTTAACATCAGTGTCTATTCTTAACATCAGTGTCTATTCTTAGTGTCTATTCTTAACATCAGTGTCTATCCTTAACATCAGTGTCTATTCTTAACATCAGTGTCTATCCTTAACATCAGTGTCTATTCTTTACATCAGTGTCTATTCTTAACATCAGTGTCTATTCTTAACATCAGTGTCTATTCTTTACATCAGTGTCTATTCTTAACATCAGTGTCTATCCTTAAATTCAGTGTCTATTCTTAACATTAGTGTCTATTCTTAGTGTCTATTCTTAACACCAGTGTCTATTCTTTACATCAGTGTCTATTCTTAACATCAGTGTCTATTCTTAACATCAGTGTCTATCCTTAACATCAGTGTCTATTCTTAACATCAGTGTCTATTCTTTACATCAGTGTCTATTCTTAACATCAGTGTCTATTCTTAACATCAGTGTCTATTCTTAGTGTCTATTCTTAACATCAGTGTCTATTCTAAACACCAGTGTCTTTTCTTAACATCAGTGTCTATTCTAAACACCAGTGTCTATTCTAAACACCAGTGTCTTTTCTTAACATCAGTGTCTATTCTTAACATCAGTGTCTATTCTTAGTGTCTATTCTTAACATCAGTGTCTATCCTTAACATCAGTGTCTATTCTTAACATCAGTGTCTATCCTTAACATCAGTGTCTATTCTTTACATCAGTGTCTATTCTTAACATCAGTGTCTATTCTTAACATCAGTGTCTATTCTTAGTGTCTATTCTTAACATCAGTGTCTATTCTAAACACAAGTGTCTTTTCTTAACATCAGTGTCTATATTTAACATCAGTGTCTATTCTAAACACCAGTGTCTTTTCTTAACATCAGTGTCTATTCTTAACATCAGTGTCTATTCTTAGTGTCTATTCTTAACATCAGTGTATATTTTTAACATCAGTGTCTATTCTTAACATCAGTGTCTATCTTTAACATCAGTGTCTATTCTTTACATCAGTATCTATTCTTAACATCAGTGTCTATTCTTAACATCAGTGTCTATTCTTAACATCGGTGTCTATTCTTTACATCAGTGTCTATTCTTAACATCAGTGTCTATCCTTAACATCGGTGTCTATTCTTAACATCAGTGTCTATTCTCAGTGTCTATTCTTAACATCAGTGTCTATTCTTTACATCAGTGTCTATTTTGGTTTGCTAACGCTGAGACCTGTTGAACGTTTCAAAGTAGACTGCGTAATGTATTTTAAATATATATTGAAAAAACAAGTATTGCTAAGATTAATTTTTTTGATATAAATCTGAATGTCTCATGGCTCATTAATCGTTTGTAGAGACACAGTAGGAGTTCTTGGTCTTAAATGTACTTTAAACCGACTCAATTCAATAAAACTATCTTTATTTCAATAACATTTACTTCCAGTATATATTGTATTTATAGAAGTATCCTTACAAAAAAGATTCTTAATTACTAATTAATAAACTTACTACTTATTACTAGTATTTCAGTTCATTTACTAAACAAATATATATATTTTCGAAATACAATATTTATTATTTTTTCGAAAAGTACAGCGTTACCTCCTATAATGGAACCACATAAATACCAAGCCATTTTTGACATTTGAAAACTGTTCATTTCCATTAAATCTACTTACAATTTAACCCCTGATAAGACAACGTTTAAATACAACAATCTTAAATTTTATATCATAAAAAAAAATCATGCTTCATTTTGTAATCATACTACATACAACTTCTTAGAAAGGAAAAGATTTAATTGAAATTTGTAAATGTTGATTTACTGTTCCCATGGTTACTAAATAAGCAGCCAATTTGTTAAGACTCCATAAACATTAAACAACATTAATATAAACAGAATCATTTTTTAATATGTATGAGGTTTACAATTTGATGAATCACAATTCTTATGTATTAATGATTATATTATTTGATCTCAATATATCCCATCAACGAAAATATATTGATCATTTGTTGACCAAATAAATCTTTTTTTTTATAGTTTGCCAGGCGATGATCAAAAAATATAGCATAGAAAGACACATCAATTATACCGGATCATTGGAGGATCTATACACTTCTAAGGGGATGACATTTTTCGGTGATTACAGAGTAAGCATCGATATGTTCTTGACAGAAGAGTCAAAAAACGTTGCTAGTATATCCTTTACTGTACACAAGACAAGCGATGTCATGGTCACTACGGTAGAAAGTCGTGACTTCAGAGGACTGGCGGTAAGATTCTTTAAGATAATATGGTTGGATGTTATGTTCATCTATATTGTTAGTTAGATAAAATGTACAGAAACATATTTTGGTATGCCACTCATTATTTCAAGTCCACAGCAGGAGACAAATCTTAGACTTATGCAACTTTTGAGTCGATATGCTCTTGACATCAAATAACATTACATCTAGACTGCATTATCCTTGATTTTTTTTTACTTTTAATTTGTTTTATGAAACATTATGTGTATGCCTTTTTTAACATTTATATATCAATATAAAAAATTAATCGATTCCATCAAACAAAACACCAATGTCTGTCCCCATTAAGGATCTAGAGGACTGGCTCCTAAAATATTCAATCATCTGTTTCAAAAAAATGAACAACAATTTTAAATACTTGTAAGAACAAAAATTGTTAGTATTTGTGAGACCTTTTGAATGAACTGAAGAAAAAGGGGCTGGCCCCATACATTAGGGGCCAAGACACTCGTAAAGTCTTTTTCACATACCTAAAAAACAATCAAGATTTTGTAATGCATTACAGAAACAAAGTTGTTGATCGAAACAATATCAGTTTGTAAAACTCATTGCCACGCCCATTGATAACGTAATTACGGATTTTAGGGGACTAAACTCTTAAATCCTAAATATGCAATATGTGAAACAGCAAAACACTTTGTTAAGCATTTTAAAGGATATTGACAATCGTATACATTATCTGAAAGAAAGTGTTTGAGGGGAAATTCTGAAATTTCATTTATATTTTAATCGTATCGTTTAAAATTGAACGGAAGACCTACTCGTTACTCGTTACGAGTTCGTATCTTGTTGTTTTAATCTTTGGATTGCTTTATAATTGGGTTCGCTTAATATTAAAACAATAAAAGACGGAATACTTGATATTAACTCCCGTTCATGTTGTACAGGTCACTGTGAAAGTTTATGATATAAATGTAAAATGTGTTCATGTAGAATCAAACTCTCCAACATGACTGACTTCTTTTATCAGCTCGAAGTTAAAAGTATTCAATTGTTAACGCATGACACATGACGACAGGCGTAAACACATCATTACAATGAACTTAATAGAGCAAAAAGTGTTTATTATAAAAAGTAACGATCAGGAAAAGCAAATACCTATATGAATTTTTCTTTTATGTAGTCAATAATCATGTCATCTTTATATTCTCTTTAAAAGAAAACAACATAACTGCCGAATTTTTTTTATTGACCCAAAAGGAGAATTAAACAGAATACAACTAAATACATACTGTTCAAAGTTAATTTTGAATGTTGAATAAAAAATAACGGCATATAAAAGCGCTTTTCATGTTTTACATCAAATGCATGCAGTATTCTAAATACAGCCATCATTATATAGATACTTTTGTTTCCGGTGTAAAGTTGAACATTAAGCTTTTCAAAAAGTCACCTCAACATATACGTAACTAATTAGTAGGAATGATAATTATTTAGCAAAGACATCAGCAATGATAATAACTAGGCAGAGTATCCAAACACTTCGACTTCACAGAGTGTGAGAGCTTCTGTTGTCTTGGCGATCTTGACAAACCTTCCCTTTGGTACAGACGAACAGTCGATGTCCACCACCAGCTGTGACAGAGTACCGGGACCAGCAAAGACACCACACGGAGTGTTGACATCTGACTCTGTCAGCCCTACAGTGACAGTAACATTCCGAAGCCGGTCTGATGTGTCTAAAATAAGTCAAATAATAGATGTTCATGTGAAATTTTAAACTTATGTAAGGAACATATTAATTATCCATTTGAATCCCGTATTTATTAAGATGTAATTTACTTCACAGCCACAATTTATCCTGTCTAAAGATGGTTTAAAATTCATTTTTGTAAGCTAACAAAGCAGCAAATATGGATTTTTTTTTACCATTTCTCCTCTACAGTTATACTCAAAGCTGTAATTCGATAAAACAAAATTAAAAATATTTTCTCTACTATTTTATTTCAATTAATATGTCGTGAGTTTGGACGCTTACCTATTTTATACATGTCCATCCCTCTATTAAATATTCTGAAAGATTTGATGAAATAAACAGCCTGCAGATCCACCAACTTACCTACTCCCCACTCGTCCATTCCTCTATTGAATATTCTGACAGATGTAATGATATAATTAGCCTGCAGATCCACCAACCACCACGGATTTGGGTCTCCACTCGCTGTGTGTGTACACAGGTCTACGACAAAGTCTGTACCGTTGTTACCGTCCACTGCCAAATTGGCTAAGTATAATGCGTGCATCGATGATTGACTTGCAGGCTTATGCAACGCAAGGTTGGAAACAGCTGTCAACAATATTACATAAAATGCAGATATAAATTGATTATTTAAAGGAAATACAATACATTGACCGTTAAAAAATCAACGGCTTTAATACGTGATCTCAATGGTACTAAACAATGAAGACCTTATTCTTTTGAAGTGTATTTTTAAATATCACAGGATGAATCACTGCCATTCAGTCAATTGAAAGGTGACTGAAAGGTAACTGAAATGTGTCTGAATGGCATAGCTGTGCCATTCAGTCACCTTTCCAGACCATTCAGTTAACATTCAGTTGACTGAATGGCAGAGCTTCATCCTGTGTATCTTGTGGAGCAGACTAATAAATAATATCGTAGGTGATCGGAAAGTGATACTGTAAAACAACTTTTTTTCGCGTGCAGGAAATTTTTGCAAGTTTCGCAAGAGCCTCATTTTCGCGAATATTTCTCGCCGCGGACCAGTATTTACCATAAAGTTGTAATGAAAAAACAAGTGTGGATAGGGCTTGGTCGCAAAAATTTCTCGCTGCAAACTAGCTAATCTCAGATAGTTAGCGTAATAAAATCATCGCGAAAAAAAATTGCTTTACAGTATGTCATTTTTGCTTCAGTACATTGTTTTACAGTATAACTTAATACAATGTTGCAAATTTTTTTAAAATTCTAGTTAAATGATCTTCTATGCCCAGACATTTCACAAAAAGAATTATTTAGATGCCCCTCCCCCCCCCAAAAAAAAATTGTGAAATTCATAACCCCTGGGTCAGGGGTTCTGGCTCTAGGATGGGGCCAATATTGCCATATAGTAAAAATGTATCAAATCTTAGAAAATCTTCTTTACTCCCATATATATTTGTTAAAAAAAAACGAAAAAAAAAACCGAAACAAAAAAAATGTCTTCTTGTATTTAATGGTATTAATGGTAACCCGTCCTTCTGTGTGAAAGTGCCTCCGTTCTGACATAGATTGTCCAGACGCGGACATTGATTCATATCTTAATAAAAAATATATAAATAATGATAATATACAGTTTTGGATTAGAGATGAGGTCAAAATATAAAAGGGTTTGTTTGTTTGATAGTACAATGTCGTACAATTTGTTTTTAAAAAAATTGAAAATAGGGGCTTCTAGATAATTGATCGAACAGACCCATGCATTCTTTTTTTTTTATTTTCGACAGTGTTTAGCGACTTCGTAACAACGGTAAAAAAAATAAAAGGTTTCTACTACATATTTATTACTGTCTTGATTGTTTTTGTTCTGTTTTATCATTATTTATTTAGACATTTTTGTAATTGATTGTTATATGAAAGCGTTAAGTGATGTTGAAATGTTATTACTCGAACTTAAAGCAAGTCTTAATGACACGCTTGTGTAAGATTTTTTGACATCCTGTTCTCGTTCTTCCTGTCTTACACAAGAAAGATACTTTCAAACAAACGAAACATTTTTGTTCTCAAAAGAAAAACGACGAATTTTAAGAATTAAATTTATCTTACACAGATAAACTAAAACATCAGTGGTGATTTTTTTTTCTTTTACCGATTTTTATATGTTTTGTCTTAAAGGGACATGGTCACGATGTTGGTCAAATTTTATTTTCCTGCTTTTATTATTTACAATGCTTTAGGAATGCATTTCCAATGACCAAATGAAGTTGGAGAGCCAAATTTTTTGTCATGTAGACAAGGCTCGTGCCCTGTTATTGTTTACATTAGTTCAATATACATGTACCGGTAAAAGTTTTTTTCCAAGCTGATTTGTCTATCTTCTTATTCATTTTAAGCATAAATAAACAGATCTTTACGTTTACCACATTCATTTCTAAAACTGGAGTTTTCACTTCAACGTTCAAAATGTAAACAAATGCTTTGTTTACATAGCAAAGAATTGTAAGCTCTTTAACTCACTTATAACTCAACAAATAACACTCTGGTTGCCTATTAAAAATGCTTACTGAAGCATTGTAAACATTCAAATCGGGAAACAAACTATGACCAAAATCGTTACCATGCCCCTTTAAGCTACGAGAGTAAAAAAAGACAAACTTTTTTGAAAAGTTCTGTAAATTAAAGAAAAAAACGAATATATATTCTTCAGAACATAATAAAATCTAGTTCCATGGCTATGAATACTTTAAACCTTCCGTAAACGGATATTCAGTTAAAATACATTTTACTTTGAAAATGGCGAACTTTTTATTTGTTTGCCATGCAATGACCGCTGACATAATTATACATATATATATATATATATATATATATATATATATATATATATATATATATATATATATATATATATTTGACTGATAATAAATCTAATAGATATAATGGCAAAACCCAACAATAACAATTCAAAGAGAAAAGAGGATACATATCAAATAAGAGAAAGAAAGAGTGAGAGAGAGAGAAGTTACCTTGATTACAAATTGTCCCTGTCCAACCATGTGCACACATACACGTGTAAGATCCATTGTTGTTACTGCACGTTCTTCCATTCTGACATGGGTTGCTCAGACACTCATCAATATCTTTTAAATATAGAATTAGAGCCGGAATATCGATTAATGGTCTTCTTTAAAAATATAGAATTTAAATAAATTATGATTAGTTTTTTTGGAAGTGGATTTTAATCAACTCTCCTATGCAGTTACTCAGACAAACCGAAAGTGAAACAGTTTTTGGACCTCAGCACAAATCATTGCAGCTAACAAGACTTAGTTCTTGAAAATAATTGATGAATTTGATGTTATGTATGCTAAAGCATTGTTTTTAAGAAAAGTTGACTATAGAAAAAATTTAAGGCATTTATTTCAATTGATAATTAAGTTAAACAATTAATACTTCAGTATCAATTAAGGAAAAAGCTTATGAGATTGTTTGTTTGTTGCCTTAAATTTAATACATAATACATACTGTATACAGGGTAATGTTCGCCCACGTTTTATGTTCGTCTCTTTCGCGCCTTTGTTTCAGTGGGCAAATTTAAGACAGTGCGAATTTCAATATTTAAATTATCTCGCTTTCATTACAACTGTGTCTGGGCGAATTCAATACGGGGCGAAACCGTTTGCAAGTAAAAGGGGCGGAAATAGCACAGGCGGAAATACCCCTGTATACAGTATCAGTATTACTCAATGAACATAATTTACTAATACGATATTTGTAAGTTTTCTTAGTGCGTTATGTTGTTTGCACAGTTGTGCGTGTTTTATTTCATGTTCATAGGAATATTTCAATTGTCAATCAATTTACTTGCTAACACTTTCACTGCATTGTTCTAGACTGTTGGCATTGCTGGCGCCGTGAATGTGGCTCAGTACTCGTGATATCGAAATAAATAATAATAAACCCGTTTTATTTTACATGTTGTGTTATTGGAACCAAAAATACTTAATTTCCTGGTTTCATTTACATCCATTTAAAATATCATTTATTATACAAAAAACTAAAGCATTAATGATTTACTTCATCACATATCAAATTAGCATATTCACCTGTACAGACAATGTCGTATTTCCACTGTCCGTTTGACTGACAGTTCAGCCATCCTGAACCATACTGGGAGTATCCGTCAGCACACGAGGCGTGTATCCTCCTGTGTATACCAATGGCGTCCTCACGTTTTATTGAACCCAGACCTATTCCTTTTATATCGGGAATTCCACAATCTTATCAACAAAAATACAATAAATTTTAACACTGAAATTAATCTGATCAATACCTGGGATAAGAGGCTACATTTTACCTTTACAAAAAGGTACGACAAGTTGTAAATTTTTCTAGTCTATTGTGATTGTTTTAGTATCTATTTATATCTAACAATTTAAATTTCTTGACGTATTTTTAGTATATTGTGTTAGATTAAAACATAATACTTTTTGACAAATGGACTTTAATTATTTTGGTTTAGATGAGATCTTTTGTTTAAAAAAAACAAACTCTTTTCGACACTGAAGTTTTTGTCAAAATGCATAAGGACAACAAATTATGTAGATATACATTTAACACATGTAGATTTTAATTGAATCTAATTGCATTAAAAAAAGTTACCGGATGATATTACCTGACAAAACACATTCAAAGAATTTATCCTCAGAATATCTCTTGTGTTTACATGTCTGGTTGATTTCACATGTTGAGTTCGAACAAGCACCAGCCAGTTCCTGCCAAATAAAACATTTGATGAACACGAGAGTTTACTGTAAATGTAACTTATTTAACCTTCTCTCAAATAATGAGTGTTTATCAAAATGTACAGTATATATGTATATTTGCGTGATTATTTGAAAAATTGTATGCAACGGAGTTTAGAACGTCTTAAAGTGGTCTGCTCAGATGACAAATTTTGAACTGCGTGCCTATTTTTTTTTTGAGTTGTAGATGCGAGAACAGGTTTTGCTGCGTCGAATTTACTTTATCATCCAACAATTAAATCAATTATGCAGTAACCGTGATATCGATAAAATATGGTGATAACAAAGCACATTTTCCCGCTTAAGTGCCCTCAGTTCCTTGATGATTTTTCCTATTTCTGCTAGCTGCTTCAACTTGCGTTTTTGCAGTAAATGGCTTCTGCATCAATTTTTTTTAAATGTGACGGTAGTTTTTATTAAGGTCTTCCGTTTCCAACGGAAGACCTTATTGTTTTCGTTCTGTTTCTTTTTCTTTGCTATTTTCTTTTTTTTCCAACAAATTTTGTGCACGCGGTTTCTCAAAAACGACCCAACCGATTATCATTAAACTTTCAGATATGATATATACTGATCTAAACTTTAAACGTATTTTTTTATTTTGATGACGTCATTTCAATTTTTGATATATTGACGTTTTAACGATTTTCAGAGGGTGGGCTTGTCCTGGGATCTTCTCCTTAACGATTGAAGATATTGAGTTCAAACTTTCAGGGATTGTAGTCGAAAAATTGTAGATGTGTCTTTAGGCATTCAGTTTTGTCTGACCCAAAAGGCGCTGAAGCTCGCTTGCACCCGGAAATTGAGATTAAAAAAACGTCGTTATTTTTTCCGGTTTTCTTTGTTTATCTCTTTTCTGAAAAATATTTTTCATAAACATGTTTTGTAAAAAAAAGTTGAACAAAATGTGTTAAGAATTCAATGACCTTTCATTTCATATCAAGAAAAAGGGCTGGCCCCTCAAATTAGGGAACAAAGGGATTATTACGTCTTTCATCTGTAGCCCTTTACTGAGAGATATTTTGTGAAAGGTTATAGAAGCAAATATGTTAATTTTACAATTATGTATCCAAGCAATGTAATGATTTTATCATGTGTTACGTAATTAGGGGTTTTAGGGGCCAAAAGTCCAAAATTTTGATCACCCATATCTCAGAAAGAAAAAATATTTTGAAATGCAATATAGAAGAAAAGATGCCCAAAATGATATACTAAATAATATGCATTCTTCAAAATTTCGTTAAACGGCCCAAATAAGGCGATAAGGTCTGGCCCCTAAAACATTCTTTCTCAGATATCTCAAGAACGGTAACGAATTTCTAAACACTTGTTGAACAAAATGTCTTTATAATTAAATGAATTTTCATTTGATACCAATAAAAAGGGGCTGGTACCTAAATGTAGGGACCTAGATGACTCTAAAGTCTTTTTCCTATAGCTCTTAACCTAGGGATATTTCGTAATAGATTATAGAAGCAAATATGTTTATCTTACAGTTATGTAGCTTAACAGTATAATGATTTTCTCATGTGTAATTAGGGAATTTTAGGGGTCAAAATCCAAAATTTTGATCACCTATATCTCAAAAAGGAAAATACTTTAAAATGCAGTATAAAAGAACAGATACTCAAAATGATGTACTTAACAACGGCCCAAATAAGGAGATGCGGGACCGGTCCCTAAAAGATTCTTTATCAGATATCTCAAGAATTGCAACGAATTTCTAAACAATTGTTGAGCACATTAAAATCAAATGACATATCATCTGATACCAAGAAAAAGGGGCTGGTCCCTAAATGTAGGGACCTAGAGGACTCTAAAGTCTTTTTTTATAGCTCTTAACCGAGGGATATTTTGTAATAAATTATAGAAGCAAATATGTTTATCTTACATTCATGTAGCCTAACAACATAATGATTTTCTGATGTGTTACGTAATTAGGGGTTTTTAGGGCTCAAAAGTCCAAAACTTTGATCACCTATATCTCAAAAAGGAAAAATATTTTGAAATGCAGTGTAGAAGAAAAGATGCTCAAAATGATGTGATGTACTTAACAACATGCAACCTTAAAAATTTGGTTCAGTGGCTCCAATAAGGAGATAAGTGACCGGCCTCTTAAACGTTTTTCACAGATAACTCAAGAACGGTGACGAATTTCTAAACACTTGTTGAACAAAGCTCTTACACCTAAAACAAATTAGTATCTGGCCCTTAAATTGTATACCATCCTTTCCTGTTTTAAATCATTTTAACTGTTCAATAGCAAAATCAAGATCAAACATAAATCTGAAGTTATAAAATGAGACGGAAGACCTCCTCGTTGCTCGCAACGCGATCGTGTCTAGTTATTATTTTTTTTGCTGCGGAAAGCACATGAATTGTAAATAGCTAATGTGTCTGAACGTTACAAGTTAAAGTAAATTATTCCTTGAAAAGCTGTTCTCTGTTGCGAAATTGTGCTGATTTCTCGTCTCAGTTACGTCACCCCATTCAATTCTCACTAATTCAATTAATACCCGAAGTGTACAGAAGCTGCAACAAGTGTAAACAAGTATTCCTTTTAAAGGAATGATCGGCAATAATTATATATACATGTAGATAGAAGCAATCAACATGATCAGTTTGATGTAAAATAATTAAAAAAGTACCGTATTTTTACAAAATATAGAATATTTTGAATCTGTACACCACAATTTCATCGTTATAAACCGTCAACACATTTAATTTTGAAATAAATTTGGAGAAAGCCGTTTGTAAACTCCTTGTCTTGTTTTATTTTTTAACGTAAATATTAAATGTTAATGTATCTTCTTCTTCTTCTTGTTCTTCTTCTTCTTTTTCTTCAGAATACTGAGTAGGGCTCTTCAAAGAGCATTAGTTACACGTATAGAAAGAAAAAGTTGTATTAAAATAATTGAATGCGACTGAAAACATTGAATGCCATCATAACTTGCTATTGAGGTCACATGATAACGTAACCTTGTTTATAAATCAAGCAGTCTTCCTAGCTACTATTATGCAACATCAATAGATCGAGGTCAGTTCATCGAGGTCAACGGCATTACTGAATGAATCTTTCGATCAAAATTCTTACGCGTGAGACAAAATGTGCATTCTTGAATTAACAGGTCGAGCTGTATTTAATGTATGTTTGCATCTTTTAAGGTAAATAAATTGAAATAAAACTGAGTAAAAAGTTAATAAATATTAAACCAAAGCTTCAAATTTTTATAAGAACTACTTATGCAAGCGGAACGCGTGCGCACGTGGAAGCATTTGCCGGATGCCTCATATGGACACAATAGTGATCGGCCGAAGCCGATCACAATAAGCTAACACATGTGTTTAGAACATATTTTACTCATGACATTGAACTCATGACATTGATATAACAATCTGAATTTGAGAACTTAAACCCTAAGTAAACAACGTCCTTAATAACAAAATAAACAGTCAGATGAAACGAGGTGGATAAGACGGACGACTTGTCTCTTGACTCTCAATGTCTAACTCTTAAACTCTTACTACGACTAACGTATCTTGGAAAAACATATAATAATTAGATTTGATTGGCGTGATAATTGACATGTATAATTTATTCAAACAGAGAATATATACTTATTTCTAAACCGACCATCGTCCAGGTAAATGACTATTTATTCACGTACGTTAATCGGCTGAATGTTATGTAATTACATTGATTCTTTTAGTGTCAAACACACTTGTGAGCGTTTAATTAGGAATCTATAGTACATTTAATACCCCCACTTAAAGTTTAATGAAAAAGCATCTAACCTTATTAAGGTCTTCCGTTTCCAACGGAAGACCTTATTGTTTTCGTACTGTTTCTTAATATCATTTTTTTCCACAAATTGTGCACGCGATTTCTCAAAAACTATTCAGCTGATTTTGACCATTTTTTCACAGATGATTGCCAGAGGTCATAATTCTAGACGTTTTTTGAAATATTGAAATCGTCATTTCCGGTACCGAGTTACGGCGGATTTTCTATTTTTGTACGACCTATTTTGTGCAGAGCTGATCTCAGAAACTATTAAAGACATGAATACGAAAATTTCAGGAAAGGTAGTCTATAGTTTAAAGTTGTGCACTATTATATTGTTTTACGCCAGTGGCGCCATTTCACTGAGCTCGCCTAGGCACGAAAATTGGATACGAGTTTTCATTAAAAATTTTCATACGTTTTGATCTGTATCATTTTATCAGTTGATATTTTGTTAAATAATATATAACAAAAGTGGTAGAAAATCAAAATTTCTTTCCAATAAAATCAAGAAAAGGGAGCTGGCCCCTTTAATTAGGGACCAAGAGACTCGTAAAGTCTATTACGAATAACTTGAAAACGACAAATATTTTGTTATGCATTATAGAATCAAAGTTGTTGAACACTACATTATCGGTTTGAAAAAAGTCATCGTCAGGCCCATGTTTGACGTAATTAAGGATTTTTATTCAATATTTTTAATTTTTTTATGGGAGGGGGGTGTTTATTATGAAATTGTATCAATATTTCAATTAAAATAAAAAAAATCGGACGGAAGACCTACTCGTTACTCGTAACGAGGTCGTATCTAGTTGGCAATCTCTTTTCTCATAGCAAATATAATCATCTTGTGAAATCTTACTGGGTTTTTTTTAAACTACAAAAACACTTGAATCTAGCATAAAACCGGTTCTTCTTTGGTAATTTCATTAATGAAAATAGGATTGAAATTCATCAAATAATTCAAAATATATATTTTAGCGCGTTTGTCAGCCATTTTAAGTGATTAGCTGTTTTAAAAACATTTAAGAATTTGTTGCACATTCAAAAAAATATTAAAACTAAAACTCTGATTCTCAAGTAACAATAAATATAGAAAGTATAGAGAGTTATCAGGAAAAACATACCACAATAATAGCCTTAAAATTTAAATAAATTATACATGATTCGCTGGTAGTGTTGCAGACGATATGAATAGTAAACATGTGCTGCATAAAAATCTTTTCACAGAGTATAAGCAGTACAGTTACGGCGGCCAATAAAAATATCGGCAAATTTTGGTGATGAAAACACGTATACTTCAGGTCAACTGGCATGTCCTTTTTGAAACCAATTACAGTTACTCAAATGCAATATATATATATATATATATATATATATATATATATATATATATATATATATCAGTACGATATTGTATGTTCATAGTGGTTACGTGATTAGGCAGTAGCATGGTACAAGCAGATGTATTTTTGGTTTTGAGGTTATTTAAAAAAAAATCAATATTGCAAGGGCATAATCATGTCAAAATTCACAACTGAATTAAAAATAACTTGATGTTATATTGTAGATTTTGAAAAACGGTGCGAACTTTATAAGATAAGAATATTTGTTAGTAGAAACTGTAATTTATAATGCATGTGTTGAATAATTTTGAAAGTCACAGGGTTAATTTCATTAAAAAAAAATTAATTTGTAAGATTTTACAAGGGTCGTAGAAGTTTTTAAGTTACATAGCATATTTCAAATTCACATACAAATAAAATATCCATCTATAATTTTCCATTAATCTATGACATTTATTTTTCTTCGCTATAAAAATGCATGATAGCCTTCAATGACTTAACTTAATGCGTCATTTTGAAGCATATGACGTCATATTTTGTAGTACAGCGAGAACAACATCTCTTTTCAGTGTGTTCGATATAACGGACATCAAAATTGTAAGTAATAGCATTTGGTTTTTTTTTTTCAATTAAAAGATTAGTATAGGTTAGTTTTGCTAATAAATAGATTAATAAGTACTTTCGAGGTTTGCAATATATTGTGATTTCATATTGCACATTTCCCGTACTTTTTGTCTGAACAGAGTTTATTGACAGCCTTAACTGTGCTGCGTAGATAGTAGTTTTTTAAGGATTTTAACAAATTTACCTTCGGCCAATGCTCCTTTTCACTGTACACCCATCCAGCACTGTCCATGTACATTGTCTCCGCTGTCGTCTTATTTTCGTAATTCAGTTCACAGTAATTAGCCCCTTTGAAATAGTTGACTGATTTACACCGAGGTGTCACCATACATTCCGTCACACAGTCCAGTGAATGACTGGATCAGTTTCCTGTCCAATCTGTGTCCTCGCTGAAGTTGAGAGAAGCCCGGTTTTAAGCTGCAATAACACGGCACAAGGAAACTTATTAAAAACCACGGACATCGACAGATTCGGACAGCAACATTGTACTGCATGTATAAATATAAAGTGTACAGTGCGAATGCACACTTCGAAGCAATGATAATGAACCGTTTGAGTTTTTAATTGATATAGAGTTTGTTTTTTGAATTTTTGATTCCACTATATGCAGAAATGGGAAATCAATATGCACTGAATTGGTAAAATGAATATTTGATAAAATAACTACGTAAAGCGTTTCGAGCTTCAAAAAAAAATTGGTTGTGTCGTTGAAGCCGGGAAAATGCTATCGACTTGTCAATGGAACGTTTCACCCCACCTCTGGCGTTGAACTTAAGGCGTACTCTGTCCTACGTTTCTTTTTAAAATGAACGCTGTATATCTATATGCATTTATGTGTAGTTTTTTGGAATATCTTTTGTGGATCATGTTTGACATCACAGAGGAGAAGAAAAAAAACAGAATTAGTTTTTTCTCCCAAAATCTATTCCATGGCTGAGGCATCCTCGTTGCCCATCTGCATGAGACTGCCTTGTCCAATTACAAGTTAAAAGTGTAAGTGTAAAAATAATGTACGCCGATGTCTTTTTAAGTATGTACAAGTGTACATAATATATATCTAATTTGATTTCAAATTCAGATTGGTGAGACCGGTGTTGTTTATACCAGGTCAATGTGAAAAGAAGTGCATTGCACTATGGAGGGTAGAATTGCTATCCTTACCCAGAGGGTAAGGACACAGATCTGGAAGTCGTTGCTTAGGAATATAGTCCCCAGTAACGACTTTAACACACATATATGTTTGTCATCTACACCCCTAACAAAGTTTGAGGTTAAATGCACATACACTATTACATGCCAATATCTTATGAAAAATGAAAAACATCTATGAAAAATCAATGCATTTAGACAAACAAATTGCTTGAAAATCATTTAATACCATTTTTTAAGCATGATACTGAAATATTGTAAAAGAATATCATCATATAAAAATGTTATTTTGAAGTCCGAGAAGACTGTTTTATCTACTGATTTTGATCTATTATCATAGACTTACGAATGCACAGAGCTACAGGAGAGATTTGAAGGGGTGATGCAATCAATGTCGTTTACCAGGTATTACTTTAGGCTTTGCTTTTTTTCTTTTTTTTTGAATTGCATTTCCTTTCTTTTATACTATAAGAATACTGCCGGTGTTTTTTGCATTGATCGGTTTTATTCATTTGTTTTTATTATTAATATATATTTTTAAGGGCATATATTGACGTAATTTTTATAGTTTATACTTTTACTCTCATTATTAACGTTTAAAAGGGCACAGCTAATCGAATCATCCCCTCGCGACATGAACAGGTTTGGCACACACCCAAAATGGTGGTTCGAGTCCCGTTTGGTGGGCAATCAACCATGTCAATCATACACTTAGTATACTAACCATTTGGGAGTAAAAAAGCGTGCGTTTTCTTTCACACTAAGAAAAGAGAAAAGCGCATGATGTCGAGTGGTGTGGTGAGTAGTTCAGAACTCGTACTGTAGATATTTTGAGGTTTTCTTTAAAATTGTATGTGGAAATGTTTGCGCTTAGTTATTACATATAAACATACATTATAACAGTACCTTGCTAGAATCACTAAATTTGCATCATGTCACCTTAAAATCCGTTTTCAGAGGCTGTTATGAGCTTGAGCGTTTTCCTTGACTTGACTATTTTCAATTTAATGCATCCGGTTGACGTAAAACAATCATAACCAATGAAATTTCTTGATATAAAATCATATACGTCAAAGGCTAATTTTGTTTTCTATGAAGGACCATTATAGTAATTTTTCTATATTATTTGATAACCATTGAAAATTACCGTTTCGTGTGTTATAATGATATATTTAAAAAATTTTGTCAGCAAAAACAACCAAGGGCGGGAAGGTGTCCATTTTGAAGTGCACAAAAAAGGAAAGAGCCCACAAAGGTCTTAACAGACAAAAAGAAAATATATTGATCTTTTAGCAAGAGAGAGGATACCCTTTTGGCAAAGGTTATGGGTTATAATTATATTTTTTTCATATTTTCATATAAAAATGATCAAGAAGTAAACCCGAAGCAACCAAGATACACCCCCCCCCCCTCCACATCACACACATCTTTTTCTTTTATATAGAAAAAGAATATTTTTACTTCAATGTTTGGTCAAGACTTTCCCCTCTCCTCTTTCAAATGTGATGCTACGGGTAAGGTAACCTAATATCTAACATAAAATAGGACTGCTAGCTATAGTCCTTTTACTGATGTTTCACAGAAAAAATAAAACACATGAATAATTCTTATAAGATAACAGTAATTTAGAATCAATATCCAGTACAATTATTGTTCTTATAATGAATATTAAAAAATACATTAAAATTTCACAGGTACAGGATCTATACACTGCCACTTCTGCTGAAGTGTATGTTGTAATAAAGGGACCTTCCGAAGCAGGTATGAGTATAAAATTCCGAACCTCAATGAGGTATGAAACAGATTGCTGAATTGTAGATAGAAAAATAATTAATTGTATTGAAGACTTTGAAGTTTCTTTTCCGAATGTTCATAGCATTTATTTTAAAAGTAATACAATTTTAGAAAAAAATTATGTTGGATTTAGCAGCTTACCAAGAGTTCTTTGTCTGTGGACGGAACCAAATGTGCCACATCACTCAGTTTGTCGGCGTCGTCATCATCATCATCATCGTCGTCGCCATCTCCGACCGCTCCGCCAGTTTCTTTTTAACATCCGGAACAAGCTGTTTAAACGACGGAATCTGTGTTTGAAGAAAACATTGATAGGAATTATTGTAGGTTATGTGGGGAGGGATGTGAAAATACCATGTGGGTAGGGTGTGAGGAGAAAGATTGGTCATTTTTGCGGCATGCGTGGTGTATAGGAGTTACGGCCTTTAGGAAAAAGGCCCTGAAACATCTGACGTTCTATTGTCCCCAATATTTATAACGTAATAGGTAAAATTGATTATAATCTCTATTTATCTTACCTGAAAATATTGTATGATTATTCCACCTCAGATTCGCTTTGACCCTCTTTATGTTCTTCAATTTCCCTAACGAACTCTAAAAGAACGCTTTTCTTCAGGGTCTTTATTTTTTTTCCATTTTTCAAACAATGCGTTTGTATGTGTAAAATAATGTTTGCTTTTGTTTTTTGCTATGTCAAAATGTTTTTGTCTGTGCTCCTGTAGAATGAATTTGACTGTATGAAAGTTTGTGGGTTATAATGTGTAAGTAATGTAGATATTTGTTTTGTTGTGCGTGTTCTGAAAACTGAAGTAATTTGCTGTCTGTAGGTTTGTTTGTGAGTGTTGTAAGTGTTGTCTGCTGAAAATATTGTTTTTGTCGTATAAATGTTCTAAATGACGTTATTTCGTCTGTGATGTCTGATGTGTACATGTAATCTGTGTCTTTTTCCGTTACTGACAGAACTGTCTGCAGGTTTGATTTGATTTTAAAAAAAGCAATATCTCAGCCATTTATAAAATTTTAAACGATAAGGCTATTTTCTTTTCAATTTTAAACCACAAACTACTTCTATTTGACCTTATCCAGTCTATCCATATTTCTGTAAAGATTTTCCACCTTTCTTCAGATGCCAGTCCCGGGGGCATAAAACTTTTGCTCGTTCTGTTAAGGTTTTCTAAAACAAAATCTCCCCCCTCACTCTTACTCTTGTTGCCACTGACACTGTAGGACTCATAACGTGCAATGAACTCAAAAGCCACAGATGGACACTGCATACGAATCATAACATCCCTTATATATGCCTCCATGTAAAATGGCATATTAAAACCATAGAACTACGGTGAGAATGTTGACCTGCTTGCAAGGATTACCTCACTGTTGTTTTGCCTTACGCCTGCTATGAAAACATGGAGAGGTAAGCTGAAATCAAAAAGAAAAACATTGCATCAATTTCTGGTTTGGGGTTCGAAGATGTTCAAGAAAACCTCGGACAGAAGGTTCCAAGTTATCTGCGAGTACTTGTCTGGCATACGGTAAAAAAAGGTCTGCAGACATGGCATACACTACTGGCTCTAAAAACCCCTGTCCGTATGAAAATCCCCTGTCTTCCCCTGTCATCCCCTGTGTTTTCACTGTCATCCCCTGTACATCCCCTGTGTGCCACTGTACAGAGCCCCTGTATACCCTGTCATCCCCTGTGCGCCACTGTACACAACCCCTGTGTGCCACTGTAAGCCCCTGTCACCCCCTGTACGCCCCTGTCATCCCCTGTAAGCCACTGTATACCCCTGTGCATGCCCCTGACATCCCCTGTACTGTCTTTTACTGCTCGCTAAGTAAATAAATAGCTTTTAATTAATTCGGATTTTTAAAAATTTATATTAAGCATTCATGTTTTAGACGGTGCTTGTTTTTCTTTGCATTTCATAGAGGGCAATATTATTACAAACGTAAATAATTTTGTCTCAACATTGACACAAATCAAGATATATTTGTATACCGATAAACCGCTTATTTTACATTACATGCATTTAAACAAATGACCGTGTTCTGTAATTTGTATAAAAAAAAAGAAAGAAAGAAAAATAAGTGGAGGAGTGCGTGAAATCTGCAATGTTCTGTGCCCTGTATAATAACACAACATGATCAGCACGTGCAGATAACCACACACCGATCGAAATGATGAAATGATGTATTTTGAATGTTTTGACCAGTGTAATGATGCATAGAATTAAACAGCCTTTATGAAGTTCATGTAAATCGCTGATAATTGCTGTCAGTATTGTTTTTTTGATAAATCATGAGAGAGAGAGAGAGAGAGAGAGAGAGAGAGAGAGAGAAAGAGAGAGAGTTGATTTTTTTCGGAAAGGGGGATTAGACCGGTCCATTGACACTTTTAACTTCTATCAGCTAGTGTGCATTTTCCAGTTGAGTTATCTATATGCATTATTCTATAGAATTGTCCTCATGCATATACACTGTACAGCAATGATACCGTTAATGGATGACTTAATGCGTGACTGTATGCAAATGCCGGTAACGGGGTACCATTTAATTATACACACATGTATTATCTTAAACAATGGTCCGGGTTTCGGATCAGAAAAATATCAGGCATTTATTTAAATTTTATTTCATTTGAAAAATGAAAAATATAAAAGAGCAATATACAGTTTTAATTCATATCACTGTGCCAAATAATGTTCTGAATTTAATGCTCTTCAATCTTTTCATGTTTGAAATTCTCAGAACTGAAAAATTGAAATTTTCAATTTCTTGTTTCTTTACTTGACAGGTGTGTTTGAACAACATATTGCATTAATGTGTAGCATTATCGAGCATCCAGACCTGAGAACGTGTGTGTATATACAAGTACACGTGTGTCTGTCACCTCATTGTTATTAATCTCGCTACCGTGCACTGCAAATTGTCAAGAAGGGCTGTATACAGTATATAGCTATTATATAATCACTGACCGACCATTCAGATCTGAGGAACTGTGTGTATATATACGTGTACACGTGTGTCTATCATCTCTTGCTACCGTGAACTGCAAATTGTCAAGAAGGGCTGTGTACAGTAGCTATTATATAATCACTGACCGAGTGAAATAATGTCAACATCTTCTCCTTTGAAAACTGTAGCTTCAATCAGCTAGTTGTTAATCATGTGTCTTCAAGTATTTTGATCAATTGATCTGGTCTAGTATAAAACATCGATGTATTAAAAATCAATATGACAGCTCTAAGTTAATCTAAATAATTATAGAAAATTGGTTATGAAAATTAATTAGGATTGCATGTTTACATATTAGGAAATTAATTCCCGATTAAACTATTAGTAACTTTTCATTAAAAATCAATGCAATCTCTCTCTCTCTCTCTCTCTCTCTCTCTCTCTCTCTCTCTCTGTATAAACTCCTTAGGCTACATGTAAAGAACACACTAGTTCTACATTTACATGTATGTTGTGTATGTTCTGACCAGGGCTGCGGAATGATAAAGAATAGGTAATAGGAAATTTATTAAATGGATGACCATGCATCGTATAACTACAATATAAAATATACACATGATATTATACTACAATAACAGTAAAATGGTATCTTAAGAAATTAATTACTTAATATAAAATTACACCAAATATTTTGAAAATAGTTTTATAAGTTTTGGTAAAAAAAATAAGACTAGAATTAAGAAATGGCACCTACTGTAGTATAATATCATATTTTTAAAGTAAAAATTAAAAAACAATTTGGCACATCAATGTGCACATGTAAAAATTTGTAAAACAAAATTAAAAAAAACATAAAAAAAATCAATTTAACATAATGACACCTGATGTTTCGCCTAGTTTTTACAAATTAGTCACATCCTTAATTTTATTTTAAAAAAATACATCACCATGTATAATTATATACATTTTTTAAATTTTAGTAAAACAAAAAGTGGCGTGTAATTACATAACACAACCATACAAATCTACTCATTGTTAAGTTTACAAAATAATTCAAATGTATACTTATTGTTAAACTCAGCCATACATATATACTTATTGTAAAGCTTACAAAAAAAATAATTCAATGTATACTTATTGTTAAGTTAACAAAATAATTCAAATAATGTAGCAAAACTATCAAATCTTTTTAAATACTTCATAGAATAAATGTTAACATTCTGTATTTTGATGTTTCGACAGTTCCTGCAGTAGCTTATCTTTACTTTTAGATAAAAAATTACCCCAAAATTTCCAAAATAAAATAAATTTGAGTCTGTAAACAAAATTTCCTAAAAAATACCCCCACCATCCCCAGAAAAAAAAATAAGTCTATTAAAAAAGTTTCCAAAAATCACCCCCTTCCCAAAAAAACTGAGTTTTAAAAAATGATTTAATCTTTTTTCTTTTGTACCATTGATCTCGTTACCCTTCTATTTATATTACCAAATGTTGACATTTCACAGTGTTCTTCATAATATGGTTTAGAAGAAGCTGCTGCAGGAACCGTTGAAACATCAAACAATGATATCTCTGAACTTGATGTACTGGTTGAAAACAATGAGGGTGTATGTAATGGCGTTGACATGTCAATACTTAAAGGTGGTGAAGGTGGAGTATAGATAGGGGATTCCTTGATAAATGGTATTGGTGAAGGTAATCTATGGATGGTAGTGTGGCGTTTTCTTCTGATGACAATAAATATGATGGTGATGATAAGGCAGATGGAAATGGAAATGGATGTGACTGAAAAAAATTAAAGTTTGGTTATTATAGTCTTGGTAATTGGTTCCAAATATAATTCATTTTCTGATACTGATGCAATAGATGCATAATCATTACTAAAAGATGAATCAGAAAAATATTCATCCATGTCAATATTGTTTGATTCATAAGAGTTTAAAATACAGGTTTCTTTATAAACACCAGCCATATTTATGGCTTTTTGTCTAGTATCAAACTGCTTTTTTTGAGAATAAATGATAAATCTATAAATACTTATTGGAAGAAACAACACAAGTAAAAATAAAAAGTAAAGGTAATTTAAATTCATATGATAAGTATTTGATTGCAAATTACCTAATATGAGTGTGGTAGAACTAGGCGAAACATCAGGTGGTGTTGAACCAGTAGAGGAGGGGTGGGTAGAATTACCTATTCTACCTGTAGACCTCGCCCCCTCCTCTACTGGTGTCGTGGCCTCCTCCTCCCGGCCTGGGTAGCGGTGGCGGCCCCCGGTGGTCTCCACACCGGCCTCCTCCTGTGGGCTGGAACTCCCTGGGGTGGTGGTGGTGGCCGTACCACTACTGGGTGTGGGGGTCCTCTGGAGGCCGGTGTGGAAGTGGCGGCTCCCGGTGGCCGCCACGCTGGTCGCTGAGGCCACGCTGGTCGCTGAGGCCTCGCTGGTGGCTCGGGCCTCACTGGTGGCTGGGGCCTTGCTCCTCTCTGGGGGCTCGCTGGCATTCTGAAGGGGGAGGGCGGTGGAGACAGGCTCACCGGAGGGGATGGGCTCCTCGGAGGGAGATGAACTACGATCATCCCCTCCGGTGGCGCTGGTCTCACTGGCTGTCGGCGCATTGGTAAAACTATCGCTATTGGACGGTTCTTCAAAACCAAAAAATATATACATATTAAATATGCATTGCTTTAATATTTTGCTCTTTTAAGTGAAATTGTTTTTTAATCATAAAAAATCTAAATATTCTGACATAGTGTGTGAAAATCATGGTGTGAATGTTTTTATCGAAATTTGGCCCCCCACGTGCGTAATCATGTTACCAAAAAAATCGATGATGAAATTCGAATGGTAAATCGAGTTGAGAAAAAATATGTAGGTATTTTTTATGACAAAACACAAGGTATTCTCTTCTTTATCTGTTAACTTTCTTCAGTTTATTCCTTTTCCCCCCTTCAATGATGCAATGCATCAACAAAAAAAAAATGTGACCTCGTGTTCCGTAAATTAAATCGCGGGGTATGACAATTTGACAGGTAACCGTCGTCTGCAATCCGATCTTTTAATGGGAAAATAAATGGATCGTGTGTTAAGTACATTAAACACCTTTCACAATCTAACAAGTATTTTCATTCCATCAAGCCCCCCATATTAAAATATAAAATTCTAAGTGTCGGGATGACAATCCACATGTCATATACCTACCATTTTGCTTCGAAGAATGCGCGCTCAATAAAGTTCAATAGTTGAAGAGGGATGACGTAAAACCCGACATTTTTCCGAAATAGTCCCCTCACCCCATAATTAATTTTTTCACTTATAAAATAGCATAGGTTTTTTTTTATTTTATACTTAATTTTAACATTTCTTTTATTTCAGATTTTTATTTGAGTCTTTTTGTAAACAGTTACAAATTCATAATCCTCACCCCCCCCCCTTTTTTTGTAACTATTTTTTTTACAAAAAAAATATGATATCTTTGAATAAATATTGTCAAAAACATACCTTGACATGGCATCCGTGTAAAGACTGTGGAGCTCTGCTGATGGACAATTATTTTCTCTGAAGCAAATATTCTGTGGGTAGCGCGGCCAATGTCCACAATCTTGTTGTCTGCCACCCCGCACAGAGATATACAGGAACATGGATCCCTCTTCAAGGCGCAATCAAACCCGCGAGCGGTTTCCCGACAACAACGGTTCACATTATTACATTGTTGGACCGACAGTCCAACAATTCCGAACAGGAGAAAAACAGCAAATTGCATTTTTACAATTCAACACGTAATAAAAGATACTCGGTGTGAAATGAAGTCAAAGTGCGGTACTGATAAAATTTTTACCTTTACTTATATAGTTTAATTGTGACCCTCATAACATTAGAGGGTCAAATACGATAATGGAGAATCGGGTGTAGCAATTGATCCTATAATTGAAGAACCCCCAAAGTTTCAAAACTTGAAGAGAGCTGACCTATACATGATGACATAAAATGTGCCCTTTTTTTAGCAACAGTTCATTGTATTAAGTGAAGTGTAGTAAATCTGTGTTAAAATAAATTGAACTAGCACAATTATTTGTCAACCGAAATCACTAATACAAAAATATTGAATAAAAGTAGAAATTAACTTGACCCATTAGGTCAAAAAAGTTTCTAATCGAGCTGGTTTTATTGTAAATGCAATTACTTTTATTAGGTCAAACCTTTCCAAAAGAAGTGAAAAAATACAAAGTCAGCAGCTTTGTGCCCTTTTACCAGAGTCAAAGCATATCACATCCATGGGTTGATTCATTCTTACAAATAATTGCAAAAAAAAGGGGGGGGGCTGAGGGGTGATTTGCACTTCTCATTCAATAATGTCATCCTATTTAAAAAGTATTTCACTTATTCAGCATTTTCTTAAATATACGCAAAAAAAATTTAAACTAATGTTACAAAACCCATTACCAATGTATCAAGTATTGTATTCAATTTTTGAAAACTATGCGCTTCTCTTTCAATTTTTGAAATCGATGTCATCTTAACAAAAAAAATTCTTTCTCGTCACGTTACACAGCATTATAAGTACAATCTTATCAAACTTTGAAAGGGTTACGGTATCAATTTTATCTACACCCGTAGGATAATATACATATCATTAACCTGTTTCAATACACTGTACCAGCTGCAAAGAACTCATTTTCTGCATCCAATCAGAAAAAGTAAAATAGTTTTTGGAGGGAAATTTAACATTTACAATGTATAACAAGACAGCGCTAATATCCAATCAGAAAATCTTACGCTGTACTAATTGCAAAGAATTTGTTTTTTGTATCCAATGAGTAGGAGTAAAATAGTTTGTGGAGGGAAATTCAACATTCACAATATATAACAAAACCAAACCAATATCCAATCAGAAAAAACTTAAACAGTACAAAAAATTGGAGGGAAAATGCATCTCTTTTTTATAAAAATCAAATTAAATTTTAAGAAAATCACCTTGCAATCTTAAACCCAATAGGACAAGTTCATTTTTTTCTGACCAGATCTGAACAATTCAATTCACTCTCCAAAAAAAAATGGAAGTAATTATTATGTAAGTAGTTTTTTTTTACATCTATGCAGATTTTATTTTATTTATTTTTGTCTTTATTTATCATTTTAAATTTTTAATATTCATTTCTTCATTTTTTTTTAGAAATGACTTGACAGCTAATAACAGCATTACCATACAGTTTACAGAAAATACCATGCATTTCACAGTCAGGTATGCGTTTTATTTAAAGCAAATGAAAAAAGGATAATTTAATATAGAAAAAAATATTTAAAAAAACTTTTTATATAAAACATTTTTTTTCTACCGAATGTTTTTCTTTGTTTAATTTTCACTTATTTTAAGCACAAAATATAAACTTATGTAGCATTGACCCTCCTCTTTTTTATATAATTACAGTAACTCCAATCTCCCCTTAAAATCAACCAAAGAAGTAGGTACTTCTTGTGAAGGCCTAGAGCAATTCAGAAATAAAGAAACACAACATCAAGAAACAGAAGAAAAAAAAGAAGAAGAAGAAGAAGAGCAAACGGCAGAACAAATGGAAATTGACATTGACGGTGTTATATTGGAGAGGATGATTCATAGACAAGAAGAGTTAAAAGAAGAGAAAGAAGAAATTGAAAGACGCTTAACAGACTTACAGTCGAGAGTTGATAACATTGAACAAGAACTTGACGATATCATGTATTTAATGGATTAACGGGAAATTTTCGCAGTGCTTGTATAGTTTGTAGAGTTACCTCTCTTTTCTTATCATTAAGTACACCGCATGTTTTCATGAAATTTTTTTATTAAAATATCTCTCTCTGTGCACAGGTAAGTATACCTTATTTTCACTGTTTGCTCAAAATAGGTCATCCAAATCGATCTATTATTTCTAAATAAAATTCACGTATTGCTTAATATCATCTATTTTACGTTATCGATACTACAGCGCATGCTCTCAAACCATAGAATCATCTTAAGGTTTCGTCATATCCTAAAACCTCCTACTTTTTTTTACGCATGCTCACTAAATCTGTATATTCAACCCTCCCTTTCTAAAAGCAACCAATGAGAACACGACCTCTATAAATTTACTGTTCTAAAAAGTCCCCCTCTATAGGGCCTCAATAGTAACTACGTCACCACCTCTATATTCAATCCTCCAATGAAAACACGACCTCTATATTGCTACCTTTTCTAAAAATAGTGATGAAAAATCACCTCTATAATACAACCACTCTAAAACAACCAATCAGAAACGACCTCTATAAATGCATAATTACGTCATCACCTATACCTCCACCTCTATACCCCTATATATGCTGCTACTAGCATTTTTTTTGTTAGGAATTGCAAACCTCTTAGTTCACTATACAAAATCTCTTTTTTATAAAATTCAAATGATTTTGCTGTTTTATAATTACAAAAAAATCATAGTTCATTATTTCAATCTTTCATTCAATCAAAATTACAGAATTAAATTTTGTGAACATATGCATATTTTGTATGGGGGTTAGGCCAGCCTTAAAAAAGTGCTTGTTTGGAATTGCGACCTGGGGGTATCTAGACCCAGGAAGTAGGAAGATAAATATTTTTTTTTTCAAAACTGAGGTATATTATAAAGTAATTATAAATTTATGGAAAAATAAAAATCTCTGTATAATTTTTTTTTTTATACTTTCTTTCTAATAAAATTCTATCAGTGGGAGGTATCTCAATGAAGCGGCAGGCAATTCAAAACAAACAAGAATTCTATGTTGGCCTTATCTATGGTAAAATGTTAAATACGAAAATCACCATAACAATCCTCTGTCTGTGCAAAATTCGTGTCTGGTCCACATCTTTCTTATGGAGAAACATTGGAAGCTCTTGCCTTGCATATAACCTAAGAATGTGGCATCACCTTGACCTAAAGTCATTCGAGCAAGGTCAAGGTCACTGGCAGAAAAAGTGCACAATTTGTATCTGGTCCATATCTTACTTATAAAGAAACATTGGAAATTCTTGCTTCACACAAAGATTGCTTATGACCTGAGGATGTTGCCCATGGGCCTTTTGTTCAAGCTCTTATATGCTTTGTACAAATCTTTTTGATTTAATTGTAAATATGATTGTTTATAATTGTTAAAAGTTACTACTTAATTTGTAGTTGATGGTACTTACATGTACAATGGTTCCTTTACTCATGGTGAAGTTGAACTGAGTTGCATAGAGCGAGTCTGCAGCAGTCTTAAACACTTCACCCGGAAGCTTAGAGAATTTGTTCTCAGTGGATATTATCATCTTACTACCGTTTTTGAGGTTGAGGAGCGTTGTTAGAAAACGGGAGAATTCCTGTCCAGTCCTGAACAGGAACTCTTCTCCTCCCCTTCCTCCAGCACGACAAAAAGTCGTAGGTGGATTTCTGAAATTAGAGAATTGAAAACGTTTTTGGTAAATTGGACATGTTAGGGTAAAAAATGTAAATTTTCAAACAAATTTTTCAGCAACTATTTATTGCAGATTCTTGAAATTTTAACATACTTTTTGTTTATGCATGACATATTATAGGATATATTTTTGTACCAATTGGATTCCAACGTCTTGTTAAATGTTGACTTATTATAACCCCGCAAACGAAGTTTATAGGGGTATATTGGCTTCACCCTGTTCGTCTGTCTTTAGATGCAACTTTGTCAAATGTCTTAAGCAAAATAATCTGTAAAATAGGCAGTGGTTTTGGGGCTATTTTAAAACTTTTTTTATGTAAAACAAAAGTGTTTATCATTATAAGGAAATAAATAATATCATTTAAAGTGCATAATTTCGTATCTGGTCATATCTTACTTAAAGAGAAACATTGGAAATTCTTACTTCACACGATGCTTGCTTATGACCTGAGGATGTTGCCCATGGGCCTTTTCTTTAAGCTCTTAATTTGTACAAATCTTTTTGATTTAATTGTAAATGTGATTGTTAAACGTTACCACTAAATTTGTAATTAATGGTACTTACAATGGTTCCTTTTTTCATCGTGAAGTTAAACTTTGTCGCAAAACAGAGTCCGCAGCAGTGTTAAAGACTTCGTCTGGAACCTTACTGAACTTGTTCTCGGTAGATATGACCATCTTTTTCCCCTTTTTAGGTTCTGGAACGTAGGTAGGAAGCGTGAGAATACCTGTCCAGTCCTAGAAAGGAAGTTCTTTTCCTCCCCTTCCTCCACCACGAAAAATAAGTCGTAGGTGGATTTGGTAAGTTAGACATGATAGGTTAAAAAATGTTAATTTTCAAACAAATTGTTTAGCAACTATTTATTGCAGATGTATGAAATGTTAACATACTATTTCTTTAGGCATGACATATCGTATGATATATTTTTGTACCAACTTGATTCCAACTTCTTGTTATATGTTGACTTATTATACCCCAGCAAACGAAGTTTAGGGGGGTATATTGGTTTTACCCTGTCCGTCTGTCTGTATTTACGTCTGTTTTTACGTGTTACTTTGTCCCCCCCTATAACATGTTTTATTTCTGCATGGAACAGTCTTAAAATGTGTACATATGTAGTACACTTTTCTTGAACCAAACAAAACCCAATAAATAATCATATTCATTTTGGTAGATGTTTGCTAATTACCGAAATACCGTATCTCGTAAAATCTCATTGATAAGACACGGGGCTTATGCACATTTGTCTACATCACACGTGGAAAAAAGAATAACAAAATGCGTTTTAAGAAGAAAATGAAAACTGATCTTATGTGTACATGAATTATATCTTCTAAGGTAAAGGGTCTTTTTAACTACACTACCTGATTCATGCTTGTCAGTTCCGTTACTTGCAACTTTAGGTTCTAGAAAATGAAATACAATTTACAATAATAATTTGATACATTTTATTAATTTCGTTAAAAGGAAACAAAACCTTACGCTCCTCGATCATTCACTCCAACGTAGTAAGTTGGTCAGAGTGCTGGGAGTTGAGGGGCACAGTCATTCATATCCGAGGTGGTCACACACATCTGTCTCTGCTTTTACGGTTCTCCGTGAAAAAAAGTAGATATTCTGAATTTATTTTTTCAATAATTATGTTTGCGAACTATTTAACATAAGTATTTAAAACAAAATGTCCCTAGATATTCTATTAGGATCTTCAAAATCAAAAACCGAGCTCCATGAAAAAAGGGCAGGACTGTTGTCTTTAACACCGTTCTTGAAATGGCAAGTGCAAATTGGTCAAATGCAGCATTTACATGCCTGTCTTTTAGCCTAAAATGCATGTATGATCGATAAAAAAAAGTATAGAAAACAAGTAATCATGTACATGTGTACAGATATCATGGGCATACATTTACCCCACACCCCGTCGTATATTCCGCTTGGAATGCAAGTAAATGGGTCTTACCTACAGAGTTTTTCTAATCTTCTCGCCAATGTAGATGCTGAAAACCTGGGCCATTATTTTACGTTTGCTTTAACCTTTGGTGGTTACAATTAAAATACGAAACATATAGTCGCGTGTCGTAACATATATTCAGAAAGCTCAAAGGAAAGATTTTATACAAACGATGTTTCTCAAAAAAAATTTGATCACTAGACTCGATATTGTTTACACTTTTCATTTTTCCTGAAGTTACAAAGTGCAGCAAGTTTTTATCTCATCCCTTAGTCTTTGAAGTCTCTTGTACTTGCTTCCTATGATTTTCTGGAAATAGTTTCTCTCCTTTGTTGGTGTCCTTTTTCTTGTTTTTCTTCCTTCAGTATTTGGTAAGACCAAATCCTTTTTCTCTGGATCTAAAAGACATCTTGACAAAGTCCAGTATCTGTGGTGATAATTCTTTTACTGTACTGCCACTAATATTGTTTATCGGTAGGATGCCAAATAAGATGACAGTTAACCAATTTAATCTAATTGGTAAAAGACTGCAATACAAAATGAAAAAAAAAATCAAAAGTAAATCAAATGCTCATTAATATAGCAAGAGTGTTTTGGTATGTGCACAAATACTTACACTGTTATTTCCCCAGGTAACAACCGAAAACAACATACACAGGAAAAACCGGGACCTTTTGGTTGAAACTGAAAGTTATCTTTCCATTACTTAAAAGAAAGTTATAAGACATTAAGTCATATGTCTTTCTTATTAAGGCCCTATCTTTCTTTGTTTGCATCAGTTATCTCAAACAAATCGTAAAAAATGTTTTGAAGTCTTGCATTAAAAAAGTACCAGTATTTTTTTTTCAGGAGCATCAAAACATATTACATATCTCTAAGGGACCAGGCCAGAAAGAAAGAAAGTGGAAAAGATAAAGATCACGCGAAGAGGAGCCGAAGGCAAAGCAGAAGACGGAACGTATGTACATTCTGTGTAATTCTTAAGGATTTAATTAATTGCAACCTACGTGATAAATATTAAACATTAATATTTTAAAGCTAACATTGTTGATCTGTCTGACATGTAAGGGATAGTCTACTTATTATACTATCTAGATTAGTATCTAATGGCATTAGTTGTGAGAGCTCTTTGATATATCACAAGACAAGAACTCTTCCCTAAATGTTTTCCTAAGGAGAAAAATTAAAGTCAGTGTGTCAACATGATTACATGCAGCAGAAAAGCAAATTATAGCTTCCCTAAAATTACATATTTAGATTTGAAATACCTACAGATTTCTAAACCCCATCACTGACAATTTCATCCTCATTTTAGAAACAAGTTACATGTAGTACCATATGAATATATTAACTTGTAATAGTTGGTACATTTATATAATATTTTATGTAGCTCATATTACTGTAAGCATATTATAAGGCGTTTATTATATTTGGCAGAAATTAGTTTTTAAACAAGTTGGTGTATATTTCAAATAGCGTATTACTAATTGTGATTATTTTTATACAAACGCATGACATTTAACGATGTACTTGATTTAGTGGAGGCCACATTCGGCCAAAAATAAAATACACAGCTAAATGTAGTACATTTATAATATTACAGAGTATTATTGAATGCGCCTCTTTACTCATGTTTTAATTTTTTTGTCAGAGAGCTGCAAGACTTCAGCAGATTTTGAGATCTGTGAAAGAAGAAGCTCTAGAGGGGGTAGATTTGGAAAAGATTGCCAAAGTGATGACACCCGAGTATTTGTCGTCCGAGAAGTCAGACTATGACGATAATGGAGAGTTTCGACATTTTATTGTCCGGCGCCTGGCATGGCAGAAACAGACTTTTAAGACCCTCAAGGACAAACTGGAGGCGAAACACAAAGAAAACCTGAGCCCTCAGCACAGGAGGCAGTTGAGGAGATGTAGGATACTTACCATTCCATCAAAACGGACAGCATCAGAGGACTGCCCAAAGTTCATTCGAAGGGAGGATGAAGATAGTGATTAGAGTGTGAAAGTGAAAATATAAATTATAAAAGTTTTCATAAGTATTTATTTTATTTGTAAAGCCATTTTTTTATAAGTTGTTTTTGAAGACAGACTGATCTAAATTTTAAAAATTTTAAAGTAAAAAATTGTTTAAAGTAGGTATTTTCTTATGATATCTTTTCAGTATTTTGTTAAGGAATTTGTGCAAAATGTGTTAAATTTTCATAGTCTTTAAACACAACTTAGAAAGATGTATATTTATTTAACACATTTTTGTTGCTTACTGCTTTTGTTTTTGTATTTCCTTTTATGATTTAATAGTAGCTATTAATGCATGAACAATTATGGTTATTTATTTTGAAATATACTGGTATCAATTATACTTATTTAATTTTTCTTATATTTATTTTTTATTTAATAGTAGCTATTTTAGACTTGATAAACCTGTTTTTAATTTATAAGATACCTTACCCTCTCTCAGTCCTTTTTGTTCCTGTAATCAACTTATGAAAAGTACTTTACCTAAATATAAATTTTTTAAGCTTATTAACTTTTACCTTGAACAGTGACTTTTTTTTTTTATAAAATCTGATTTGATTGTAAAGAGGAAATATTTACACAACTTTAACTAGTTTCGAGGTTCATTTATGCAATAGTATGCAATATTACTGAATGATTCATGTTTTAAATGGAGAATATGCATTTGATATACATTTTACCATAACATATATTGAATGTGTATGTTGTGTACATAGTTTTGTAAACATGATGTAAGGCCACATCAATATAATTTCTTCTTCGTCAGACCTGCGCGCTAATGTTTAAATAAAAGTATATAAATAATATTAATATCAATTTCCTGCATCCAGGAAATCCTGCAATGTTTTCTGTTCTATTTCCGCTATATTTTTAGCATTTTGAACTAATTTAATTTGATTAATTAGAATCAAGTAGAAGAAATATAAGCTTCCGCTCAAACTTATTTATTAATACCTACATGTAAAAATTTTCGCTACCAAATTGAAAAATTTTAATTTTATTATTCAATCTGTCCGCTTGTGTCCTTTTTCACTAAATTTCCGACGAACAGGAAGTTGTATTGGTGTGGCCTAACCTTTTTATATAAATTTCAATAAATTATTAATGATGCTTATTGTTTATATATGTATTTGGAAGCATTTCCAATTGTTTGCAATAAACGCTTTAAATACAGAGTATGATTATTACCACAAGAATAAGAGAAAAAAGGAAACAGTAAATGTTAATGAAATCAATGACCTGCGTTGAAAAAAAGTTGAATGCAAAGGCATAAATACTGTTCATCTACATTGTCACTGATCAAAAATGAAGGTGATTGAATGACAATGATGAAAGACGATGAATACTGGGACATAATTAAATGGTCACCAAAGTAGATATGAACCGTAAATGACAGATAAGTGAACCACCAATGAATGGTTATTTTATCATAACGGAAATTATACAGAAATTGGTTAAAGGACATGCGGTAAATAGATAACGTATGTTTATTTAGGTTCATGGAGAAATGTGTTATTAAGTCCAGTGATGAGCCTGTCGATGCCGGGTCAGAAATCTAAATAAAACGCTTCTACTGACCACGGTGCGTCAGATCATTAGTATGCACTTAATCGCATTTACTTATAAGGTCCGGAGATCGGAGGTAGTGTCCGTGCGTATAAAAAGGAGGTGCGGGGAAAGCGGCTCTCCAGTAGTCAACTGGAAGCTGTCTTTTGCCTCCTCTTTTTATACAGGTAAGATCATAGTAAGATACTTGCGCGGTTTTAATAAAAGTTAACAAAAATGATTCAGAAGGTTCAAGTAAATATAATATCTTATTTTCAGAGTTTTTGTAATCAATGTTTATTGTTATTAATTATACATTATATTATATTGTGGAATTTGATTGGAATGTTTTATTAGTAAACTTGAATAAAAGAAGTAGTCAACTGGAAGCTGTCTTTTGCCTCCTCTTTTTATACAGGGAAAGGGCTACTCCCCAGGTTGAGGAGGAGAGAATTCTGGGTTAGATAACGTGGCACAGACAACGCCAGGTGTCTGGTCAAGGACGAATAAGATCCCGAGGATCAAATTAACGGAAATATCGTATTAAGCAAAATCCTAGTACGATATAGTGGTGGAAATCCGGTCTTCGTCCAAGCCACGGTAACGTCAATTCTTCCAGTTAGAGAACTTTGTTAATGGCCAAATTAACGCCGTTTCAAAAACTTAAAAGAGCTGTGTCGAGACTTTCGGTAACATCTGGCTCGAAATTTATTCAGCCTGATTTTGAAGATTCAGACATTGAATTTAACGCTAACACATATAGACCAGATTTCGTATCAGAATCGAGACCGGATTTTGCATCAGGATCGAGCAAGAACTATAAAAACATTTCGCAAACTTCCCCGCCTTTGTTTTATTCTAATGATGATTTAAATTTCAACTATCCATCTGTGGTACTAAATCCACACGAGGCATCTTCATCCCAGGCGGCTTCCTTCGGAGGGACTACATTTCCGCCCTTCGATAGACACGAAATCAGCAGAGGCCCGGACCCGTCGAACGCACACGACGCTACGGACGAATATAACACTCCGAACGCAAACAACATCAACAACGAATTCAACGCCCCGGACCTTTCGGACGCACACAACGCCCAAAACCTTCCGAGCGCACATAACGTCAAGGACGGATTCAACGCCCCGGACCTTTCGGACGCGCACAACGCCCCGAACGCATCCCAGACCTCCAAGACAAGCAACCCACCGCAGAACCTACCTCGAACCAGCCAGGAATTTGTAATACCAGAAAATACGGCTGCCAACTCACAGACAGCAGGTAGAAACTCATTTTTCTCTACCTTTAAAATGTCTTCTAACATTAAATTAGACAAATTTAAAGGAGATGGCTCTCAGGACGTAAATGCATGATTTACAAATTTTGGGCAATGGGCAAAATTTCATGATTTGCCTGATTCTAAAATTATTGATGCTTTTCCGTTTTATTTAGAGGGGCATGCAAAAATTTGGTATGATTCTTTGTCACCTGAACAAAAAGTAAATCCTGCGACACTTACAAACTTGTTTCAAGAAAGGTTTAAAGAATTAGAAAACTTTTTGGATTTGTCGGTACTTCAAATGAAGCAAAAGGGGACAGAACCTGTGGGAGAATTTTTGTCCAGACTGGTCAGTTTAGCTTCTATTAAAAAAATTCCAGAAAAAGTTTTACTTTCAGTTGCAATGAATGGTTTAAGATCTGATATTAAAACATACGTTGTTACCCAGAACCCCAAAACAATGGAACAGTTAAGACAAATTGCAATTTTGGCGGAAAAATCTCAACCAAGTCAAATTACAACGTTAGAGACGTATGAAAATTTGTTGTCGGAGATTAAGAACTTAAAAGAAAAAAATTGAGACAAAGACAGAAGTTAATGAAATTAACCGTGTTATGCCGCAAACTCAAGATTATTCCCCACAATTTGTAACGCAACAACCACCTGTTTTTCAGCAAAGGGTTAGATTTCATTCGCCGCCACAGCAGGCACCTATTTATCGGCCAAGACGGCAAACTATCAGGCTAAATAGATCAAGAACGGTCAGATACGCGTTGCCCGATGTCAATATAACACCTAATACACAGCAGCAGTCAACCCAACACCCCCGCATGATCGCTCCGCAATGTTATTTTTGTCTAGGCATGTGCATGGATAGATCCAGATGCCCCGCATGAAATGCTCTCTGTCATACTTGTAACAGAGTGGGCCATTTTTCAAGGGCGTGTAGACAGTCATATGTTGTACAACAATAGGAAATCGCGCCTATCTCCAAAACGTTCATTCCCAGATCCACTGTTCAAAATTATCATCAGAAAAAACAATTACGTTGGCAACAAAACCATTTTCAAAATTTTAACGATCAACACTTAAATTTAAAGAAAAATCAAATTCACAATTTCAAATCAACACAAAATTCTAATTTAAAACAAAAGAAAAATCAAAATGTCAATCAAAACAAATTTGGAGATGGGCAACAGACAGATTCTGTTGATGTTTTAATTTCTTTTAAAGAAAAATGTTCTATTCCTGTATATGTACATACCACTCGGTTTAATGCTCTTTTAGATACAGGATCAACAATTTCAGCCATTAATTCCGACACTTTGAACAAAATCAAAATTCATGAAAATAAACTTAAAAATTCTGAAATTTCGTTTATCACCGGTGCTCGGGGAACGACACATACAGTAAATGGGAAAATCGAATTGGAAATAAAAATAGGAGGTCTTAAATTTAGGCAAATATTTTATGTCATTCAAGACTTGTGTCATCCTTTAATTTTGGGAACTGATTTTATGAAAAAACAAAAAGCATGCATTGATTGGGGTACGAAAACATTGTATTTACAAGAGTTTTCTACTTATGTTAATATAATTAACGTAAGTAATGGTTTGGCCAGAGTCTCAAAAGCAATTACCGTACAACCGAACGGATTTGCAAATATTCCAATAAAACTCTCGCGCACTCAGAAAAACCATACCGTGTTATTAGAACCGACTGGCAATATACAAAAGCAGCTCGCAATTGCAAAGTGTCTTGTAATTAATCGGCCGAAGCGCGTGTTTATACAAGTAGCCAATGCATCTAATAAGAACGTATGCTTGACCGCGGGCACGATAATAGCTACAGTGAGTACGATCCGGACAAAAGCTATTTATACCATAGACTATAAAATCGAAATATAAACATGTACCGTTAGACTTAACATCAACTGTGTTATCAAATCAGCAAAAGCAAATATTTCAAGAATTTATCAATCAAAACAGTGATGTCTTTGCAAATGATTTATCAGAATTAGGTAAATGCAACAATTATTATCATTCCATTATAACAGAAACGGAAAAACCTATTTAATCGCAGCCCTATAGAACATCGCCAAAAGCAAAGTTGGAAATTGAAAAACAAGTTAAACAAATGTTGAAATACGATATAATTGAAGAAAGCATTTCCGCGTATGCTTCTCCGGTTGTCTTAGTTAAAAAGCCAAATAATGAATATAGATTTGCAATAGATTATAGAAAATTGAACGCGGTCACTCAACTTCAAACTTTTCCATCTCTGCGTTTAGATGATGTATTCGATGCGGTAGGTCAAACCAAAGCTCAGATATTTTCAACTCTAGATTTGGCTTCGGGTTATTGGCAAATTGCCTTGGATGAACGAACAAAACATAAAACTGCTTTTATTACGCATGATAATTTATATCAGTTTAAACGAATGCCTTTTGGATTAGTTAATGCACCTGCGACGTTTCAAATGCTCATGAATATGATTCTAAAAGGTCTTACGTGGAAACATTGTTTGGTTTACATTGAATGCCTTTTGGATTAGTTAATGCACCTGCGACGTTTCAAATGCTCATGAATATGATTCTTAAAGGTCTTACGTGGAAACATTGTTTGGTTTACATTGATGACATCATTGTATGGTCAGATAATTTTGAAAATCATTTAAAACATCTTTCTTTAATTTTTCAAAGATTACGAGACGCAAATTTGACATTAAAACCACTCAAATGTTCATTTGCAAGATCAGAAGTCAATTATTTGGGACATATTATATAAAAACACGGAATAAAAGTAAATCCATCCAAAATTGACGCGGTAAAATCTTATCCTTTACCCAAAAATCAGCATGATGTTCGCAGTTTTCTGGGTCTTGCAAATTATTATCGGAAATTTGTCAAAGGTTATTCCAAAATTGCGCTACCTTTAAATAGATTAATGACAAAGAACACGCTGTTTAAATGGACACAAGATTGTCAAACTGCTTTTGATTCATTAAAACAAGCTTTAAGGAATACTCCCATCTTGGCGTATCCAGATTTTCAAAAACAATTTATTGTATCTTGCGATGCTTGCGATGCATCTGGAATGGCAATAGGTTATGTTCTGTCACAAATTGGGGATGATGATAAGGAACATGTAATTGCATATGGGGGAAGAGCGCTTAGCAATACAGAAAAATCATATTCTGTTACGGAACAGGAAATGCTAGCATTAATATCAGCTATTGATCATTTTCGCGTTTATTTAATTAACAATAAATTCATTGTTAATACCGACCACAAGGCGCTTACCTGGTTAAAATCGATAAAACATACAAATGCAAGATTAATTCGATGGGCTTTAAAATTGCAAGAATATACATTTGATAGTAAACATCGACCAGGAATAAAACATCAAAATTGTGATGCTCTTTCAAGAAGGCCATACCCAGATCAATACATGTGTCAAAACACAAACGAGTTCTCCCAAGATGATGATTTGTTACCGTCAGAAAAAACAGAAATAACATTCATCTATGCAAATGAAAATTCTGAAGACATTTTAAAAATGGCTGAAAAGAAAACAAAATGTCAAAACACCACAATAAATGTACTATCAATTCAAACTCAAATTAAGAATGAACAACAAAATTGTCCATATTTTAAGCATATTTATGAGTATATACAACAAGGACTTCTTCCAGCAGATAAAAATCGTGCAAAAGCAATTCCGTATGAAGCAAATCAGTATGAAATTATAAATGATGTATTGTTTCATATATTCCAACCAAGAACTAAAAATAAGGCAAAAACGGAAGTAATTTTAAAACAATTGGCTGTTCCGGAAAAATTAAGAAATGATGTGATAAGGTCATATCATGATTCAATTGCAGGCGGTTGTCATTTAGGCGTTCAAAGGACATATGTGGCAATAAAACAAAAATACTTTTGGCCTAAAATATATCAAAATATATACGATTATGTAACGTCATGTGACATCTGTCAAAGGGTCAAACGAGATACGTCAGCTCGAAATGCACCATTACCTCCCTTGCCAGTCCAAGGTACCTTTGATAGATGGCATATGGACATTTTGGCAGGATTACCAAAAACAAAACAAGGCTTTCAATATATTCTATTGGTTACAGATTCCTTGTCGCATTGGTCAGAAGCTTTGCCAATGAAAACTCAGGAGGCTACTGAAGTTGCTAATGTATTATACAAAGAAATTTTTACTAGGTATGGGGCTCCTAGGACTTTAGTCAGTGATAGGGGACAAAATTTTATGTCAAAAATAGTGCAAATCTTGTGTAAAATTTTTCAAGTTACACGACATGTCACAAGTTCCTATCACCCACAAAGTAATGTAGCTTGTGAAAGAATTAATTCCACGCTTGCGCAATCTTTACGGGCTTATTGTCAAAAAGAACAAACACAATGGGATGAAATTTTGCCCAGTATTTTGATGGCATTTAGAATGAGTCCCTCAACGCAATCAACGGGGTTTTCGCCATACTATATGGTATTTGGAAAAGAAATGTCCTTACCGTTGGATGTTGCGTTATTGCCAACTGAGGAATTAAACAAAGCGCCTGATGCATACGTAAAGGAATTGGTCCATAAAGTAAAAATTATTCAAGAACTCGCAAAACAAATTGTAAAAGATGTCCAAAAAGTAAATAAAGAACGGTATGATAAAAAAACAAAGGTACCACAATTTCGGATAAGGGACCAAGTACTACTCAAAGTCATGAAACGTACCCCAGGAAAAAAACATAAACTTCAACCTAAATGGGAGGGTCCTTATTATATAATTAAGGTTAACCCAAATCATTCCTTTAGGTTGCGCCGATGTGATACTCACGTAGAATTGAAATCATCGGTGCATGCGAATCGCTTAAAGTTTTATAAGGATCCGCGAGATTTCAGACCACCACCTGGTAATGATAACGATGGTGAAGTACAAAACAAGAATCAAAATAATGTAACTCGAGATAAGGGAAATAAGCAAAACTGTCAGAGTAATGTAAATGACAGAGCTAATCAAGATAAAAATAAAAACAAGCCAAATGGACAATGGCATGAAGTTGAAAAATTGTTGAAATCAAAATACATAAATAACAAAAGACATTATTTAGTTAAATGGGCTGATGGCTCAAAACCCACATGGGAACCGTCAAATAATATATCACAGTTTTTAAAACAATTGTATCACTCGTCGGTAAAACCAAGAAAAAGAAGACGATATTAATACAATTTAGCTAAGTAAAGAGCATAATGAAAAAAAACAGAAAGAAAGAAATATACACGAAATGATTTAATATGTATGAAAGATATAAAGATAATCATTAATTTATGCATTTTAAGAAAAAGGGATATCGTTGAAGGTTGACAAGAATTATTTTGAGCCCATTCATTATCATTTTTCTTCCATTATTTCTTCTATCAGGGCGCCCGCTTTCTTATCAAACTATTTTCATTTCATTGTAGGTATGGTGGGCACGATTTGGCTCTTCGTCTTCCTTATTTTTGCGAGTTTATTTTTGCGAGTTTCATACCTTTTTCGATGCAAGATGAGCACAGACTCAATTATGGAGTGATGTTTCAAAAGCAGATTGATGTTGATTTTGCATCAGATACATGGGTACATACTTTTGAAAAACCTTTGTTCTTAGATGTTACACTTCCTGAGCTTTCTAAGTGTACGTTAAGAAATCCAAAGTATTGTTTCACGTTGCATCAGTTGTCGGTCAATATCAAGGTCATCAGAACTAAGCTAAAAAGTCATCTTGACTCGGCTAAACAATTGGTGTATGCCTTAATTCCAGAAATAAAAATGCCGTTAAAATCGCGCTCTAAACGCGCTTTATTACCGTTTGTTGGGGAATTGTCAAAAAGTCTTTTTGGGGTCGCAACATCGAACGATGTCAATGTATTGGCTCAACATATAAACCAATTGACTAAAAATAATAACAAAGTTGCTAAAGCATTAAAACGGTATGGGGGAGATTTTTCCTCGTTTGTAACACATATTGATGAGCGATTGTCAAACGCCATTAAAGGAATGAAAGCGGAAAGCGTTACAATTAATAGAATGATCACCGAATTAAAACAAGTGGAATCAGAATTGCCTGCCATAACTTCTATATTTACGGGATATCTCATGAGACATTTAAATGATGCGTTTTTATTGGAAACATTTTTAACAAATTTAAGAGCCTCGTTGTCTGATTTGGCTGAAGGAAAACTTTCTCCATGGATAATATCTCCAGAAGTTTTAACCAATACAACTACGGAAATCCAAACAATTTTGGATCAAGACAATTTAGGGTACAAAATAGTAACTACAGATCCCGCATATTACTATAAATTTGCAAAATTTACGATGATGCGTAACACTTCAGTTTTGTATCTTTCAGTTCAATTTCCTTTAGCAACGTATAAAAACTCATTTTCAACGTATAAAGTTTTGTCGTTTCCAGTTCCAATTAATAATTCTCAAAATCACGCCTCGCAATTGTTAGATTTACATGGTTATCTACTTTTATCAAAGGATAATCAATTTTATGCAACAATCTCAGATAAAACAATGTCCCAGTGTCAACGAACAGAAAAAGTTGTTCACTGTTTTCAAAAACCTAATCTGTTTTCTATCAATACAACAGAAAATTGTCTCTTAAATTTATTTCAAAACAATCCTACTTTGATTAAAGAAGCATGTGATTTTCGGTTCTTGACTAATAAATTAAAACCTCATTTAATTCAAATTTCTGATACAGAAATTTTGGTTTATCAAACTCCGTCATTAACTATGCAATGTCAATCAAAGTTGTCAGAATTAGACGGTTGCAATTTTTGCATTCTTAATATACCATGTCACTGCACGGTATTAACTGAAACTAACAAATTTTTACCGCATGTAGCCAGTTGTGATTCAACAATGCAAAACGTAACAACCTTGCATCCAGTTAATTTAGCACTGTTACAACATTTCTTTTCAGAAGATACAATTGCTACTATTATGGCAAATACTACATTTAAAAACGTTGTTGATGTCAAAGTTCCCAATTTTAAACTTTATAAACACAAAATGCAAGACGTTTGGGCAAATGATAAAGTAATCGATCTTAGTCTAAAACAGGTTATCAAACGAACAAAAGAAGATAATAAAATTTATTCTAATTTGGCAGAGTCTTTAATTGATGGAGAAATTCAACTAGAAAATCCCTGGCCAACTTTAAATGACATTTTAACTTATAGTGCGTTTGAACTCACAATTTTTAATACAATATGGCTTATCTTCCTCCTTTGTAAATTCAAAACATTAGCAACGACTTTGTTACTAACGAAATCCACAAATGCATCTCCAACGTTTTATTTCACTCAGCCTACTACAACAATCGAAACAAACACACTTTGGGATGTTTTGCTATAAGATCAAGTTCAATGGGATCATTTTGCAATAACTTTATTACTAATCAACCTTCTGTTGCTTGCTGTTATTGTTAAAAAAATCTTTGGAAGACGAAATATTCATACGAATGTTTACTTAGAAATTACTAATGGAAAGGCATGCGTTACTGTTAAAGCACTTAGTGTTCCTCTCTGTTTATCTCATTGGCACGTGCAACCACCGGCTATGATTGATAACATCATCGTTTTAGGTTCATTTCGTCCTAAACTTGCGGTTAATTGGCCAAAATTTGCTTTTACGAGTAAATTGACCTCCACATCGTTACAAGTACCGGGATTAATCAGTATCTCTTACTATCAAGCATACAGGTTGAGAAAGATTTTAAAAGAATCGTATTGTGCATACATTGTAATGGCCCATAAAAATATATATTACCCTTTGAAAACAAATAATTTACCTAAACCACCTTCTGTTCCAACTCATGACCACATGTATCCTAATGTGTTCGAGTAATATGGGCTGAGTTTCCCATGCCAAATTTCAAAATTTTCATTTTTTTTTAAATTTTTTTTTTCGGTCACCTACTTATATTATTAAATCAACACATTAATTATATTTAAATTAATAACGACATAATCTTAATTAATAATCTATTTTTAATTAAATTCTATAATTAAAATTAATTTCTTTATTTCTGGAACGCCCTCTTTCAGGTTTTGTTTTCTATATCAATGTTCAGTTTTTTTCTTCCTGGGTCAAGTATGAAGTGCTGATACATCTTGATACTTTTTGTAAAGAATTTTGTTACACATTATACATATACACAACACCTAAGTCAATGAGAGTATGTTTAACGGTTTTCGAATTCATACTTTATAATAATAGGATATACATGTACATACCAGAGTATGTTTAACGGTTTTCGAATTCATACTTTTAATTGTAATTTTTTTTATAATTGATATTATATCAAGAATAATTAATTTCCATTGGAAATGTGAAAACTGTTGGCATATAGGATTCTTTTAACATGTACACATGTTTGTCTTCATCCTATTGTTTTCACATTTTGCAATGAGTTGATGGTAAAATTACAACTGTTACTTCGGGAATACGTAACATAATAATTTTTTATATTGTACCTTACTACAGGGGTAGTGACGTACACTTGTATGATATTAATTTTGATATCATGTTTGTATTTAATTTTATATCATTTTTTTTAAAATTACTGTAAAAGTAATTGAGGTATTATTTGTACAATTTTTTTTACAGGACGTAACGTTTTGCATTTGGAATTTTTTTTTAAAATGCATCATCGTTGATAATTGTTTGAAATTTTTTATTGCGGTTAAGCGGATAGTGTCAATACAATTGGATTACGTATAAAACTAACAATTTATATAAAAGGAAAACAAGTTCATTGTTATTGAGAATACACTATTCTAAGGAGGCTAGCCGTCTCTACCCGTTCATGCCCAGGCTATACTTTGTACATACATTTTTAAATTTCGATTAAATATTATGGCGTGGTGTTGTGTGATTTATTGTTACTCTTTGTAAAACTTTCATTGGCTTAATCTTGTGTAATATATTTTTGTCTTAACATAGTTTTTTTTTCTCTTTGTAGGTTGTACGAACCCCCTGAATCATGAGTTATTTAAAATATCGGATAACAAAATATATGATTCGTCAGTCCGAGGTTGTTTCTGGGTATAACTTATTATTAAAACATAAATATTTACATACATCTATCCCCGATTCAATCACACACCCTGTAATAATTCAAAGACTTTTTGATTTATTCAAAAATATTACTATAAAGAAATTAACTAAATTTATTTATTACTGTAATGTTCACTTAGAATGTGAAACTGAATATATTTATCAACAGTTGATTACATTCGCTGATTTTTTTTGTTTTGATTTACTTTTTACCTTATTAGAGGAATATACGTTAACACTCAGTAAAGGAACAACCTTTGACTTACTCGTTTTATATTTTGAATGTTTTGGCCTTTCACCGATTGCAAATAATTATTTGGTAAAAGTTTCTCATTTATATCGATTACCTAAGCAATTCGTATTCGACTTAATTTTGGAGGATGGATATACACCTCTGCGATTTAGAAAAAATAAATTAAAAAAATCGGTGAGAGAACAATTAAGGTCATCTTGGTATGATCAACCTACGGATGATAGGTTTAACATTCATTGTGCTGTGTGTATGTGTGGTTGTCCAGCAACACAGCTGTGTGCAACAACCGAATGCTGTTTTGCACGGGTGCACAGGCAGTGTCTATACAAAATTAACGCAGACACGCCGTGTGCATTCTGTGGGACAATACCCTTCTGGCACCTTATTTATCATGTGCCAAGGCCAATGCTCAGGACAACGATTGTTTTACACAAATCAGAGTTTTTAAAATATCATCCGGACACTGTTCAATTTCCTGACCTTGATCATTTTTATTTGGAAAATCTATTCACGGAATCTTGAGGACAAGATTTTTTTGTTAGTAAGGGGAATTTATCATAACGGAAATTATACAGAAATTGGTTAAAGGACATGCGGTAAATAGATAACGTATGTTTATTTAGGTTCATGGAGAAATGTGTTATTAAGTCCAGTGATGAGCCTGTCGATGCCGGGTCAGAAATCTAAATAAAACGCTTCTACTGACCACGGTGCGTCAGATCATTAGTATGCACTTAATCGCATTTACTTATAAGGTCCGGAGATCGGAGGTAGTGTCCGTGCGTATAAAAAGGAGGTGCGGGGAAAGCGGCTCTCCAGTAGTCAACTGGAAGCTGTCTTTTGCCTCCTCTTTTTTATACAGGTAAGATCATAGTAAGATACTTGCGCGGTTTTAATAAAAGTTAACAAAAATGATTCAGAAGGTTCAAGTAAATATAATATCTTATTTTCAGAGTTTTTGTAATCAATGTTTATTGTTATTAATTATACATTATATTATATTGTGGAATTTGATTGGAATGTTTTATTAGTAAACTTGAATAAAAGAAGTAGTCAACTGGAAGCTGTCTTTTGCCTCCTCTTTTTATACAGGGAAAGGGCTACTCCCCAGGTTGAGGAGGAGAGAATTCTGGATTAGATAACGTGGCACAGACAACGCCAGGTGTCTGGTCAAGGACGAATAAGATCCCGAGGATCAAATTAACGGAAATATCGTATTAAGCAAAATCCTAGTACGATAATTTCAAGGTGAAAGAGTGGTTATTTAAAGATGGCTGAATGATCAGTAAAGGGTTACTTAATAGTTACGTAAAGGTGACAAACTGGTTATTTAAAGATGACGGAATTATCAATAAATTGTTTCTTAAAGATGACTGAATGATTACTGAAAAGTGACTGAATCGTCACTGAAAAATAACAGAATGGTCATTGAAAGGTAACTTAATGGTCACTGAATGACCACTGAAAAGTAACTGAATGGTCACTGAAATATAATTGAATGGTCGCTGAAAGGTAACTTAATGGTCACTGAAAAGTAACTGAATGGTCACTGAAAGGTAACTTAATGGTCACTGAAAAGTAACTGAATGGTCACTGAATGGTAACTTAATGATCACTGAAAAGTAACTGAATGCTCACTGAAAGGTAACTTAATGCTCACTGAAAAGTAACTGAATGGTCACTGAAAGGTAACTTATTGGTCACTGAAAAGTAATTGAATGGTCACTGAAAGGTAACTGAATGGTCACTGAATGGTTTCTGCCATTCAGTTGACTGAATGGTCACTGAATTGTAACTGACTGCTGATGGAAAAGTACCTTGTCAGTGACCATTCCGTAGTAAATCAGTCACCATTCAGCCATCATTCAGTTCACTGGTCGATTTTTACCTGTGAAACATGAAATTAAATTTACTAAGTTATAAATAAGTAGGAATATGTTATTTTAATTAATCACTTTCTAAGTTACTGTATATATCTTGGGGTTTTGCTTTTGTTTTAAATAACGGTATGCCGGATACTTAAATCAGAATAAATTTAAACAACTGTACAAATATACAACAAAAACAACTATATTGTATCCAGCTTTAGTTGTCATATTCACTATAAACTTGAGACTGCTAAGACGTAGTACTATTTTCTTGTATTTAAACATTGTTAAACATTCATTGTTGTTATAACTCCTAGTTTAACAAATCAGAATAAATTCAAACAGTTTTTTCACGCTTAGCCAAAATTTGGGATGTGACTTTGTCTTCTTTCCACTAGCCAAAATTATGCTCTGAGTGGTGACCTACATGTGGATTATGAGTCTTATAAGACTTACATGAGATAAATGCATGTACAATTGCATTACCCCCCCCCCCTTCCCAGTCAAAAACAAACATGTAGGCAAGCGCACTAAGTACATATATATGATTTAACCTAAAATATGCTACTTTTGCGAACATAGACATTTTCATTATATTATAAAATGCTTAAGTTCATTGAATGGAACGCCAATTTTACAATTACCATTTCAAAGGAGTCTTCATCGCCCTGCATATATCATTAAAACCTTCAGTTTTTGTAAAGGCTATATATGAAAGTAGTTCGTATGCAATGAAAGTTTGATATTTGACTATTTTAACCGCTTTAAACCAAAGAAAGCTGACTATTATAATTATGTTTCTACGTGTATTGTCGAACACGTTTACACATAATTAATATTGGTTTAACATGGTCATGGTACTGAAAATTAGACAAATATTTTTAATTTTTTATACCATCATGTATAAAGTCCAGGCCCCGCCGTCACCAACATTCCTCAACTCAATACTCAGCCTCGACCTTGAGGTTTTCCCTCAAATTTATTCCTTCACCCTCAAGTCACCGTCACCACCCAAAATTGAGGGATAATCTTGAGGAAATCCTCAAATATTTAAGTATAGATTCATAGCAACCTTAAATTCTTCCTCAAGCAAATCCAACATGGCAGACAGACGTCGCAGACGACGTAGACTGCAGCGGTATTGGAATAGACCGTCCAAAAGGGTGATTCGGGACCGTCTGAACCCCTTCCAGCCGTATACTGACGACGAGCTTTTTGAGCGTTATCGATTTAGACAGGTGTCGGTAGTGTATTTTCTGAATTTAATAGGTGGTACCTTATTAGAAAGCACTAGAAACAATGCCTGACCACCAATGTTGCATCTGTTTGTTTGTCTTCGCTTCTTTGCGACAGGCGCTTATCACAAACTCATAGGTGATATTTGAATGTATCAGAGTCCACCGTCGGCAGATGTTGCAGATCGGCTACTGAGGCCATCCTCCATGTTCGAAAACAATTTATTGTTTTTCCGATAGATGATGAAGCCCGGAAAACAAAGCAAGAAAACATCAAAATTGCCGGTATGTTATCAGTGGTATTGTTTTGTTTTCTACTTTCTCGTTAAGAAATGGATAACCCGTGCTTCGATTTTTGTAAAGAAAAAAATTTGGGGAAGTTGTTCATCAAATTTCAGAAAACGAAATTAAAAGTAGTTACGTAAGATTTTGTCATTTTTAATTTTTATTTTATGGATGAGGTTCTTGTGTGGTCCCATAAATTTTTCCCTTGGGGAAATATGGGGGGAACAATTTTTAAGGTTATTGTTTTGAACATATTTAAGTGATTAAACAAAAGGATCAGAAACAAGTTCTAACAATGATACACACATCTCAGCTTTGGTTATGGTACTCCTCCTCCTCCTGGGATGGATCCTAGGATTCATCTTAAGCCATTTTGGCATTGAATGCCGCGTCCCATTGAGGAGGGGGAGAGGGAGACGGGGTGATGTCGAAAATCCCCAGCCACGGGCCGATGAAACCCGCCCCAAAGAGCATGTATGTACAGAAGTTAACCTAATTGATCGTAACAATAAAAAAAAACCCTCCTAAAAGCCTTTTCATATATATATATATATATATATATATATATATATATATATATATATATATATATATATAGTTAACCTAATTGATCGTAACAATAAAAAAAAAACCTCTTAAAAGCCTTTTCATATATATATATATATATATATATATATATATATATATATATATATATATATATATATATATATATAGAATAACATTTAAGATATATTTTGTTTAACAGCTGGAAATGATGGAATCGACTGCCGCGGGAAAAACGGATCCAGACCAAGATAGACCGCTGTCAACTCGGGCAAAGGGTGGCCGACCCCGCACGATTCCCCCCCAAAAAGTCTCTTCTGTTAACTCTGACGTCCTACTACCTCAGATCGTAAGTCAAATGTTTTATTTCAAATCTCTCTCTCTCTCTCTCTCTCTCTCTCTCTCTCTCTCTCTGTTACAAAAAATCCAGTAAAACGAAGTATACTACATGTAGTTATAGTCTATTTTCTCTTTATTTTGTTTAACCCGTTATTGAATATTCTATAAATTTAAAGGATTTTTCTTTGAATTTTAGCTCCAAGAAATAAAGGACAGGTGGACAAAAAGGACAGTGCGCTATAGTCAGATAGAGTGTGCAACCTATTTACATGTTGAAAACAATTTTGATTAAATTTTATTGGATTACTATCATTGTTTGTTTAAATGAATTAACAGAAATGACAACAGTTTTGATTCGATATGACTGAAAGTCAACCCCGTTCCTCAATGTCATCTAGTGATTGATGTTTGAAAAGTGAGAAAAGCCACGTAGTGAAATTCGATCGTAAGAAACATAATCACCTGAGTTGCGTAGAAATTGGTTGGAGTCTGTCTACACGGTCAACACACATGAAGTCAAATCTAATGTACCAAGGGTAGATATACTGAAAACAAGAATATGTATTACTGTATTAACACAAGTGAGATCACCGTGTACTTGTCTGTGATTAGATAACCCATCTAACCATGAAAACTACTAGTCTTATTATATAAAGTTTTCTGTCCGATACAGAAAATGAAATTCGAGTGTAGGAGATGATCCTGTTCATTGATAATGTTCAACCACACTTCGTTAATCGGTGCCTTTTCTATCTGATAAACACCATTTTAGTGATTACCATCTTTTATGTCGTACGTCAGTATCAGTGCGTTGCGCCATCGCATATGCTCTTTAGAGAAGTGGACAGGCATAGCCTTCATCAACTTCTCTTCGCAAGCCCTCGTGTTTTGATTCTGGTAAACGTGTAAATGCCGGAACCGAAGACGGTTTTCGCTTCGATCCATATTTCGACTCCGGTTTCCTTGAATTTTAGAAGCAGACCTATGGATTCCACATTCTAAACAATAATGCACCTATACATCACAAAATAACCAACACTTACCCGCTGTCAAATCAGTTTCTCAACTTTTACATCCCGGGTTTAAATATGTGGGTCACAATGTCAGCGCACTCCTATGACAGCTCGGAAAATTGAGTTTCGGATAAAACTGAAATCGTTTCAAAAGAAAACAATGAAACAGAAAAGGTCGTTTAATCAATTTAATCTTACATTGTTTGTCAGAATTTTTACATAGTGGTATTTCGTCTTATTTTGTCTAGTTTATTTTATCTTTGCTGAATTTTATTCTTTAATTTTAAAGGAAAATTTGAATTAACATCAAACTTAAACTGATGAAACGCGCCGAAAGATCGATCAGGAATCTCTTTAAACAGCTCTTCTGGGTACTAAATTTTAACCAATTGCTTAAGATCGTCAAAGAATTTGCTTTTGTCATGAACAATGAATTTTCTCTGTTGTACGTCAGCAGCTCCTAGAACAATTTTGTCCAGCGTTTTCCCAAAACTTCCCATCATTTGACTGTGTCTGGCTACAGTCTCATCAGTAATATTTCCTCCTGCATCCCCGAGAGAGTCTATGGAGAAAATAATACATATCAACAAATATAAATAAGTGTTTAGAAATTGGTTAACGTTTGAGATATCTGGGAAAATCGTTTTGATATCCTGTCCTAAAACTCGTTATAGGGTCCAGATAACAAACAATATATGGCTGTACATTGTTAAGGACATTATTTTGAGCATCTTTTGGTCAATACTGCTTTCCAGAATGTTCCTCTATTTTGAGATATTAAGGATCAAAGTGTTGGACTTCTGGCCCCTTAAAATCCCCAATTACATAACATAGGAGTAAATGATTGCCATGTATAGGTAAATAACCTTAGAATAAACATAATTGCCTCTATAACGTATCACAAAATATTTCACAGTTAAAAGTTATCTTAAAAAAACTTAAGAGCCCCTTATTTGAAGGTCCAGTCCCCTTTTTTGATGTCATTAGAATGTTCTTGTCAATTCAAACACATTTTGTGCAACAAGTGTTTACAAATTCTGTACCGTACTCGAGATATCTTGATAGGGTCGTTTTAGGGGCTGGCTCTGTAACTCCTTTTAGGGACTGCATAACAAATAAATTATGGCTGCATATTGTAAAGCTTAATATTTTGAGCATCTTCTGTTCAATATTGCTTTTCAGAATTTTCCTCCATTTTGAGATATTGAGGATCAAAGATTTGGACTTCTGGTCCCTTAAAATCCCTAATTACGTAATATAAGAGTAAACGATATAAACTTATAATAAACATTATTGCTTCTATAATGTATCACAAAATATTTCACCGTAAAGAGATATAATTAAAATACTTTAGAGCCATGTCAGCCCCTTATTTGAAGAGCCACCCCCTTTTTCTTGATGTGAAATAAAAGCTCTTGACTTAATCAAGTTTTTCTCTACATGTTTTAGCAAAATACCATCGAAAAAAAGAGATATTGAAAGAAAAAGACAAATAAATCACGACGCTTTTTTAACCGAACTTTTCGAGCTGGGGTGAGCTTCGGCGCTTTTGGTCACAGGAAAAAAAATGTATATATATATATCAAGCAGGATGGCGGTGGGTCAGATCGATTCAGCTTAAACCTTGTTTAGAGCAAGAACGTTAACGGTGATGTAGATTTATGTAACGTAAGATCTTCATATACTAGTATGCACTATATGTCTCTTATTTGCGCAAATTAACGACAGTGTTAATTGATAAGAAGAATTTGTGCACATTTGTTAGGGTTGAGCCACTGAACTGTGACCTCTATTCAGAGGGTCCTCTGAGCCCATTGTCAACAAAAGACACCTGTGATTCTGTATCAAGACCTTACGCTCTACGAGTGTGTATGTGTTGTTTTCCTTAGCGTCCAGGCTATTTATTATTAACTATGTCCAAATCCAGTGCAAACACCTCCGTTAGCGACACAGCAAATCTGGTGTCCCAGAGTCACGCCATTATTTACGGCAAATCAAATGACAATATAGCAATCCCCGGTGAAATTACTTTAGACAATATTCACTCTCTTCCCGTACGAAAAATTCCACCCTGACTTAAGGCGGAATGTAGGCGAAATTTGAAAGGCGGATTCCGTCTTTCATTCCTCTGAATGTATAACTAATATCACAGATTCAGGGTGGAGTCCGGGTGGATTCCGGGCGGTATATGGCTCGAAATATTTAAAGGAGATTAAGCGTATTCCGGGTGAAAAATCCGCCTTAAAACAAAAAAGGAATCCTCCTTAATCTTAGGTGGAATCCACATTATGATAAATTGGAATCCGCCTTAATATAAGGTGGAATACGTAAGATTCCGCCCTAAAATAAGGTGAAATCCACCTAAAAATAAGGTGGAATCCGCCTTAGTATAAGGTGGAATCCGCCTTAATAAAAGGTTGCGTCCGAATCTGCTTTTGGGTAAAGATGAACACTTTTTACAATGGACAGAAAAACTTCTTTTGATTTATGCTTTTGAATCCGGTGACTGAATCCTTTTAAATTAGCACCGGATGGGGTGGAATCATTGACTTCATTTCTTTTATAAATCAGTGGCCAGACTTACAACATAAAACCATCTATATTTCTTGTGTATTTCCTTTTTTAAACACATCATAATACAGATATCACATCCAGAATATCTTTTTATTTTCCTAATGTTTGTCTTCCACTTAATATGATAAGTTGAACTTTTTGATTTACAGTCCACGTTTTCACTCTTTTGTACAGGTGGTTCCTTGAAAATGGTGTCCATATTTCATTTCATTATCATACAAATTTTTGAAAACATTTTGCATTTATTTCATAGTCAATTCTTTAAACTAGATCAAACAAATATTAACAAGTTCCATGAAAACCATTATGCAATTAAATTTGTCAACAATACAGTTTCTGAAGTTACTCAAAACAAAACATACAAATATGATGCGTGATCCAAGCTGCAGCTTGCTATGACTTAGTTCACCTTTAAGAATGTTGTACCTTTTGGCAAGACCTATCACTCTCTCAACGTGTATACGCTTGGATGCTACACGACGATCATGAACAACCTCGTGGGCATCAGGCTGAGACTTTCCTTTCAACAATGTTGGGGTGTTAACTTGAACATAATTATTTGCAAATAGATATTGCACCATAATTCCTCTATCAGCCATGATGCTATCACCTTTTTCAAACATACCCTTGTTTAACAACTCTGATCTTCAATAATCATCCTGTCACTTGCTGATCCTCCATACGCATCTGAAACATAAGAGACTGCACCGCTAGGAGTAACACCGATCATTGCTTTAATGGTGTTTCTATGTTTGTAATTGGACCAAGTAACGGACTGAGAATTTACATCAGATGGCTTTTGTATGGGGATTTCTGCAGCATCCAATATTACTCTTGTACTTGGAAATTTTTCAGCAAAATTAACGGGCATAAAATCTTGTACAATATCTGCAGAGGGCCAGAAATTTAGTTCTTTCAGTTGAAAATACAAAAAAATTATCCACGTTATGACAATTCTTGAAACTGTGGACATGGAAACTTACAAAAAAGGGAGACAATTCAAAGTCTTCTTTGGCCTGTCTTAATTTCATTAAGGTAAGAAAAAGCTGGTCCTTCGATTCAAGTACAGAACATTTGTAATCAAGCTCATCTACACATGGACCAAGACAATTAAAAAATGTCATGAACTGGTCAAAATCACTGAAACCTGTGTAGTATGAAATAGCATCCGGATTGTCCTTAAAATTCTCAATGGAGCATTTTTTTGAAAAAGGATTCTTAATGAAAGAATCTGCATCTGGGGTTGCTTGTTGCAGTGATGGTGCTTCCTCTTTTTCTTCTATGACAACTTCCTGCTGTACACCGATAGCTACAAGGTCTGGCTCATCAAATTCTTGCTTCCTCCGAGACAGTCTCTGTAGCCTTGGGCTTGGAGTAGGGGGCTCATCATCAGGAATAAGAATAGAGGGCACTGCATGTCACGACAGTCGTCGTGTGTCTAACCAGTCAATCAATGAGAACAACAATAAGTATTTACAATCTTTATCTATATATAAAATCAATAAATTTACAAATATACACATTCACACGCACACAAAATATTAACAAAAAAAAAATTGTTTCTAATATCTGATTCGTCAATGTCCTATGGTGGTATATTGGACAGCAGTGTCCCTCCAGTGTTCCTCCAATGTGTCCTCCTTCGGTACCACGTCCTAAGATGACGGCTTCCGTCCACCGGCTTCCAGCGTAGTAAGTGAATACTCGAAGGAGGTTACCCGGGTGGTAAGATGTTCAATACCGGAACACTGGTGACTATGGCCGAATCATCACTGGGACATTGCTGGAGCCTTGCTGGAACCTTTTAATTAAACGTTTCACTTCCACAATATACTTATTTACCTAATTACCGCAACTGCACGCCATACAATCACACCGAACAATACTCGCTCTACAAAACCGTTAAGTGTATCAGACCCCTTAACGTATCAAACACTGTCACAGTTAAGCGTATAAGACCTCTTAACATGCAATATAGTTAAGTGTACAAGACCCCTTAACATCACAAAACAGTCAATGTATGACCAATAACGCCGTATAAGACTACGAAATATAAACTCACAAATAAACTAGCAAACCACGCTTGTCACACAAACGCACCATAATTCTACGGTAAATAAACAAGTATGTAAAACGTTAACACGAAAATACTATCGAACACGTATAAGAACAGTTACCTAACGTCTTAAATATTATAAACAAGACTAAAGTATAAGGAAAAACGAACTTACCCCTTATGGAGATGGTTACCGTAAAAAATACACTTAGCTATACATCGTGTTACTACTGCAGTGCGTGCTAATGGACCCCGGCTCACTGACCAAAACATGGGTATTTATAGCATCATAGTAAACAAATAGAACAGTCCGACTATAGTCCAATATTGACCAATACCTGAATTGATAAAATTGAGGCACCAAAAAGGATATGAACATAGAATAAAAATCAGAGGTACCCTATAGGAAAATAGTAAGAATGAATAAATCTATTGATTGTGACACTGCATCATCTTTTAGATGGAGGTGATCAGCTGTTAAAAGACAGTATATATATATGGCATATTATAATTGATAAATATCATTTATAATGCATATTGATGATATACTATTCGATAGGCTAAATAATAAACTCATCTTATTATTAAAAAACTTAAGTAAGAATAGTATATGATACATGTACACTATTCGGATAGGCTAAATAATATACTCATCTAATTAAAAAAAAATTGATGTAAGAATAGTATTCAGGTACATATGTCAAGATAATGAAAAAAAGTGTTTAAACTTATCTTCATTGAATCTGTTGTTGGCCAATTCAAGCTGCACTGAAATAAATAAAAAATAACACAAAGCAACACGAAGAATGTAAAAATGTAACAATAAACTAAAAATGTAAACAACCAATAAAGTACAAATTGAGAACACTTGTATGCTTAAATAATAGAAGAAATCTACATTCATTGCATTGGCAGTGTTTGATTACTTTTAAAACCATACAAGAACATTTTATCCAGACTAAGCGAGTAAAAAAGCAGAACGACTATTCAGTATTGTGCAATGAACCGTGCTACATGTACTTGAGTAACCCCCCCCCCCCCCACCCCCCACCCGTACGATGCTATAGTATAGAGCATGATGCATTGATTTTATCATCTGAATGTGTATAATCGTCTTATTGTTAAACACAACAAAAAACTAGACCTATTTTTGTCTCCAACAAAAAGGAAGGGCTTTTCGACAGCCCTTAAAACCCCTTATTCAAATTTATCATATTTTCTCTAAGAATCTGTATATAAAAAAAATAAGGAAAGTATCATGAGCATAGACCCACACGTTAACATTTAAGAAATTAAATGCCCAAAGAAGACAACTTCAGAGTTTTTTATCCAGCTATATCGTTTGTTACCTGAAATAAAAGTTCTAAAAATTCATATATAAGAAAGAACTCATTTAAGATTCAAGAGTTTTGGTATGCCAAAAGCTCTAATGCTAATCATTCATTGAGCAAAGCGAGATAACTCTTGAATTTTAACTTTTTTTAAATGTGATAAAGTTATTATTTTCAGGCCCTTAAAACCCCTAAAAGGAGTCAAAAAGTGGCCCTTTGGACCATAATTTTTAAATTGTACTCTTTATTCTAAACTAATATCTGAAAAGAGTTTGAAAATTGGATGAGTAATAAAAAAGTTATAGCTAAAGGGCTGTTTTTAATACTGACCCCTTCAGGTCCCTTATTTTTCGGATTTTTTTTCCTCATACCTTTTCAGGTCTGCGCATTTAGTCCCTCATTACAAGTACAACATATAAAAATATTCGCTTAAAAACTGTTTGAGAAAACGTTACATGCGTGAATTCAATTTAACATAGAAACTCCCATAGACAATTTTCATCGGCTCATAAAACCGGAAGTACTCGACACTATTCAACGAAACTTGGAATATATCTTAATTACGTCTATTAACACAATATCTATCCTAATCATTTATTGAGCAAAGAGAGATAACTCTTGAAATTGAATTGTGATAAAGTTATCATTTTCAGACCCTTAAAACCCCTATAAGGAGTCAAAAAGTGCCCCCTCGGACCATATTTTTTAAATTGTACTCTTTATTCTGAACTATAAACCGAAAAGATTTTGAAAATCGGATAAACAATAAAAAAGTTACAGCTAAAGGGCTGTCTTTAATACTGACCCCTTCAGGTCCCTTATTTTTCAGATTTTTTTTCCCAAGACCTTTTCCGGTCTGCGTATTTGATCCCTTATTGCAAATACAAAATATGAAAATATTTGCTTGAAAACTGTTTGAGAAAACGTTACATGCGTGAATTCAATTTAACATAGAAACTCCCATAGACAATTTTCATTGGCTCATAAAACCGGAAGTACTCAATACTATTCAATGAAATTTGGAAAATATCCTAATGACATCTATTTGAACAATACCTATCCGTCTTATAACATTCCTAAGCTTTTCTGAGTTTTTTATTTTTTCATCCCCCCTTTTCTCAAGTTTGAGGCCTAAAATCTCAAAACTGATAAGAGATAGAAACTCGCAGCCGCTTTACTTTTCAAACAACTCGACATGGTTGATCTAACTGTAAAATTACAACGAATTTCCTTTAAAAATAAAAACAATATATTGATTTATTTAATATCTACTATTTTGCTTGTGTGAACCGGAAGTACCGGAACCGGAAGTCCAAAACCTTACATACTGGTGACATTTAAAAATGCTATAAGACTATTGTATAGTTATTTCATAAATCCTTTCCGTTTTCAAAAAATCGCTGACGGAAATTCTGTCGAGAAAAAGAATAATAATAACTAGAACTTTTTTTGTCTTCAACAAAAAGTAAGGGCTTTTCGACAGCCCCAGTTTCCCTTTTTTATTTAAAGTGTCAAACAAAAAATATCTCTAATCTATTTGCAAATTTTCTAAACGCCTCGGTATAACCAGTTGCTTAGATAGGAATTTATGAGTACTGCAGTGTGAAAAGAAAGATAACTCCAGAATTAAACAAGTAGCTACACCTGTAATTTTTAGAAGAATATTTTCAAAAAATCATTCCAAAGTAAGTATTCATTCCTTGGACGCAAAACTTGGTATGCTAAGAGTATTTGTGCTCTACATTCTTAGAGCAAAGCGAGATACCTCTTCCGAGAAATAAATTTGAAATTTAAACAAGTTGTGATCTTTATGTCCTTCAAACCCCTAAAAGGAGTCAAAAAGTGGCCCCGCGGACCATAATTTTTAAATTGTACTCTTTATTCTAAACTATTAACCGAAAAGATTTTGAAAATCGGATGAATAATAAAAAAGATACAGCTAAAGGGCTGTTTTTAATACTGACCCCGACAGATCCCTTATTTTTCAGACGTTTTTTTCCAGGACCTTTTCCGGTCTGCGCATCAGGTCCCTCATTGCAAATATTAAATATAAAAATATTTGCATGATAACTGTTTGAGAGAACGTTACACGCGTGAATTCAATTTAACATAGAAACTCCCATAGACAATTTTCATCGGCTCATAAAACAGGAAGTACTCAATACTATTCAATGAAACTTGGAATATATGTTAATTACTTCTATCATAATAATATTCAGGCGTCAAAAAAAATTTTTAAGGTCATTTGAATTTTTTTGTTTTTCCATCCCCCCTTTTCTAAAGTTTAGGACTTAATACCTCAAAAACGGTAAGAAATACAAAGTTGTCCCCGCTTACTATTTTAAACAACTATTTATGATCAAGGTAATTCTAAAATTTGAATCTTCTACATTAAAAAATAAACCAGAAATTGAGTTTCAAACAATTTTGGCAATTTTCCTTGTAGAAACCGGAAGTACCGGAACCGGAAATCGAAAAGCTTACATTTCATAAACTGATATATTTGCTTTAAGACCAATGTATACTTGTATTAGTATCCCTTCCAGTTTTCAAAAAATCGCTGACAGAAATTTGTCTTAAAATAATAATAATAAAAAAAGACAAAAACAATAGGTCTTTTCGACCGAAAGTCGAAAAGCCCTAATAATAATAATAACTAGAACTTTTTTTTGTCTTCAACAAAAAGTAAGGGCTTTTCGACAGCCCCAGTATCCCCTTTTTATTTAAAATGTCAAAAATTTTTTATCTCTAATCTATCTCCAAATTTTCTGAACACCTTGGTATAACCAGTTGCTTAGATAGGAATTCATGAGTACTTCAATGTCAAAAGAAAGGTAACTCCAGAACTTTACAAGAAGCTACACTTCTAATTTCCAGAGGAATATTTTCAAAAAATCATATTGAAGTAAGTAAGAATTCCTCGGACACAAAACTTGGTATGCCTATAGAATTTAAGCTCTACATTCTTACAGCAAAGCGAGATAACTCTTTCCAAAAAAATTTTGAAATTTAAACAAGTGATGATCTTTAGACCTTCCAAACCCCTAGAAGGAGTCAAAAAGTGACCCCTCGGACCGTAGTTTAAAGATTGTACTGTTTATTTTGAACAATAAACTGAAAAGATTTTGAAAATCGGAAGAGAACTAAAAAAGTTACAGCAAAAGGGCTGTTTTAAACGTTAACCCCTGCAGATCCCTAATGTTTCAAAATTATGTACCCAAAACCTTTTCCGGTCTGCGCATTGTTTGTGTCATTATACAAGTGAAATATTGTAATGTTAACTTGAAACCTTTTTGAGAAAACGTGGAACGCGTGATTTCAATTTAACATTGAAACTCCTATAGACAATTTTCATCAACCCATAAAACCGGAAGTACTACATATTTTTTGTTAAGACTTAAAATGTATGTTAACTACTACTACGTTAACAATGTTAAGGCGTTCTCTTAAATTTCTAAGGTCATTTGAATTTTTTTGTTTTTTTATCCCCCATTTTTTCAAGTTTGAGGTTAAATATCTTAAAAACGAAAAGATATAGAAAAAACATTTATACTGACAAATTTGTACAACTTGACAAGATACATCTTATTCTAAAATTTGAATCCTCTAACTCAAAAAGTAAGTAAGATTTTGCGTTTCATTAAATTTTTAGTGATATCCTTGTAAAAACCGGAAGTAACGGAACCGGAAGTCCAAAACCTTACATACGCGTGTCATTAACAATTGCTTTAAGACAGTTGCATAATTTTTTCAATATGTCTTTCCGTTTTCAAAAAATCGCTGACACAAATCCTGTCGAGAATAATAATAAAAAAAGACGAAAACAATAGGTCTTTTCGACCGAAAGTCGAAAAGCCCTAACTAGACCTATTTTTGTCTCCAACAAAAAGGAAGGGCTTTTCGACAGCCCTTAAAACCCCTTTTTTAAATTTATCATATTTTCTCTCAGAATCTGTATATTAAAAATAGGAAAATATTATGAGCATATACCCACACGTTAACATTTAAGAAATTAAATGCCCAAAGAAAGACAACTTCAGAATTTTTTATCCAACTATATCGTTTGTTTCCTGAAATAAAAGTTCCTAAAATTTATATATAACAAAGTACTCATTTAAGATTCAACAGATTTGGTTTGCCAAAAGCTATAATGCTATTCATTCATTGAGCAAAGCAAGATAACTCTTGAAATTTAATTTTTTTGAAATGTGATAAAGTTATCATTTTCAGGCCCTTAAAACCCCTATAAGGAGTCAAAAAGTGGCCCTTTGGACCATGAATTTTAAATTAAACTCTTTATTCTAAACTCATAACTGAAAAGAGTTTGAAAATTGGATGAGTAATAAAAAAGTTATAGCTAAAGGGCTGTTTTTAATACTGACCCATTCAGGTCCCTCAATTTTCGGAATTTTTTTCCTAAAACCTTTTCCGGTCTGCGCATTAGGTCCCTCATCACAAGTACAAAATATAAAAACATTTGCTTAAAAACTGTTTGAGAAAACGTTACATGCGTGAATTCAATTTTACATAGAAACTCCCATAGACAATTTTCATCGGCTCATAAAACCGGAAGTACTCGACACTATTCAATGAAACTTGGAATATATCTTGATTACGTCTATTAACACAATATCTATCCTAATCATTTATTGAGCAAAGCGAGATAACTCTTGAAATTGAATTGTGATAAAGTTATCATTTTCAGACCCTTAAAACCCCTACAAGGAGTCAAAAAGTGCCCCCTCGGACCATATTTTTTAACTTTAACTCTTTATTCTGAACTATAAACCGAAAAGATTTTGAAAATCAGATAAACAATAAAAAAGTTACAGCCAAAAAGCCGTTTTTAATATTGACCCCTTGAGCTCCCTTCTTTTTCGGCATTTTTTTCTCAGGACCTTTTCCGGTCTGCGCATTAGGTCCCTAATTGCAAATACAAAATATAAAAATATTTGCTTGAAAACTGTTTGAGAAAACGTTACATGCGTGAATTCAATTTAACATAGAAACTCCCATAGACAATTTTCATCGGCTCATAAAACCGGAAGTACTCAATACTATTTAATGAAACTTGGAATATATCTTAATTTCATCTATCTAAACAATATATATCCGTCTTAGAACATTCCTAACCTTTTCTGAGTTTTTTATTTTTTCATTCCCCCTTTTCTCAAGTTTGAGGCCTAAAATCTCAAAACTGATAAGAGATAGAAACTCGCCGCAGCTTTACTTTTTAAACAACTCGACATGGTTGATCTAACTGTAAAATTACAACGAATTTCCTTTAAAAATAAAAACAATATATTGATTTATTTAATTTCTACTATTTTGCTTGTGTAAACCGGAAGTACCGGAACCGGAAGTCCAAAACCTTACATACTGGTGACATTTGAAAATGCTATAAGACTATTGCATAGTTAATTCTGAAATCCTTTCTGTTTTCAAAAAATCGCTGACGGAAAATCTGTCGAGAAAAAGAAAAATAATAACTAGACCTATTTTTGTCTCCAACAAAAAGGAAGGGCTTTTCGACAGCCCTTAAAACCATTTAATTAAATTTATCATATTTTCTCTCAGAATCTGTATATTAAAAATTAGGAAAATATCATGAGCATACACCCACACGTTAGCATTTCAGAAATTAAATGCCCAAAGAAAGACAACTTCAGAATTTTTTATCCAACTATATCGTTTGTTTCCTGAAATAAAAGTTCTAAAAATTCATATATAACAAAGTACTCATTTAAGATTGAAGAGTTTTGGTATGCCAAAAGCTCTAATGCTAATCATTCATTGAGCAAAGCGAGATAACTCTTGAATTTTAATTTTTTGGAATGTGATAAAGTTATCATTTTCAGACCCTTAAAACCCCTATAAGGAGTCAAAAAGTGCCACCTCGGACCATATTTTTTAAATTGTACTCTTTATTCCAAACTATAAACCGAAAAGATTTTGAAAATCGGATAAACAATGAAAAAGTTACAGCAAAAGGACCGATTTTAATAATGACCCCTTTAGATCCCTTATTTTTTAAAATTGTTTTTCCAGGACCTTTTCCGGTCTGCGCATAATGTCCCTTATTGCAAATACAAAATATAAAAAATTTTGCTTGAAAACTGTTTGAGAAAACGTTACATGCGTGAATTCAATTTAACATAGAAACTCCCATAGACAATTTTCATCGGCTCATAAAACCGGAAGTACTCAATACTATTTAATGAAACTTGGAATATATCTTAATTACATCTATTTAAACAATATCTATCCGTCTTAGAACATTCCTAAGCTTTTCTGAGTTTTTTATTTTTTCATCCCCCCTTTTCTCAAGTTTGAGGCCTAAAATCTCAAAACTGATAAGAGATAGAAACTCGCCGTCGCTTTACTTTTTAAACAACTCGACATGGTTGATCTAACTCTAAAATTACAACGAATTTCCTTTAAAAATAAAAACAATATATTGATTCATTTAATTTCTACTATTTTGCTTGTGTAAACCGGAAGTACCGGAACCGGAAATCGAAAACCTTACATACTGGTGACATTTAAAAATGCTATAAGACTATTGTATAGTTATTTCTAAAATCCTTTTCGTTTTCAAAAAATCGCTGACGGAAAATCTGTCGAGAAAAAGAATAATAATAATAACTAGACCTATTTTTGTCTCCAACAAAAAGGAAGGGCTTTTCGACAGCCCTTAAAACCCCTTATTTAAATTTATCATATTTTCTCTCAGAATCTGTATATTAAAAATTAGGAAAATATCATGAGCATATACCCACACGTTAACACTTAAGAAATTAAATGCCCAAAGAAAGATAACTTCAGAATTGTTCATCCAACTATATCGTTTGTTTCCTGAAATAAAACTTCTAAAAATTCTTATATAAGAAAGTACTCATTTAAGATTCAAGAGTTTTGGTATGCCAAAAGCTCTAATGCTAATCATTCATTGAGCAAAGCGAGATAACTCTTGAATTTTAATTTTTAAAATGGGATAAAGTTATTATTTTCAGGCCCTTAAAACCCCTATAAGGAGTCAAAAAGTGGCCCTTTGGACCATGATTTTTAAATTGTACTCTTTATTCTAAACTAATAACTGAAAAGAGTTTGAAAATTGGGTGAGTAATAAAAAAATTACAGCTAAAGGGCTGTTTATAATACTGACCCCTTCAGGTCCCTCATTTTTCGAAATTTTTTTCCTCAGACCTTTTCAGGTCTGTGCATTTAGTCCCTCATTACAAGTGCAAAATATAAAAATTTTTGCTTAAAAACTGTTTGAGAAAACGTTACATGCGTAAATTCAATTTAACATAGAAACTCCCATAGACAATTTTCATCGGCTCATAAAACCGGAAGTACTAGACACTATTCAACGAAACTTGGAATATATCTTAATAACGTCTATTAACACAATATCTATCCTAATCATTTATTGAGCAAAGCGAGATAACTCTTGAAATTGAATTGCGATAAAGTTACCATTTTCAGACCCTTAGAACCCATAAGGAGTCAAAAAGTGCCCCCTCGGACCATATTATTTATATTGTACTCTTTATTCTGAACTATAAACCGAAAAGATTTTGAAAATCGGATAAACAATAAAAAAGTTACAGCTAAAGAGCCGTTTTTAATATTGACCCCTTCAGGTCCCTTATTTTTCGGAATTTTTTTCCCAAGACCTTTTCCGGTCTGTGCATTAGGACTCTTATGACAAATACAAAATATAAAAATATTTGCTTGGCAACTGTTTGAGAAAACGTTACATGCGTGAATTCAATTTAACATAGAAACTCCCATAGACAATTTTCATCGGCTCATAAAACCGGAAGTACTCAATACTATTCAATGAAACTTTTAATATATCTTAATTACATCTATTTAAACAATATATATCCGTCTTAGAACATTCCTAAGCTTTTCTGAGTTTTTTTATTTTTTCATCCCCCCTTTTCTCAAGTTTGAGGCCTAAAATCTCAAAACTGATAAGAGATAGAAACTCGCCGCCGGTTTACTTTTTAAACAACTCGACATGGTTGATCTAACTGTAAAATTACAACGAATTTCCTTTAAAAATAAAAACAATATATTGATTTATTTAATATCTACTATTTTGCTTGTGTGAACCGGAAGTACCGGAACCGGAAGTCCAAAACCTTACATACTGGTGACATTTAAAAATGCTATAAGACTATTGTATAGTTATTTCATAAATCCTTTCCGTTTTCAAAAAATCGCTGACGGAAAATCTGTCGAGAAAAAGAATAATAATAATAATAATAATAAAACATCAGAATAACAATAGGTCTTTTCGACCGAAAGTCGAAAAGCCCTAATAACTAGATTCGATCTCGTTGCGAGCAACGAGTGGGTCTTCCGTCCAATTTTTGAATAGATAAGATTTAACTTATCAATTCAAAGATAAAATCGTAGATCTAAGCGAAAAAAAGAGAAAAAAATTTTGCGGCACTCGAGGCTTGAACCCGGGTCGCCTGGGCCATGTCCACGACTATACCGACTGAGCTACTCGGACTCCGCTTCAGAACTTTGACGCTTAATTTCTCGAGAATGCCTTGATCGATTTTAAATCTAATTACATATTCTTAATCAGTAAAAGGGTCACTATAAGGTGTAGAAATTTCAAAGAAAAATATTAAAAAATAAAAAAGTCGAAAAATTCAATTTTTCAAATTTCCTTCCGGTGACGACCGGAAGATACGGCGGACATTCTCTTGACCCAGGTACATTAGAAAAACGATAGATCTATCATCTCTGAAATTTTCAGCCTTTCATCTTTACTCGTTTTTGAAAAACTTGACAGACAAAATTGACTTTTTAAAATCGTAAACGGACGATAACTTCTGACCGGAAGTGTTTTTCCAAAAAAAAAAAAATTATATATCAGCTTTAGATAAAAACACGTTTATATTGAAAATTTGAGCGAAATCGAATCAGCCATCTCCGAGAAATCGTCTGCACAAAATCGGTAAGAAAAAAAAAGAATAATAATAATAACTAGACACGATCTCGTTGCGAGCAACGAGGAGGTCTTCCGTCTGATTTTAGAAATTGAGATTTATGTTCGATCTTGATTTTGCTATTTAACAGCTATACATGATTTAAAACAGGAAAAGAGGATTTTCATTTTAAGTGCCTGATACTATTTTGTTTCAGGTGTAAGAGTTTTGTTCAACAAGTGTTTAGAAATTCGTCACCGTTCTTGAGATATTTCAGAAAGAATATTTTAGGGGCCGGACCTTACCTCCTTATTGGGGCCGCTGAACAAAAATTGTAAGGTTGCATGTTATTAGGTACATTATTTTGAGCATCTTTTCTTTTATACTGCATTTCAAAATATTTTTTCTTTTTGAGATATAGGTTATCAAATTTTTGGACTTTTGCCCCTAAAAATCCTTAATTACGTAACACATGAGAAAAATCATTATAATGTTAGGCTACATAGCTGTTAGATAAACATATTTGCTTCTATAATCTATTACGAAATACCCCTCGGTAAAGAACTATAGGAAAAAGACTTTAGAGACCTCTAGGTCCCTAATATAAGGGGCCAGCCCCTTTTTCATGGTATCAAATGAAAGGTCATTTGATTATAAAGACATTTTGTTCAACAAGTGTTCAGAAATCCGTTACCATTCTTGAGATATCTCAGAAAGAATATTTTAGGGGCCGGTCCCTTATCTCCGTATTGGGGCCGCTGAACCAATTTTTTTAGGCTGCATGTTGTTAAGGACATCATTTTGAGCATCTTTTCTTTTATACTGCATTTCAAAATATTTTTTCTTTTTGAGATATAGGTGAGCAAAGTTTTGGACTTTTGACCCCTAAAAATCCTTAATTACGTAACACATGAGAAAATCGTTATACTGCTTGGCTTCATAACTGTAAGATACACATATTTGCTTCTATAATTTATTACAAAATATCCCTCAGTAAAGAACTATATTTAAAAGACTTTAGAGCCCTCTAGGTCCCTAATATTAGGGGCCAGCCCCTTTTTCCTGGTATCAAATGAAAGGTCATTGGATTATAAAGACATTTTTTTAAACAAGTGTTCAGAAATTCGTTACCATTCTTGAGATATCTGAGAAAGAATGTTTTAGGGGCCGGTCCCTTGTCTCCTTATTGGGGCCGCTGAACCAAATTTTTTAGGTTGCATGGTGTTAAGTACATCATTTTGAGCATCTTTTCTTTTATATTGCATTTCAAAATATTTTTCCGTTTTGAGATATAGGTGGTCAAAGTTTTGGACTTCTGACCCCTAAAAACCCCTAATTATGTAACATATGAGAAAATCGTTATACTGCTTGGCTTCATATTTGTAAGATAAACATATTTGCTTATATAACTTATTACAAAATATCCCTCGGTAAAGAGTTATGGGTAAAAGACTTTAGAGCCCTTTAGGTCCCTTATTTGAGGGGCCAGCCCCTTTTTCCTGATATCAGCAGAAAGGTCTTGTAAATATAAACTTTTTTTACATTACACGTTTGAACAAAATATTTTCCAGAAAAGAGATAAAGAGAGAAAAGCACAAAAAATTACGACGCTTTTTTAATGTCAATTTTCGAGCCATAGCGAGCTTTGGCGCCAGTAGTGCTAAACATACAAAACAACAATCATGCAAAACTTCAATCTTTCGTTTACCAACCGTAGAAATTTGAGCTCAAAATCTCTTATAGTTTAGGAGAACGGCCGCAGACAAAATACCCATATAAAAAATAGAAAAATCTCAATATCTCCAAAACGGATGTGACGTCATCAGTGCAAAAAATTTGCTATCAAGTTCAGACCACTATCTATCACATCTGAAAATTTGATGGAGATCGGTTGAGCCGTTTCTGAGAAATCGCGTGCACAAAAATGGGAAGAAAAAAAAAGAATAAAAATAATAGGGAAAAAGAAACCGAAGAATAACAATAAGGTCTTCCGTTGGAAACGGAAGACCTTAATAATAGAATTGAAAAAGAAACCGAAGAATAATAGAAGGGTCTTCCGCTGAAGACGGAAGACCCTAACTAGATTCGATCTCGTTGCGAGCAACGAGTGGGTCTTCCGTCCAATTTTTGAATAGATAAGATTAAACTTATCAATTCAAAGATAAAATCATAGATCTAAGCGAAAAAAAGAGAAAAAAATTTTGCGGCACTCGAGGCTTGAACCCGGGTCGCCTGGGCCATGTCCACGACTATAACGACTGAGCTACTCGGACTCCGCTTCAGAACTTTGACGCTTAATTTCTCGAGAATGCCTTGATCGATTTTAAAACAAATTACATATTCTGAATCAGTAAAAGGGTCACTATCATCTAATTTGAAAAAATATATCTAAACAAAAAGTTGAAAATTTTCATTTTTTAAATTTGCTTCCGGTGACGACCGGAAGTGACGGCCAACATTCTCTTGACCGAGGTGCACGAGGATATTGCTAGATCTATCATCTCTGAAAATTTCAATTCTCTATCTTTACTCGTTTTTGAGAAACATCGCCAACAAAATTGACTTTTAAAAATCGTAAAACGACGTTAACTTCCGACCGGAAGTGAATTTTTAAAAATTGTTCCTGCGGTATAAAATTCATATGACTAGGCATCAGCCCTGAAAATTTGAAGGAAATCGAACGAGTCATCTCCCAGAAATCGCCTGCACAAAATTTGTAAGACAAAAAAAGAATAATAATAATAATAATAAGAAAAGTGAAAAAGAAACATTACAATAATAGAAGGGTCTTCCGCTGAAGACGGAAGACCCTAACTAGATTTGATCTCGTTGCGAGCAACGAGTGGGTCTTCCGTCCGATTTTTGAATAAATAAGATTAAACTTATCAATTCAAAGATAAAATCGTAGATCTAAGCGAAAAAAAGAGAAAAAAAATTTGCGGCACTCGAGGCTTGAACCCGGGTCGCCTGGGCCATGTCCACGACTATAACGACTGAACTACTCGGACTCCGCTTCAGAACTTTGACGCTTAATTTCTCGAGAATGCCTTGATCGATTTTAAAACTAATTACATATTCTTAATCAGTGAAAGGGTCACTATAAGGTGTAAAAATTTCAAAGAAAAATATTAAAAAATAAAAAAGTCGAAAAATTCAATTTTTCAAATTTCCTTCCGGTGACGACCGGAAGTGACGGCGGACATTCTCTTGACCGAGGTACATTAGAAAAACGGTAGATCTATCATCTCTAAAAATTTCAGCTCTATATCTTTGCTCGTTTTTGAGAAACCCGACAGACAAAATTGACTTTTTAAAATCGTAAACGGACGATAACTTCCGACCGGAAGTGTATTTTCAAAAAATAAAAATTATATATCAGGTTTAGATAAAAACACGTTTATATTGAAAATTTGAGCGAAATCGACCCTGCCATCTCCGAGAAATCGTCTGCACAAAATCGGTAAGAAAAAAAAAAGAATAATAACTAGAGCAAAGCTCGTTGCAAAGCAACGAGTGGGTCTTCCGTTAATGTTGGAAGTAAAGCTGGAAGTTCCTGTAAGAAGCAAAGCTCTTAAACCAATAACAAAAGTAACTAAAATAAAAAGATGAAAAAATCGAATAATTCCTGGTACGACTTAACAAAATCCGAATGATTTTAAGTACGACTTAACAAAAACCTTCTTGATTTTAAGAACAACTTAACAAAAAAAATCCGAATGTGTTTAAGTACGACTTAACAATTATTTTTGGTACGAGTTAATTTTACTATTAACATTACGCTATTTTTTAAACCAAGGACGCGGAATCAAAATTTCCGGAAAAATCAATTCTAAAACCCCGATATCTCTGTATTGCATCGTCCGATTTTCAAACGGATTTCAGTTTCGTATTCAGCATGATCAACTCTACAAACCTCGTAAACATTTGAAATTAAAACGAAAAATTCGAAAATTCGAAAATTTTAAAACACTTCCGGTTTGGACCGGAAGTGACGGAAACTAAATTCCAGCCTTATGTCCAAATAAAAACGATCAATGCTTCAACACAAAAAATTCCAAGTCTCTATCTTGAAGCGTTTTTGAAAAACGCCCTGGACAAAATCACTTTTTTAAAATTTAAAAATTGACGTAACGTTGAAACGGAGGTGACGTTGTAGTTGAAAATTTAACATCTTTTAGGGACGATGATGCTACATAATCCCTGAAAGTGTCATGTCAATCCGTTGAAAACTTTGTGAGATATTAAGCTTTAAAAAAGTCAGAAAAATAAAGAAAAAGAATAATAATAACTAGAGCAAAGCTCGTTGCAAAGCAACGAGTGGGTCTTCCGTTAATGTCGGTAGTAAAACTTGAAGTTCGTGTACGAAGCATAGCTCTTAAAACAATGTAAGAGTAACTAAAATAAAAAGTTGAAAAAAAATCGAATTATTCCTGGTACGACTTAATAAAATCCGAATGATTTAAAGTACGACTTAACAAACACCTTTCTGATTTGAAGAACGACTTAATAAAAAAAGATCCGAGTGTGTTCAGGTACGAATTAACAATTATTTTTGGTACGAGTTAATTTTACTTTGAACATTACGCTATTTTTTAAACCAAGGACGCGGAATCAAAATTTCCGGAAAAATCAATTTTTAAACCCCAATATCTCTTTAATGCGTCGTTTGATTTTTAAACGGATTTCAGTTTCGTATTCAGCATAATTAACTCTACAAACCTAGGAAATATTTTAAATTGTAACGAAAAATTCGAAAAATCGAAAATTTTAAAACACTTCCGGTTTGGACCGGAAGTGACGGAAACTAAATTCCAGCCATATGTCCTAATAAAAACGATTAATGCTTCAACACAGAAAATTTCAAGTCTCTATCTTCAAGCGTTTTTGAAAAACGCCCTGGACAAAATCGCTTTTTTAAAACTTTAAAATTTACGTAACGTAAAAACGGAAGTGACGTTGTAATTAAAAAATTAACATCTTTGAGGGACAGTGATGCTCCATAATCCCTGAAAGTTTCATGTAAATCTGTTGAAAACTTTTTGAGATATTAAGCTTAAAAAAAGTCAGAAAAATAAAGAAAAAGAATAATAATAATAACTAGAGCAAAGCTCGTTGCAAAGCAACGAGTGGGTCTTCCGTTAATGTCGGAAGTAAAGCTGGAAGTTCCTGTAAGAAGCAGAGCTCTTAAACCATTAACAAGAGTAACTAAAATAAAAAGATGAAAAAAACGAATATTCCTGGTACGACTTAACAAAATACGAATGATTTTAGGTACAACTTAACAAAAACCTTTTCGATTTTAAGAACGACTTAACCAAAAAATCCGAATGTGTTCAAGTACGACCTAACCAATTATTTTTGGAACGAGTTAACTTTACTTTGAACATTACGCTATTTCTTAAACCAAGGACGCGGAATCAAAGTTTCCGGAAAAATCAATTTTTAAACTCCGATATCTCTGTAATGCATCGTCCGATTTTCAAACGGATTTCAGTTTCGTATTCAGCATGACCAACTCTACAAACTTCGTAAACAATTGAAATCAAAACGGAAAATTCGAAAAATCGAAAATTTTAAAACACTTCCGGTTTGGACCGGAAGTGACGGAAACTAAAATCAAGCCTTATGTCCAAATAAAAACGATCAATGCTTCAACACAGAAAATTCCAAGTCTGTATCTTAAAGCGTTTTTGAAAAACGCCCTGGACAAAATCACTTTTTTAAAATTTACAAATTGACGTAACGTAAAAAGGAACGTGACGTTGTAGTTGTAAATTTAACATCTTTTGGGCACAATAATGCTTCATCATCCCTGAAAGTTTCATGTAAATACGTTGAAAACTCTTTGAGATATTAAGCTTTGAAAAAGTCAGAAAAATAAAGAAAAAGAAAAATAATAATAATAAAAAGAAACAATAGAATAACAAGAGGGTCTTCCGTTGGAAACGGAAGACCCTAATAATAAAAAGAAACAATAGAATAACAAGAGGGTCTTCCGTTGGAAACGGAAGACCCTAATAACTAGACACGATCTCGTTGCGAGCAACGAGGAGGTCTTCCGTTCGAATTTTAGAATGAAATATGACATCATCGACTTTGATTTTCGACAACAAAACATATTATGGAAAAAGGAGTGAAGTACTAATGCTTTATTGTATCGCTTTTTATAAGTTCTCTTGCTTTTTTATATACTTGCATTTCTTTCAATTAAGATAGAAAAGATCAAAGTTGTTTACCTCTGGTCCCTAAAAACCCTAATTGGGTAACGCAAGAAAATCATTATATTGTTAGGATATATAAACGCATTATACCTAATCTAGCTTTAATAACCTTTCACAAAATGGCTCTCATTAAAGGGCTATAGATAAACGGTTTTAGTCAAGAGCTCTTTGATCCACTAATTTAAGGGGCAAGTCCTTTTTTCTTGGATTCAAATGAAAGGACAACTTTTCTTCTGTATTGCATTACAAAATATATTTTCTTTCTGAGATATGGGTGATCAAAATGTTGGACTTTTGGCCCCTAAAAACCCTTAATTACGTAACACATGATAAAATCATTACATTGCTTGAATACATAACTATAAAATAAACACATTTGCTTCTACAACATTTCACAAATTATCTCTCAGTAAAGGGCTACATATTAAAGATTTTAGAGCCCTATGGTCCCCTTATTTAAGGGGCCAGCCCCTTTTTCTTGGTATCAAATAAAAGGTCATTTAATTCTACACCACTTTTGTTAAACAAGTGTTTAAAAATCCGTAACGTTTTGGAGATATATGAGAAAGAAGGTTTTAGGGGCCGATCCCATAACTCCTTTTAGGGGCCGTTTAACGAAATTTTGACGGTTGCATTTTGTTGAGAACATAATTTTGAACAACTTTTCTTCTGTACTGCATTACAAAATATTTCTTCTTTCTGAGATATGGGCGATCAAAATTTTGGATTTCTGGCCCCTAAAAACCCTTAATTACGTAACACATGATAAAATCATTACATTGATTGAATACATAACATTGAGATAAACACATTTGCTTCTATAACATTTCACATAATATTTCTCAGTAAAGGGCTACAGATTAAAGACTTTAGAGCCCTTTGGTCCCCTAATTTGAGGGGCCAGCCCCTTTTTCTTGATATCAAATAAAAGGTCATTTAATTCTACACAAAATTTGATAAACAAGTGTTTAGAAATTCGTTCCCGTTCTGGAGATATATGAGAAAGAAGGTTTTAGGGGCCGGTCCCTTATTTCCTTTTAGGGGCCGTTTAACGAAATTTTGACGGTTGCATTTTGTTTAGAACATCATTTTGAACAACTTTTCTTCTGTACTGCATTACAAAATATTTTTCCTTTCTGAGATATGGGTGATCGAAATTTTGGACTTTTGGCCCCTAAAAACCCTTTATTACGTAACACATGATAAAATCATTACATTGCTTGACTACATAACATTGAGATAAACATATTTGCTTCTATAATTTATTACAAAATATCCCTCGGTAAAGAGTTACGGGTAAAAGATTTTAGAGCCCTCTAGGTCCCTAATTTGAGGGGCCAGCCCCTTTTTCTCGATATCAGCTGAAAGATCTTGTAAATATAAACTTTTTTTACATTACATATTTTAACAAAATATTTTCCAGAAAAGAGATAAAGAGAGAAAAGCACAAAAAATAACGACGCTTTTTTAATGTCAATTTTCGAGCCATAGCGAGCTTTGGCGCCAATAGTGCTAAACATACAAAACAACAATCATGCAAAACTTCAATCTTTCCTTTACCAACCGTAGAAATTTGAGCTCAAAATCTCTTATAGTTTAGGAGAACGGCCGCAGACAAAATACCCATATAAAAAATAGAAAAATCTCAATATCTCCAAAACAGATGTGACGTCATCAATGCAAAAAATTTGCTATCAAGTTCAGACCACTATCTATCACATCTGAAAATTTGATGGAGATCGGTTGAGCCGTTTCTGAGAAATCGCGTGCACAAAAATGGGAAGAAAAAAAAAGAATAAAAATAATAGGGAAAAAGAAACCGAAGAATAACAATAAGGTCTTCCGTTGGAAACGGAAGACCTTAATAATAATAATAACAATAAGAAAAGTGAAAAAGAAACAATAGAATAATAGAAGGGTCTTCCACTGAAGACGGAAGACCCTAATAAAACATCAGAATAACAATAGGTCTTTTCGACCGAAAGTCGAAAAGCCCTAATAAAACATCAGAATAACAATAGGTCTTTTCGACCGAAAGTCGAAAAGCCCTAATAAAACATCAGAATAACAATAGGTCTTTTCGACCGAAAGTCGAAAAGCCCTAATTAACAACTAACAAAGAACGCTAAGTCAATATATATACGTTTTCTAACCCGAGGTGTCCTTGTAATCACTGCCAACAAAATGCAAGTGACAGACAACGTCTCTGTCATTTGGTTCCCCGAGTTTTTTGGTCAGTGGATCTAGGCGTTTTATGGCAACCCTCCACTGAAAACGACGTTGCTTATCCTTCGGAAACTGATGTCCACCATAATTACAACAAAAAGGAACCGAACAACGCTGAGGCATAGCCAGCGATATATAAAACCGAAACTAATTCAAGCGTCTCAAACGCACACATAACCACCAATAGGTTTGGTGTATAAAATTCGGAACCAAAACCGGCGAATGTTTACCATTGTAGTCAAACTTTACTTGACCATTAGAATTGTAAACATAAAAATCAGAAAAGAAAAAATTAATACATGTGTTAATATTTGAATACATTATAAGTAATGCATGTATGCCATTTAAGTCATCTGTTTAAATATTTTACTTGATTATACCCCATACCCCATGCTCCATTTATATAACTTTTTCTCAATTTTACAATCTTGACAAATGGACCCGGATCCAAGTCTACTTAATTTTACTCGGGCCTATCATCAATGTGTATAATGATGCATTTACTTTCTTCTTTTTACAACTAATCATTTATAGTGACTACTGTGTCTTGGTTATATGAATAATTTCATCTCGATAGCGTACGCTGGTGAGATTTCCATTGACAATTTGTAGAGGGGTCCTTCCTTGCACAACACAAGCGTCCTGGTAACGCTCCCCAACGCTACGATAAACCCCTCAACGGCCGTGATGGCTAAATGAAATCTGGATTCATCAGTGAACATAATATTGGCCCAGACCTGTATTCAGAATCGCAGATGTCGTGTGCACCACGCTAGTCGGCAATACGATGACGTTGAAGCAGTACTGGGCGCACCGCTGGACGTCTTGGTATGATGTTTTGCTCGCGTAACGGTTACGCATAGTTCTTGAACTAATTGGTTGAAGCCATGGAATGATACGGGTAGTCAAACTTGCTGTTGGAAACGATTTCTCAGATGTTCAAGTCTAATGTGGATGTCCTGTTGACGTGACGTCACACGAGGTGACTGATTTACAGGAATTCTTTAAATGATCCTAGCAAGTGTCTTTTTCAAAGTTAATATACAGAGATCAAAACCTCAAGGCAAGTTTGTCAAAGAAAAATTTAAAAAGATTTATTAAGAATATTTTTAATGAGTATTACTTGAGTGATTTCTAAGCAAATGAGAATGCATACTTAACATTAGCTGCAGAACTGTAGCTCTCCGGGGAAAAAAAATATTGACAGACCGGAAGACAGATGAAGAATTTAATGGTAAACTCTTTTCACTAATTTGCGTATAAATAAGGTAAATCAGTCGAAAACTAGCGCACGTTTTTCTGCGCAATAAATATACAATTTTTTCAATGGGTGGCCCTGTAGCTCTCCAGTCTGTCAATATTTTTTCCCCGGAGAGCTACAGTTCGGCATCTAACCTTACATGGTAAATTTTTGTTACATAAGCATAAGGAATAAAATTTTGGAAACATTCTATGAAATTTGTTAAAGTATGTTCGATTCAATCTATACAGTTTATGTACAGTACTGTAATCCTATTTCGATGTAACGCAGTAGTGGTAAGATTTCATAGATTTATAAATAAATAATTGCAAGAGTGGACAACAAATTTAATTTAATGGCTTAATACAAACTTTTATCGAAGCTAAGTCATAATTGGATTGGCTAAATCAAGTATGCCAACATCTGTTTTATTGTATATATATGCAATTGAAAAAATGCGAATTTAAAGTATATGATTCTGCTTATTGAAGAGCTGTCAGAATTCTAAGTTATATTCTGATTAAAGCTTTTTCTAAGTTGAAGCATGAGCAGATTGGCTATATCTAAGTAAGCCATAATCTGTTTTAAGTATGTGTTATATCAAAATAAAAAAGAACACATAGGAAGTCTAATATTTCTAGGTTACTACTTTGATACAAAGGTGTATCACAGAAATCAAGTCATGCAAGTTTTAAAGGATGGTTACATGTTTTTCAAATATAAGATACAACCATGCATGAAAAGAAAGAAATTGTCAATTAGTCCTCAAAGGCTAATACTCTGGTAGTTAAGCATGTTTATTAATAAGTATGAAAATGATAAACCATGCCTAAGCGGGCTTTAGAGGGGCAGTCAACAAAATGGAGGAGACCAGCTAAAGTACCACGAAAGGATTAGGTAGGTCTTCAAGCAGAACCAGTGTTTGGTGATCCAGTTACTCAAGCAGAACCAGTGTCGAGTGATGCTATTAATTACGACTTATAAGCTGCAGCAATCTTAAGACAATCACAAACTATGTCACAAAACCAGACAAATTCGGGTGATAACACCATGGAAATCCTGCAGCCATGTGTTCAAAATCAGAGTGATACCAACGCCCACGCTCATTCAATGGCAAGACAGCAAACAACTACAGAACTGTGTATATGCCACCTGCCATAATTTGCATAACTTGAGATAAACTTACTAATAAGATGATTTGAATTCTCTTCCTATAAGTCGTATTTTGAGTTTGAAAACGTAGATATAAACACAACGAGATAGTTGATGTAGCGCCATGTGATGAGAGAACGTGTGTTTGTGCTTGTGAAGTGTGTACTATAACAAAAGGAACATACGTCAGCAGACCTCTGGTTCTCTTTAAGACACCACACATTCGTCTTCTAAACCAGGCCGTTTTTGGTTTTCTTAATTAGATCCTATTTGGTCCTGTAAACAAGTCGTTTTGGTTCTCTTAATAAATCGCAATAGGTCCTCTTAACGAGATCGTATTCCGTCATCTTAACGAGACTGCATTTATTTTGTGTTTATTCATACAACATTATACATTGTCTTGTAATTAGAGCGTTGCATTTATGTATAAAGAAATATTTATGCGATTTATTAAAGAAATGTTGCACAATAACCACCTTCTTTTAAATGTGTACTTAAAGGACAGGTGACACAAAATCATTTTCTTCTAAAAACATTTTCTTTGATAAATATTAATCAGTTTATAACAATTTTTCCATTTGACTAGCATCAGATAAGAACACACAACTCAATTAAGTGTGCTGAAAATCCCAGCTGCAGCTGGTCTCCGAGTTTTGCCGATCTTTAATGAGAAAAAAAACCCCTGTGCGTTATTCGCCAAAGATGACATATATTCAGCTATCGGCTACATAGTAAACAGAGCAATGGACGAGGATTTATTTACACGTACAGGATAGTGTATTTGTGTTGCAAATGATGATTTTGAATTAAAGCACTATCAGATTAAAGTGAATTTATTAAAAGCATATTTTATTGAAAAGTTTAGTGTATGAACCCTCTCCTGAAAACAAAGTAGTAAGATTATAGAATGTACAAGATTACATGTTGTATTATTGGTTAATGGAGTTTTTGAGAAATTTTGTGTACATAGGAATTGAAAAAAAAGTAATTAAATTAGAATGAATCTGAAGATTCTGTGACTGATAATCATTTATTGCAGATTATCATCCTGTCAGCCAGACACTAGGCAACCACTTGTTCAGATTGTCAATATTCAGTAAAGTTTGAAATATATTGTTTGAATATGCATATTAATCCAATCTTGCAGATCCAAAACATTGATTTGAATAAGTTGATATTAATCTAAAAAAAAATTTCTTTAAAAAAACTCAAATGGGAGCACGATGAGTTAGATTTTTATTATATTACATACAATTATATAAATCCTTTTTTGTGTACTATTTGTAACAATTGGTGTTGCTCTAAAATAATAATTAAGGTCTTCCGTTTTCAACGGAAGACCTTGTACTGATTCTGTTGGTAATTCTTTTTATTCTTTTTTTTCTTCTAGACGTTTTTTAAAACTCAAATATCTTGCTTGTTTTTTGTCCTATAAAATTCAAATTTTCAGAGCTTATTGGTAGTTACAATTTCTCAATATCTAAGGAAAATTGTTGAAATCGACACTTCCGGTACCGAGTTATTTCCCTTTTTCCCAATAAGATAGGCATTCTTGTGCACGCAAAGGCTCTAAAACCGCTCACAGCATGTGTTACAAAGTCACAAATCTTAAAAATAGAGAGTTTGAACGTTGTCCTCCGAGTTTTGTTTTTACAATTTTTTTCCTTTAAAGTTTCAAAAAATTAATTTGAATTTGTGTTTCCAAAAATGCCGATTTTTGGTTGGTTTTTGTTATGTAGCTCTTTAGTTAAAATTTTTCTCTAAACACATATAGAACAAAATATGTGCAAAATATCAAGGGCTTTCACTTGACACCATTGAAAAAGGGCTGGCCCCTTAAATTAGGGGTCTAGAGCCCTTAAAAGTCTTCGCTTTATAACTCAAAAATGGTTAATATTTCGCTATAGCTGTCGATAGAAAAGTTGTTCATTATTGTGTTATCAATGTCGTTACAAAATTATTTTGTACCGGTAATGCGTAATATGAGTGTAAAAAGCTTGTCTTGTTAACATGTACCTGTATTCATTTGGCAAGTAAGCGAATCGTCTTCGTGCGCATAACGTACATAAATTAACAGCTGAAAGTGTACCAGCATATACGGGATGCTTTGATTCATTTGAAAAAGTGTCTAAAAAGTATACGTGTACATGTTTTTCTTACAGCCTTTTTTTTGGAGTCACCTCTGTTTAGGTCCTAAAGTGGACAACCGTTAAGAAAAACAAAAACGAGAAAATATAAACGTTCTTTTTCTTATCTAGTGAGATACATAAACTAGATTAAAAAAAAATAACTTCCATGAAATAGATTTGAGTCATTTCTGCTGCAAGCATTTCAAATTGACCTAAATTCTTAGTTGTGTGCGTCATTACATAACCCATCTCGCCCGTGGCCGAGAAAATCGATCGCCAAGGTCGCGGCTGGACTACCTAGCGGTCAGCGGTTACCTAATACACAAGAATTGCGTCTGTCATATGTGATTTTATTTAGCCGCAAACACAAGAATCGTACACAATGACATTAAAGCTTACTCTTCTTAATTTGAATTAAACGATAGAGTGTCAATAAGAAATCGTTCTGTTTAATCATAAAAGCAATGCCATTCTCGAACTGAAGCAGTATCAGACAGATAGATCAACTGTGGGATTAAAGGGGAAAAACTTGTATTAATTAGAGTTTAGTCATCATACTTCAAACATTGTAAATCTTCCTGGGTTCTGAGCTCTCTATGTGTGTTTTACCTTTACGTAAGTTATATCCGATCCCTCATCCGCGGCCGAGGAAATCGGTCGCGGCTGCACTACCTAGAGGTCAGCGGTTTTCTAATAACAAGATATTTATACAAGAACTGTTTCAATTTTATGTTCTTAAAGTTTGTTCACCTTCAATTTATTTAATTAAACATTAGAATGTGAATTGAGAAGCCCCTCTAAAAATTGATAAAAGCGATATTATTCCAAATCAGAAACATCATCAGACATAAATCAATAGTGAATTTGTAATTCTAAAATGTTCTTAAAACTATACATGTACTAATAATGTTATAGATAAACAACAAAAAACCACAAAGATTAAACCTTAAAATGATGATCACCCCTAGAACATAGCCAAGGAGATCCCGCGCGAGTGGACAAGTGATCCGCGGTAGCTTCGTTTTCTTCTTCATGTACTTTATCACACGTGCATGTTTATTGATATTTTGTACGATTCCAACTATTTGTTTATTCGAGATTTTGACCGGAACATGTAAGACTGACTTGTGTTTCAATTTAAGATTTTTTTATTTACCCACGAATATTTCCGCTAAATACTGCTGAGATGTTTTATAGATATCGTAGTAAGTAGTTGACGTCTTCATAAGGTTGCACATAAATGAGAGAGAGAGAGAGAGAGAGAGAGAGAGAGAGAGAGAGAGAGAGAGAGAGCGCTCAAAATTGGAAGCATTATTTAGCCGAATTTAGAAAATGAAACAGTCCCCAAGCGTTCAAGGCAGGATAAAAAAAAATCAAATATCAAATTAACACATGCGGTAGAGGCAATTGCAACTTCACTGGTCTTTCCGGCAAGTTTGGAAAAACACTTTGAATGTATTAACATCACCGGATGTTAGAATTTTATACAAAATGGAGTCGCTTCCCATTAAAATAAGTATCGGCAAGAAGTCTTGTATGTCGTTTCTGTGTTATATTTTAGTGTATATTGATACCTTTAATGAAGTTTAGGTCACATCTCAACGGACCATAAAATGTGTTGTAATTATATCAAGTTTTATAAAAAGGGGGGGTTGTCATGGACGCCTAGGTAATACATTCGAAGTGTTTTTCCGAGCTTGCCGGAAAGGCCCGAGAAGTTGCGATTGGCGGTAGAGGCTGACACGATAAAAGAATTGTCCAGAATTGAGGGATTTAGTGATCATTTTTAGAATGTTCACAGGAGTTTGTAAACAAGATTTGTTTAGATTTTATCGGTTTAATGATCACAGTGCAAGGGCTTTATTTTTTTTTCATAATGTGGCGAAGACCTATTTTGGCGACTACTTAACATGTGTACATTTTTCTCCTCAATGTATGTCACTTTCCCACCCGTGTGTTTATTCGGTCAGTCTATGCTAAGTCAACCCGCTCCACGTGCGACCGAAAATCTCGTGTCGCGTCAGCGCATATAGCTCAGAAAATTGCCCCCGGGCTGCAGATCAGCAATTGATAAATAATTGAGTAACATTTGGAAGGATGCTTTTACTGCAGCGGTCAATTGTTCAACAATGAGTGTCTAAATATCAACCTCACATTAAAGGTGCGATATCGTAATCTGAGAATTTGAACAGAATAAACAAAATATTATCAGAGACATAAATAACTTAATAAGTTATTTATGTCTCTGGTTTTATAAGTTAACAGTTTTAAGTCAAAGATTAAATAAAATTTGTTGAACAGGATTAGAAGTAATGATATACGACTACATTAAGCAATAAAGTCGGTCGATCGTGATTAAATCGACAGTTTCTTATTTCTTTGAAATAATTGTAGTAGTTCAATTGACTTGCAGACTATAATATAGCGACTTTTCTGCCTCCCAAAAATGTATGCATGTAATTTTCTGCCTCCCAAAAATGTATGCATTTAATTGCGATAGATATTTGTTCTTGGGGATTTTACTTATTGTTATATGCACATTGATAAAAAATATAATTGAAGTTGTGTAGTATGAGGTTGTAATGCAGATTAAGTGACCTAAAACTCAGCTGAATATTTTATTTTTAAGCTAGCTTGTCAAAATGGGAGATTGTTAACTTGTAGCTTGTTAACTCTGAAAAAGTCTAGAACAGAAGTAATAAAGTCTTTGTAGCTTTCGCTACATCTTCTTATTTATGTGTACGCGTACATAAAGCTATTTTAGATTTTTTTTTCTGTATAAAAAGTGTTGTTTTTCCTAACCTTACATTTAAATCTATAGAAATTCAATATCTACATGTAACATCTCAAAAGCTTTGATAGCTTACCGCTTGGAAATCATTTAGTGATGCAAATTGACAAATGCCCATGAAAAGACATTATTGGACCCCAAGGGTTTCTTATCCTTTCCAACGATGATGAGAAGAACTTAAATGTGCATACAAATCATACATTTACATGTATATTTATATGTGATATGATAGAAATAAGTGAAAAATATAGGTCTTTTTTGTGCCGCACAAAACGGGCGAAAAGGATTTTTATACCACACGAAAATATATTGAGGGGGCGGGGGTAAATAAAAATCACCTTGTCCGTCCGTACGTCGTGTCCGGTCTATATCTTTCTGATGGAGAAACATTGGAAGTGTTCTTACTTCATACAAATTTTACTCATTACCTGACGAACCGTCATGACCTAAACCCAAGGTCATTTGGACAAAGTAAAGGTCACTAACAGGAAAAGTGCAAAATTTGTTTCCGGTCCACTTTGGAATTTCTTACTTCACACAAAGATTGCTTATGACCTGAGGGTGTGTAATGATTTGTCCCTAAGTCATTTAAGGAGAAACATTGGGAGTTTCTATCTCATGTAAAGAGAACTTGACCCAGGGTCCGTTGCGCAAGTTCAAAGGTTAAAAGTCATATTAAACATGTGTCATATCTTGTACAATGATGGAAATGAGTAAAAGCTAAAGTTTGACACAAAGATTACTTGTGACCTGTAAATATACCCTGCCTTGTCTGACTCACTAAAGAAAAAGAACCACCCATTATTCTATAATAGAGAAATACGTGAGTAATGACTTCTTTCTTAGCGGGGATATCATTTGTGAGCTTGCTAACAGTACCTTTTAGATGGTCCAGTGGGAGTAATGCCCCCCTTTCTCTCAACCAAAATTTCCCTTAAGTTAACGCTTAGAAAATTGATTTTTGGGTCATTTCCCCCACCGCCACATCCACACTTTTATTATAATTAAATTAATTATATACATGTACATAAAAGTTATCCTAAACTTGAAGTAAGTTAAACGAAGAACTTGTCTGGTATGAAAATAATACTTTGAAATTGAGTCCCGTTTTCGATTTCTTGAACTTACTATTATCATATTGATAATCAAGTATCATTAAAACCATTTCCCTTCTCCCTACACTCGCCAGGGTTTGATAGACCTGTATCAATAGCAGACTATCTCCACTTGACCTCCACATTTGCATGCAATCTAAATAAACACCTACTTAGCAAAGATATGCCTTTATCTGTTTAATGAGTGGTGCAATACTCAATCTAGAGATTACATAGAAAACAGGCATGAATTATTTTTTTGTCTCCATTTGAAGAGTCCCAATCAATTTTCTAAAGCTCTAATTGGTAAGAAGAAATGGTCGTGTAAAGATGACATTTTATCAATACAGGGTCTGTCAGGCTCTGACAAGTGTGAGGAGAAGGAGGTGTTTTAATCAGACTGGTTGACAATCCTTTCGCGACACGAAGTTGCGACGGAAGACCTACTCGTTGCTTTGCAACGAGCTCGGCTCTAGTTCATTGTCAATCTGAATCTAATGTCAGTATATAAGAAGTAATCAGTGTGCATAACAGCTCGTTTTTGGGCTTTTTTTTTTTTAGGTTTGATCAATAGAGAATAAATTATACACAACTCAGAAGTACTACCAAAAAATGATCTTCATAAACTATTAAAAGAAGGATCAAATTACATTTGGATAAAATTCAAGGAGTCCGAAATTAATACGTTTTTAAAACTTGAATACTATGTTAAAAAACTACTGTTTCAGTCTTTACTGATTATGAAAATTGGTATATATATAATTCTTTTAATTAAATTTCAATAAACAAAGATGATCAAATACCATACTAAAAAATGAAATTAAAAATGTTTCGGTTATTAGTATTGAGATTAAGGTAGACCCCTGATTTTGTGTAACTAAAGAAATTTACAAACATATTTGCCTACAGGTACCAGGATTTCTGGTAATACTTCTTAAATCAAAAAATCCTTTATTAAGTCCAATTAACTTAATTAGGGTTTATTTAGGGTTTAAGATCCAGTGAAATTCCTGGTTACAAAAAGTCTCTATACATTATCACTAACTATGTGTTGACAAAACAAAATCCTTTCTTCAGAAAAAATGATTCCATGGTTTTGATGATTTTTATCTTTTACAAATCCAACATCTGACATATTTTTTCCAGCATGAAGTATATAGATCAATGAAAAGTTAACAATACAGGTCACAATTTTTACTCCTATTCATAATTGCTGAGGAAACAGAAATGGGGTTTCTAAGCTTACAATAACTCTGTTTATGTACTGGGTTCTCAAACTTTTAATAGCAATTAGCAAAAGTTAATGACTTCAGATTTTAGATAAGAGCAATTCAGAAATCCCTATGGTTGAAAGATACAGCGTATGGGCAGTGTGTCGGCTATTACGTCGCACCGAAGGTTTCCGATCTCAGAGGCTTCAGATATGCATATTGAGGTCACGCGTCTTATCAGCTCAGTAATTCAGCAATAGCTGTGAAACATATGGGAGTAGCAGGCACGTAGCATCAGGGAGGGCCAGGTCTGCCCCCCCCCCACCCCCCCACTTTCAAAAACGATGCTACGTGCCTGAGTAGTAAGGAAAATTTTGCAGAAATTGTATCCCACTCACAATTCAACTTGTTGGTCAATGTTTTTGTGATTGTGTCACCTGTCCTTTAAATACAATTTGCTATTACCAGCACAACACTTATCTTCAGTAGTGTTCATCATGGCACTAAGCGGAAATCTACAGATTTGACGAATCGGACCTTAAAAAAAAGAACATAATTTTCGAATAGCTCACTACCACAACCCGTTTTCCGCGATAACGAATGAGGCCACGGAAAAAGTCACAGCGAAAGAGGAAATCTCTAACATGGTTAATTCTCTCCGGCCAACTGCCATCACCAGTCACGGGAGTATTGCATGTGCATCTAATATTAACTCAAATAACAATAGGGATAACGCAATTCAGGAAACTGTCGAGACAGCAATCGTTAATCAGTCTGATAAGATAACATCAGGTAGGTGCAGTAGTGGTTTTGTACGTACATCGGTCTGAATTGAAGCCCATGTACCTAAAAAAAACTTTCATAAAAAAATATGCCATAAGCAGTTGATTTCGTAGTCTTCTATTCTAGTAAAAAATGGTAAGGAATAAATTTTTTCTCCTGGTAAAGAATTCACCAGGTGGAGAAAGATGATGTTGAATTATATTCTATGAATGAATGGCTTAGAGCTTTGAATAGACAAATGGCTATTTATTACAAGAAATATCCACAGGAGCAGGTTTAACTGATAACACATCTAGAAGCAGTCAGGTACATTGCGTATTCAAAAGGTAACGGACATATAATAAGGACTTCCGATCCATAATTGACCAAAGTAAGGTGCAGTGAGGAGACATTCATATGGAATTGTAAGTGAACACAACAAATATCGTAGTTGTGTGAAGAACATACCAGGCAGTGAATCAATTGCAACATGAAACAACGAAGTTCTCCACCCACAACAACTATACAGGCTAGAATTTTTTTTTCAGCGCCAGGCATTTTCATTTATTAGTGCGACCCCATTTTCTTTGTTATTAGTGTTACCTTGATTTCCGGCATTCAGTAAACTTCCTCTTACCAAACAACACGTGTTGTGATTGTCTTTTATTTATTGGCGTGGTGGCAGCAGTATTCGACCCTCCGTTCAGTGAACATAAGGTACTTTAATCACACCGTAATTATCTATTATCGTGGACACGTGTGTGTATTGGATATTGTGTTGGCTTTACTACAAAACATGGCTAGTACGTCTCGCGCGCCAAAACAATGGTGCCTTACAAAGATTGAGACTGTCAACACGTTTGAAAATTGGAGACAGAACTTGTTATATACACTGTCCCTTGATAAAAACTTCGCACCATTCCTCATTACCGGAACATGGTGGGAGAAAAAGACCAAAAATACTCCATTCCGCGGATTCGCCGACGACGACGAATCGATACCCGAAGGCATCCGCCTCATTCGCATGCAGAAAGTTAACATGCTTGAGCTTATGTTGGGCCAGATTGCAAACTACTGCCCTGTTATTTCTAGGAACACAATCGTTAAAAATTCTACGTCAGTTGATAAAATTTGGCAGACAATTCGACTCCATTATGGTTTTCAAACCACTGGCGCCCACTTCATCGATTTTGACTCCATACGATACGACCCGAGCGAGCGGCCTGAGGACCTCTTCCAGCGTTTAACAGCTTTTGTTTAGGACATTCATTGCGTAAGGATATTGGTATAACTCACCATGAAGTCTCTGATCCATCTACTGTGCCCTAAGTTTTCTGAAGAAGGGTCAATTACCAGGCGATTTAAAAAAAAATGTTTATGCAACTTTTACCAAATACTTAAGAGAAATTATTGGGTCGGACCAAGATCAAAACCAAAAGCTGTGCATTGTGATAGGTTAAAGCCATACAAGGGAGAAAATAAACCAGACTGGATGATCAGTTAATTTGTACATGGTGGAGTGAGAGATTAAGCGGTTGCTTTTGATGGAGTAAATATCCAACTAGGAGAAAACAGGCTGAATGTAAATAGTGATTACATGTATAATGTTGGTGATGAAGTGAATTCCGAGGATTGTCGTTTCAGTGATGATATGGAAGATGGTGTGCTTTGTAGTGATACACATGTGCAATGTAAAAGTAACTCTAGAAGTGCGACTAAAGTAGAAAGTGAAGGTCGTGAGCAACGTCCAAAGAGAAGTGTTAAAATTCCCCATCAATATGGAGATTTTCAGTTATACTAATGATAGGGTAATATCTGTTAAGTTGTTTTATTTTTATACTTTTATTTAGTAATCGTGATTTTAAAAACTGTGAGTTTTATTTGTAGGTGGCAAAGTATGTGTGTAATATCTGGGAGAAGTTCAGGTCAGAAAGCCTGTATGCAGCAAACAGACATGTGCAAGAGCAGCACAGTGGATTTAAGTTTAAGTGACAGGACTGTGGTACTTAAGCGAGAAAAGATCAGGAACACGGAAAATGTCGCAGAGGATTTCCCTCCTTGGTTGTCAATATTAATAATCGGTCATCAGGAAAATTAGCAAGAGAAAAATAGAGAAATGGTATAAGGAAATACTTCCGACGCAAGTTACCAAAATCTGTAGTTCAAGACCAATGCCGTTATCATCTTCTATGTCAAGGTCGCGATTGCCTATAATGTGCAAGGATTATAATGAAGTTTCTATCGATGAAGGGGACGGTCAGTTTGAGAAAGAAGAGGAAGGAATTAAAAGTGATGGATAGCTTGGAAAAAATGCAAAGAGAAACCATTCAACTAGATGTGGGAGGTTATGAATTCAAAACGACAAGGGAGACTTTAACCAGAATACCATCAAAACTGTCAAAATTGATAACATTGAAATCTGCGAACGCGGCTTCATATTTCTTAGATCGAGACCCTGAACATTTTGCCTATATTCTAAATTTCTTGCGAAATGGTGAAATTGACGAGATAACCTTACCGGAGGAGAAAGGATCATAAGCCGTCATCTTAATGGAATGTAAATATTACGGTCTGGTGGAATTGGAGAACATGGTAAGAAAGAAGTTGGATGTTTGCAAGTGTAACAAATCCAGGGACTGAGCCATGAAAAGAAACTGAGACTTTGTTAATTTATGATTTGATTTGTACAGTGATTCACTACTCCTTTATATTTAGTTTAGGGACTAAACTTTACAAAGAAGGGAGTTATGTTATAAAGTTAAAATACATAAGAGCGTAGTCAATATGATTTAATAACATTGTAACTTTAAGTATACTATGAAATATTATCGTTTAAATCTAATTAAATGATTTCTGCAGTAGTGAATTGCTATGTAAATACTTCTTAATGTTTGTTTTCAGTGCTGCCCAACTTCTTGAATCACAGCATGGGCTAGTCTGGGAGGGGGAGTTTGCGAGGAGCATCTCTATTGTCCATTTGTATCCGTCATTGCGGTTTGGCCTGGTATAAAAAGGGGTAAATTTGCTTTAAGTAACTGTAGTCTTGTTGCTTCTGAAGATGTCGGAGGAACTATTAAGGCGAGCGCGTGGAGATTTGGTAATGAAATAATTAATTGGGTTTTCTTAGGGATTTACCAAGCGACACCTACTATTTCACCGAGATCTCTGGTAAACTTATTTAACACCAGTTGCATGGTGTCGGTGAAATTATAGGGTGTTTGTTATTATAATTTAATAACAGCACCCCCCCCCCCTCCTCCCTTTTATTATTTTAGTTAAGATTTCTCCGATTGCACCTATATTATTTCAAAGGTGTAGCCGGTGAAATTGAATCTCGGTAATTTTACACCGAACTTCACCGAAATATTTACCAAGGTGCAAGTTCTGATGTTTGGTAAAATTTAAATATTGATGGTATATTACATCATTTTTATTAGATTTATCTTGGTCATTAAATTGGATTTTGGTAAGTTTTGGGTAAATAAATCATAACTAGGATTTAAAGAATTTTAGATTAAATGTGTTCAATTTCATTCTTTTATTTTTTACATGCTTTTAATTATATAGAAAGAAATGGTAGAATAGAATTGGTTCTTATTTTATAAATAAGAGTAAAGGTTGATTACTATATCATTACATTGGAATTTATTTCTTGGGATTTAAACTTTTAAAGGAGATTGTGTTACTGTGTGTGATTCAGTGTGGATTACTTATTTTATCATATTCACAACAAAAACCACGCACCCTATTAAAATCGTGTTGACGAGTTCGTCACGCGTCATAATATATATACCGCCTCTTGATGATGATCGCTAAATTGATACTATAAAAAATTGACTTAACTACCGCTTATGACTCGAAGGACATTCAAAATATTGTACATAACTGGAAATTCCATAATGCAGCATTGTCCACATTTAAAATTGGTATAGATACGAGTGATGACAAGAACGAGTTAACACGTAGACGAGTGAGTAAATAGTTGAGTTGTACGTCAATTGAGATAAAAGTGATAAGAAGTAACCGGTGTTTATAATATATATATATATATATATATATATATATATATATATATATATATATATATCTTATGAAACATTAAAGACATTCATTTGGTGTTTAACTCCAAAAATCATCCCAGTGTAATAACGAGTTATTGCTCGTTCAGTTTAACTTTTAGCTTTGTAGGCATACTTTGTTAACTCGTACCTTAATTTAAATATAATTCAATACGACACAGATGCTGATAGGATTGTTACAGTCTTTGTTTAAAATAACTGACAACAAAGATATCTGTATGGTTCGTTTATTCGTATCCGGACACAGTGACTTTAAAATTTGCAATGTATATTTAGTATAACTTACCAGAAAAAGAGCAAGGTCTGGTCCAAAATAAAATTACTTCTCAATATAAATATGTTGTGAAGTGATGTTAGTAATTGGATTTATTTACTGGTTAGTATTAAACGTGACAAGTGGTGAGGGGTAACTTAAAGTTACTACCCACCTGAGTTGTGTCTTGAATAGCCTAGCCGACCGGGGGACGTCTTTACTATTTCAGGTTCTGTTCACAACTGAGGAATAATCAATCAGCTGATCGGAATGCCGAACCCGATCTTAATTACATATACTACATTCCTCCCCATTTTAATAAAATCACACCGTATGGCACAAATCAGAATTTCCGACTTAATGCCAAAATCTTAAAATCAAATGTTGTATATTACACATTTATTTACAACTAAAAATCACTATACACAATTATAAAATCAACACAATCTTCCTAGACATTCCTTAAAGTCCTCTAATAAAATGTCATTTCCCTTGTCGGACAAATGAATTCCATCTCCCCTAAACAGTGATTTATTTTTCCAATAAATTTTATTGTGTACTACTACTTTTACTGATAGGGCATTCTCTCGCAAAGTGCCCTTCTTGGTCACACTTAAAACAAGCTTGTTTTCTAGGACTGCTAGAAGGAGATCTAAACATTCTTGTATTTTCTCTACTGTTTGATCTAGACCTGTTTGTTCTAAGAATTTGAAGAATATCATGAATATTGTTTTTCATTTCCCGATTATCTTCTTCAATTCTTTTGACCCTTGATTCTAATTTGGAGAGTCTTGTCTGATCTGTGAATTGATTTGATGCTTGTTTTGTATCGTAAACAGCCCTAACTTTGCTTATGTTTTCATCATCATCCTCACTCTCACTTTCAGAACTCTCAAACTTCACCCTTCTTGTCTCAGACTTTCTCACACCTAGTATTAGTTTTTGGTTTGTGACTGCAGTTTTCATGTATTGTGTTGCCATATCTAGTGTAAGTGGGTTCTTGTCCATGGCAATGAGGGCAGCTTGTTTGTTGTAACAACCTCTCAAGAACGCATCTATGGCCACGGTTTGGCGGCAGTCTTCTGGTGTGTCTGGGTATCCATCAGTGGTCATCTCTAGAACTTTGTCTGCAAACTCTTCAACTGTCTCCTCAGAACCTTGTTTGACATCTTGCAGTTGTCGTCTGATAATGTGGGGAAGGTCTTTTTTCCCAAACCGTTCATCAAGCTTTGCACTCAGCTTTTTGAAACTTTTCTGGTCTGAAATTGGTCTAGAGCTGAAATATTTCAAAGCTTTGTCTCTGAGGCATTCAATCAATTTGTCCAGCTTTTGTTCTTCGGACCATTTATACCGGGATGAAATGTGGTTGAACTGTGTGAAGAAAGGTTTCCAGTCATTTTTTCCGTCAAATGTTGACATCTTTGGTGGACTAGGACCCTTTGACTGAAGCGTATCTGCAAATCCAGTTGGGTTTGTTGATGATTTCCAATACACCCCATGTGGTGCCAGTTTGTCGACTTCCCTGTTGATCTTTTCATCTTCGAGTTGTTTTAGCTTATTTTCTAACTGTTGCATTTTGTTTATCCACTTACTGTCTTGGTCAACTAGTCTTTGTTTCATGAGTGCAAGTTCATCGTCCTTAACAGTCATTGTTTTACTAATTGTCTTTTCATAATGAGATTTTGTGTTTTCTAATTCTGTTTGAAATTTTTGTTGTAATTTATTCAGTCGTTCTTCATGTTCTAATGTCAAAGTCTTTTCTAAAGAATCTAATTGTTTTTGTCTAGCAGTAATGTCTTTTTCAGATTGTGCAATTTGAATGTCCCTTCTTTCTATGTCTTTTGCTTGTCTGAGAATTTCTGCTTGTAACTTAGATACTTGACTTGACAGATCTTCAACATTCAACTGTGTTTTTTCTTGTTGTTTCACTCTCTCTCTGAAAACAATCACACCCTCACTCACAAGGGGATCCCAGATTGTGTTTGGAACTGTTGACATTGTTTTTAGGTCTTCTAATGACAAAGAGCCCCTCTCATCTCTCAACTTAACAATAGCCCCAGCCCTTTTTTCTCCAATGTTTGGAATTGATTTTAATTCTGCCAAATTGGCATTGTTTATGTCTACAGGGTTTGAACTACTCGCCATCTTAATTGATTAATGATCACCAATAAAGACAGAAGAAATAGACGTATTGTTGACTTCTCTATCAGAAAATCCGACAGAAAAATCTCGAGTGAATTTTGTTTTTAAATTTGTTATCAGAAAATCCGACAACAAAATATGTAATTTGTAAGAAGAAGATACGAAATGAAAGAAAACCCCAAATGACATAAATCAAAACAAATATTTTAATTGATAACACCTTACGAATTCACAAAGAAAAAATATTTGGCGCGAAATCCAAATACACAAATTACACTTCACCGATCGAATAATCCTGCCGACAACGCCAATGTTGTGAAGTGATGTTAGTAATTGGATTTATTTACTGGTTAGTATTAAACGTGACAAGTGGTGAGGGGTAACTTAAAGTTACTACCCACCTGAGTTGTGTCTTGAATAGCCTAGCCGACCGGGGGACGTCTTTACTATTTCAGGTTCTGTTCACAACTGAGGAATAATCAATCAGCTGATCGGAATGCCGAACCCGATCTTAATTACATATACTACAAATATATAGTCTGTTCTGGTCAATGTCCAGACAAAGATTGTCAAACTTGGCGGTAAAACACATAAAGCAAAATATACAAACCAACCAAATTCAACCTGACACAAACAACCAATAAAAACCAAGATCACAAATATCCACTGACCAACTCATGATCAAGACTTAGTACTGCCCTAAGGGTATATGTACATGTGTATGAATTAAAAGAAAAGGTGGATCTAACTTTTTATATGTGAACTGTTTAGATGTATTAATTACAATAACTTTATTTATTTCATACTCTTACACTCTCCCCCCGGTCGCAGAATGACTTCCACGTCATTCAACTCGGAAGCTGCATATATCTGAAAAGTAACATGGCATAAAATACATATATTTACAATTTTAAAATATCATGTATTAGAACATGTAGAAGCAGACACAATGTTAAGTAAAGCCATCTGGCATTTACTTTGGTCAATGTATCGTAGTGAACCATCATTCATCAACCCTTTCACAAATACTGCTCTTTGTAGCCAATCTGGTTGTGTTTGGTTCATCATGACAAACTCCTTTGTCCATGCTGGCATTTTTCTTTGTCTGGTAGATCTTCGAGGGGCTGGAGTAGGTGTATCGTCATTTTCTCTGGAAGGCATTTCATCTTCAGAATCATCAGATTCATTGATGTCATCATCAGTGCTATCAACATCATGGATGATATTCTCATCATCATCATCATTGTTGACATCATCCTCTGGTTCATCACCATTGATGATCTCTTCAGGTTGGTTCTCAGGCTCTCTATCCTGATGGGAAGCGTCCTCCCCTGAACCAGCTGCTGAAGCTTCCTCAGTTGTAGATTGATCGTCATCATCTAAACTGGGAGTAACTTGGGAATTTTCATTTCTAAATGCAGAGTTATCTACATAAGAAAATTCACTGTCACTATCAGAATCATTCTCAGTAATAATGCTTACTGGTTCTGCCTTTCTTCTCTTTCTAGGAATAACTGGAGGAGGAGAAGTACTTCTTGGAAGCTTTGTTCCGATAGGTAGAAGCAAATTTCTATGAAGAACTCTAGTTCTTCCTTCTCCATCCTCACGTCTGACTTTATAAACAGGAATGTCATCATTTGCTTTCGCTAAAATGACATAAATATCATCTTCCCATTTATCAGCAATTTTATGCTTGCCGTCGTATGCCACTTTCTTGACAAGAACTCTGTCACCTTCCTCTAAAGTGATGGCTCTTGCTTTTATGTCATAACGGCATTTCTGCTTCTGCTGAGAAGATTTTATTGCTGTTTGTGCCTGTCTGTAAGCATCTTGCAGTCTTTGCTTCAGCTCAAATATGTACTTAGTTGTACACTTATCCTCAGAATGGCTGCTGGAAAATCCAAAGACCACATCTACTGGCAAAACTGGTTCTCTTCCAAACATTAGAAAGAATGGTGTGAACCCAGTTGTATCATGTCTAGTAGAGTTATATGCGTGAACCAGTGTGTTTATATGCTTTTTCCAATTAGCTTTCTGAGCGTTATCTAATGTTCCTAGCATTGATAATAATGTCCTATTGAATCGCTCTGTAATACCATTACCCATAGGGTGATATGGCGTTTTCCTGGATTTAGAGATGCCAAATATGGAGCATAATTCCTTAATGATGTTGCTGCAGAAATTTGTCCCTTGGTCCGAATGAAGTTTAGCTGGAATCCCGTAATGAACAATAAAATGGTTATAAATAGCTTCTGCTGTTGTTTTGGCTGTTTGGTTCTTGGTCGGCACGGCAACTGAATATCGTGTGAAATGATCGGTTATAACTAAAATGTTTTGTATTCCTCCTTTCGATGGTTCAAGAGTGAGATAGTCCATGCATACAAGCTCAAGTGGCTCTGATGTTCTGATGTTGACCAATTCTGCTCTCTCATTGCTGGTCTTGCTCTTAATGCATCTTTCACAGGAGTTGATCCAATCAGAAACATCACGCTGCATCTTTGGCCAGTAAAATCTTTGCCTAATTAAGGAGAGAGTCTTATCTTGCCCTAAATGACCCATCTTGTTATGTAAGTATTCCAAAACAGTGGGATACACTGATGCAGGAATTACATATTGCTGATGAGTATTGTCATCTACTTTGACTTCTCTGAGTAAAATACCTTCTTTTACTCTAAGTTTGGCAAAGTTCCTGTGGTAAACAAAATCATCTTCAGTAATAAGTGTCTCTCGTTTGGGTCTAATACATTCCTGTACCTTGTTTTTCCAAAAACTAACAGTAGGATCTGTGTTTTGGATTTCCATGATATCCAAATACTTTCCAATATCTGTACAAGGTTGTACTTGGTTGCAAATAGCATCATCTATAGCAAGAGATTCTGCATATGGCTGTCCATTTGCAAGCTGGCAAATTGCCTTAATGGTGTCACTAGATACTGTTTCCACTTCCTTTAATCTGGATAGTCTATCTGCATCTATATTTGTTTTCCCTGGTTTGTAGATGATCTTGAAATTAAATGAAGCTAATGCTGAAATCCATCGATGTCCAGTTGCATCCAATTTTGCTGAAGTTAAAACCATAGGTAAGGGGATTATTGTCGGTGTATACTACAAATTCTTTGCCTTGAAGGTAATCTGAAATTTTTTTGTGACTGCCCATTTAAGTGCCAAAAATTCCAGTTTGTGAGTAGGATAATTCTTTTCAGATTTACTCAATCCTCGACTAGCATATGCTATAACTCTATCCATTCCATCCTGCTCCTGATATAGCACTGCGCCTAGTCCTGTCTGACATGCATCGGTATGGAGCTTAAAAGGTTTGTCGAAGTCTGGGTAACCTAGGACGGGTGGTGATGTAAGTTTCTGCTTAATGAGGTCAAATGATGTTTGCTGTTCCTTCTCCCACCTCCACTTTGGATCCACTTTCTTACTTCTTGATTTTTTTCCTGTGGCCATGATATCTAATAAAGGTCTAGCAATTTTAGAGAAATCATGAATAAATTTTCTATAGTATCCTGCAAACCCTAAAAATTGTCTTACCTCTTCAGGATTCTGTGGAATAGGCCAGTTTTTAACTTTAGCAAGTTTATCAGGGTCTGGCTCAACCCCATGCTCGGACACAATGTGTCCTACATATTTAACCTTCTTCATAAGTAAGGGACACTTTTTGGGAGAAAGTTTAAGCCCATAATCTCTAATTCTCTGGAAAACTTGCTGAAGGCGATTAAGATGTTCCCTGAAAGATTTAGAAAATATGATTAAATCATCTAAATATATAAAACAAATTTTTAGATGAAGGTCGCCTAAACATTGCTCTTGAAGACGCTGATAGGTTGCAGGGGCGTTTGCAAGGCCGAAACTCATGCGGTTAAATTCATAAAACCCAAGTGGACCAACAGTGAAGGCAGTTCTCTCCTTATGCTCCTCGGCAATTTCTATCTGATGATAGCCGGATTTCATATCTAATACACTGAAATAGGTGTTACCTGAAAGAGAATCTAAAATCTCTTCTATTCTAGGCAGAGCATAATTATCTTTGATAGTCCTAGAATTAAGATACCTATAGTCTATACATAGCCGCAAGGATCCATCATGCTTTCTAACTAAAACTACATTAGATGAAAACGGAGAATGAGATGGTCTGATAATGCCTGCAGCTAGTAAATCCTTGATGTGAGTACGGACTTCCTCAACCAATGCTGGTGGTACTCTCCTGTACTTCTGCTTAAAAGGTATCTCATCAAGGAGTTCAATTATGTGCTTCACTTTGTCCGTTGTACCTATGTCTGTTGCTCCTGTTGAGAATATATCCCTGTAAGAATTCAACAAATTCAAACAGTCCTGTTTTTCATCTTCTCCAATATCATCTGGGAGTTGAATTTTGGATATAATATCCTCAATTTGTTCTGAGCTTGACAAAGAGGATTTCTCAACTGTTGTATCCTCAATAGCAACAGACTGTATTTCGCAAATCACTCCTTTTGGGGATATTGAAATAGTCCTGGTTGTTATGTTGTTGATGGTGACAGGCATTGTTTGACACTCTTCATACACATACTGATGCAGTGTAGCTTCTATGTCTACATCAGATGGAATGCAGGATTTTTCAGATTGCTGCATCATGACAGTTACTTGATGATACGGAATCTTCTTATCCAAGTATCCAAGAATGGTCACATGACTGTTCGGAGGGATGATAACTCTATCTGTCTCAGCACTCTTTACTAATCCTAATACATAGCCATGTCTGTGTAACTCCCTCTCTCTCAATGCTATGCATCTGAATGCTAAATACCATGGTGTGTAAATGGCTGCATCCTGCAGAAATCTTGAGCCAAACTCCTGTTTTGTCACATCCATCAGGTTCTGTAAGATGTTTGTTCCTATAAGCACTGGTACATGTGCATTATAATTGCTCTTGGGAACAACTAAAAACAGACAATCATTTAGTTTGTTCAAAGATGGAATACCAAATGGTGTTAAATCAACACATACATAGCCAAGATAGGGCATCAGTTGACCATCCGCACACTCTATATTGATAACGTCGTCCAGTGAATGAAGCTCTACATCTGAAAGGTACTGATTATAAAATGCTTCGCTTAGAGTGGATACTGTTGCTCCTGTATCTAGAAGAGCTGTACATTGTACATCATTGATGGCCACTGATATTTCATTTGGTTTTCCAATTAGTTGTTTTTCTCTGGGACCCTTGATTCTCTCGCCAACCCCTTGTCCCCAGGTGCTGACGTGTTGTAGTTTAAAGCCTGGCGCCTGTGGTTGACTAAAACTCTGCATCCCACAGCGATATGGCCTACCTGTCCACATCTATAACAAGTAGGGGGTTCTCTTACCCTGGAACTCTGAGGTTCCTTAGCAACATCTGTACTTTGGGGCTGAGGAAATCTGGGATATTGCTTATATCCTCCTCTGTAACCTCTTTCCTGTCTGCCTCTCTGATATGGTTGTCTTGGTGCCCTATAAGGCTGGGGCATAGGAGTATAAGAATACTCTTCTGACCTCAGTGGTTAACTGATTAATCTTAGCTTCTATGCTATCGAATCTGTCAGCTGACTGATCTTTCACTGTGGCAGCTTTTGCTGTAGCTGATTTCTTTTCTGTAGTTTGTGGATGATGTTCAATCTCCAGTTTTCTCACAGATGTTCTCAATTCATCGAATGATTTGCATTTATCATATAGATGTCCACATATATCTTTAAGTGAAGGTCGAAGTCCCTTAAAGAACATGGTTCTTAGCATCTCCTCGAACTGACTACGGTCAATGAGGTTTTTCTGTATGGCCTTATTCAGAATATCCTCCAATCTACAACTCCATCTCGCACATTCCTCATCCTCTCTCTGTCTAGCACTGTAAAACTCTTGACAGAATGTCCTCTTTTTCAGCCACTGTGCCATAAATACTGTCTAGCTTCTGTATAATTGAGGATATTCGTGCTCCTGGTCCAAGATGCATTACCACTCGACTTGCTTCTCCCTTAAGTGAGCGTCGTATAGCATGATGAATGACATCTGGACTATAAGACTCATTATAGAGACATTCCACCTCATATCTCCAAACTTCATATGTTGCATCATTCTTAGAATCTCCGGAGAAAAATGGAATTTTAGGGAACTGACTAGGAGGTAGAGATTAAGCATGTGGTGAAGAAGCAGAGGCAGTATCAGTACTTACAACCTCTTCCTTGATCTTCTTCTCCTGAACAGCAGATGACATCCATGATAAGAAATCTTCAGCTGAATCAGCTTTTGGTTTCATCTTTAGCTGCTTGAGTGCATATCTCCTCTGTTGACATTGATTCCTCAGTGTCTGACATGGTGTTAAATTGTATGATTGTAGCTAACACAAGTAATATTGAATGTATCAAAGAAAATTCACACAAATTCATGCAATAATACAATGCATGTATCCAAGTAGATGTTGGTATAAGCAAATGAGTAACTAAATTTCACTCAGAATAACTTTCTGCAAGAAATAGCAAATTCAGCAATGTGAATTGTTTTGAATTAGGAGGGTAGTTCAAAATGAACCATAAATAATTTGGACAGTATGCAAAATTGCAAAAGGCACAATAAATTATTGCAAGCAACAGCTGATAATGTTTCTTTAAGTAAATGAATCAAAGAAATAAATAAGTTCTACCTGAAAGATAAGATTCAGTTCAAATATAAAGATGACAATAAACAAATGACGAAAGAATTCAATAAATCTTTTTCTATATTGAGATAAACTAGAAAAAATACCGAGATGAATGGAAACAGCGAATTTCCTCGATTACACTTTGTTTACTTCCGGTGAAACGCAATTATTACGGAAATCGAACCCGATTAGATTTTTTTAACGGCAAAAACCGAACCCGATTATTTTTGAACGGCGATAACCGAACCCGATGATTTAGATACGAGTAGAAATAATATATATAAACAATGGAGATAAAGCTTAAAACTAAATTAAAGGGGAAATTAATTAAATGTGTGTTTTAAATACTGTGTATAGCTATCAAACAACACAGAAACCACTTAGACTGATACTACTACAACTCTGCGACAGAAAACTTGTTCAACACTGAACTCACCCTCAAAATAAACAACGATGCAAACCAACTCAATCAACCGGCAAAGTAATCCAAATCTCACGTCAGTCTTGTAAATAAACTGTCAAAAGTCTTGAGAGTATACAGCAAATAGTTTTCTAATTAGCTTTTATAACGTTAATTAGTATATTTGGAAATACAAGGGAAAACAATATGGGTTGTGCGCAAATTGTTAATGTTTTCACTTACACTGCACTGTACCCACACTTCCTTTCTTGCTATTGTTGTTCTTAATTTCAAATTCAAATGATCAATACACAATAAAGGGCAAAAATATATCTCAACAAAAAAATGGTTTAAGGATTGTGGCCAAACGCAACCCTGTCTCAATCAATATTACACAGGTATTTAAATCCGGATAACTTATACTAAAGTGCACTGTCAAACTAAAGAAATCACAGATTTACATGCTTTGTGGTATACCAATTTTTTCAACAGTTTTATGAATTATAATAAATCAAGACTTGTCTACCTTGAGGTAAAGTATGCATACATGCGCGCACACAAATTACTAATGTCAATATGGTGCACCAAAGTCTTATATCTATACGACTCACCAGGTGAGATACACAGTTTGTTTGCACGTGTTGTACTCTGTCAATGAGTTGAACAGCTGATCCTAGGAATAACAATAGATGCGCGGATCCCAGTCAATTTAGGAACACAGGCGCGGAACACTAGGCATGGTTCAATAGGAATACACTGGAAATGGTCGTCATGGTTCACAGTTCACTGGGTAGGGTTGGTGAAGTCTTTCCAGCTCCAATTACATATAAAGTCACTGTGTCCCAACGTGGGCGCCAAAATGTTACAGTCTTTGTTTAAAATAACTGACAACAAAGATATCTGTATGGTTCGTTTATTCGTATCCGGACACAGTGACTTTAAAATTTGCAATGTATATTTAGTATAACTTACCAGAAAAAGAGCAAGGTCTGGTCCAAAATAAAATTACTTCTCAATATAAATATATAGTCTGTTCTGGTCAATGTCCAGACAAAGATTGTCAAACTTGGCGGTAAAACACATAAAGCAAAATATACAAACCAACCAAATTCAACCTGACACAAACAACCAATAAAAACCAAGATCACAAATATCCACTGACCAACTCATGATCAAAACTTAGTACTGCCCTAAGGGTATATGTACATGTGTATGAATTAAAAGAAAAGGTGGATCTAACTTTTTATATGTGAACTGTTTAGATGTATTAATTACAATAACTTTATTTATTTCATACTCTTACAGGATGGTGAACCTGTTTTTTGGCGTGAAGCACAATCGGCCTTAAACTGAATCTAAGTGCTACGGCAGTATGTCCCACAGTCATCAGAAGTAACATAGTAATGATGAAGTTTTTCATATAAGGGCAAATGTAGCGCCGCACCGAGCGGTCTTACAACAACCTTTCATGATTTCAGTTTCCATGATATTTGTTCCTCACATTTTGAAAATAGATGCCGAATTTCAAGTCTACCGTTTATTTACACATCACAAATATAAACATTCAGAACAAATAATCCGCACTATAAAATCCAAATAAACACAATCACATATACACATTTATCCAAAATCATAGGCGAAATTAATAAACCAAGTGCTAAGTAAGTCTTATCTAACTTACTATCTGTCTAAGTAAGTGACCGTGTAACTAGCTATTGTCGCGCTATATATACCAAGGATCCGCTCCTGACGATAAGGAGCACATTTAAAGATCCTTACAATCAGGAGTCAATACATTGAACACAATGGTCAATGTGGAGTCAGCAGCAGGTGAGATAAGATATATAGCCTAAGTGTAGATAATGTGTGAACAATTAATTAATGAAGAATGATATTAATGGATGTAACATCTTAAACCGTTACAACTCTCCCTGCCTTAAGATTTCCGTTCAAATATAAAGATAGCGCGTAACAAAATCTTTAAAACTAGCAACATATATACGAATAACACGCAATAAAAACAAAACAATTCAAGTTATATGCTAACAATGCAAAACAAAAATTGTTCAATGAACTATTTAAATATATTATATAACATCATTTGAAAATGCAAATTAATTTCGAGGAAAAACAAAAACACATCTGAAATTGAACAAGCAATTATTTACATATTCCATATATTAGGTTAATATCGACGTAGTACTAAACACATAGAAGAAAAAAAAGTCACAAGCAAACTATGTATCTCTAAATTATTTAGTCGCACAATTTTAATTCCTCAATATTCGCATATATAATAATCCATGTATTTACATCTTGCCTGTTTTCTGCGTTATGTAAAAGTGAATAAAAAAAATACTTTTTCGGTCGTATTTGACGTCCTATGTGCGTTGTCTTGAAAACGGCAATTTGCGCGTTGTCAATACCAAGAGCTTGTTCTGATTGGTCATCAGGTACTGTTTGATCCGGAACTTCAGGTCCCGTTCACCACCCGTCATGTTGTCATTATCATCGACTCGATATAAATTATCATCTGCGGCTCCTGGAACTGGTTTTAAGCTATATGCATGTACCACTATATAAGTATGTATATATACTGTATATTATTAATATAAACATACATATTGTCATATCTTATACAAATATGTATAATATCATTTCTTACAGTCTTCTGTACCACACGTCAACAGAACAACCCGATAACGAACCTGACTGTGATAATACTAAAAACCCCGTCGAATAAATTTACAACGCAGTGCTTGACACTGTTTTTCCAGAACTTTTTTGTTTGTTAGAAAGAAAAAAAGTAATGATACAAGTAATGCACGATGCACACAATTTCCTCGTTTATTCAATACACACTAAACAGTTGAAAAGCCCAACAAGATTGTGATAATACAATAAATTTCGATTAAACTCGAAACATAATACTTCCAACAATTTTACAGAACTAATTTGTTAAAAATTATACAAGTAATGATACAAGCAACGCATATTGCTGACCACATACTGGCCTCGTTTATTCAATACACACCGATCCTGATAACAAACCCGAACATTAAACAATAAACTTTCTCAATAAGTGTTTACCAGACGCTACAAAAGTGTCAACCCAATCTGTTGTTTGACATTTAGAGGCTGTTTAGCAAGTTTCATACTATTTTATTATTTCTCAAACGCATAACGAGAAAAATTTAAAAACTGAAGCGGGACATACAGACTGACGGACGCAGAGGAAAGCTATAGATCCCTCTGATAAAAGCGGTTTTGGACAAAACAGTTAAAATACATTGATATAAACGCGTACCCTAAAAGTAGGAGGCACATTCATCTGCTCATCTTTTTTAAAGTAGTCCATTCTCTCCTTTTTTCAAATTTTTTAAGACTTCCCAGGATCTGATCTTGTTGTACTACATGTAGCACAGTATTAAATTATTTTGCATCCAAGTGATGACACTTTATATATGTAAAGTTCACAAAAACATAGTCCATTGATGGGGGTTATTTATGCAGAGTTCATGTACACAGAAACATGGTCCACTGATGACGCGTTATTTATGCAGAGTTCATGTACACTGAATCAGGGTCCACTGATAACGCGTTATTTATACAGAGTTCATGTACACAGAAACAGAGTACAGTGATGACGCTTTAGATATGTAAGGTTTATGTACACCGACACAGATTCCATTAATGTACAAAAATGTCCAGCTCTCCCATGATTCCACTGAACTCCTCAGATCTCCATGGCAGAGGCTCAACTATGATGAAAGAGTGGTCGTCACTATTCCCCTCTTACTCTGAGGACATGTATGTAATACTAGTAGCCAAGGCATCATTAACACACGTCTTTTTTCACCCATTCAATTTTTCTGTCAATCAAGGATGTTCTCGACTGCAGTTTGTACAAAGAATAATATGTGTGCATTAAGAGAATAAAATCTACACTACACGCAAATAATTTAAAATCTAGTTATCTTTACATGATATGCATGTACATGTCAATATACATAATTATAATATTCTGAAATTTTTAAAATGTGTTAAGTGTATGTATAATATATACACCATAACAATACAATAAGTACATGTACACGCGATCTGAAAACAAATCTGTCCATGGAGGAGTCGGGTACCCTGATTGTGTTTACAAGTGGAGTATGTAAAATCTGTTATTTAAGCTTAAGTTTCTTTAATTCTTCTTTATCGTTTAAATCTTAAAAGCCATGTCTCAAAAATAAACTGAAATCATCTTATCTAATTCAGTATAACACAAGACTCGAGAATTTACCATTTTGGGAGTTGATTTAAAGCAACTCTCCTATGCACTTACTCTGGCAAACTACATGGACCGAAGCTCAAATTATCGCCGCTGACAAGACTTGGTACTTAGTAAAAAAAAAAAATTCAATTTAATGTATTTCGAAGCATTGTTTTTCACGAAAATTTATATAGAAATACCTTGAAAATACCGATCCAAGGTAATCTTGTCCTTCTCTAATTCAATTTCTAAATTCTGATCCTTTTTTGTCGGTTTCTTTTTTAATGGTTGATTTTTAGTTTGCCTAAAACATTTGTTCCTCGACAACGTATCCTCTGTATATTCAGTAAGTTTTTGTGTCGCAGCTTGGTTTGGCCATCCTGAGTCTTGGAACAAAAACTGTTTTTTCCACGATAATAAGTGCTATCCTCTTTTATTACCATCGTTACATCACGATTATTCGTAAAAAGCTCCCAGCGCTGCCACCTAATTGTTACACCCAAAACCTGAACACAATCTAATGATTTCACATCAGTTTATTCCCTGAGTATCTCAATGCAAAGTTGAACAAAGACTGACTAAATTGCTCAAACAGTATATTTAAAATAGAAATAAAATGTCATACTCCCAAAGACGGGATGCAGGTAATTAAAAGTTAAAACATGAGATGTTTGTAAATCACTTGGAAACATCTACAAAGAAAACGTAAACTGCAAATAGCTGGAATTTGTTTAAGTCCAAGGAGTATAACTCTGCCGGAAATTCTCTGTCATACCCAAAATCGAACTTAACATAGACATTATTAAGATGAATCTGTATACGAAATTTCATATCAATATGTGCACCCTCTGCGTAGAAAATAGTCTGAAACTGCAATAAACTGGATTTTTTCTATGTCCAAGAGCCATTACTCTGTCGAAAATTGCTCGATCGTACCCAATATCGAATATGACCTAGATATTATCATGATAAAAACTGTATGCCAAATTTCAAATCAATACGTTCATCCTCTGCAAAGAAAATGAGCTGCAAATAACTGGAATTTTTCTACGTCCAAGGGCCATAACTCTGTCAAAAATTGCTCGATCGTCCTAATATTGACTTAACCTAGATATTATCATGATAAACATGTATATCAAATCATTCAAATATGTTCATTCTCTGCTAAGGAAATTGCTCGATCGTAACCAATATCAAATTTGACCTAGATATTATCATGATTAATGAGTAAACTAAATTACATTCCTTTGCGAAGGTGAATGGAATCTGTTGGTGGACCGACCGACCGACAGCAGCAAAGCTATATGCCATACCTTCTTCGAAGGGGGGCATAATAAGAGTAATGTGCCTGGCATTGTTTACTATCTGTAATTTAATTCGAACATAATCTTGTAAGTCCCACGATTTAAGAGATAATATGCGAAAGAAAGCGGGGAGAGCTGTCCAAGCATTAAGGTTAAAATTTTCTCTTAACACAGTGTCCTAAAATTTAACAGTTCCTTCCTTTTTCTAGAAAAATTGGAAATTTAATAGACCTTTAAAAGAGGATATATTAGAATCATTTCTAATGTGATCTGAAAAATCATATAGGATGTACGTCTAACTTGTAGAAAATAATTATATCTCACTGGTTCTTAGAATATGAGTGTGAACTGAAGGGCAATAACTCTTTATAAGAGACATTACACCTGAATCCTCTGATCATTCTGGCTGTTTGAACTCAAAACAGTATCAGAGTATCAAAAAACAGGTCAACAGAAAGCAATATATCTTGTCCAGAGTTTTGTGATTAACTTTATAGATATGCATTCAAAGAATATTTAATGTCTTTGAAGCTTTATCATTGATGATAACGCCATTTTAACACCATACACGATACATTTGTTCCCTCTTTTGTAAAAAAAAAAAAAATCAAGTGGAAGGACTACCATTTAAAAAAAATTATTCATCTCATTTCCATTTAAACATTCAGTTAATGTCAATTTAAACATTCAGTTAATGTCCATTTAAACATTCAGTTAATGTCCATTTAAACATTCTGGGGCATTTTAACATGCAAATGAACCATTCAAAAACCATTTATGTCAGTAAGACCACAACAGTATTAAACATGGTTTTTATTTTAATCATTAAATATCAATCTGAAAAGCAATTTTACAGTTATGAAATGAATCCCTTCCACCAACTTTCTAGTCTATATATACCGTGATATTCACATAATTGCTATGGCAATCATGCAGTGTACATGGTCATCACTAGTTTGGTTTTGTTATGCCCCTAAAATTTCCAAGTTTACAATCCTGTTCTGGATAATTGTTATCATTTTTGCTGTTACATATTCCATATTCCCTTTCAGACACCATGCAAACAGGTACTCTGAAACTAAACATACGCGGGTATGTTAGGGAAACTCGTGCTTAAATAATGCATGATTTACTTTACATTAATTTTTTAATGCTTTTACATTCTTTTATTCTTTATATATGTGAACAAAATATGTATTATCTAATAAATATTTATTTTCTTCTGTTTTCACAGTTCTGCGCTCTTCGATCCTCAATCGGTTTACATTTGATTAAGAAACAAACGTTCACAACACTTGAAGACTTGGACTTTGCCGATGATATTGTCCTGTTTTCCCACTCCCATCAGCACATCCAAGACAAAACACATAGACTCCACGAGTATGATGGAAACATTGGACTGAAGATCAATGCCAAGAAAACTGAAGTCATGACCCTAAATGTGAATAACCCACAAGGAATTAAAATGGACAATCACATCCTTCCATTTACAAACAACTTTTCATATTTAAGGAGTATTGTCACAACAGATGGTGGAGCAGACAGGGACATTCAGCAGAGACTAGCCAAAGCCAGAGCAGCATTTAAGAACTTGCAAGCTGTGTGGAAATCCAGCCAGTATACCAACAGGACAAAGCTCAAACTGTACAAAAGCTGCATCATACCGATTCTTTTGTACGGTTCAGAGTGCTGGAGAATGACAGAGAACGACCTTAACAAACTGTCAACTTTCCACACCAAGTCCCTGAGAAGAGTCCTAAAAGTATTTTGGCCAAATACCATCTCAAATCAGGACCTTCTCAGCAGATGCGATCAGGAGGATATGGCCACCATCATCACCAGGAGACGATGGACCTGGATTGGCCACATACTCAGAAGGGACCCTGAATCCATTATAAAGACAGGCCTCTTCTGGACACCAGAAGGAAAAAGGAAGAGAGGGAGACCAAAAGTTACCTGGCGGCGAACAGTGGAAGCCAAGATGAAAGAGCATCAGAAAAGCTGGGGCACTCTCCAGAAGCTAGCCAGTGACAGACAGGGATGGAAAGCCCTCGTTACTGCCCTATACGCCAAAGGTGTCACGGGCAGTAAGTAAGTAAGTAAAAAACAAAGCGGGCCTACTTAAATACAGTAGTGATTACCAGTACTCGATGTTAAAGGAAAATGTAAAAATAAAACACAAATACGACTTACTTGAAATATCAATGTCCTTTCAGACTTCTCATTACACTACCTGGAACTTATCAGGGAGTCAATATTAGGCCCCAGTGGCCAACCTTGAATAGATCTTTCTCCTACTAGACATGCAACAACACTCCAAAATTTACAACAACAAAAAGTGTAAATAATTAGTACTATAAAGGAAATCCTCAGTAGACTACCTAAGAGGATGCAAGCAAAAAAGAAGTGCTAGTAAGCAATTCTTTCATCCGACGCAACAAAGTTTATCTCTTCATCTAACATCATATCTTCGATTTCCTTAATAATGATGGTAAGGAACTCTCGTCTTGAATCCCCTTAGTCCTCTGCTTGTTCGGCCCACCCTGAATTGTACTTAGTCCTCAGACATACACTAACCCAAGAGGATGCTAGCTAAAATGTGACGGTTAGCAATCCTTTCTTTACCACCTAACTTTGTTTTAAAATTGTATGCTTCACCGTCCTATATGTAACATATTCAGTAACGTGTTTTGTTCGGTACGTATTTCGATGTCGAAGCTCTGATAAAGAGAGATGTGTTGAGTATATGTTTCATCAAAAGATCCAAATTTTTCCTTTTTGGACGACCTTGATCGACACCTTTCTCTTTTAATCAACCAAAAACTTATTGAGAAGGTTGTTGATCTTAAAAAGCTTTATGACTGTATACTTCAAAACATTTTGCTTGTTATACCTCCGCAAACTAAGTTTAGGGGGATATATTGGTTTCACCCTGTCCATCTGTCCGTCAAACTGTCTGTAGACGCAACATTGTCCCCCCTATAGAATTTTTTAACTACTTCATAAAACAGTCTAAACATTTGTACATATGTTGATCTCCATCTGAAGATGTGCACCTGCAATTTCTTTAAAGATCAGACAAGATTTAATGATTTTATGAGTTTTCATGTTTTTTTATTCTATATGTTGTACACTAATGTTGAAAAGTAAGGAAGGTAATCTTTACAGATTTAATTAATTAATTAATAGTATTAAAACACTCCAAAATATATTTATATAAATACATCCAGATAGAGGTTTTTTGTCTTTAAGTCTTAACTAAATTTATTGGGAGTTGATTTAATTAACTCACCTATGCAGTTACTCTGGCACACCGAAAGTGAAACAGTGTTTGGACCCAAGCACAAGTCATCACCGCTGACAAGAATTAGTTCTTGAAAATAATAAACAAAAATCGTTGTAATATATGCTGATGCATTGTTTTCAAGGAAACTTATCTATAAACACTTTGAAAATAGTCAAATTTTATATACTAAGAACAATTTAGATATTTTTGTTTTCTCTTTTATTCCTACGCCAGAGTTAATATAATCTCTTTTCACCAGACGCTCGACTGTCTCCGTTAATCTGCGACGACCAGAGAGGGGACTCTCTTGCTTCTCGGATATTAACGGAGACAGCCAACCGTCTAGTTAAACGATATTAGAGTTCGATATTAATAGTGCTTGGATCCATACAATTTTTAGAATTGTTTCGATAGCTAATGCATAGTAGTAGTTGAAATCTATCTTTAAATATTACACACCATGATTCATATGGGGTTGCTCGTAATTCTTGTCGGAAAAGTCTAAAAATTCATACAATAAAAAAGTGTGTAATTCAAATACAAACTAGAAACTAATTGCCATGCAAGATTGATTTTAAAATAAATGGTAATCGATAAAATCAACTCCCGTCAGTACTTCAGTACTTTGATTTTTTATAAGTATTCTATTAATCAACAATGCAACATTTTTTTGTCAATGATTAATTCTTAGGAGCTAAAAAGAACATCAAAGACAAAAGTGGCTGCGTTTAAGAAAATTTGATAATCTGTAAAATGGTCAGTGGTTTTGTGGCTATTTTAAAACTGTTTCATGTAAACCAAAAGTTTCTAACATTATATTAGGAAATAAATGTTATCATTACATGTATTAATAAAGAAGTTAACTATTTGTAGAAGGCGTTTAATTTTAATAGTAAAAAAATGAAGTGAACTTTCAATTCAGCAACAACAGCATGTTTGTTATCAAAATCAGCAGGTACAGTGTATATATGTGCGATGACCGTTGTAGACATCAGCAGCGGCACTTCCATAAAACTTTACCAATATGTTGGACTCATGCTACAGAATTAAAAGAAATTCAAAAGTTAAAATAATCTGTAAACACTTAACAGTTTAGGTTTTTTTTACACATCCAAAAATTTTCATCCAGATGGAAGTGCTGAAGACTTGTTTTCCAAGAGTTTGTTTACACTTTAATCCTGTATGCAACACTTATTCCTGCCTCTATTACAGTGGTTGAGAGGGGAATCGGCCTTAAGAATAATATTTGCTCCCCAAAAGAAGCTCCTTGCCCCAGGAAAACTTGGATGCGATAATGCGTGCGTGCAAGGAGGGGCCAGAAATGTTATTAGAGGAGTTGTTGGAAAAAGCTGTTGACTTTTTTCAAAGACAATAAAAGAGAAAAATGTCCCTGTAATCAATGTTGAACCTTGCAGGTTATTAAAATGTCCATGAAAACAGCTTTTTTCTTCATTATTGTTTATATTTCAACACTAACAAGAATAGAATTCCTGGGTCCCCCGCCGGTGAAGCAGTATACTAGTATCGAGTCTATCGACCAAGGCTGATTTACGAACTTGACCAAGGTATTAGTGGTATAAACATTTGGTATAATATTGAAAGTCCCATAATTCCAACAAAAAGTATTGACCAATGCTGATTTTCGAACTTAACCAAAGTATTAGTGGTATAAACATTTGGTATAACTTTAATGAAAATCTGTCAAAATTTGTAGACATGAGAGCGCTTACAAGGTCAATTTTTGGATAAAACGGAGTCATTATTGTGGTCAAAGTCCCATAACGCCAACAAAAAGTATCGACCAATGCTGATTTTCGAACTTGACCAAGGTAATAGTGGTATAAACATTTGGTATAAATTTAATGAAAATCCGTCAAAATTTGTAGGCATGAGAGCGCTTACAAGGTCAATTTTTGTAAAAAACGGAGTCATTATTGTGGTGAAAGTCCCATAACTCCAACAAAAAGTATTGACCAATGCTGATTTTCGAACTTGACCAAGGTAATAGTGGTATAAACATTTAGTATAAATTTAATGAAAATCCGTCAAAATTTGTAGGCATGAGATCGCTTACAAAAAAGTGTGACGGACGAACACACGGACACACGCTCAGCATTTCTATGTCCCCGCTCCGCGTTGCGGCGGGGGACAATAATGAAACTATTGATCCATTTTGAATTTATTTTCTCAATTTCAACAGTTTCGCATCAATTTTCCCATTTCTGCGGACCCGGCCTGGACCCAGTTTACAAATAGTAGGAAAACCCCTGTTTGTTACCAAGTTTGATAATTGAGTTGAAATGTCAAGGCTTTCTGAAGCGGATTCCTCAAAATCCATATTAGTATGTTCCTGTTATACTTTTTATTAAACAAACTTTAACTAATTAAAACTAATTCTAACAATTTCCAGGTAACTTATGATAGGAAGTTATTTTAAACAACTTAACTGAATACATGATTGTATTATAAATATTCTCACCATGTTGTTTTCAAAAGCCACAATAAAAGAAGTGGCATCTTCTTCCTATCCAGCGTCTTCCTTCAAAACCTCTTCATGCTCATAACTGTGCTTAACAGTTACTGGCTCAAGTGGTAGCAATACTACAAAATGGTTTAGTTTCCATTTGTTTTTGGGTATGGAATTACCGAACGAATTCGTCCATAATATGTAGACAGGATCCTGTTGCTTTTCACTTGTAAAAACTATCGTTACTATGTCGAGGAATCTTGGACACGGATGGAACAATGCAACCTGCATGGAAATCATGATCAATACACACCAAACGTGGACCATCAGCAGGGGTAAGAACTTTGTTATGTCCTGTAACACTTTTGGTATGCCTGGTTCACCAACAGGAATTATCGCTTCATCATCCAAACAGATAAATGTGGTAATATCTCGATTATCAACACAACAACTCTTTAAATACTTGAAGACTAGCATCTTGATGATGGACTTTTGTAACTCTCGTCTGAACACGGAATTTGACATTAAATCGTCTGGAGTACTTAAATGCAGATTTTTTTTTAATGTGACATTGGGTTGAAATTTCAGTCGAAGAGTTTCAGTACTAAGAGTTTCATCTGGCAGTCGTGAAGATATAGTATCTATCCATGTTTCTATAAATGCATCAGTTCATCAAAATACTTTCCTGTCTCTTCAAAGAAATCTCCAAACTTGGTGTCAATGTCTCCATGATCTATAGTCAGGACGTAATGTATGATGATCACTGTTTAACAGAATGGAAATGCGTTCATCCATGCTAGCTTGTTCACTAGAATCAGCCATGTTTTCACAACCTGTTAGCTCAAAAACATACTTCTCAGCAAGGACTTACAATGTAGGAATGTTGACATATTTTAAACACCGATTAATGAAATCCCTTCGCATTGATCTTGTGATAGACACTTGACCCAGTTAATTGGGGTTTTTTTTATGCCATGAACCGTATCTTTTCTTCGCAGTGACCTGTGAGATCTGTCACTTGTACTCTGGCATTAAGGATGGCATGGTCTTCCTCGTATATCTCTGACCAAGGTTTTCAAAATCGCCTTTAAATTCATTTCCTTTGTATCATTGAGTGATTTGTAGTAAACCATATTCTATAAACATGGAACTCATTTTCCGTGTGTTTTCTTTGCTTGATAGCGTTCTAAACGGTCAAGTAATCATGTACCTGAAGTGGTCTACAACAACTGTTATGATCTGATCTGCACTTGTATGTTCTAAGGTTATTCTTGTAGAAATGTACCTGCCGCACACTATTCCTCCTCGGTGCTTTCAACACCTTCTGGAATTGAATATTATATAATAAATATACATGTACCCAATTCAGTGCTTTCATGTTTAATTTGTTTGTTATATTACATGAGCATGTAAAATTATCGAAAACATAATCAAATATCAAAATCAAAAATATACATTTGTTTTTATGTAATTAATTAAACATATGTCAACTTCGATATGCAAATCAAATAAGTGTTTGATAAGCAGTGTATTAAACCTAATATGAAGTCAGAAAAGATCCTCTTTTTGGGTTTTCTCTTGAGCATAATTTCCTCTTCAATACCACTTTCTTCCTCAGTTGTTTTACCAGTTGTGGTGTAATCGTATTGCTAACATTCTTTCTTGCTATCTAAAAGTAAAATTCATAAATTAACACTGAGTGACAGTGAGTGGTTTTATACATAACATACCACATGAAAATTTAACCTTTATCAGGTTGAATTTTAGCCATGTCTTTTTGGGCTTTCGCATCTCTTTAAGTGAAGCTGCTGCCTCTTTTTCACCTCTGGAGGTTAGCATGTATGTAGAAGATAGAACATGTTGTTAGCTCCAAACCCTCATAGACAGTCCCCAAACATGCAAACACAGTTTCAGGGAAATGTTAAATAAATGTGCAATTCATTTTTCTGAGAATTTGTTCAGAATTTCTTTTTTATTGTTTAAATTTTGTATTAGCATTGATTCAGAGGGTGTTACTAACAGGATTTTTCATTTCACAAATGATACAAAAATGCTAAATCGGTGATGAAGCTGAACGTTTTTTATTGACAAAGAGGACTTCTGTCTGTATGTTGTGAAGAATAAACAGCCATGAGACTAGATTAAATATACTTATGGAGACAAAGAGAACCTTTTGTGGAAGAGCAAGGTAAAATATATTATCTAACATCATGGAGATCTTCAACCCAAAATATTTACATGAACTGGTATTAAGTCTGACAAGACTGACTTGAAAATATGAGCCGGTCCTATGATATCGTGGTATGTAAATCAGTTTGTCAAAATTCTATCAATACAGAAATATTTACAGAAACTAATGTTATTGCGAGTATTCTCTATATAGGCCAGCATTTTTTGTTTTTAGGTTTACAAACCCACCACTCTGTTTTCTGAGTTTTTAGGGAAAAAAATAAAATTACAAAAGAGATCTTTTTTCCTCCGACGGCAAAATTTGGATGGGATTGAGATTTTTTGGGTTTTGGATGGAGATTTCGTATCGATATTGTAAGGCATCAACTTCATATTTGCACATCTGTTTTTACTTCTTCTTGACAGAGCTGAAAAGAAAATTGTTAACTTTTTTTTTTATTGTTTCCCAACTCCTCAGGTGTATGTATCCACCATTGTTTTTGCTCAACTCAATTGCTCTTTGGCATTCTGCTTTACTTGGGCAAGTTTTCTTCGTAGTACCATCGTAGTACGTCTTAAAATATTTCTTCATTTCTTCTTATTCTTTTGTCCATGCTTTTCTTACACCTAGATGGTAATGATATTTGAAATGCAATTGAATTCTTTTAGTATGATAACATTCACTGATAATGTACATCTTTTCAGTTTGCATGAATCTTTTTTCACAAAAATAAAATTGAATTCAACAATCTGCAACATGGCACTTGCACAAAAAAATACTTATTTGACATAAATCGCAAAATAAATTTAAGCTTATTTAGTATTTACTGTATGACCAATGGTACCCCCCCCCCCCCCAACCAAAAAAAAAATCATCAGACCTCAACAGGTTTCAGAGAAGAAACTGAAAATGTTCAAATATTAATAAATGCACAATGACTAATGAAAACAGATAGCAATATGTCATCTGAGAGACTGAGGTGACCAAAAATAATGATGCATGGGATAATCCTGGGGTACCTGCCTGATACAATTGATTCATCTCAACATAAGCAAGAAAAATAAATAAAGATAATGAGTGAGGAGCTGGACTATTTTCAATAGATATTCTATTAATGAAATTGAGGGTTATGATTGACCAACCATCCCCTCCATGCATCAAGGCAGACAAGAAAATGAACAGTAAAGTATAAGAAGTAAGGTGATTAAATATAATGTTGTGGAATAGAAAATTCAAATGAAAAATGAATATTGTAATATTGATTTTGGGGTATTTATTTCAGCTCTATGACTGCAGTGTCTGAGATATCACAATAAATAATAACAAGAGATGTTATGCCCCCTCCCTTGAAAACCTCTGCGAAGAAAATGAACGAAAAGTGCAAACAATTGGAATTTTTCTACATCCAAGGGGCATAACTCTGTCAAAATTGCTCGATCAAAACCAAAATCTTCAGTTGATCTAAATATCATTATGTTAAATCTGTACAACAAATTTCATTTCAGTAAGTGCAACCTCTGTGAAGAAAATGAACGGAAACTGCAAATAATTGTAATTTTTCTACGTCCAGGAGATAACTCTGTCGGAAATTTCTCGATCGATCCCAGAATCAAACTTGACCTACCCCGTAGATATTAAAGATAAATTTGTACACCAAATTTCATTTCAATACGTGAAACCTCTGCAAAGAAAATGAATTGTTAACTGTTGGTGGACCGACAGACGGAGAGACAGACGGACAGCAGCAACGCAATATGCCCTCCCTTCTTTAAAGGGTATAAAAAAGTGAAATAAATATAAAATTCAGGAAATTAATAACTTACATATGAAATAGGTATTAATAACTTGCATATGAAATAGGTATGTTCAACATCAATTAACAACGGATTTCATTTCCAATTTCGAAGTTGTCCTCCCAAATTTTGGCAATGAAAATAAGTCATGTGATAAGTTATAGGTCACATGGTAAGGTACATGGCGGGTGTGTTTTTTCTCAGGGAGTAAATACAACAAGTAGTGTGATATAGAGAAAGTATGCTTAGGGAATTTTGTTGTGATATCCAATGCCGCATTCATCTCGTGGTTCCAAAACCAAGCGGAAAAGGAAAAACAGAAACCTGTCGAAAAACATTAGGTGTATAGTCTATGAAAGCCCAAACAAAGAGGACCTAACCAAGATGGCCAGAAGTGAGATGTGCATTAGAATTACAATGTCTACACATAACCTTGCTATTGAAAGTGGTCGGCACACAAATGTTTCAAAAGAAAATCGTCTTTGTAAACTTTGTTGTGCATAATGCCATAAGATGTATATCTTGAGCAAATAAAGAATAGAATAATCAAGTAAACAAGCCTAGTCCAATCTGTTTAATTCCTTCATACTATATGAAGTTCCACCCATTTGAAGGACAGGATCAGACACCAGAACTAAATTCACTGTTACAGGGTATACAAAATCATTGATAATGCATCAATCATTACAATAGAAAATCCAAGCTATCAACACTAATCAAGATGTGTCATACTAAATGGTCACTCTTTGTTTTAAAAATATCAAAAAGCACTGTAGTAGATGTTCTATTGTATGGAAAGGGGCTATTTTCATGTTTAGTGATATTATCCTTTAGTTGATTATGGCTTAGCAACTTCTGAGCAGATCCAAGTTAATGATATTTTAATGTACATGCACAATGACAAATGACATCTGGGTGACTTAGTGACCTTAAATTTTTCTTTTATAGATGTATTATATGACTTACTTATCTTAGGTTTCCTTCTTGATACTAATACTAATACAAGTGAAAAGCTGTCAATGTGACAGCAAACCGGGTTTTCTTTTATGTAAACTATATCCATAATCCATGTCAACCCTTATCCAGTGAAATGGAGTACCCTACATGTATATGCAACATTTTGTTAAAAAAATGACTAAGTTCAAAAGCTAGTATTTTTTTCATAAATTATCGGAAATCAAAATCCTAGCAATATGCACACCTCTGATATATGTACAATTGATCTGCAAAAGAACAACTTCTTATCTTGAGAACTGTAGGAGGAGTTATCCGTACAATGAGGGTACCCTATATGCAATATTTTGCCGAAAAAAGACTAAGTTCAAAAGCTGGTATTTTTTTGATTATTTATCAGAATTCAAAATCCTAGCAATATGCACACCTTTGATATATGTACAATTGATCTGCAAAAGAACAACTTCCTATCTTGAGAACTGTAGGAGGAGTTATCCGTACAATGAGGGTACCCTATATGCAACATTTTGCCAAAAAATGACTAAGTTCAAAAGCTGGTATTTTTTCGATGGATTATCGGAAATCAAAATCCTCGCAATATGCACACCTCTGATATATGTACAATTGATCTGCAAAAGAACAACTTCCTATCTTGAGAACTGTAGGAGGAGTTATCCGTACAATGAGGGTACCCTATATGCAATATTTTGCCAAAAAATGACTAAGTTCAAAAGCTGGTATTTTTTCGATAAATTATCGGAAATCAAAATCCTAGCAATATGCACACCTCTAATATATATGTACAATTGATCTGCAAAAGAACAACTTCCTATCTTGAGAACTGTAGGAGGAGTTATCCGTACAATGAGGGTACCCTATATGCAATATTTTGCCAAAAAATGACTAAGTTCAAAAGCTGGTATTTTTTCGATAAATTATTGGAAATCAAAATCCTAGGAATATGCACACCTTTGATATATGTACAATTGATCTGCAAAAGAACAACTTCCTATCTTGAGAACTGTAGGAGGAGTTATCCGTACAATGAGGGTACCCTATATGCAATATTTTGCCAAAAAATGACTAAGTTCAAAAGCTGGTATTTTTTCGATAAATTATCGGAAATCAAAATCCTAGCAATATGCACACCTCTGATATATGTACAATTGATCTGCAAAAGAACAACTTCCTATCGTGAAAACTGTAGGAGGAGTTATCCGTACAATGAGGGTACCCTTTTGGCAGCCGCCCGCCCGCCCGCCCGCCCGCCATTTTCACCATTTTAATAACCGGATTTTTCCGTTGGAAAACCCGGTTAAAAATAATATAAGAAAATGTTTAAACCTGCAAAATAATATCTCCTAAGATTTTTGGTCAACATAACACAAGTACAAAAGAGAAAGAAAGAGACTCACTATGGAAACAGTAGGTTCATCTATTTCATTGTAATTCATTCTTATCCCTTTAAGTACCGGTAGTGACGAAATTTCTAGAAAGTTGCCATCTTAAAGCTGAACACCGCTCGTAAATAGGCACTGTCCGCCATATCTCCTTTAATCACTGCTGTCCCTACAAGCCTTGTATAAGGGGCAGACCTCTAAACAGTTCGAAGTATTTCGCTGTAGAGGTCTCGCCCCTGTGGACGACACTGGACATACATCTTGCCTCGCCATGTTACTCAGTCGCGATGAAATTATCAAATTTTACGCACCTTTTTCAAGCCAGAAGAATACCAACATCAAATAAATTGGTTAATGCATTATTTACAAACAGAATATGCACATAAGAAAAAATGCATATAATCTAAAGACCACCAAAGGAATACTACATGTCGGTTTCAGGTGTGCAATTATGTGTAATGAAATCGAAGGGTTTATATAACAGGTAACTGTGTGACGGTGCCTACTAACGACCGGTGTTCAGCTTTAAGGAGATTAATACAATTTATCTTTAACTAGTACCTTCTACTGAAGGAGTTTCTTCTCCTCTAGCGGCTTCTCCTTGTGTGGGGGAAATGTCTTCCTTATCCAAAATGTCTAAATATTAAGAACAATTGAAAAATACAAAAACAGCATTATGAAAATTTATTAACTAAAATAATCAGTTTTGCTTAATTCTAGATAAGTTTGCAATTACTTACCTTCAAACGTTATATCTTTCAAACTTTTTCCATGGAACTTTCCAACGACATTGCATACTTGCATGACCATAAGTTTGGCAATTTCAAGTTAAACATGTCCTACTGTCAAATTGTAAAATGAGGAGTTAATGTATGTAACTTGAAAAACTAGAAAAGAGATAGAAAGAAAAATATCTAACAAAGAATGGGTCAATGTGACCAAAAAATTGAGGAGTAAGTAGGATTCCAGTTTCACTCAACCCCGACTTTTCCTTTCATATATAGTGTCACTGCCCAGACTAAAAGAAACTAACAAATCTTCATGGTCTTCTACAATTTAGAAATGTCAAAATTCCAAACCAAAAGTGAAACCAATTAGCATCTGCAATAGTAACAGTTAAACTTGAAGAGTTCCTAGCAATGCAAAAATAAAACTGATATTTTTTTCTCGATTGGGCTATCATTTTACTTACTTTTAACAAAAGAAAATTGAACAAAATTGCAATGCATTACTTCAAACTGATGCACACTGGCTTGAGAACTTATTTAAGTTTTATAAGGCCTTACTTCATTTTTCATTTAATTAATTTACAGAAGATTAAACAATCATTTGCTCTTGGAGACAGTAACATCCCAAAACAAATTACAATGGGCCACTAAGTAGAAAGTCCAAATACTTACTTGGGCAATAGTGGCACAATATTTCATAAGGTTTGTAGCGTATATTCTATCAGGAAATTTCAAAGAACGGCACTCTGTTCGTATTTCCTCCAGACCCAGACCAGCCCTAACAACATCTTCAGCTGAAATATGACGATGAAATAACTGTTGTCAAACATTTAAAAACCAAATACCCATAATTAAATAACACATGAGAAAATTTTTTAAATATGTATGGGTATATAACTGTGAGATGAACATTGTTGCTTCTAAAACAAATTACAAAATATCTCTCAGTTAAGTGTTACGGTTAAAAGAAAGCCCTCTTGATCCCCAATTTAAGGGTCAGCCCTTTTTTCTGAAGTCGAACAAAAGCTTTTTCTAGAAAAACAAATTCTGTATTATATTCGGCATCTTTGCTAGCCAAGGGTTTCTAATCTGCACCACTCCTAACAAACCCTTGGCATATCTTGCTATCAAAAGTTGGGATTTTTTGGTCACATGATCTCCCAACCTATTTAAAAATCAGATGCCATACTTTAAACGTGACTGGTGCAGTAATGGTAGCCTCAATTGATATCAGGGTTCTCCTTAATATCACAAGTAGCAGGGGAATTAGAGAGAAGTAGGAGGCACCATAGGTGAGCGCCAAAGGCGCGAGCCTGCTAGGCGGGTCCGGGGGCATAACCTCCTTAACTAGGCACGATCTCATTGCAAACAACAAGCATATTTTCCGTCCAATTTTAGAAAGGAGCCAAGACCTTGACTTAATATTTGACAATGAAATACAGCCTGAAAATGGAGACAGAGTCTTTTTGCTCCTTCATATTGCTTTTCAAAATATTTCATTTATTTGATTTTATAAGATAAAGGATCAAACTTTGGACTTCATTGCTTACCAAAATTGTCACAGTGATATTTACAAGCAAATAAATTAATTTCCTTTTGACAAATTGATTTCAATTCTTTCAAGAATTAGTTTTTTAATTTCTTTTTTCAATTGGAATTTCATTCATACATGTTTTATGACATCTTATCAGTATTTGCGAACAGAAAAGGGTTTCCGTCTCTTATTCCTGCCTTTTTTTCTAATTTCTTTACTGGCAAGATAATTCATTGCAGGGATAACCTCCTTCGGACAAACAATCGGTACTCTGGTCCCATTCTGGCAAGAAGAGCCAACCAATAAAATTGTTTTCCAAGGTCCCATTCTGGCAAGAAGAGGCAACCAATAAAAAAAATTTCCAAATCATTGAAAAATGACTGCTCAAACTGCTCATTAAAAACTTAATGTGAATGCAAAACAAAATGCTAATGCATGGCACTATTCAATTAGTCTTCACAGCCTGAACTGTTATAGGACAAAACAAAAAAGGTTCAACCGAGTGGAGTACTTCTTGACAAAGAGCAGATAATTTAACTTAATGCAACTCAATTTAAGGAATTATACATATTTCAAAAATTTCCATGTACTCCACATGCTCAATGACGTTAATTTCAATTTATTTTGTTGTTGATGGGTTTTGGGTGGGGTGGTGATGTTGATTAAGGACAGTGGTTTGGATACATGTATGTCAATCAAAGAAACAAATTATACAAAATACATTATAAGCCATAAATTGGACAAAAGCCTTTCAAATCTAAAGGGTTATATGTTTAAGTTACTTAATAATGGCACTATTTATACATGTTTTTAAGAATTGATTTTTTAAATTGAATAAAAAATTATTTAAAACTGCATTATCATAGTGCTTCTTTCAAAAAAAGCTTAAAACTAAATTCATAGAGCTCGAAATGCATTTTTTTTCTAATGAATTCATATAATGTTTTCACTGATTATAGAAATCCAGGTGAACACAGGTAAATTTTACCTTAAGAGGACCCCTTTATAGCCCAAAATAATTAGATGTGTGTTTTGGCAAGTAGCCATTCGAGAAATTAACCATATTAACAGTTAAGGTGGAATAAAATGGAATCAAAAGATTAAAATTGGTTAAAGTACTTATATCAGCAATAACAATTAAACAAAATAGATAAATTGTTATTTCAAGAAAGTGAAGAGATATTTTCAAAAAATAGAAAATAAAATCCATCAACCTGCCCTATATTTTTGCAAATCAGGATGAATCTACATACTAATTTTATGTAGCCTGACAGGCTTAAAATATATAAATACTATTGTATCTGAACAAATATTTAAGATATTGTCTCCAGGATAAAGCTCACTTTTCCTCGTATCTCCACCAATTCCTGATTGTCAAGCATTTCCTTCTCAAACTTGCTAAGTTGTTCTCTAAGAGAGAGATCGGTTGCACTGACTTCCTTTGATCGATTTCTGTAACACTGCAAGCTAAAAAGAAAAGCAAAAACATGCATTTAGTCTTAAACTTTTCAATACAGTAACATATACAATGCTCTATGAAAAGGAGCCATAAATACTGTTAAAGTGGTTATTTACACTTGTGGTTGAGTACATGTGTGTGTTTAATACGCGAATTAGCGATTCATTACTCAAGGGTTTGAATTTTTTATCACACGCACAGGGATATTTTACGCGGATTTAACATAATCGTGCAACTTTTGTAAATTTCCCCCACGCATAAACAACCACTTTTAAGATTTGACATCATGGTTTTAAAAACCTCATTTTTTTGGTTAAAAATGGGAGTTCAAAACTTGTCTTACCTCAGAGCTTCTACTTCTCCAGGTCTCCTGCGGTTATACAAAAGGAGGCGTGCTTCCACTAGCATCACAATGCGTCTGAACATCATACCACTAACAGCAGTGTAAGATAGATCTACAAATTCCAAGTTTTCCACTAAATAAGATGATAACTTCATGATGTCTTCGGGGTAAGGGAGCTCTTTCTTCTGATTAAACATTCGCTCTGACAGAGTACTTCTTGCAACTTTGTTAACTTTGTAACCCCATTCTTTACTCATAAGATACATAAATGCTTCTCCCTTTCTTCATTTCTTTGTTTTTTGTTTTGATAGAAATTCCTACTTTTGAGGATGCCATCCTCATAAGGTCAAACCCAGACTTAATTGCTGTGCTAGGATGCTGGAGTTCATCCTCTTCATGTTCGGTACTATTGCAAATTTGAAGAGCTACTTCTGCCACATTATAAAAGTTTTCAGGGCTAAGCATCTCACTCATTGAAACGTCCATTCTTTTTACCAAATTTCTAAAGGCTAAAAGAAGCCGCGCTGCTAGCCTCATATGAAAACTAGAATAGTATTTTCTTTTTCTTTTATTATCAATGTTTTTCATGAACCAAACGTCTCCCAATGCAAGGATGATCATTCATACAGATCTCTGCAAATTTGTCTCTTTTCATTGAAGGTAACACTTCTTTCACAATCCGTTTAGAACCTGTTGTCTTCACTTTTCCTGTAAGGATTCCAATTTGTATGATTGTAGAACCTTTGTGATAGTCTGTACTTTTCACTGGACATGTTTTCTGATGATTACTGATAGAAGAATTCAGTACCATCCACTCTTTACATTTAGGACATGGACCATACTCTTCAAAGTTAAAGGTAACAAGCCTTCTTCTTGGCAAGAGAAGCTCACCTTCTTTATGCCTGAGAACTTTCATATTATGATGGTGGTCTCCCAAGTTTCTAAGAAGTTTCATTTCTGAATTCAGCCTTTTCTACAACTTATCAATTTTCTCCTGATTAGGTTTCTTTCATCTTTTGGTCTTTGAGTTCTTTTATAGCCTTTACCTTGGTGTGGTTTACATGTCTACGTTCTAGATGACTTTGTATATTGGTGAACAATTCATGACAGTATAAACAGGCATGAACACAATTATACCCTATTGTGCTTGGATTTTGCATTGTCTTTTTTCAATCCCTTAATACATGTAAAAACACTTGGGAACTTTTTGTCAAATAAACAGTCTTTTTCATCAAGTTTTCTTTTGCACGGTGGGTTGTCACAATCTAAATCTCTTTCATCAAGAGCCTCACAATCCTCTGGTTTGGGAGAGTCGACGTCATCTGGACCTGCTTGGAGTTCCGGACAACTGTGGTCATCGGGCTGGAGTTGGGGATAGTCAACATCACCCATACACGATTAAATTTCAACATCGTTCATCAAGTTGCTGCTGCTTTCATCATCCAAAATGCTTGACTCACTGTCACTTTCATCTTCGGTCTCTTCAATATAGTCGGGATCATTAAGATCTTCACAATCCTCTGGATAGTCGACATCATCTGAACTGGCAAGGCCTTGCGTACAGCTGTGGTCATCGGGCTGGAGTTGGGGATTGTCAACGTCACCTGGACCTGCTTGGAGTTCCAGAAAGCTATGGTTAGTGGGTTGGAGTTGGGGATTGTCGACATCACCTGGACCTGCTTGGCTTTCCAGACAGCTGTGGTCATCGGGCTGGAGTTGGTGATAGTCGACGTCACCTGGACCTGCTTGGAGTTCCATACAGCTATGGTTAGTGGGATGGAGTTGGGGATAGTCGACATCACTTGGACCTGCTTGGAGTTCTGGACAGCTGTGGTCATCAGGCTGGTGTTCAGGATAACCAACATCACCCGGACATGATTCAACTTCAACATCGTTCATCAAGTTGCTGCTGCTTTCATCATACAAAATGCTCGATTCACTGTCACTTTCATCTTCGGTCTCTACAATAGAGTCGGGATCATCAGGATCCTCACAATCCCCTGGATAGTCGACATCACCTGGATCTGCTTGAAGTTCTAGACAACTGTGGTCATCGGGCTGGAGTTAGAGAAAGTAAACATCACCCGGACATGATTCAACTACAACATCGTTCATCAAGTTCCTGCTGCCTTCATCATCCAAAATGCTTGATTCACTGTCACTTTCATCTTCGGTCTCTTCATCTTCAGTCATCAAGTTGCTGCTGCTTTCATCATCCAAAATGCTCGATTGACTGTCACTTTCATATTCAGTCTCTACAATAGAGTCGGGATCATCAAGATCCTCACAATCCCCTGGATAGTCGACATCACCTGGATCTGCTTGAAGTTCTGGACAACTGTGGTCATTGGGCTGGAGTTGGAGAAAGTAAACATCACCTGGACATGATTCAACTACAACATCGTTCATCAAGTTCCTGCTGCCTTCATCATCCAAAATGCTTGATTCACTGTCACTTTCATCTTCGGTCTCTTTATCTTCAGACATCAAGCTGCTGCTGCTTTCATCATCCAATATGCTTGATTCACTGTCACTTTTATCTTCAGTCTCTTCATCTTCAGTCTTTACAATATAGTTTAGATCATCAAGATCCTCACAATCCTCTGAATTGTCTACGTCACCTGGACCTGCATGGCGTTCTAGACAGCTGTGGTCATCAGGATGGAGTTGGGGATAGTAAATGCCAATTGGACCTGCTTGGAGCTCCAGACATCTGTGATCAGTGGGATGGAGTTTTGGATAGTCGACGTCACCTGGACCTCCTTGGCATTCCTGATAGCTGTAGTCACTAGGATGGAGTTGGGGACAGTCAATGTCACCTAGACTTGCTTGGCGTTCCAGACAGCTGTGGTCATCAGGCTGGAGTTGGGGATAGTCTACTTCATCCGGATCTGCTTGGAGTTCTGGTTCTGAACAGCTGTGGTCATCGGGCCGGAGTTGGGGATAGTCAACACCACCTGGACCTGCTTGGAGTTCTGGTTCTGAACAGTTGTGGTTATTGGACTGAAGTTGACATCTGTGATCAGTGGGCTGGAGTTGGGGATAATTGACGTCACCTGGACCTACTTGGAGTTCCAGACAGCTATGGTCAGTGGGTTGGAGTTGGAGATAGTCTACGTCACCTGGACCTACTTGGAGTTCCGGACAACCGTAGTCATTGGGCTGGTGTTGGAGATAGTTGATATCACTCAGACCTTCTTGGCATTCTGAACAACTGTGGTCATCAGGTTGGAGTTGGGGATAGTCTACATCACCCAGACCTGCTTGGATTTCCATACAGCTGTGGTCTTTGGGCTGTAAATGGGGACAGTGGACATCACCCGAACCTTGGACCATCAAAAATATATAAAATTTATGTATTTTTATTATATAAATGCATTATATCAGCCCAGTAAATATAACTAAGGGGAAAATTGCCCATTATTCTTTTAAATATTCCTATCTACTTCTCAGTATTTTTTGTTTTGCTAATACAAATTACACACAGTTTCATTTTGCTTTATTCAACTTAATAGCTACTACATCGCCCATTTATATGCAAATAAACATCATCCATTTATATACATATATTTGGTAAAACAAATGTTTTACGAATACCCAAAAATTATTCTAAAATCAATCCAAGCAGCTTGAAATTGGTAATTTATTTCTAACCTCTTGAATTTTTATGAATTTTCTTATCTTTTTCTTCTGTCTGCTGCACTGCTCCTAAACAAGATTTGAAATACTAAAATAATCATTAGTTCAACTTTAAATTTGTATGAACAATAAATGTTAGAGAAACATATCCGATGTTCTTCTTTTTCTTTTTTATCTTGTGACCGTTCTGAATTTGTTTTTCTTTGGTCAATTTTTGAATGATTAAAATAAACTTAAATTCTTATATAATGTAATTTACCTTGCAGCCTTTCTGTTTCTTTCTCTTCCTAGAGACCCTTACTTGACACTTACTTGTGTCATGACTTTCTATTAATAGAAAACTTTACATCTTAGACATTGAAATTATGACTGCATGGATGCACAAAAAACGAAGTAATTTTTATACCCTTGCTGGTGATATTTTTAAAGATTTTTACATTTAAATAATGATTTTTTCCCTAGGAAATATGTAATATATTTAATATATAATATATAGCAATTTGTAAGCTTATTTAAATATTTTGTACAATTTTCTTAAATAGTTCAGTATACAGAAAAATATTCGCCCTAATTCTACTTTCCCCTCTTTCATCCTCGATTGCCCTTGCTGAATAAACAGTTTATATTAATTTTAAATTGCCATTTTAAGGTTCTCCGATCCTCAGCCTTAAAGTATTTTTTCATTATAAAAGTTTTATGTTTCTTTTAAACTTTATGAATGAAATGAAATAAAATAAAATTTTAGATGGCATCAATGCATTTTACAAAGTTATGGCAAATTTTCCTACGGTGGATATACTGGTAGTAGAAATAACGCATTTGAAAAAAAGTGCTGGTGCACCGATGGCTCAATCTCGTTACCAACATGTCACTTATTAGTAGTTCTCTGTGGATCCACAATGCCAAGCATGTAGTTGTGTAAATAAAAAAAAATGAACTCTATTTATTTTACAACGATTGATAAACAAGTTCTACAACTTATATTAATATCTTTCGTTGGCACGGATGTTAGTGCGAGGGGGTCATTGTTGTGGGAGGAAGCCGGAGTACTCGGAGAAAACCCACGTGTCCAAGCGGGCGACCACCATACCCTTTTACATACAACCACTGTCAATCACGGGGATCGAACTCAGGACACAGCGGTGCTACGCGAGTGCATTGTTAACTACGCTACTTGGACAACCTAGTTGTGTAAATGGTGGTAATACTAACAATAGAACACTGTCTGTATAAAAGTCAATTTATGGTACGGATAAAGGAAATCAGGTTAATTTAGAATAATCGAACATTGCTGAGGTTCAGAGATCATTAATACAATTTATCTATCAATGGATTACGAGCAAAACATTTCATGCTAAATCAACCAAACAATAAATTCATTAGTTTGTGTCAGGCTTGTTACAACCATACTTGATTGCATGTATGTACTTTGTAAATCTGAAAACTGATCCATATGTATAATTTCATCTTGCATGTGCTTTTTTCACTTTCTATGCCATATGAATATGCATTCAGGTTTTATATTTAGAACCAATTTGCAAGTCTTAATAGAACATGATTACCTTTAGCCCAATTTAAGTCCTCCAAAAAGCACTCTAATGTGTTTTTCTTTCTTGACAGACAACCTGAAATTTATAATTTTGTTGAATAGTACATATAACAAAATAGGCTATATGTGTTATTCATCTTAGAGGGTTTTACTTTAAAGGGGCATAGTCACCATCTTGGCCAAATCTTATTTTTCTATTTTTATTGCTTACAATGGTTTAGTTTTAGTTACAATAGTAACTGATGATCAACCAAATTTGAGTGTCAGTTGTGGGGTTATAACTATAAGCAAGATACATAGCTTACAATTCTTTTTTATATAAACAAGGTTCATGGCATGATTTTGCTTACAGTGGTGCAATGTAACAGTAAAAACATGACCTAAGCTTAAATTTGCATAATCTCTCATTTATTACTCGACGACTGACACTCAAAGTTTGGTTGATCATTAGAAATGCATTTATTACTTTAAAAGCACTGAAAACAATTAAAATAGAAAAATAATTTTGACCAAAATCTGACCATGCCTCAGCTTTGCATGGGCATGTAAGAAGGACTCAGAATCAGAATTTTAATTCACAATCATGTAAAAATTTGTCTAGCAAGTCTTGTCAGTTTCTGAGTATTCAAAATATAAAATTACATATAAGTACAAGTACATTAGACTATATATGAAATACTTAAGTTTTCTTACAACTGTAAAACATGACATGGAAATAGCTTACTGACTTTGAAACCTAGTTAAGACTATGATTTTGGTGGAACAGTAATGTTTGAAAATATAACATCTAAATCATAATACATATAGAATCAAATAAACTTCTGACATAAAATCAATGTAAGAACGATACAGCAAAACTCACTAATTTCAAGGGACCATGTAGAAAAACTTCAATAACCGTAATTTGTCAGGCCTCTCACACCCATTTTTTGGGGCCGGGGCTAATGAATAATGAATTGGGAAAAATGTGACATTTTGATAGAAATTGGGAAATTTTTCCTTTGTTTTATGTACTGTACCCAGAACAAAAAACTACCAGTAGGGTAGATTGAAAGGATTTGTTAAAAAGTAAGTTAAAAAAAATTATTTTTAAAACTAAGAACATGTGTGCAATAATGAGAAGGAACAAAATATATTCACAGTGTTTGATACAAGTTTGTTAATGAAGATTTAAAATTTCCCAAAAAGTTTTTGTTTAATTTATACATGTCAAGTGGCAAAGAAAAAAATCAAACAATTTTTTAGAGTTTAAAAAAAAGGTTATTTCATTTGTATTCATGTAAAAATTAATGTACTTTGTATTTATACGTTTTACAGATAAAAGTTTCTTAATTGTGTCAGCCTAATGACAATATTTATAAAATCAGTCTTTATACTTCGATCTGTGTATTTGGGGTATTCATGAGTCCAACCCTTTAACCCACTTACACTTATTAACGACCTCGCCATGTAACTGAAACATCTCAATAGTGGGATTCAAATTGGCCCAAATAAACTTAATGTCCTTCTGTATGCAGACAATATTGCATTAATTGCCGAAAACGAGGGTGACATGGATGCAATGCTCGTTGTTGTGTCTGGCTGGTGTAGGAAATGGTGGCTACGGATTAACTCTCTCAAATCTAAAGTAGTACATTTTCGTAAGCATCAGCGAAAGAGAAGTGATCATGTATTTTGCATCGGAAGGGACTGTCTTGACTATACAACATCCTATAAATATCTCGGTGTTCTATTCGACGAATTTGCTACATTTAAAAATAATACAGAAAATTTCGTTAAATCTGGCAGACGTGCCTTATTTCGAAAATACATTCAAACAAATTGATAGGATTTTACACATACTAAAAGATGCAGAGTTGTGCCAATTCTTGACTACTGCAGTGGAGTGTGGGGGCACACAAAACATTACATCGAATCCGAACAGCTACGGGCTGAGATACTTTCTGGGGGTGCACTGGTTAACTCCGATTTTAGCTAAGCCTATTCAAGGATATAGTGGCTGGTTTCCTTCATTCTATCGCCATCAACTTAACATGCTACGATTGTGGAATCATCTTGTTACTATGAATGTTAACAGAGTTACGAAATTAGTTTTCATGTGGGACACCATGTTAAACTTTTACTCCAATCTAGCGATATGTCAACATGTTTTGTAAATCGGGAGGTATATAACTTGAACTTAGCCAAGATCAATCTTCAACCAAAATTTGTGAATGATTGGCACACTGAACTACAAAGTGTTTCAAAACTCAGAACTTACCGGTCTTTTAAAAGTGATTTTAATGTAGAAAAATATGTTACAATGGACATACACAAACCTCACAGATCTATATTAGCACAATTTAGGTGTGTGTGGTGTTCTTCCTATCAGAATACAAACAGGGCGATTTAGGGGGAGGAAGTAAACGATAGGCTATGTATTATACGTTCTGTAGAAGCAATAGAAGACGAATTTCATTTTTTATTACATTGGACACCTTATTCAAAACTTACAGCCGAATTCTTTACTAGTATTGGCTTTAATAATTTCAGACTCGGACTGCACTGGTTTTCTCATTTCTAACTTTCCTAGACAAACTTCAAAATTTGTATATTCAGCTTTTATGTGCAGACAATCTATCCTGAATAAAAAAATAACAATTTTACCAGCGGGCATCTTTAAATTAATTTCTTATAGCTGCATATTCGATAGATTTGTGTTCGTTTTATCTAGACTAAGTAATTTTCTATAGGTTTATATAAGAACTTTTGCAGGGACATGTCAAAATATGAATTTGTTATAGATGTATATATTTGATATAGATCTATATCTGTGTTCGTTATATTCAAGTTTTGCTGTATTGTCTTTTTGTGTTATAATTCAACAATTGAAACAAAAATGATTCAGTTAGTATGCTTGGCTCATGAAGAAATTACTGTACATACACAAGATAAATTAGATCCACACAGTTTGTGGCAATTAGTAAAACCGAACTTGACTATTAATATCATGCATGTAAACAGCTGAGATAGAGTTCATGAAAGTTTGAAATAATCTTGTTACAAAAAAATAACCCCAAAATTGACTTGCTTTTATCTTTTAGGTAATAGGCAAGATAGTCTTTACAATTTCTGTAAAAATTAACAAAACTTGTATTTATCATATCATGGAAGTTGGAAACATGAGGTCCATGCACAGGTGCAGTGTATTTTCTCATAATCAAAAATATATACCCCCTACATTTAATTCTGACTACAAGCATAAACTCTGGACAGCATTTTGCTGTCAAAGGGGAAGGAAACTAAAAATATGTTGTATAATAAATCAATTAATTATCATCTACTATAATTGTAAATTGTATTTATTTTCATTAAGAACCCTTCGGAACAAAGAAAAATCAAGAAAATCGATCGCTTTATTTAAATTTCCCGCCACTATGGGAGCTGCCATTGAACTTTAATTTATGACGTCCCACCATCTATTCAGGTTTGTTTTATCAACATAGCATCAGTATTAGTAAATCATGATATTCACTCTAAATGACAAGTTCTGGAAACTCTGAAACAATATCGACTTGAAACCATTCTTTTACCTTTGACTTTCCACTAAATTACAAACTAACCTCAAACAGCATGTTCGTTGAATAAGTTAAGTGTTGGAGACAGAGGAAATCTCCACGTAGATGCCAAGTATTGTAGAAAATGTCTGCCGTCGTTATTTCGACATGGTAATTCCGACTTTAGAGAAAATATTTAAACAGCCCAATTACAATTATAACATACTTATAGCGAAGAATTTGATTTGGAATAAAAATTTACTCAAGGCTGGTTTCAACCTTGAATGATAGGAGATTAACAGCTGTCATTTATTTCATAAAAATGCATATATTTATGCATACTTGTACTTATTCTTTATATTGACGTGTGAACCTAAACATCATCAATTTTCTTCAGTCGATTACTTGAATAACAGAAAGGCACAAGTAAGCATTTTATTCAGAGCACTTTGTACATTGTATATGTAAACCAAACCAGAATAGATGGTTTGACGTCAAAATAATCAATTTTTTGGTTTTTAATACAAAAGAGTTCTACATCATGTCAGCTTCCATTAATTACGATTTCTCTAATTTCAAACATGCATTAAAGCTTAACTATTTAGTTTATTTTCAAAACAGCTTTACTACATGTGATAATTTAAACTACTTTATTAATATAAATAAAATATATGTTTGACTTGAATTGTATTATATACTTTTTGCCTTTTTTCCCATTTCGGGATATTTTCAAATGGTTCTACATCACCTCTCTTGAGAGAAAATCTACAGTGACAAGTCATATGAATTGCAATAATCACCTTAATTTAGCCAAAATAAAAAAAAAATTATTTTTTTATATATCATTATATAGGAGAACCTCCTCTTATGAAACCAGAATATAAAAATATTCAGAGAGGTGGACATCATTGCAAATAAAGCAAACATGAAATGCCTGCTGGTTTTGCCCAAATGAAGTCAAAATACATGTAATATATTGCACATTTCACAAATGAAGACACACAGAATCATATTAGAGAATAGAGCTATATGTATGTTAATGCAATATAGAAATGGATTTATTACAAACTAAAATATCCATTTACCATTATTAAATCAATAATCATTGTTAATTACTTAGAATAGATTCTACTAGAACTATTAATTATGAATACTCGCATAACATCATCGGACAAGCAATACACTTGAATTCTAACATCATCCTCATTATCCTCAGATAGAGCTTTTACAGGCCATCTCATTTGATTGGGCACCCCTCTTATCTTCGCCCATAGAAACATTTTTATCCTGAAAAAGTAAAGGTAATTCACACATTTTTAACATCCTTAGCCCTTAAGCGACATACATTTATGGTCTTACAACACTATTTTTCCGAAGGTTCACGTCAAAACATGGCTGAGGCAAAATAATTCCCGAATTTCCCTTCGTTTTAGGGGTTTTCCGCCAGCGACAGGAACTGTAGTTTTTTATGAGATAAAAAGCAACGTGTAAACTGCCTGATTTTCCCACTTTTGTAAAGATTCGAGGTCACTTGAATTTTTTATGCTAGCATACTTGCCAACCTTCAACATGTAAAAATCTGGTCATGACCATATTTGGAAAGTAAAAAATCTGGTCATAGCGCATAACGACATTCACGACATATTTACTATGCATTTCAAAGGTGTATACAACAAAAATTTGTTAGAATATGTGTGCAATATTTTATTGCAAAGAAGCATTGTAACTAACAGTTGCTGATTTTGAATTGTTTAATACTTCCAATGTTGGTATGTACTCAAAGCAATCAATTTCACTGCTGTTTTTCATCCCCACCACCTCTACGCACTTGAATTTTCCCTCAGGGAAAATCTTCGCCAGGTTGTTATTGGATATTGTTAACATGTTATCCTGGATTTCGATGAGATTGCTACAATATATTGGTAATTTTGAACGTCAATGTTGACAGTAAAAGTTTAAACTATAAAAAATTACGTCAATATATGTAACCTTAAAAATCAGACAATAATAAAAATGATAATAATGATAATAATAGTTATAATATAAGCAAAAGAATAAAACTAATTAATGCACTAAACACCAGCAGTATTCTTATAGTCTATAAGAACGGGAAATGCAATTTAAAAATAAATAAAACGAAAGAAAAAACTGTAAGTAATACCCCAGATAGCAAGCTTATATTGGCCCAGCGTTGGCCCGATGTTATCATTTATGTGGGCCCGATGATGGAAAATAACATCGGCCCAATGTAATTTTGCCCATCGGCGCAGCATTGAACCAACACGCTGGCGTGACGTTGGCCCATTGTCAGTAGATTGACAGTTTTAATGTTGGCCCAATGTTGGGGCAACGAATTAATCCAACTAATATTCCCCAAACTTTGTCCTTATAAAACAATCTCACAAAGATTAACAGTAAGTCTAATCTTTATTGTTTTCTCACAGAAATATAATCAATATTCAAATTTTCAAATGGTTTTTTATAGTCGATCTATATACTTCCACATCCCTTCAATCTTCTTCATTTGTTTTCTTTACTCCTATTTTCATCCCCTTTCCCAATCAGATGAATAACGAATCACAGTAAATGCGTTTGGTCACTATGTTTAGTTCAGTTTCAGTTTAGTTCTCTTGTTCTGACCTCGTCGATAACTTGAAAAGCCCGTTTTCGCAAAATGCTGCTGTAAATATAAAAAAATAATCATATAAAATGGAAAAAATAAATTGATATAAATAGAATTGCATTTACCTTATAAAAATAATAATGCAGAAAAAATCCTCAATATTTAAAACAATAAAATTTGTTTGCGGGAAGGGGGTCTATTTTACTGTGCACAGTTTTAATATGTGTATCAGAATTTTTTTTCAATATTACTGCTTTTTTACTGTGAATAAGTCAATTTGAATTTTCCGGGGAGGAGGCCGGGGGGGGGGATTTCTGGATATATCCGACCTTCTTTAGATCCGTGCAAGACCCACAGCTTCTGATCTAATATTATCAGCATATCATGCCGATGATTTATCATACAAACAATACATACGAGAGAAGTATTTAATAAAGCTGCATTGAGGATAATTATATCATTTTGCCATGACATATTCTGATCATCTCACATCATTGATAAAATTGTGCCTTTAATTCCTACCCTAAATATTGAATATTATCATAATATTAAATTCATTTACCTTAGATTTTCCTTAACTTGAGCCGATAAACTGCATGGTTCTATTCATCTTCACAAATAATATAGGAGACAGCCATGTCACCGAGTTTGAACATCAGCAGGAGGATGTCTGTACAAAAAACTTGCCTTTATTTTGCTTTCAAATTTTCATTTAAAAGTATTGAGAACATTATTGTATAATAATAACCCATATATAATAAAAATCTGTAAAAGAACATCTGCATACTTACATTATTCCTACAGGCAGCCATGATGATAGCATAAGATCAAGTTACTCTGATGGATTTGTCAAAAATGACATGACAGTTCTTTTGGCGGTAATGTTTCATTCACGAGTGCAGAAAAGTTACTATGCATTGATACTGCATTTCATTCAAAGTGTAGACAAGTAAAATGATTCATGGTGGACACACATAATATAGTCATGTACATTTAAAAAAAATAAACAACTAAAATTTTAAATCTGAAATTAATTTGAATAGTTACATTTATATTTATAGTAACCGTTATATTTTACACATTTCACACATTTTAGTCCGTCGGCCCGACATCGGTGCAGTGTATTCGCGCCCACCGAGATCAATTTGATATTGGCCCAATATTGGCACAATGTTTATGTTCCAACGTTGGATGAACTACGTTGATCTAATATTGGAGCGATGCCAATGCACCAACAGTGATAAATACAAGGTTGGTCCAATGTTGGTCCAACGTCGTTCTACCAACAGCGATATTTAGCCAACCTTACAACCATAAGCCAACGTAAGCTTGCTATCTGGGACCTCGTAAACGATACCGATTGCACCACCCCTTCAAAATGTTCCATCAAATCTGCGCTTTCGTAAGTCTGAAATTATAGACCAATATCAATAGCTATAACAGTGTGCTCAAAATTCTAAATAACATTTGTCTTGTGAAGATTTTTTTTTTTTTTTACAATATTTCAATTTCATGCTTTTAGAAATATAGAATTTATTTGATTTTCAAGTAATGTTTGTCTAAATGCATTGATTTTACCAAAACAATTGATAAGGTATTGCAATGAGATAGTGTATATCCATTTTACCTCAAACTTTGTTAGGGGTGTAGAAGAATAACAACGCTGTTTGTTAAAGTCGTTACTGGGGACTATATTCTGTACGATGTACAGTCGTTACTGGGGACTATATTCTGTACGATGTACAGGTCCCCTTTGAAATCAAATATGAATATATTATGTACGCTTGTACATACTCAAAAAGACATCGACGTACATTATTTATACACTTGCACTTTTTACTTGGACCGGGCCAAGGCAGAGTCTCGTGCAGCCAACGAGGATGCTTCAGCCATAGTGAATGTAGGAGGAGAAAAGAAATTTGTCCTCATTTTCTTCTCATCTTCTGTCAACTCAAACAGGGTGTCCATGATCTACAAAAAAATATTCAAAAAAACTACACAATATTCCTATAATTCATATAGCTATACATAGTGGGAGTGTGTATTTGTGTTTATTTTGATATGTTTTTAATTTAAACTATAAGGACGTAAATTAAAAACCAAACCAAAAAAAAGCAACCTACGATTGAGTCAGCCTTAAGTTCGATGCCGAAGGTAGGGTGGCACGTGGCATTTACGAGCCTATAATGCCTCCCCGGCTTCAGGGACTCGATAAGCGTTTTCTTGAACGTGGAGATGTTTTTGGTTGTTGTCTCCCCCTGGACAATAGCCGGAACGTAGTATTTCAAACTCCTTCCAGACTTTTCGTAACGGCTTTTAATTGTCCTTATGGTATGTTCATAAAGAAAATACACTCCGAGATTCTGAAATTCATAAAATAAATGCTATGAATAAATAGAAAAAAATATTCATTTATTGATACAGTTTGGATGTAAATTATGCCTTCTCAGGCAAAAAAGTCACCAAAAGACAACACAACAATTATACGAGGAAAACGCAAAGTTGTAAAAATTTTGATCAAACATATATCAGACTGATAGAGACAAGCGTCAATACTAAATGAATTAAACATACAATCTTATATATATAACGCATTTGTCTGCATACTCACCCGTTTATAAATTAAATAAATAGTTATATAGACAAAAGATACCAGCACGTTTTAACAACAACTCTTACTTTTTTGTAGCTTGGTCCTCCATACTTTCGTTTCTTCAAGAAGCCGGATTGAATTTAACACGTTTTTTCGTGCAATATATATACATGTAAAAAGTGCTGACTTGGCAATTCTTAACCTTTATCTGTTAAAGGGTTTATTTTTATTGGCCAGTTGGATGAAACACTAGTTTCTGATTGGTAGTTACCAATCGCGCTATTAGTTGCAATACCATATTAACATTGCTTTGTAATATTTTACATATCCACTATATTGTATTAAAATTTAAACCACAATGACAATATTTTTAAGTTACAAACAAATTCCTTCATGAACAAACATTGCATGATAATAGGATAGATATGCAGTCACCATGGCGCATTTAGTTAATCGTCGCCTCTGTAATATAAGGGTCGTTGGTTCGAGTTCCGATCGGCGTGTTCACATACTATTATTTAAATTGTGAGTGTAAAGTGAATTTTATGAATTTGTAACTGTTAAAAAAAAGAAACGATTAAAAATCTAAAATAAAAGAAATCCTTAAAATTAGTATGCAAGTTTATAATTAAAAAAATAATTAAGGGATGAGGAGACTATTTAGGAAAAAATTTGGATGTTACGCCATCATTCTTCAACTATTGAACTTTATTGAGTGCGCATCATTCGAAAGAAGATGGTAGGTAGATGACATGTGGATTGTCATTCCGACACTTAAAATATTTATATTTTAGTATGATGATATTGATGGAAAGAAAATACTTGTTAGATTGTGAAAGGTGTTAGATGTATTTAGCTCACGATCCACTGATTTTCCCTTTAAGAGATCGGATTGCAGACGACGGTTACCTGTCAAACTGTCATACCCCGCAATTTATTTTGCGGAACACGAGGTCACATTTTTTTAGCTGATGCATCGCATCAAATAAAAGAGGGAAACGAATAAACAGAAGAGAGTTGACATATAAAGAAGAGAATACCATTGTGGTTTTGTCATAAAATTATATTTTTCATCTCGATTTACCATTCGAATTTCATCATTGATTTTTTGGTAACATGATGACGCACGTGGGGGAGGGGGGGGGGGGGGTTCAGCAAAGTGTCTGGCGTATAACATTAAGTAGACATTTCACATGATAACACTTCCACTGGAAAGTCAGGTGAACAAAATGAACAGTAATGTATGAAAAAAAAGATGAAGTAAAACATTCTGTTGCCTTGGGTGTTGGAAAAAAAACACTTGCAAGTCCTTGCAGTGATGTTCACTATTCTTTGTATAATCAGAAAATTCAACCAAGTTGCATCCATACTTTTTAAATAATCTACAAAGACACAAAAATGAAACCGTTTACAATTTCTAATTATCATGTTTACTGATCATTTTTTTTTGTTACTTTAGTTGAAAGCATTCATAAGGTGTTCCATAATATTTATTTTTTCCTCATATTGTTTTCTTGAAACCTCTAACCTTTCCCTTCTGTACTTTTGTTTTGTTTTTTTAATATTCCTCCAGTGCAAGGACTGCACACTGGGTGTTTATCTTGCGTTTTAGAGGTCTGGTGAGGGGTACAACACTCCGACGATGACTTTGAATCTTTCGAGTCTTATTCCTCCTCATTAACTTTCTCTTTTTCCTGATTTAGCTTTTTTCTTGAAGACAAAGTGTATGTTGGTCAGGTCCCACTTTTGTGTCCGTAAAGCTCCATAACTCATCATAAAATTGGCATAACTTCTTATCAGTTCCAGTTTGAGCATTGTGGTCAACGGTTTTCTAATATTCTCGGTTTAGGACCTTCCATTTGTTCATATACTGAATAGTAGTGAATGTGACGTCAACAACTGCTAATTCCTTCGCAATACTTTCCCAAAGTGCTTTATGAACTTTGTTGCTGTTAAAATCCTTCTTCTTTTTTCGCCTTACATCATATAATGTCTTAGTGTCTTTCTTATTCCACACTTTTTGGTTAGCTGGCTCAGGTTTTGCATCTGCATCACATCCACTAGGTTTCGTACTGCAGGATTCTGAGCAGTCATCCGAAAACAATTATGATGTACCACATGTTCATGAATAAAAAAAAAATATCAATTGATTTATTAACATTAAACTGTTATTGGAAATATCAATAATTATATTAAAGCAATTATTAATATTTCCGGTAGTATATTATTATATTTTTATTAATAAGAAGGGCTTACCCAGATGGCAATTTTCTTTTGATTACGTTAATGGCCTGGTCTATCTATCTCTAGTCTGTGGATGAAAATCAAAGTACTGAAGTACTGACGGGAGTTGATTTTATCGATTATCATTTATTCAAAATCAACGATATGTGATTTTGCATGGCAAGTAGTATCAGTAATCGAAATATTTCTAAAAATTTGTATGGATCCAGGCAAGATTGAACTCTTGTCTTGTTCAACCAAACGCTCGGCTGTCTCCGTTATCTCCGACAAGCAAGATAGGCTCTGTTTTGTCGGATATTAACGGAGATAGCCAAGCGTCTGGTTGAACGAGACTACATTGAACTCTAGCGTAGGAATACATACGACTTTAAAAAATATCTAAATTGTTTGTACAATTTAAAATCTTATTATTTTCATGGTATTAATAAATAAGTTTTCTTGAAAAACAATGCTTCAGAATACATAGCATCGAATTTATCGATTTTTTTCAAGAACTAAGCGTTGTCAGCGGTATTGATTTGTGCTTAGGTCTAAACACTGTTTCACTTTCGCTTTGCCCGAGTAAGTGCATAGGAGAGTTGATTAAAATCAACTCCCAAAAAGTTATTCTTTTAAAACCTGTTTAATCTTTACATTTCAATTTTGATAAAAAAAAAAAAAAAAGCTGTAAGTATTTAGAATTTATTTATAGAAATGAAAAAAACTTACTATCAGAGTTAAGCATTTCTTCTAGATGACACTCCCCAAAGATCTGATAATCCTTTCCATCAATTTTCAAAGATATCAAAAATCTATTAAACGCAATTTCAAATTTGAAAAAAAAATTAAGTTCATTATTATTCATTATTTATTATTAACTTGCGATGAAAAAAAAGGAAAATTGAATTTGGTTTTGTGTACATTTAGATCTCTCTCTCTCTCTCTCCCAATAAAATATATATTCCATGGTTAGAAATCAAATATACTATTCTACTTTATATATAAAAAGGCGCTTGATATACAGCCGGTATATATATTATGCTCCAACGGTATAATTCATGGCGCTTTCCCTGTATTGTAAGAAGTTTTTAAAGAAAATGTATATACGTAGTTCAGTTCACCAACAAACATTTATGTAAACGCCAAAGTTTTTTCAAATTTCAACATGCTGACTTACTGCTCGTCTGCTTTTGCCGCCATCTTTCACTCTTGTTAACTGGAGAGTATACTCGCGTTTCACACGAGGCGACAACACTTGGCGTTCGATTAGTCAAGAGTAAAACCCGTGTAACTTGGGTCGCTTTATCAAGTTTATCAAGCTCTTGATGTTCCGAGGTTTTATTCGAGGTTGATTGTGCTGGAGAATATTTGATCGATATCCTCATGTGTATGTCCCACCATCAGGAATGTCAGTTTGATTTTTTTAAGACAAAAATATCCAATAACCAACACAGTATGTAAAACAAATTTTAGTAATGAACAAACGATAGTGTGGATAAAATCAGACGAAACTAATAGAATGAATCGTCATTTCATTTACTCTGGTGTTGTGTAAAATTACCTTTTTATTATTCTGTCCAGCACAATTGTCCATTTGCAGATACAGTGTATCAGACAGTGTTTCTAGCAACAGAATATATATTGTGAAGTTGCTACCAAGGGATTATTGGAAATAATCAGAAAAGCCATAGATGCCTATTAAATAAGTAGATGGTAATTTAAAAAATCCTCTTCTTTCACAAAACTAGTGTTTACCTTACTTCTGTAAAGCTTGAAGTTTGTCTTGGTATGAAGGAATCTTATTATGACCAAATATACTTTTAAAAGATGCCATGTAATAAAGAAATTAGGTCAAAAGAGGTTGCCATATGTGGTATTGTTCCAGTATACCTATCTATGAATAATGACTCCCAATATGTTTAAACGAAATTTCCACATATTAGATAGGAACTTTCTATTGTAGAAAAAGTGTGGCAAGTACGTCTTGGTCTGGCATCTATTATTATTGACAGGTATGTTTGTGGTTGTCATTTGCCGCCTGTTTATAATACATCTATTATTATTGACAGGTATGTTTTGTGGTTGTCATTTGCCTTTAATGCCTGTTTATAATACATCTATTATTATTGACAGGTATGTTGCCTGGTTGTCCTTTGCATTTAATGCCTCTTTATAATACTTCTTTCTTTCATCATTAAAAATGTAAATTTATGTTTAATCACAAATTCATTTCTATTTTTGTTTCCTGTTATATCCTATTATAAGTAACATTTATTGTTTTATGTTAGTCAGCAGAACTTTTGAAATTTTTCTTTATATCACAATCGTCGCACAGATCACAATGGAACATTTTCCTCACATGGCACCTCCACCAGTGGTTTCCTGTATGTTGACAGTGAGACATAATGCCTATCGCTACAACCACGCACCTTACATGTCATTTCCTCCTGTCAAAGGTAAACATCCGGCGAATGCACCTCAACGACTACACCAAAGACGGTCATTATGTCGATGAAATAAAACAAAAGATGAATAAAAGACCTTAATTTATGTTAATTTATAAAATGTTTTATATTAAGAAATATTGCTTTAACTATTTGTGTATCAGTAAACGATTGGGGAGTACATTGTACAAGGCGTTACATATCCCCCACTTGAAGCAATAAAAAAGAACTTGTTCGAATGTTAATAAAAGTTTTTTCGCATACAAGTTACTAAATAAAGCCACACTACGTCAATATTCAAATTTTTCACAAAGCTTCAAAAATTTAAATATTATTATGAAACTATAAAAGTTATTCACACTGATCGGTATGTGTCAACGTAGCTAAGTCACCCCTGCGAATGTGTTCGGAATGACTTCTTTATCATTGCTAAGTATGTAATAAATCCAGAGGTGTTCGAATGATTTGTTCAGTTCCTGTGAAATTTCGAACTGAAGTATATGTGTTCGGATAATATTCTAAAAATACCTAAGTACTGGTCGTTTTTATATGATATCCTACTATGATTTATGTTAAGACAAGAAAATCGTTTAAGATGTTTGTCTTATCTCAGTACCTAGCGGTTATTTATATCAAACGATAATATTCAGAACAGAGTTATCGTTCGTGTTAAACCACGTGTAGAGTGATGGAAAAAATAAACATTTGGTTGCTTAATAAAATCATAGCCATTTTAATGCTTGTGGTGTGCATTAATAGTATTACAAAAAAATAATAGGTGTCTGTTATGCATAAAAACTTAGTGTATCGAGCCATTTTCACAAAAAATCTGCATAAAATAGTATAGTCTGTTTCACTACTGATGCTAGTGCTAGGTCAGGCGCGGATCCGAAACTAATCCTAAAGGGATCTCTACAAAGCATGTTAGTTGTTTGCAACAGCAGACAAAAACTATTTTTGGGAGTTGATTTTTAATCAACTCTCCTATGCAGTTACCAGACAAACCGAAAGTGAAACAGTGTTTGGACCTCAGCACAAATAATTGCTGCTGACAAGACTTAGTTCTTAAAAATAATTGATAAATTCAAAGTAATGTATGCTAAAGCATTGTTTTTCAAGGAAACTTATTTATAAATACCTTGAAAATAGTCAGATTTTAAATGGTACGAACAATCTAAATTTTTTTTGTAGTCGTATGTATTCCTACGCCAGAGTTCACTATTGCTTGGATCCATACAATTTTCGAGAAATATTTCTATCACTGATACATAGTTTGTTTGAATTAATTTTATCTTTATCTTTAAATCTTTATAACATTATTTAACATTATTCATATGTGGGTTTCTCGACATTATTGTCGAAAAAGTCCAACAATTTATATTATAAAAATGTGCGTAATTCAAATTAGAAACTACATGTATTTGTCATGCAAAATAACATATCATTGATTTTAAAATAAACATCGAAAAAAAATCAACTCCCGTTAGTTCCTCAGTACTTTGATTGTATTGTAGCATTTATTAATATTTCTAGATCACGTTTTATCCATCAATTCATAAAGATAAAGTTCAAAATGAATAAACCTTTAGATTTTATATTTGACTACAAGTACATGTATAGATGCTATAGAATATAAACACGAGGCACGATTTTTACTTAAGAAACTAAAAGGATCAAATAAAACCACGTGGTCTTAAATGTAAATGACAATCACATTCGCAGGGGTGTAAGTGTGATAGGCGGAGGACTTTGAACAGTATCTCCCGGCTGAAAGGGTGGTCAAATCATATCGGGGTTTTTGTTTTTTAAATTCTGCGCATTTGCTTCCTTTTAGGTAAAACATTGTTTTTCAACATTTGTATGTATTAGATATAAAGACTCTAGATAACGACTAAAAATATATTATGTTCATAATATGTTTATGGTCTCCATTCGGAAGAAATAATAAGACATATCATGTGAATGTCAATTCAGGGGACCACACTTAGTGGCATTAAGCAACTGTGTCATTTAATATCAAATTAATATAATGATGAAAAAACTGAAGCTTAATATTTTGATATAATTGATCCTTGTCTAATTAAGGTCTTCCGTTTCAACGGAAGACCTTATTGTTATTGCTTTGTTTCTTTTTCCCTTTTTTTTTTTTTTCCTTACGCTTTTTTGTACACGCGATTTTTTGAAAACGACTTGACCGATTTTCGTGAAAATTTCAGATCTTGTAGATATTGATTAAAACCTTATATATAATTTTTTAATGACGTCATTTCCGTTCGGGAGATATTGACGTTTTAGTTATTTTTCGAGGGTCATTTTGTCCTGCTATCTCCTCCTAAACGAAAAAAGATATTGAATTTAAATTTTCAGGGATTGTAGACAAAAGATTGTATGTGTGTTTAAAGGCATTTGTGGTTGTCTGGCTTCAAAGGCGTCGAAGCTCGCCTGGACCCGAAAATCGAGTTTAAAAAAACGACGTAATTTTTAATGGTTTTCGTTCTTTATCTCCTTTCCTGAAAATATTTTACCATAACATATAGAGCAAATAAAATTTATATTTACAGGATCTTCCGTTTGATAACAACAAAAAGGGGCTGGTCCCTTAAATAAGGGGCCAAAAGGGCTCTTAAGTCTTTCTCCCATAGCACTTTACTGAGAAATATTTTGAAATATGTTTAAGAAGCAAAAATGTTCATCTTTTACTAATAAAACTATACATTATAAATTTTTTATTATGCGTTACGTAATTAGGGGTTTTAAGGGGCCAAAAGTCCAAAACTTCGATCGAATATATCTCAAAAAGGACAAATATTTTGAAAAGCAATATAGAATAAAAGATGTTTAGAATGATGTTTTAAACAATATTCAATCATAAAATTTTCGTTATCCGGCCCCAATAAGGAGATTAGGGGTCGGCCCCTTAAATATCATATCCCTGATAGCTCAAAAACGGCAAAGAATTTCTAAACACTTGTTGTACAAAATATGTTAAATATCAAAAGAACTTTCGTATGATGCCAAGGAAAAGAGGCTGGCCCTTCAATTTAGGGGCCAAAAGGGCTCTAAAGTCTGTCTTCCATAGCAATTTACTGAGAAATATTTTGTCATATGTTTAAGAAGCAAAAATGTTCATCTTTTACTAATTAAACTATACATTATGAATTTTTTATTATGCGTTACGTAATTAGGGGTTTTAAGGGGCCAAAAGTCCAAAACTTCGATCGAATATATCTCAAAAAGGACAAATATTTTGAAAAGCAATATAGAATAAAAGATGTTTAGAATGATGTTTTAAACAATATTCAATCATGAAATGTTTCGTTATCTGGCCCCAATAAGGAGATTAGGGGGTCGGCCCCTAAAACGTCATATCCCAGATAGCTCAAAAACGGCAAAGAATTTCTAAACACTTGTATATCATATTTGAATATCAAAAGAACTTTCGTATGATGCCAAGAAAAAGGGGTTGGCCCTTCAATTTAGGGACCAAAAGGGCTCTAAAGTCTTTCTTCCATAGCACTTTACTGAAAAATGTTTTGTTATATGTTTAGGAAGCAAAAATGTTCATCTCACATTTATTAAACAACATATTATAATTATTTTATCATGTGTTCCGTATTAATGGGTTTTAATGGGTTTTAAGGGGCCAGAAGAACCAAACTTTGATAACATACCTCAAACAGAACAAATATTTTAAAAAACATTATTTTGAAAATCAATATTGAATAAAATGCTGAGAATGATGTTCCTAATAAAATTCAACCATCAATTTTTTTTTTGTTGCCCCAATAAGGAGATAAAGGGTCAATTATCAAAGTCAAGGTCATATAACCTTCAAAAAATCGCACGGAAGACCTCCTCGTTGCTCGCAACGAGATCGTGTCTAGTTTTTTTTCTGTTTTTTTTTTCTTACAAATTTTGTGCACGCGAGTTCTCGTAAACGGCTTGGTCGATTTTCATGAAACTTTCAGATCTAATAGAAGTTGATCTGAACCTTATTGGAAATTTTTTATATTGATGACGTCATTTCCGTTTCTGAGATATTGACGATTTAGTGATTTTTTGAGGGTCTCCTTGTCCATTGAACTCCTCCTAAACGGTAAAAGATATTGAGTTCAAATTTTTAGGGATGATAGACGAAAGATTGAAGATATGTCTAAAGGCAATCATCAATGTCTAGCTCAAAGAGCCTAAAAGCTCGCCTGGACCCGAAATAGAGATTAAAAAAAAAGTCATGATTTTTTGTGGTTTTCTTTGTTTATCTCTTTTCTCAAAAATATTTTGTTAAAACTTGTATAGCAAAAAAAGTTAATATTTATAAGAGCTTTCGTTTAATACCAAGAAAAAGGGGCTGGCCCCTAAAATTAGGGACCCAAATGGGTCTAAAGTCTTTGACTTGTAGCTCTTTACTGAGAGTTATTTTGTTATACATTATAGAAGCAAAATTGTTTATTTCACTGTTATATACCCATACAATAAAATGCCTTTCTCATATGTTACGTAATTAGGGATTTTTAGGGGTCAGAAGTTCAAAACTTTGATCATCTATATCTCCTTGATGAAAAATATTTTGATAAGCAGTGTAAAAGAAAAAGTGTTTAGAATGACGTTTTCAACAATATTCAACTCTCAAAATTTCGTTAAACGGCCCCTAAAAGAAGATAAGGGACCGGCTCCTAAAACCTTCTTTCTCATATATCTCCAAAACGGTAACGAATTTCTAAAGACTTGTTGAACAAAATGTGTTCAGAATTAAATGACCTTTTCTTTGATATCAAGAAAAAGGGGCTGGCCCCTCAAATTAGGGGACCAAAGGGCTCTAAAGTCTTTAATCTGTAGCCCTTTACTGAGAGATATTTTATGAAATGTTATAGAAGCAAATACGTTTATCTCACAGTAATGTATCCAAGCAGTGTAATGATTTTATTATGTGTTACGTAATTAAGGGGTTTTAGGGGCCAAAAGTCCAAAATTTCGATCACCCATATCTCATTATTATTATTTTTTTTCTTCCTTTTTTTGTGCACGCGATTTCTCAGAAACGGCTCGGCCGATCTCAATCAAATTTTAGGATGTGATAGATAGTGGTTTGAACTTGATTGGAAATTTTTTGTATTGATGACGTCACATCCGTTTTTGAGATATTGAGATTTTTATGGCGTCGAGCGAAGCTCGAAAGCCATCTAGGGATCGTACGTCCGGAAGTTACATTTTTAGGAGCCAAACAACTCAAATGATTGCAAAGTTTTCGTATGTGTTTGAAGAAAAATAGATGACATACTTCAATTTCGAGCAGAACTGTACGTCAACAAAACAAGTTTGCAGATTCGAAATGGTTGCCGTCTTTAAAAATGTTCACATTTTATTGAAAACAATATGTCTCGGTTTCAGCGGATGAATACACTAGCACCGAGACACATGCGATAGCTGGGCTTACATACTCAATTTGGTTATGAAATGTACTAGCCTGCAAAATAGATTATTTTGTATCCATATCGAAAATTGACAATGCACAAATGTTTGATCTTGTAGAAACAAAACTTCCTAATCGAGCGATAAGTTCATCTACAACCAAAAGTTAAGTGAACTACTTTCACTTTGTAAACAACGTGAATGGGTGCTTTCTTTTATCTACCCCCGATATTTTCGGCCCGTGTCATTTGGACCCTTGTGAATTTTAGATGAAATTGATAATAAGAGACAGAGTGGTTATCAGCAGTATACAATATATAGAATTAAACACAATAATAATTTTAATATTTATTTCCATATAAATAGAGAAAAAAATATAAAAAATTCATAACTCCTAAGATATTTCTATAAACTTAAATTTTCAATTGAAATTCAAAACTTTTTAAGAGGTGAGCAAATTTGTAATGAATTGTAATTTTATTAGTTATGTGATAAATAACATTTTCTATTTTTTTTTTAAAGTTGACTAATGTATTTTTTATTTTTTTATTTTCGATGATTTATGAAAAAAATACCAGCTTTTGAACTTGGTCATTTTTTGGCAAAATATTGCATATAGGGTACCCTCATTGTACAGATAAGTCCTCCTACAGTTTTCAAAATAGGAAGTTGTTCTTTTGCAGATCAATTATATATATATCAGAGGTATGCATATTGCTAGGATTTTGATTTTCGATAATTTATGAAAAAAATACTAGCTTTTGAACTTAGTCATTTTTTGGCAAAAAAGTGCATATAGGGTACCCTCATTGTATGGATAAGTCCTCCTACAGTTTTTAAACTAGGAAGTTGTTCTTTTGCAGATCAATTAAACATATATCAGAGGTATGCATATTGCTAGGATTTTGATTTTCAATAATTTATGAAAAAAAATACCAGCTTTTGAACTTAGTCATTTTTGGCAAAATATTGCATATAGCGTACCCTCATTGTACGGATAACTCCTCTTACAGTTTTAAAGATAAGAAGTTGTTCTTTTGCAGATCAATTATACATGTATCAGAGGTGTGCATTTTTCTAAGATTTTTATTTCTGATTATTTGTGAAAAAAATACCAGCTTTTGAACTATGTCTTTTTTTAGCAAAATATTGCATATGGGGTACTTTATTTCACTGGATATGGGTTGACATTGATTATGGATACAGTTCGCATATAAAAAGAAAACCCGGTTAACTGTCACATTGACAGCTTTTCACTTGTTTAAAAAATTATTTAGGTTTTTACTCTTTAAATTAACTTTAACTCGACGCCATTGTGGCCCTTCAGGCCTTTGATTCTAATTTTTATATGGGTATTTTGTCTTCTGTTGTTCTCCTAAACTATAAGAGATATTAAGCTCAAATTTTTACGGTAGGTAAAGGAAAGATTGAAGTTTTGCATGATTGTTGTTTTGTATGTTTAGCACTACTGGCGCCAAAGCTCGCTATGGCTCGAAAATTGACATTAAAAAAGCGTCGTGAATTTTTGTGCTGTTCTCTCTTTATCTCTTTTCTGGAAAATATTTTGTTAAAACTTGTAATGTACAAAAAGTTTATATTTACAAAACCTTTCTGCTGATATCAGGAAAAAGGGGCTGGCCCCTCAAATAAGAGACCTAGAGGGCTTTAAAGTCTTTTACCCATAACTCTTTACCGAGGGATATATTGTAATTAATTATATAAGCAAATATGTTTATCTTACAGTTATGAAGGCAAGCAGTATAACGATTTTCTCATATGTTACGTAATTAGGGATTTTTAGGGGTCAGAAGTCCAAAACTTTGACCACCTATATCTCAAAACGGAAAAATATTTTGAAATGCAGTATAAAAGAAAAGATGCTCAAAATGATATACTTAACACCATGCAACCTATAAAATTTGGTTCAGCGGCCCCAATAAGGAGATAAGGGACCGGCCCCTAAAACATTCTTTCTCAGATATCTCAAGAATGGTAACGAATTTCTGAACACTTGTTGAACAAAATGTCTTTATAATCAAATGACCTTTCATTTGATACCAAGAAAAAGGGGCTGGCCCCTTAAATTAGGGACCTAGAGGGCTCTAAAGTCTTTTTACTATAGTTCTTTACTGAGGGATATTTTGTAATTAATTATATAAGCAAATATGTTTATCTTACAGTTATGAAGGCAAGCAGTATAACGATTTTCTCATATGTTACGTAATTAGGGATTTTTAGGGGTCAGAAGTCCAAAACTTTGACCACCTATATCTCAAAACGGAAAAATATTTTGAAATGCAGTATAAAAGAAAAGATGCTCAAAATGATGTACTTAACACCATGCAACTTAAAAAAATTTGGTTCAGCGGCCCCAATAAGGAGATAAGGGACCGGCCCCTAAAACATTCTTTCTCAGATATCTCAAGAATGGTAACGAATTTCTGAACACTTGTTGAACAAAATGTCTTTATAATTAAATGACCTTTCATTTGATACCAAGAAAAAGGGGCTGGCCCCTAAAATTAGGGACCTAGAGGGCTCTAAAGTCTTTTTACTATAGTTCTTTACTGAGGGATATTTTGTAATTAATTATATCAGCAAATATGTTTATCTTACAGTTATGAAGCCAAGCAGTATAACGATTTTCTCATATGTTACGTAATTAGCGATTTTTAGGGGTCAGAAGTCCAAAACTTTGACCACCTATATCTCAAAACGGAAAAATATTTTGAAATGCAGTATAAAAGAAAAGATGCTCAAAATGATGTACTTAACACCATGCAACTTAAAAAATTTGGTTTAGCGGCCCCAATAAGGAGATAAGGGACCGGCCCCTAAAACATTCTTTCTCAGATATCTCAAGAATGGTAACGAATTTCTGAACACTTGTTGAACAAAATGTCTTTATAATCAAATGACCTTTCATTTGATACCAAGAAAAAGGGGCTGGCCCCTAAAATTAGGGACCTAGAGGGCTCTAAAGTCTTTTTACTATAGTTCTTTACTGAGGGATATTTTGTAATTAATTATATCAGCAAATATGTTTATCTTACAGTTATGAAGCCAAGCAGTATAACGATTTTCTCATATGTTACGTAATTAGCGATTTTTAGGGGTCAGAAGTCCAAAACTTTGACCACCTATATCTCAAAACGGAAAAATATTTTGAAATGCAGTATAAAAGAAAAGATGCTCAAAATGATGTACTTAACACCATGCAACTTAAAAAAATTGGTTCAGCGGCCCCAATAAGGAGATAAGGGACCGGCCCCTAAAACATTCTTTCTCAGATATCTCAAGAATGGTAACGAATTTCTGAACACTTGTTGAACAAAATGTCTTTATAATCAAATGACCTTTCGTTTGATACCAGGAAAAAGGGGCTAGCCCCTAATATTAGGGACCTAGAGGGCTCTTAAGTCTTTTTCCTATAGTTCTTTACCGAGGGGTATTTCGTAATAGATTATAGAAGCAAATATGTTTATCTAACAGTTATGTAGCCTAACATTATAATGATTTTTCTCATGTGTTACGTAATTAAGGATTTTTAGGGGTCAAAAGTCCAAAAATTTGACCACCTATATCTCAAAAAGAAAAAATATTTTGAAATGCAGTTTAAAGAAAAGATGCTCAAAATAATGTACCTAATAACATGCCACCTTACAATTTTAGTTCAGCGGCCCCAATAAGGAGATAAGGTCCGGCCCCTAAAATATTCTTTCTGAGATATCTCAAGAAAGGTGACGAATTTCTAAACTAACAACAAAATAGTATCAGGCACTTAAAATGAAGATCCTCTTTTCCTGTTTTAAATCATGTATAGCTGTTAAATAGCAAAATCAAGATCGAACATAAATCTCAATTTCTAAAATCAGACGGAAGACATCCTCCTTGCTCGCAACGAGATCGTGTCTAGTTTGAAAATAATATTTCTACTTTGATATTTGCAAAACGATATCCCCGTATTAACTGCGGGTCTGCAGAAAGTATAGTAATATAACCCAAAAACGTGTTACTATGGTACTCAATTTATTGGTAATATAAAACCAAGCTGTTCATCGAGACACGCGACCTATATACATGTATAACAGACAGGACTTGTCTTAGCGCGATCAATGACTGAAATTCACAAAGTGTGACAGATCTACAGAATGGATATTTCACGACATTTGTTATTAGTGTTAACCATTGTTCTTGCGGAAACAATAGCAGGTATTTATTTACTGACACGTTTTACTCAACACGTATGCAAAGAATGAATCTAATGAAGTGTTTAAATTGTATAAAAGTTTTAAACGGTCATTCATTTGTTTATCGTAATCCTTTCTTTTTTTGGCTGACTAGACACTTCTACTATTAGCACTGTCTTTAAGGAAGCACATGTAATGCATCAATAAAAGGTAACAAACATTTTAAAACACGTACCATAATGCGTTCATACACTTAATACTTGAATTTCATTTGCCTTATTTGAATGACGTTTTTCATTGCCTATATTGAAAAAAAATAAATATAATTTGTATTTAAAGGTAAAGTTTGTCAAAAAGGATGGGCGCAATTTAAGAAAAACTGCTATTATTTTTCATCCGGGGACGCAACATTTAAAGGCGCTATGGTGAGAATGAGTATTTTATTATGCATTATATATCGTTTGTTCATTAAATAATGTGTACCTTTGCGACCTAATGTTTCTAAATTTTTCAACTGAAATCAAAGTAAACTGGTAGTTGATTTTTTTCATAATCAGATATCCTGTATCTCCATTGGTGCTGGTCTGCTGGAATTCCAAAACAAAATAGAAGAGACATGGGTGGATTTACAAATCAAACATAGAGGTAATATTAAATTTAAGGATCATATTTATTGTTGACAATCATCTGACATGCTGAAATATCTTAAATATGACTAAGTCAAATCCTGATTGTTAAAGACATGAAAACATAGACCTCTATATGAACATGTTTTTAATATTTATTTGTATATTATATACAGGATCTATAAAAAAAAAATCAAAAGGCAAGTGAAATGAATAATATGTATCAAATCGTATTTTAGAGATTTATATACCTCATGGTTTGCGCTAATGAAGGGCGTTTAAAACATTACATTTCATTACATTACATATGACATAGAAAACTTCAATGCTGAATATTCGATAATTTACCCCCTCAACGGGAGAGGGCTACATTATGAATTGTATGGAAAACTTACGGAAAATACAATTACCGTTCTCTGTTTGATTCCAGGTTATACTAAAGGTGTCTGGTTGGGATACAGTGACATTCAGAAGGAAGGTCGTTATGTTTCTATGTCCAATGCAGAGGAACTTGGCTACAACAACTGGCATAAAACGGAACCCAACAATGCTGGTGGCATTGAGCACTGTGCTGCTATACATGTCCAATACGTTGGCTGGGTCGATTTCCACTGTACAGCAAAATTTAATTTTGTATGCAAGAAATAAATGAGCTTGATAACATAAATGTTGTTCAGTGTTTTACAGTAAGTTATACTTTATTATTTTGGAAAGTTTTATACTCCTATAGATATAAATTTGGCAATCAATACAGGAATGTTTCACGGTAGCAAATGAATGCGTTAACTAAAAGGCAATAATGAATGTTTAATACATTTGCAAATAACGGCAACTGCGTTGCATATTTTTATTGTCATCAGATATTTTTAACGTTTAACATTTGCTCATTTTAAATAGGAAAATATGGTGGTGACAAAAGAGTTTGAATACTGTACATATTTAGCTGTTTATAAAATTAATCATGTTAAATCATTAACATCATTAATTCACGTAACTCATGAATTTTAGAAGTTTTATTGTCACCAGGTAGCTGTGAAACGTATATGGCTTGTTTCGGTGGTAAAAAAAGAAAGACTCGAGCTTTGTTTACATAACAATCAATTCTTACCTCTGTATTTTGCTTGTAATTTGTCTTTAACATTCAATATTTTGGTAAACAATTTGAAATGCACATGTAAACCATTTTATACATAACAAATAAAAACATAATTTTTGATCTAAAATCGTGTCAAAGTCCCTTAAAGGGAGGAGGTGCATAATAAACCTGAAAACGGAGAACTCTATATTAGAGAAAAAATAGCACCCAAAATGTTCAAAACCAACAGAAATGACAAATCAGGAACACTAACCGAATTAGACAACACAGTGTATATGAGAAAGACCCCACAGACAAAAATCATTCAACTGATGAGAGAAATGCACAAAGACCATTAACGGGAAACAGAGACCAATGAAATCCATACAAGATATCTCAAGAATCGGCATAACCATTCGGACATACTGAACCACATGAACATCTCCATCATGGTCAGCGCGCTGTATGATACTGCCTCCTTCATCACAGATGAAGAATACAGAACCAAGTACCCAGAACGCCCACCAGCAGATGTTCAAGCTATGTTTGAGAAGCCCTTCCTCTACGTACTTGGCCAGTAATCTAGCAGCGATATAGACCAGTTGTCATACATTACAGTCCCGAGTCCTTGAGTGTTTACCTGTTCGCCATTAAAACATACAACGATGTAGAACTACATAAAATGAAGAGAAATTCGTGTTTATTAGATATGTGTATGTAATGAACATATATTAAGCACGATTTCAATCTTCATTTCTTATAATAAATGTATCTTTTACAGGGTTTACAGGTACCACAGAATAACTCAAAGATAAGAGTTTATTTCTTTTCATTCTACCAGCTAATCCTCTTTCTCTGAGCGCGGCTGATATCATGAAAATCAAGGATTGTTGCATTCGATCTAGGGCGCGAGAAGCAGCCACATGACACAGCGGAGAATTCCAGAAGTAGCAGTTATACCGTTATATGGCTACGGAAATCGTACTTGAAAATTTATTGATCTATTTCTGCTGCTTCGTTCGAGTAAAAGTTTGGTTGTGATAGTGTAACTGGATGGACTGTGATTGAATCTTTGATATGATTTATTGTTTGTATTGCATTGTTGAAATCAGATATTTTTTGTCGTGTTCTGTGTTACAATGTAGACTGAAGGTCGGGTCTGAAAATCCAGCTGCTACTTTGTACCAAATTTGTGCGGGCATTTTGAGATAAATGCGAAACAACGGGGTTACCAACATGAACTTTTTGGATAATAATGATAAAAGATTTTTCTCGATGCGAGAATGAAAGAAATATCGTCGAAAGGAATCGATCTCAAGAGAAAACAAGCAGATACTATTTCGGCTGGTGACAAATAGTTATTGTGGGAAAAAGATTTGTTAGGGGGTGCAACTTTAAATTCTTTGTTAAATACAGTTTTCTATTATAACTACAAGTTGTTCGGACTTCGCGGATTAGACGAACACCGCTCCCTCACACGTGATCAGTTTAGTTTCAAAATGCCTTAAAACGTGGAAAAGGTGGATGTATGGCAAAAACAAAGAAACAGTTTTCTGTGGAATGTGGAATCATTTTTATTCGTGGGAGTCAATGTTCGTGGATAGCCAAAATGAAATTTACTTGGTAGTGTAATCGGGGTTATTATGAAAAGTATTAATCAAATGGTTGTGTTTATTTTTGTGGTGATGTTAAATCGTTGGCAACGGTTACCCATGAAATCCACAAACATTGATCTCCCCAGAACAATAATGATTCTACAGGATATCTGGCATACACCTTTGTTATCATGTAAAAACTTTTTTTAAGAAGATAGGGGTTATTCATCTCTGTTCATGTTGTCATCAAAGAGTTTTTGGTCCAAATCTATTACTTTTGGAGATAGAGACAAGTGAAAACCCTTAGCTCGCAAGGATGAGGGTCCACTGTCCAATTAGCAAAGACTGTCGACCGGTGACGTCACATTCCGCAAAAACGTGTTATTGATTAAAAGGGGTATAACAACACAGTTGTTGACTGTGTCTCAGGCAACAGTTGATCTGTCAGACCGGCTCGCAAACTGTTGCCCGCGGCCTTAACAGCAGTGGTGTAAGTACTGAGGTCATATGTCATAAAATGCACATTTAATAAAATTCACCAACAAAGCAGAATAAAAAAAAATAATTATTCATCTAAATGGTTCAAGAAAGTGCATAATGTGAGTTCCTTTGTATATCTTCAGGTACATTACCGTAAATCCAGGAGTTTTTTTTGTGTGTCACAAAAGTCACAAAATTTGCTAAAATTGGAAAAATGTGTAACTATTTAAAATTTGCATCAATCATTGTTTGCTATTTAAAATCTTCCTGCAGCAATCAATACGGGTAATATTTCTGTGTGTTGCATATTTGGCGATCTAAAAATGACTGCGGAAAAAGTGAAAACTGGATATACAGTATTTGCCATTTACGTCAAGCTAATGATGGGCATATATGACATATCGAGGATGCAATCTCTTGTGTACATATATATTTCTACAATAAACTGTGTTTATTTTCTTTTTAGGAGTCATGCTATGGTGTATTCAAGGGTGCAGTAAAAATTGATGGAGTGTGAACATTTGCAAGGGTTCAGAAATCTCAAGACTTGAGAAAGGAAGAAAGTTCCCTTGGCTGTGCATTGCATCTTTTTACCACTGCGTACGAATATATACCAGCCAAAGATATTAAAACATCCTGTCCTTTTATTCATGATTGTTTCAAAGGGAAGTGCAGAGTCTCTTACTCGATCTGGACTCTGAGTGATTTTATTAGTATTGTCCAACAACTAAAATTCGTTTATATTTCACCTATAATCAGAGTTATAGGTATCTTGTGCATATTATATAATGTTAGTATATTTAAGAAATGAACTCAGTGTCTACCCAAGTTATACGAGTATAACCTGGGTTGGGGCAATTTACGAAGCGAAGCGGATTATAAAAAAGTGTAAATTGCTCCAACCCAGGTTATACGAGTAAAACTTGGGTAGATATTGATTCATTACATATCATTTAATTTTCTGTAATTTGCTGTACAAATTGAGTCCGTTTTACTTTAGAAAATGATATTAATCTGTTCAAAATTCAAACGTAACGTCAAGCGGATTAGTATTTTTTGACGTTGGTGCATTGTGACGTGCAATCCAGGTTATACAAATTTAACTAAATTTTTTTATCCAATGAAATGCCGCATTACAACCAGAATTAAATTATAAACATATATATAACTAGACACGATCTCGTTGCGAACAACGAGTGGGTCTTCCGTCCGATTTTTTGAAAAGAATGGGTTAAACTTATCAATTTAAAGATAAAATCGTAGATCTAAGCAAAAAAGTAAATAAAAAAAAAATTGCGGCACTCGGGGCTTGAACCCGGGTCGCCTGAGCCATTGTCCACGACTCTATCGACTGAGCTACTCGGACTCTCGCTTCAGAACTTTGACGCTTAATTTCTCGAGAATTCCTTGATTGATTTTTAAACATATAACATATTCAGAACTAGTAAGAGGGTCACTATAAGGTGTAAAAATTTCAAAGAAAATATTAAAAAATAAAAAAAGTCGAACATTCATTTGTTTTCAAATTTCCTTCCGATGACGACCGGAAGTAACGACGGACATTCTCTTGACCGAGGTGCACCAGAAAAACGGTAGTTCTATCATCTCTGAAAATTTCAGCCCTATATCTTTACTCGTTTTTGAGAAACCTGACAGACAAAATTGACTTTTTAAAATCGTAAACGCACAATAACTTCTGACCGGAAGTGTATTTTCAAAAATTAAAAACAATGTATCAGCTTTAGATAAAAACACGTTAATATTAAAAATTAGAGCGAAATCGACTCAACAATCTTCGAGAAATCGTCTGCACAAAATCGGTAAGAAAAAAAAAGAATAACTAGAGCAAAGCTAGTTGCAAAACAACGAGTGGGTCTTCCGTTCATGTCGAGAGTAAAAATAGATGTTCCTGTAAAAGGCAGAGTTCTTAAACCAAATGCAAGAGTAACTAATTCAAAAATTTTAAAAAATGGAATAAATCTTGGTACGACTTAACAAAATGCGGATGGCTTTAAGTACGAATTCACAAAAACCTTAACAATTTTAAGAACGACTTAACAAAAAAATTCCGAATGTGTCTAAGTACGACTCAACAAAAATCGAATATTTTTGGTACGACTTATTTTCACCATGAACTTTTCGTTATTTTTTAAACCCAGAACGCTGAATAAAAATTTCCGAAAAAATAAAATGTTTAACCCCGATAAACTTTAGATATTTATATGTTGTAAATAAAGAGATTTAATCAATATTAAAAATAAGAATCAAATATAAATTCGATTGTTCTAAGACATCGATATTTGATTATATATATTATTTTTAGCCATGAAGTTTGAATTCGACTTGAATGAATTCCAAAGTGAATTGAAGACTTTTGAGGAGAAGCAGCGTCCATTATTCCCTCCCCTTGGAATGACATGTCCAGTGGAGGAGTGTCCAAACAGTACTCACTTCAGGAGATTCGGCCAACTCCTTGACCACTGGATAGATATCCACAAGGAGAAGAGAAAGTTAGCCAAATGCAAATCGTGCAAGAAATGTTTTAGAACAAAAGCATCAGCCAGAAAACACATAAGCGCCACTCATCGAGAGAATAATGTGGACGGTCTATTGGTAGACATCATGGTACAGAACCGTTCCTATATTTCACCTGGAGACACACCCCTTCAGAGGAAAATGACACAGACAGAGTAAAGGTCAAGAAAGAGAGAAGAGGAAAAAGAAAAGAGAAAACGATTGCTAAAAGGAGTGTGAGAGAAATCTCCTGTTTGATGAAGAAAGGGCTACCAGAACAAACGCAACTGTGAATCGTGATAAAGTGATGGTGTTCGATGTAAATGGCAATGCACAACGTTTGAGGCTATTACGATGAATTGCTCATAGATTGACTTTTTATTATGAGTTTTACATTATGTTTTGTTTTGACAAAATAAATATATTGTTTTTGTCTGAAGGGGGGGGGGGGGATGTGATAAAACTCATCCTATACCATATGTTTATTTTATTAAAAATCATAAATTGCATAAACAATTAACTAAGCTAGGGATAATTCAATATAAGATTCAATATAAGATACTTAAATAGTAACTTCAATTCTTGTAATAAGCTATTTTACACTTACATTACGGTTCAAGTGCTATTTTGTTTATACAGGTCAGCCATATTGGTCCCTATTTCAAAACGTATTTCACTAGGGTTTACCTGATAAGTTTATCACCTGTAATTTTATCCAATAAGGGGTATGGTTACATTTCATGGTTGGCTGATCGTTTCTTTTGTGTACTCACACTATATAAAGGCGTGTTTCGAGTAGTTCGGCGGACTGCTCGCCTTGCGTCCACTGCTTATAGCAGCCTACTTCTCGGGTAAGCTCATCTTCCCGTTCGAAGCACTTTATACCGACTTCGGTATAAATGATGGTAAGGCAGTGTTCAATAAAAGCTAACTCTTTTCTCTCAGAAGTTTATCTTCTTCAGACTAGGCGCCATAGTTTATTTTAATATTTTGAATTTCGAGCCCGATTTAAATTATAATAAAAACGTGTAGGAAAAAATTTTAATGTTTCTTATTTAAACTCTAAAGTAAAATTTGTAATATTTTCATGGTTAATTTTTGTCATTTTCATACATATTTTTCATTGATTTGTTTAACTGGAGGTACCAGTTTCTCATCTACATTCATCTTTTGCAAATAAATTTGTTATCAATTTAAAACTTTGATCTTTGTTGACTTCATTTTTTTTTGCTGACTACTAATCAGCAATTAGGGATAATTGGTAGTCACCCCCGTACCCGACTGTCCCAGGAGCAGGGTTTATCCCCCTCTTGGGGTACCAGTCTTATTACACAGTAACTCATGACGCGAGGGGATGCTCCGCTTAGCGGTGCCCTTGTTTTTTTTTTTTTTTTTCTACCATTTAAAAAAAACGAATAAATGTTTTGCACTCTATAAGACTCTATATGAAGTAAGCATTGCTTAAACCCGTTTGTCATGGTAGCCTGGCTAGAAGAGCCTAGCTTAACTCTTAGCGCGGACTCAAGTACAAGATTCTGACGTCATAACTGAAAATGACGTCATATCTAGCTGCCGAAACTAGGCAACAGCGGTCATTTAGGTACCAAGTTGATAAATTGCAGCGCATTTCCGTCCAACTCTCATTCGTTTCCTAGATTCTGTTGGAATTATTAAAGATGAGTTCTGTTTCGGTCAGTGTGGTCCATGTGACCAGATACCATACGGACATTCCCTTAATTCGTAGAGTGATTGAGGTTAAGACCTACACTCAGGTATGTTAAGGAAGGTCTAAGAATTCTACCACGTGTGATTTAGAAAGATTTGCATAAGCCCCGCCCCTTATTCATGAGATTTCACCAGATATGGGTATTTCGGTAATTAACAAACATCTACCAAAATGAATATGATTAATTATTGGGTTTGAATGGTTCAAGAAAGGTGTACTGAAATAAAATCATAAACTATTCTTTATATCTCGCGAAATCATGAAATTCCTAAGTCGTCTGATGACGTGTCGAGGCTGACTACGTCACATCGACGCTTGCAGCTGTGATCAGAATAAACATGTGGACTTCAGTGATATATCTCGGAATTTAACTCGTTTACAACCAGCGTGGACAGAAATCGGCATATGATTCAACTGAACAAGGTAGGATTTATCTGTACTTCCCCTAGATATTGTTTTATATTATTTAATATCGTTGGATGGAACGGAAACGAGGTGAAATTCCTCGGCTTCGATTTTGTATACATTTGTTTTTCATGTAATATTGTGTTCAAACATCAGTTTGGTGACTCAGTCAGGCAAAGTAATTGTTCTACGTTTCGCTAGTTTTGATCATAAAGAGCATTGAAGCTCATTGTAGCTTTTTACTGGTCTCATATCGCAATAATATTAGAGCGCATTTCCTCCATGTTCAAAGTACACAATAAAAAGGCCATGGCCAAACACTGTATGTGCTAGCACTACAAAGATTACGGTGAGGATCTGGAATGATTATAGACAAGATTGTAAAGTTGTTTAAGTAAATGGAAATGTATTATTTTATTCAGCCTTCTTTTATGAAAATCTAATTAATATTATTTAAGACAAAATCAAAGTGTGTTCAAACTGAATTTCCACACATTTTGAAAAGTAAACATTTGATTATGCCTGTTGTAATATCACTGAAATTGAAACCGCCATTAATATGTCCAATAATAGTGTAATGTTTCATTTTCATGCTATCTTTAACACAATAGCTTGCTAATTATGACACATTATTCATTTTCAGGGTTACTTAGGCAGTAGATGGTCCACTGAAAACACTTAATTGTTGGGATGTTGATAAAAAGTAGGTACTACAAATGTATATAAATATTTCTTTTACTCACTAACTTCAACTTCATGCATAGTTTGTTGTTTTTTAATATCATATTGATAATGATATTTATGTAACCTATTATAATAATTTGCATTGATATTTATTGAAATGAAATTTGAAATTGATATATATTCATCATTTCAGGTATTGGTTTTCTTATAAACTGGACTACCTCCTAATATCAAAAAGACAGAAGAGAAGAACATGTAGTGTGCAAGAAGAATTGTCAATTTCCATAAATTACACATTATGACATAAAAATACTAAAAATCAGAAAACACTAATCTTGTTGAACAGTTTGTCACAGAGAAGCAATCTATAGTATTTGTAAAGTTGATTATCAAAATAAATTCTTGATAATATTGATATATTGTTTCTTCTTGCTTTCTTTAATTAGTACTAAAATATCAATTATGATTAAAAGTAAATCTGATAATACATTAAAAGAATTTATTCACTAGCATAGTAACATAAATTATTATGAAACATAAATGTGTAAATTACAAACTCAACACTTACACCCCCCCCCCCCCCCCCCCCCCAATAAAGGCAACTGATGAAATTATTTTTTTCCAATTTCAACAATTTTATAATGATGATTGGTGTGAACAGAAACAACATTTTAACATTATTTTAGTGAAATTCACAGCGCTAAATTATTTTAAGAATAGAAATTAAAATCATGATCTTAGTCAGTGTTGCGTTTGAATTTCACGCGAATGACGCTGAAAGTAAAGTGGGTCAGATAAAATGCAGTAGTGCAAGGGCATACATTTGATCAAATATATTGAAAATTTCCATGTATTACAATTGTATCCCTATTATATCAAGAAGTGCTGGGAGCTGTATGAAGTCGCTACGCATTTCATATAAATAAGCGTTAATTGCGGGAAATCCCAGTAAATTGCTGTTCATACACTGTTTACATTGAATTTAATAGTTGTTCTTACTTGAATAGTTTAAGCTCCCAGCACTTTTCGAAATTTTGAAGGTTCATTTTACAAGTTAGAAACAGAAATAACTATATTTGTTTATGTTATGCCCTTGCACTTTGCATTTTTTCGTATTATTCCTGGTTCATCTATTTTTAGCAGTATCACGTGACAGGGTATTCCCAAGAGACTCAAAAATTGCTCATCCGATAACAAATTATTTAAATTGTATAATCGATAAAATATCACTTTGTTTAACAAATGTTTGGAGTAGAATACTAAGATTGTTCAAAGGCTAACATTTTATGTGATAAATATCGCTATTTTTGTATGGACGCCCTTAACATAGCTGAGTAGTCTAGCTGTCCCAGACTATAGGCTGTCCCAACACCAATTTGTCAACATTTCTTTTGCTAAAGCGAATTTTAGATGAAAACTAATTTAAAAAATTCATTATGTGAAGTCAATGGTAAAAAAAACCCACCAACTACCATTATATCTAAATTACCTATAAGTCAAATCAAAACAAAAAAGTCTGCATAAGAATAATTATCGTCATCTTCTGATTCATGATTACCCTCAGAAATGGTAAGGCTGTACACAATACAAAAAAACCATGATTAGAAGTCTGATTAAATAAACTAAGCCCTATCACCTTTGTCTCTCATTAAAACATAAATAATGCAGTAAGTTATTTAGGAACTACCAAAACAATCAACATGCCTTAATTTTATCCAGCATATAATTTTTTATTTATTAACACCTTTTCCAATTTCAAAAATGTACCGGTACGTTTGAAATCAAACAAAAGGTAAAACAACTAGAGCCGAGCTCGTTGCAAAGCAACGAGTAGGTCTTCCGTCGCAACTTCGTGTCGCGAAAGCATTGTCCATCAGTCTGACTAAAACACCCCATTCTCCTGACACTTGTCAGAGCCTGACAGACCCTGTATTGATAAAGGGTCATCTTTACACGACCATTTCTTCTTACCAATTAGAGCTTTAGAAAATTGATTGGAACTCTTCAAATGGAGACAAAAAAGATAAATTCATGCCTGTTTTCTATGTAACCTCTAAATTGAGTATTGCACCACTCATTAAACAGATAAAGGCATATCTTTGCTAAGTAGGTGTTTATTTAGATTGTATGCAAATGTGGAGGTCAAGTGGAGATAGTCTGTTATTGATACAGGTCTATCAGAACCTTGCGAGTGTAAGGAGAAGGGAAATGGTTTTTAATGATACTGGATTATCAATATGATAATAGTAAGTTCAAGAAATCGAAAACGAGACTCAATTTCAAAGTATTATTTTCATACCAGGCAAGTTCTTCGTTTAACTTACTTCAAGTTTAGGATAACTTTAAAAAGTACATCATTTATGTACATGTATATAATTAATTTAATTATAATAAAAGTGTGGATGTGGCGGTGGGGGAAATGACCCAAAAATCAATTTTCTAAGCGTTAACTTAAGGGAAATTTTGGTTGAGAGAAAGGGGGGGGGGGGCATTGCTCCCACTGGACCATCTAAAAGGTACTGTTAGCAAGCTCACAAATGATATCCCCACTAAGAAAGAAGTCATTACTCACGTATTTCTCTATTAGAGAATAGTGGATGGTTCTTTTTTTTTTAGCGAGTCAGACAAGGCAGGGTATATTTACAGGTCACAAGTATTCTTTATGTCAAACTCTAGCTTTTACTCATTTCCATTAATACAAGATATTACACATGTTTAATATGACTTTGAACTTGCGCAACTGACCCTGGGCCAAGTTCATGACACATCATCGGTCATCAGGAATCTTTACATGAAATAGAAACTCCCAATGTTTCTCCTTAAATGACTTATGGACAAATCATTACACACCCTCAGGTCATAAGCAATCTTTGTGTGAAGTAAGAAATTCCAAAGTGGACCGGAAACAAATTTTGCACTTTTCCTGCCAGTAACCTTTACTTTGTCCAAATGACCTTGGGTTTAGCTCATGACGCTTCGTTAGGTAATGAGTAATATTTGTACGAAGTAAGAACACTTCCAATGTTTTTCCATCAGAAAGATATAGACCGGACACGACGTACGGACGGACAAGGTGTTTTTTATTTAACCCCCCCCCCCCACAATTTTTTTTCGTGAGGTATAAAAATCTTTTTCGCCCGTTTTGTGCGGCACAAAAAAAGGCCTATATTTTTCAATTATTTCTATCATATCACATATAAATATACATGTAAATGTATGATTTGTATGCATATTTGAGTTCTTCTCATCATCGTCGGAAAGGATAAGAAACCCTTGGGGTCCAATAATGTCTTTTCATGGGCATTTGTCAATTTGCATCACTAAATGATTTCCAAGCGGTAAGCTATCAAAGCTTTTGAGATGTTACATGTAGATATTGAATTTCTATAGATTTAAATTTAAGGTTAGGAAAAACAACACTTTTTATACAGTAAAAAAAAAATCTAAAATAGCTTTATGTACGCGTACACATAAATAAGAAGATGTAGCGAAAGCTATAAAGACTTTATTTCTTCTGTTCTAGACTTTTTCAGAGTTAACAAGCTACAAGTTAACAATCTCCCATTTTGACAAGCTAGATTAAAAATAAAATATTCAGCTGAGTTTTAGGTCACTTAATCTGCATTACAACCTCATACTACACAACTTCAATGATTTTTTTTTTATCAATTTGCATATAACAATAAGTAAAATCCCCAAGAACAAATATCTATCGCAATTAAATGCATACATTTTTGGAAGGCAGAAAAGTCGCTATATTATAGTCTGCAAGTCAATTGAACTACTACAATTATTTCAAAGAAATAAGAAACTGTCGACACTTGCAGTACTCTGATGATTTAATGACGATCGACCGACTTTATTGCTTAATGTAGTCGTATATCATTACTTCTAATCCTGAGAACAAATTTTATTTAATCTTTGACTTAAAACTGTTAACTTATAAAACCAGAGACATAAATAACTTATTAAGTTATTTATGTCTCTGATAATATATATTTTATTCTGTTCATAACTATAGAAGTTTAGCGTGTTCAACAGGTTAATTTTTTAGCCACATTCTCAGATTACAATATCGCACCTTTAAGGTGAGGTTGATTGACATCGAATATTTAGACACTTATTGTTTAACAATTGACCGCTGCAGTGAAAGCATCCTTCAATTATTTACCAATTGCTGGTCTGCAGCCCGGGGGCAATAATCTGAGCTATGTGCGCTGACGTGACACGAGATTTTCGGTCGCACGTGGAGCGGATTGACTTAGCATAGACTGACCGAATAAACACACCGGTGGGAAAGTGACATACATTGAGGAGAAAAATGTACACATGTTAAGTAGTCGCCAAAAATAGGTCTTCGCCACATTTGGAAAAAAAATAAAGCCCTTGCACTGTGATCAAGAAACCGATAAAATCTAAACAGATCTTGTTTAAAAACTCATGTAAACATTCTAAAAATAATCACTTAATCCCTCAATTCTGGACAATTCTTTTATCGTGTCAGCCTCTACCGCCCATCGCAACTTCTCGGGCCTTTCCGGCAAGCTCGGAAAAACACTTCGAATGTATTACCTAGGCGTCCATGACAACCCCCCCCTTTTTATAAAACTTGATATAATTACAACACATTTTATGATCTGTTGAGATGTGAGCTATACTTCATTAAAGGTATCAATATACAATAAAATATAAACGACATACAAGACTTCTTACCGATACTTATTTTAATGGGGAGCGACTCCATTTTGTATAAAATTCTAACATCCGGTGATGTTAATTCATCGAGGTGTTTTTCCAAACTTGCCGGAAAGGCCAGAGAAGTTGCAATTGCCTCTACCGCATGTGTTAATTTGATATTTGATTTTTTTTATCCTGCCTTGAACGCTTGGGGACTGTTTCATTTTCTAAATTCGGCTAAATAATGCTTCCAATTTTGGGCTCTCTCTCTCTCTCTCTCTCTCTCTCTCTCTCTCTCTCTCATTTTATGTGCAACCTTATGAAGATGTCAACTACTTTCTACGATATCTATAAAACCTCTCAGCAGTATTTGGCGGAAATATTCGTGGGTAAATAAAAAAATCTTAAATTGAAACACAAGTCAATCTTACATGTACCGGTCAAAATCTCGAAAAAAACAAATAGTTGGAATCGTACAAAATATCAATAAACATGCACGTGTGATAAAGTACATGTAGAAGAACACGAAGCTACCGCGGATCACTTGTCCACTCGCGCGGGATCTCCTTGGCTACATGTATGTTCTGGGGGTGATCATCATTTTGAGGTTTAATCTTTGTGGTTTTTCGTTGTTTATCTATAACATTATTAGTACATGTATAGTTTTTAGAACATTTTAGAATTACAAATTCACTATTGATTTATGTCTAATGATGTTTCTGATTTGGAATAATATCGCTTTTATCAATTTTTAGAGGGGCTTCTCAATTCACATTCTAATGTTTAATTAAATAAATGGAAGGTGAACAAACTAACTGAAACAGTTCTGTATCTTGTTATTAGATAACCGCTGACCTCTAGGTAGTGCAGCCGCGACCGATTTTCTCGGCCGCGGATGAGGGATCGGATAGCTTACGTAATGTTAAAACACACGTAGAGAGCTCAGAACCAAGGAAGATTTACAATGTTTGCAGTATGATGACTAAACTCTAACTAATATAAGTTTTCCCCCCTTTAATCCCACAGTTGATCTTATCTGTCTGATACTGCTTCAGTTCGAGAATGGCATTGCTTTTATGATTAAACAGAACGATTTCTTATTGACACTCTTTCGTTTAATTCAAATTAAGAAGAGTAAGATTTAATGTCATTGTGTACGATTCTTGTGTTTGCGGGTAAATAAAATCACATATGACACACGCGATTCTTGTGTATTAGATAACCGCTGACCGCTAGGTAGTCCAGCCGCGACCTTGGCGATCGATTTTCTCGGCCGCGGGCGAGATGGGTTATGTAAATACGCACACAACTAAGAATTTAGGTCGATTTGAAATGCTTGCAGTAAAATGACTCAAATTTACCGGTATTTCATGGAAGTTATTATTTTTTTTAATCTAGTTTATGTATCTCACTAGATAAGAAAAAGAACGTTTATATTTTCTCGTTTTTGATTTTCTTAACGGTTGTCCACTATAGGACCTAAACAGAGGTGACTCCAAAAAAAAGGCTGTAAGAAAAACATGTACACGTATACTTTTTAGACACTTTTTCAAATGAATCAAAGCATCCCGTATATGCTGGTACACTTTCAGCTGTTAATTTTTGTACGTTATGCGCACAAAGACGATTCGCTTACTTGCCAAATGAATACAGGTACATGTTAACAAGACAAGCTTTTTACACTCATATTACGCATTACCGGTATAAAATAATTTTGTAACGACATTGATAACACAATAATGAACAACTTTTCTTTCGACAGCTATAGCGAAATATTAACCATTTTTGAGTTATAAAACGAAAACTTTTAAGGGCTCTAGACCCCTAATTTAAGGGGCCAGCCCTTTTTCAATGGTGTCAAGTAAAAGCCCTTGATATTTTGCACATATTTTGTTCTATATGTGTTTAGGGAAAATTTTAAACTAAAGAGCTACATAACAAAAACACAACCACATATCGGCATTTTTTGAAACACAAATTCAAATAAATTTTTTGAAACTTTAAAGGAGGAAAATTGTAAAAACAAAACTCGGAGGACAACGTTCAAACTCTCTATTTTTAAGATTTGTGACTTTGTAACACATGCTGTGAGCGGTTTGAGAGCCTATGCGTGCACAAGAATGCCTATATTTTTCGGAAAAAGGGGAATAACTCGGTACCGGAAGTGTCGATTTCAACGATTTTCCGTAGATAGTGAGAAATAGTAACTACCAATAAGCTCTGAAAATTTGAACTTTATAGGACAACAAACAAACAAGATATTTGAGTTTAAAAAAACGTCTAGAAGAAAAAAAAGAATAAAAAGAATTATCAACAGAATCAGTACAAGGTCTTCCGTTGAAAACGGAAGACCTTAATTAATTTAACCAAGGATTTCAAACTAATCATAGTTTATTTTCATGCTTACTCAAATGGATTTATAAAGCTGCTTTGTGTATTTTCCACCAAAGACTCTCCTTTTTTACATATTTCCTCTATCCCAGACATATGGGTCTCATCCCTGAAAATTTTAATTAACATGATTCTAAAATGATCACAAGTAATTAGAATTTGTACAAGTGCTTTGATCAATAAAACCGAAGTGCTGAATAAGGATGTCATTTTTAAATTTTCATTTTAAAAGTTCAAATAATGCATTAATTTTTTCATGAATGGTAATTCACACCATATCTGTACAGATTATACAGTGGCGTCAGAAGCTGAGGGGGCTAGACTAATCATTAGAAATACTGACGAGCAAAAAAAATAAAATGGCTTCTAGTATGTCACAAATTCATAAATGTTTGTTGCATTAAAGGGGGGGGGGGGGGGGGGGGGGCGGCGGGCTGGTCCCTCCATAATGCTACATGTATGTGCCTGATGGTAAGGTCTAACTTTGCAACAAAAAAAAAAGGGGGGGGGGATTCAACCGTTCTGACGCCTATGTTATATAAGTATACTGTCATCTCCCTCCTACCTAATTTGAGTATGACATATTTTAGGACTTACACAGAGTTTCTTCCAAGTTCGCTTTCTGATGACGATATTTCAGACACACCAGATAAATGGAGAGGCTTAATCATTATTGTAGATTTAATTGGCCCAGGGGTTGATGTTATCAAGTTGTTGGAAGTCTTCCCAGAAATTTCATGAGTAGGTGCAGGGCTGGTTGGTTGTTCAAACCTTTGTAAAATTTAACGGTAAAATTTGACATTTATAAACGTGCAAACCCTTTTTTTCTTCAAAAACTGAAACGTCAACACTGCCTGTATTAATTTTTTTTAATCATACTATCATGATAATTTTTCGTAACATATTCTGATTTATGCTATCAGTTCTATGTAATATAGTAATTTAAACAACAAATAAATTCGTTTCAAATTACATGTTTATCAATAATGGTGTATGTCTTCATACGTATAGGCTAGGCCTTCGTGTATAGTAAATAAAATTATAAGAACATATTAATTTTCATTTCTATAAGTTTATTTTGAAATTCGTTTCTTGATGTTTTAAAAATAATGTTACATGTGGATCAATAGCTTAATCCTCATAGCAAAGTATGAAATGACAATATTCCGTTTACCATGTACCATGATTATCCCTCCGAGGGCCTCATAGTTTAAAGATTGAACTGCACCCAAAAAATGCACAACGCGGAATTCTACTTGGTTTATTGTTAACGTCTGGACTTGAAATATTCATTTACTTGCTGTGTACCACGAAATACGATTAAGATAGAAATAATGACAAAATATCAGTGTAAAGACAACGATCAAACTTACTTATCAAGCAGTATCTTTGCCACTTCAGCGTTAGATTGAAGACGAAGCGCACACTTTACTTCCATCCAGCGATCGTACTGGTTACCGATGTAAATTCTGTTCTTATTATTTTTTGCATTTATTTCCGTCCGTCGTCTTTTTCTTCCCGAATCAGTCAAAGTCGGCTTTCTACCTCGCTTCAAACCTGTCGTGTCCGACATCTTTTCTGTTTACCGGAAATATGCGCTTGCGCATTTGATTTGCCGAATGAGTTCAACTCAAAGGTCATTGCATACGGAAATTATGTCGGAGAAATAAAGTACGGGAAGACCTAATTTCATATTGTCTAACAATTTTTAATTTTAATGCATAAAATACATCATAACTTAAGTTTAATTGATAAGATAATGTATAAGAAACATTTTATCAAATTCTCGATTGAATTTTATGGACACCAAAATAATAATTTTGGCAGCTTGTATTGCTTTAAAATACTTTAACTGGTTGAGAAGTTTCAAATCTCATTATATTAAACGATAAATAAGCTTTTAAATTGTTGGAACAGTAAACATTTTAAAATCCCAGGGGGATTCGAACTCATGACTTACAGGTCCGTAGTGAACTATCCAACCCATTGCTCTACGCAGGTAAATAACAAATTTGGGAAAGAGAGAGTGAACAGATACATTTCAATGATGGTGTTCACTATCTGTTGGTTCACACCGTCCTCTCCATTCATTCACATGAGATTGCCCCTCGTGACCAACTCTTGATTTGTGTAAAAAACAGACATCAGGTATCGAGGAAATGCCGTTCCAATTCCCTTCTTCCCAGCTAACCTGATGTCTTTTGGAAAAACAAACACCAGGAAAAACAAAAACACCACTGTTTGGCATACGCTTCATTATCTGGTTACAAAAAACACAGAGATTATTTCTTAGCATATGATAATGAGTTTATCACCTTTTTCAATTCAGCATTACATTTATTTTTGAACATGAGTAGAGCAAAAATGTGAAATTAACCAACAAAATACTTGCACCTCTCTTTCAGCCAAATCTTTTGGAATGAAACTAGCTCTGGTAAGGCCATCCTTTTGCGTTTACCATTCTCCTTCAAGAAACTAATATACAATATAATTGGAATTGAGAAATCTTCATTGACAAATGCTTTGGAACATATCAATGATTTCTACTGGTGTTTTGAAATCGAGGGTGTGATCTAAGTTTAAAAACAATTAATTTAAAAACTTTTTTAAATTGTTGATTGAATGTTATGAAAATGAAAAGTTCACAATATTTTAAAATTATGTATTTTATAATTTGTGAATATTAAGATATGATTTAAAGATAAAAAAGAAGTCATTGCTATAGATAAGAATTATAACCATTTAAAACACTCCTTACCAGGTTGGCTTGATGTACAGGTATATGAAATAGACTTTAAAGTTTCAAACTCTCTCTCTTCTCTCTCTCTCTCCGCTTCTTTAGGTTTTTTTCTTTACATCATGAAGCTCTTTCTCCTTTCCTTGAGAGGAGATTTATATTTCTGAATTTCATATTCCATGGATATTGTATTGTGTATTATACACGTGCGGCCGTTTATATGAAATTTGGATTTGATTTCTGCGCATGTAAATCAGGGACAAAATTGAAATTTCTGGAAGTTATTGCACATCTATATGACAATCAAAAGCATTTTCCAAGGTATGTTTTGTGTACTCTTGAAAATGTAGGAAGAGTTCAAAGCACAATGTTGTTTTTTTTTAATAGTTTTAAAGGATTATGGCCAGCATTATTTTATTTTTAGGTTTACAAACCCGCCCCTCGGTTTTCTGAGTTTTTAGAAAAAAAAATGAAATTACAAAAAAGATCTTTTTTTTCTCCCCGACAGCAAATTTTTCCTAGAAGGAAAAGTGTATCGTCTTTGTTATCACAGAGGCATAAAATCAGCTCTTTTAGTGTCACGATAGCCTAAACGTTCTTGCGCATCTTTTTCTCGTGCTACATTCTTCAGAGAAGCTTCTACAAACACTCTGCTGTTAGTTTTATACTTTGAAGTTTTACCGACAGTGTTGACCAGTGGCTAGACGAGATAGTCACACCTCGCTGAACATGGCTTCGATAGTTACCTGTGCAGCTGTTTTCAAGTACATCACTGTAAAGTGATTCCCTTTCTGGCATATGTATTCATTGGCTTTTAAAAAAAATATTTTGCATAGAGAGAGAGAGAGAGAGAGAGAGAGAGAGAAAGAGAGAGAGAGAGAGAGAGAGATGTATTCGAGATATTATTAATTTTTGCAGTAACTATTCTTATGGACCTGACTAGTGAATTAAAAAAAATCATATTTTGCATATTATTGTTTGTGCATTTTCCGTTACTTTCAATTAAAATTTACCATAACATAATTAATTGCATAGTTGTACTTTGTACATGGAAATTCAACAGGATAAAATACATGCACACATATAGTTGCAGTGATTTTATAGAGTCTGTTCACATTCACAATGTTATGTTTGAGTTTTCTCACATATAAACACCCAAACCAATTTTGTAAATAAAATGTGAAAGATCAATGAAGTTGAATATTTTTTAACTAGTCTACTACAGAAAACATGACAGTAATAAATATTTTGTATAATAATAATTATATATTAGTATCATACAGGAGAAAACATTATGACTTTATGTACATAAAATTGAGGGTTTTTTTAATAAAATGAAATGTTGACATGTCCGACAATAGTCTGACTAATAACTTTGAATTTTGGGCTAGTAACTTTGTGGCCAAATTTTGTAATTGCACACCCCTGACATTGCTATATGTACATGTAATATCAAAGCTGTATGTATAATATTCTATTGAACAATTTCAGTGATATGTTACACAGATGACATACTGTTCACATGCTACACTTGATGCAGTTACACACCAATATATGTATCATGAAGTTGTCATTCATTATATTATTAGAATAAAGATAATGTCATAAAAAGTTTTTTTTCTCCTACAGAACTTTACAGTTTTTGGGTTCGTAAACCTAAAAATAAAAAATTTGTAGGTCAAAAAAGATTTTTTTTTATTTCCTCCTCCTACACAACTTTATCATTTTGTTGTTTGTAAACCTAAAAATAAAAAAAAATTCTGGTCTATAAAAGAATAGTTTGAAGGAAATATTTAGTAAGAAACTAGATTAATCAGTGCTTTTCTGAAGGGAAATTGTAATGAAATATCATTTTAAGGATCTGATAGAGTTTCGTACATTTTACTGACATTTTTCCCGGTTAAAATAAATACCTGCAGTGTCGTGGCTGTGCTGGAGATCAACGAAACTCTTCCCATATAGACAACCACTGTAAAACATATGGTACTTTTTACATCATTTTGGCTGGTAACATTATTGACGTGAGACTCCCACATTTTGACGTGAACTGACCCTGTTTGGTCTGATAAGGTAATGATTCTGCGTTTTGATGTTTTATTCTCCATAAAGTTTGTAATCTAAGCAAACACAAATTCAATATCTACTAAAGATAAACATTACTGTTTTAATGGTTCAATTTTGGGAGTTTAACTATTATTAATTTTAAAAGTGTTACTGATAGCGCAATGTAAAATTGTGTCAAATATACAAAGTGTTGTATTTGTCAACAACTTGTCTGCAATAATAATAAATTTAATACAGAAAAGGATGATAAAAAAGTGTGTTTCAAGTAGATTGTTTTCTTTATTCATTTATGTTCTGAATACCAATGGAAACAAATTTTGAACTCTTGTTGAGATTTAAATTATAACTAACCTCCATTACAAGCATTTAAATTGAAACTAATTTGCTTAGTTTTTTTCTGTAAACCTGGATTTACTGAAGACAACAGTTGGGTTAATGAAGAGTTGGGTGTTGGCAGTGGAAGCCATATTGCAATATTATACTCTGTCCTTGTGTTAAACACCTGTCACACCGGAGCTGCGTCCTCACGGCGATCCCGCTGCGTCATTACATAATGTAAAACGCCAAGGTAAACGCAGTAGAGTCTCCTACAGCGCCGTAACAACGCAACAGCATCTTCGTCCATCGCGGTGGGATCGCCTTGAACATTAAAGAACGTCATGCGACGGCGCGCACTTTGAACATGCACAAATAACGAGCCGTGGCTCGTCGTGCTGATAAACACGTCGTAGAAGCGTAGTGAGGTCGCCGTAACAGCGCCGTAAGGTCTCCAACAGCGCCACGAGAGCTCCGTCGGCGCGCTCAAGGAACGCAGCTCATCGCAGTGTAGACGCAGCGAAAGTCAGTTGCGCTTGCACGGAGACCTCACGGAGTCCTTTGGGATATCACTGCGTCTCTATCGCGCTCTCTCTGCGCATCCACAGCGTTTGAACACGTTGTTTTCCATTTGGTTGCGTTCATACAGCGACCCCAAAGAGCTGTTGCTGCGTTCATTGCGCTCCCACGGCGTTTCTTTTGCGTTGTCATCAAGACCACGAAAAATGGCTGTTGTACAATAGCAAGCGATGTAATAATTATCAAACTTAATTTAGATGACTATGTAAAAAGTAGCATCTGCTAATATTCCAAGACCTATCAATGGACGTAGATGGAATTCATGCCATTTGGGTCTGATGTTTTTTATATTTTTTCTATGTTTTCTAACAACTAATAACTGACCTTTTTTGTAGACCTGACTACTTAGAGTTTAATCCTAGTCCTTCACAAATTGTTGAGAAGTAACTATGTTTCAATTACAATGTACCTTTTCATAAAATCAAAACAATATTTAATCATTTATTTACTAGTTGTAAATTCTTGTTTGTTTCCAATACAATTGTACAATTAATATTAACCTACCAAGAAGTAAGGAACAACTTGTGAACCCAGTCAGCGCACAGAGCACGCCGTGGACGCGCGGTAAAAACTCCTAGCACAACATGAGAGCTCGGCGGAGACTCAGCGAGAGAGCAGTTAATCGCCAAGCAAAACTCCGTGGAAACTGACTGATTTTTGGTGTTTTTTTTTTACACTCTTTCAAATATTTACTTGATTATTGTAGCTACCAAGTGTAGAGGTTTTGCTAGGTTCACACAATGATCTAGTATAAATATAAGTCTTCTATCTTATCATTGAACTATGTTGACCATTGCACGATAACATTGAACAAGTGTTTAAGCAAATATTTCATGAAGAAAAAGTGGTCACAAATAAATATAGATCCAAATATATATATATATATATGTATTGTTAAACAAGATTGTGTTAAACAGTAAAGATGGAAATTAAAATCCTTCTGTAAAACAATTCAATCATGTTTATTAACATAAAATATAAAAGAATTAAAATATTAAATGTTAAGCAGTTAAATTTAATTCTTCAAACACTTAACAATATAATAAACAAAAGCAATATGAAAGCTTGCTTTTTAAATATACTATTATATTATAAAAATTGTTGCCATATGGCTACATTAATTTTTTTTCTACATATCTGGTGGCCGGAGACGGCTTTTACAATCCTTTCTGCCGTTGGATTTAAGGAGCCGACTGGTAGTTTCTAGCCGTTGGCGGATAAGGCGAGGGACAGGGAGGATGGTCGGCGATGTTTAAACCTGTACATGTTCTTGTATGTGGATAAGTTCATTGGTATGTATGAGGGATTAATATTTTCAAACATCTTGGTACTCCTTGTTCAGTGGTACATCCAAGAAAGGTCTCAGGAGGGTCATGTAAGACCATTTCCACCAGATTTTAATTTTGATGTTTGGTCTAATATGAAAGAATTGTCAATTTTAACTTCATTTTTAGTGACGTGTAATCAAAGAGCATCTTCTCTGTGCATATTTTTATGAAAGTGATTTGTTTGATTTTCAGTATTCATCCTTTACTTGTCTCTTGTGAATTTTTTTTCTAATAAACAGTGGCAAAATTTATAATTCATATTACATTTATCTTAAAGCATTGGATAGACTTGCGGATCAAGATTTTTTTTTCAGGGTGGTGGGGGTCGAAGGCATTTATTTTTGGTCATTTTACTTTGCAAATTTAAGAATTTTGGAAAATTTGCACATTTAGCACTTAAATGAAAAAAAATAATTGCTGTCATTAATGAGATGAAAAAGCTTAGAGAAGAATGTAAACTTCAGGTCTGTGTCGAAAATTTGCTTAATGATCATTTAACTGCTTCAAATGTCTCCTTTTTTCAATATTCGGTCTCTTCATCGTCACATTCATGACTTGAGAAAAGATGACTCAGTTCTTGCCTCTGACATTATATTTGTATCAGAGTCTCGTTTGATGGCAAGTGATGATCATGAATCTGTTTTTTACAAGACTACACAGAAGAAGAATTAGTGAGCAACTTAAAGATTAGAATGCCTTTGACATGTTTATGTAAGGTCAAAAATGGAAATGTCTCAAATTTCACTTATTTTTCAATAACATTTTTGCATTTCAAAACATATTGCTTAACACATTTTCAAGTAAACCTCTCGAACACTTTCTTTGAACACCGCCACAATTATTATGTCCTGCTAATCTGTCATACATGTAAAACAATTTCCTTAGTTAGAGTTATTGTTAAACATTCTATTGAAAAGCAAAGGTAACATAATATTTTACCTAGTTTATTTTGCTAAATCCAAGCACAGCAAGCATGACAAGGTTATCAATCCGTAAAAAATAAGCAGGTATGTAAACGTATATCGTAGATTTATTAATGACAACGGCAACTAGAAAACTGACCAGTCAGGAAGGGCCCCGCTATGACAATTAATATAGAGAAGTGAAAAAAAAACTTTGAATTCCATCCTCTTTATACTAACAATGATGAAAAATAAATGCCCGGCATGAGATGTAAAGAACTGCAATATATATAAGGTGGTAAAAAAAATATGGACATTATAAGTAACAACTGTATTTCTAAAATTTCAAGATAATTCCCGAATGTCCGAAAACTCTAAATAGTAACCTTGTATCTGCATAAAACAGGGATAACCTCATGTATTATAAAAAACTAAATTAAATGTATATTTAAAAAAGATTTATAAAATGCAAGCCTTCAGTGAATGCAAATACATTGTATCACCCAGGGTTGACCTCAACTTCAAAACAAACATCAGTTGCAGACAAAGGTGTTCATCAATCTTCATATGACAGATAGAGATAAGCCTCTAAATTTTCTGCAGCAGGCAAGATAATTAATCCCAGGGATTAATTGTTCTGCTCTCTCATCCTTTTCTTCTAAATTTACAAAAAGATTTTTTTTTCAGAAATGACAGAATGGGGTTATTATCTGATTACCTGTTAAAATTAACAGCATAAGGCAGAAAAAAATAAAATTAATAATTAAAAAATGAAATAGTGAAAAAGGATATCTTAATATATATCTTGATTTTAGAATTCAATAGAATTATCATAAATCATTGTGAACGGTATTTTAACCAAAATAAAGTATGAATATTATATATTTCAAAGAATGTACACAATACTACACATCATTCAAAATTGACCTTAACTTCAAAACAAAGTTCATTTGCAGACACATGCAGTACAGTAATTAATCTCAATGTGACAGATAAAGATAAAGCTTAGGATTTTCTTCCTGTGGAAGGTTAAATAATCCCGAAGGACAAATATTACACAGCCTGGTAACATTCTCAGCAGTTATCTTTCTTTGCCCATTCATTATTATGCATAGTTAAGAAATCAACCCCACCACATAAGCTCCAAACCAGAAGACAGAGAACCAAACTTAGCATCAAAATATGTATTTCTGCCTACTGAACTACCATACCAAATTTGAACTTGATTGGGCAACCATGAAAAAAGTTATTAGAAAAAAACAGAAAATTTGTGGACGGAAGAGTGACAGACGGACGGACAGAGGGACGGACGGACAGTGATTACTATAGGGCACCCGCAAATCCTTGCGGGGCCCTAATTAGTTTGACTAGCAGTTGAGAGAGAGAGAGAGAGAGAGAAACTCAGAGGTTCCATACACCACTAGACAATCTACTATTGTTTCGTCAAATAAATACCACTTCAATATTTTATAAGTTAGAATTAATTCTATTACAAACTTCTTTTATGATTTAGAGAAAAAAAACGCGTGGGAGAGTACCCTTTGGTGTCGTCAACCAAAATGAAAAAATAAAAATCAATAAAACGACTATATTAATTTTTTGTGTAGGGTGGATCCTCCGAATCCCTCTCTTTGTTGTTTACCGTATCCCCCCTCCCCCAGCATTCATGTTCATTTCGTTCATTATACTTTTTAACCAATCAATTTTACAGCATAATTCAGTCTTTAAAAAAAACGGATATAAAAAATGAAAGATTTGGAAAACTTCACCTTATTTCCTGATCGGAATTGTTATCCCAATGGCAATGTCAGTTATTTTTTTTATTGGTTTTACTTATGACTATAATAGTATTCCTGTTTACTGTAGATTAAAGATAATTTTAATTAAAATATTTTAGTTTCTGCATTTGCAATAAAAAAAATTGAGCTGTTAGAGCTCTTAGAGCGAGCTCTTCACCTGGTGGACGAGTGTCCATGCCCGTAAGTAATTTTTTAGATAATAATAGAAATTATTTTTCGCTTACAAACTATCGATTGTTTTTATTTTTACAAGTGTTCCCGTACTTCTAAAAAAAGTTTGTTCATTTATTTTAATTTCTGTTGACCTTTTTTAAGACACAGTAGACGAGGGGGGATTGCAGGAGGTTCATCCACCCCGGCATTGTAGGTTTCATTATCTTTTCATATCGTTATTTCACAGTTTCTTAAATTTTGCAGTTCGATCATGACTAGGTTTTGGTTTAATTTAATTGAAATCATCCTTTTTTGTTTCATTTAGAATGACACCAATTAACGGCAGTAATAGTGGGTCGGTAATTCTAAAGTTCATACATCTATGAAAAACATTGATAATTAAAATAAACTTTCTTCAAAATCACTAAATAAAGATTTGTTTTTAAAGACCCAATACCACACCCAGGGCCCCAAAAAGGAATTGGTTAGTGTAATATTAATTAATATAATAATTTCAGTAGGGGAAAGGAGTAATCTGATCTCATATTAAATATATCTAATATTTCCATTTTTTATAAGTTATCTCTCTTTTCTCAGTTAACCAAGAAGACTTAACCGGGGAGAGGACGGTTCTCTTCAGTGGGAACTGTCGCCCATTGGGTTAGGTTTAATTTTTATTTTTTTTATCGCTCACAAGTCTTTTTAATTTAAATATTAAATAAAACAAAAAAATTAATTCCAATTATTTCTTAAAACTTATAAATATTAATATCTTGTTTTACAGTGCAGACTCCACCATCATCATCAATTCGTCGTAGGTTTTAATCTTTGTTTCGGATAGACTATCGATTTTCATATTCTAAAAGAATTCAACCAAGGGAAAAAATGGGTTTGTTTTTCACTTAGATTTTATTATTATTTTTTTTCTCAGTTTGGAAGTTCTAGCAATTCCCTTGTAAGTTTTTTTATACACTACCTAAATTATCTATAAAAAAAATCCATATTATTTTTAATACTCGCTCTTGTTTCTAATATAAAACTTTTCCTTTGTTTTTTTATTTCATTGCAACGACAGAGACTCCCCCATTGTACTTCTATTGTTCTTTTTTAAACAATAGCCCATTGTTTTGTGGGGTTAAACAGACGCCTATACTACTAATAGGCACTTCTTCCTCTCACAGTAAACAATTAAATCAATATCGCAAAACGGAAATGACGTCATCGAAATAAAAAAATACGTATAAAGTTTAGATCAGTTTCTATCATATCTAAAAGTTTAATGAAAATCGGTTTAGTCCTTTTTGAGAAACCGCGTGCAAAATATTTGTGGAAAAAAAGCGAAGAAAAAGGAACAGAGCGAAAAAAGAAGGTCTTCCGTTGAAAACAAGAAGACCTTAATTATGCATGGAGTATGAGTTATCTTCTACAGTCCCTAAACATTCTACTTTCTCATTTCTTGCGAGTCTGTGTGCTTATAGTGCGCTCACCGTGTGTTAACTTATGCTCTTAGCTCCGTTCAAACTTTACAAAGCGTTCACCATGCATTCTAAATGTATACATAAAGAATGCTTAATCACTTAAGGTTCCTTTTAGATAAATGTTTATTGTCTCATAATAAAATTGTTTTCTTAAAATGAATTGTCTTGTGTTTAATAATATTATCAAAATTAAATTCATATGTATAATTATGTCACTTTTTTAACAAAACATTTCACATCTAACCATAGCTGAAGCAAGATATATAACATGAAGCAAAAAAGTCGTATCCATAAAATTCAATCAATTTGATGCTGGTTACTTTGGTTACTTTGTTGACCCTTGGTCTAATCAATCAACCCAGAAATATTGACTCACAATAATTAATGCTCATAGAGCAGGAAGCATACTTCTGTTTTGTCAATGAAATAACCAGATACAGAATAATCTTTTCTCAATAAGTATGTACACAAAAAATTTCGTTTCTGACCTATAAAGCTGCATATTAGTTTATATCAGTTACCAGTTTTCTCAAAAACCATTTGGCCAGAAAGGTTTAAATGCTTACGGAAATATGTTTAGGCAGATTAAAAATTCTTCAAATCATGATCACTGGGGGTAAGGTAGCAATCGGGGTGGGGGGGGGGGAAGATGTATATGAATATACAGTAAAAACTCTTTTACTAATCTCTAAACTTATCTTAACATCCTGTTTGGGTTTTTAAAATTTATGCACAGAATCAAAAGAATGGGCGTTTAAAGCATGTAATTGTTTGTTTGCAATTGTTTAAAAAAAATCATAATTTGAATCGGGCTCGAGATAGTAGAATAAATATCCATTTTTGAGACATTCAATGATTGGCCAATCCAATAAGGTGAAAAGCAACGTCAGCTCTATTTTTAACCACAAAGAAAATAGTCCCGTTTGTATTTCATTCCCATATGCTTATAAATAATTTCTAATGTTTAACAAAATTCATAGAATTAAATATATGTCGTTGCAAATTTAACGCAAAAAATTACAAGTTATTTTTGAATGCGTAAGTGTGTACCGCACAACTACTTATCATTCCGCACATCTTCCCACCAAATGTTGCGGAGAGAATAGAAAGATGGCAGAGAAACGAACTCACGAAGAATCGGGGAGTTTAACTGGTTTTTGGCAGATGTTTCGCCGATCAAAACATCGGGGAATGGCACAACGAGATATTTCACTGCAAAATTTCAGTCTTCAAAAACAGAAGTTAGGAGGCTCGTGTCAATCTCTCCTGAAAAACATGGCGAATACATGAGAAGTTCCCAACAATCCACTCCAGTGAAGATAACAAACGCAAAACTTAAAGCTGCCAGAAATGGTGACGTGGAAATCACACCAACAGGAGTACTAACTTAGAAATATAAACCATGTTGGAGAAGTGAGAAACTTAAGCAAATTAATGCTTAACGAGTCCCCAAGAAACTACGAATTTTTCGGGACTTTATATAGCAAACAACGACAATAGAAAAATATAATGTTAAATCTAGTGAATAGACTATAGGGGTATGACCTTCGACTGTATTTAGCACCGCTCGAAAAAGGTTACTTCCGGTATATTAACCAATAGAAAAGTAAAATAAAGAACTGTATATTTCCTATGATGATCGAAAATGTGTGAAGGATTATAATTGATCTCATCTTCGCTAGCCAAGGGTTTTCGGTCCACTTTGCTCCCCATAAACCCTTGGCGGATTTCATTACGAAAACTCGGTGACAAGCTACGTTTTATGATTGGCTGCAGCTGCGAGTAGCTGATCCAATCGCAGTGCGTGTAAATATAAACTTTAAAAGAAAACACATGTGTGATCTTTGGTGAAACATTCGGTGCTTTTAACATGTTGAGGCTCAAGTTCTCGAGTACAGTGCCTCCCCAACGATAGTCTAACCAGGTTGCTTTATAAAACAATATATTTTACTGGGATTACACAAAGTACTACAAACTTGTCAAGGCTCGCGTGATAGCATGGGAAGTAAACAGGGCGAATGTAGAAGTTGCCTATCCCGTTAGTATATACGTTCCTGCTTATGGTTATTGCTTTTAAAGGTTAAATGAGCTCTGTTTTATTTAATTTCTTTGGTTCGCAATATTCACAACAACGATACCTGGTTTTTGTCATGAAAGTTTTCATATAAATCGGCGACTTTTTCGCTCCCGGTACAGGTCCTTACAATTTAAAACACTATGAATAAAACATTCTGTGCTTTCCCTAGGTTATAACTTAATTCGTATTTAATAGCATCATTAATATTGTTCCGATATTCGGTAGTCAACATGTTTTCAAGTTGTATTAATGCCGTAGTGTGTATATATCCCGTTGCTCAATTCGATTAAAATGTAAATATGCAAGGGGCGCAACTCAAGTTGCTCGCTAGATAGCGCCACCACATCACCGAGTTTTCGTAATGAAATCCGCCAAGGGTTTATGGGGAGCAAAGTGGACCGAAAACCCTTGGCTAGCGAAGATGAATTGATCTATATGTCAAAAACCTATTTATAGTATCAACGGAAGTAAGTATATAAACTAGAAACTTCCAAATATTATTATAAACAACAGTAGGGGCAAATGGGGAATATATGGAACGTTCATTTAACCCATTCCTGCTACATTCCTCCTGCTTAAGAATAAATGATATCATCAATTATTTTAAGGTCAACGTTACATAATCTTAGCAGAAACTAATATAACAATAAAACAAACATTTTTATTTCGCTACAACCAAAATATAAAATTCAACAATGATATCAATGTACGGCCAGGGATTAACAATCATTATTAAAACATAAAACAAAACTATAATGGCAAAATATTTCATTTCCTCTGCAGATAACTCAATCTAATTTAACTGTTCCTCAATCTCACAACTTTCTCTTTGCTCTTTGGCCCCCAGAGTTTCTTGTCACTATAACTGTCTCTGTGTCGTATGCGAACACCACTTGGTCGCGGAAGTTGGTATCCTCTTTTACCAAAGGGGTCTCGATCCCTGCAACAAGTGACCTCCGCCGCTTGATCTCTAAACTGTTTCCTACTGTCTTGGACTTCACAAACTCGCATAAGGCCATTCCCCGGATTCCTGTATTTCCTGTTTAAAAAGGTCCTCGGCTCCAGGCCCTCGGTCGGCTGGTTTGGATGTACCAGACCCATATGTCTTTTGATCTGATTTTTTCTCATGGTTGCAATCCGACACAGGGTGCACTGGTATCCATAGATAAACTCAGTGTGGATCTCCGCCCAATGTCTCCGACATTCTGTCATGCATTCCAGGAAGACGTCGCATCCGTCGGCAGGACAGCTAATTTCTCCTTCCTGCCAGAAGAGAAGGATATCCCTGTCTAACTCCATTAATTCTTCCTCACTGACAAACAGGTCCATAACAAACTCCTCCATAAATAATTCTGAAAATTTTTGTGACAATTAAGTTCGTACAATTTATACAGATCATTATTCATTTTCTGAGTGTACTAGTAATTACAAGGTATGGAAAAAAGCGTTCAACAGACCAGCTGTTTATATATATTAAAATCCCCTTCTTACAACAAAAATTAACCATTAATCTAATGAATATTTCTGCATAAAAGATATTGATATTAAGAATTTGTTATTATTTTTAACTTATCTGCAAATTATGGAGAGAAGATCTCTATAGGCTTAACTATTCTCCCAGTTCTTGTTTTCGGGAGAATTATGTACAGGTTGCACCAGAGAATCATCAGACATATGTGAAGAGGAAGTTTCGCTCAGATTTTCTTCATCAGCCTGGATGCTCTCTACCTCTTCCAGCCAATTGATAGGAGGTTGTCTCCCTTGGAATAGTTTCAGATGATCTACATGGACGACTATGGGATTTTTTCTTCTTCAGAATTTAGCTTGATTTCGTATGTAACATCTGAAAAGCTTTTTATTACCAGATATGGCCCTGTCCAACCTTGACCTAATTTATTGGAAACCGCAGGCAAATACCATCTCCAGACATAATCACCAGGCTCATATTCTCTTGGTTTTAAACCTTTATCATAAAATTGTTTTTGTCTCTGCAATGCACACATTATCATGATCAAATTCAAAAGCTTTATTCATTGCAATTTCTAACCATTTGACATACATTGAAGGACACAAATTCCGGGGATTTTCAGAGGGTATTCCGACCATAATATCTAGAGGACAAGATATTTCTTTACTAAGCATAAGTTAATTTGGAATACATTTTGTACTAATATGGGGGGTAGCTCTTTAAGTCATCATAAGGTAAGGCAAATGATCATCCCAGTCATTTTTTTTTCATTAACAAAAGCAGACAACATGGCAATTATGGTTCTATTAAAACGCTCTACAAGTCCATCAGACTGAGGTCGATAAGGAGTGGTCAAAGATATACTCCCCCTACGTTACCGTTACATCTGAACAGAAAATGTCTTGATTTTTCATTTTTTCCTGAGATTTGTTAAGATTTGATAATTGCACTTAAAAGGTTGATCATTTGTTCGACTGTTTCAACTGTCTGTAACCCAAAGCAAGTCGTATATTTTACAAATCATGCATATTTTGACCACCCGATTACCGTGAATTTGACATATGTCAAATAGTTTAGAAGTGTTTGAGTCTACTAGACGCATATAGAACTCGGACCAATGACCGACACAAAGTTTGACTATTGCTGTCTTCCGTGCGGTATATATATTTTTTGGAAATACTTCTTATAAATACCTACAAATGGCGTGACCTTAATTCCTTCCGTCTCCGAAGCGAAGAAAATCGACTCCCCCCTACTTTTTGTCGACTCCCCCGCGTTAGGGGTTGTTTACGATGACATTGCTATTTTCATTTTGCCATTCTTTTATTTGATCAGGGCCTCAGGATTCTACCCAATTTGAAACATCAGAAGTATTGTCAATGGCTTGCACAAGATAGATTCCCTGTTCAGAATGCTTAGATTCTTCATGCGGAAATTTTCCTTCTTCAGCCACATCCTCTAAGTTCAAACCATGATTATTTGCTAAGTGTTCCGGAGAATCACAATCGGGGCATTTTTCTCTGGTACATTTGCGTTTAACTGGAATTCGGGATAAACCTTATGCATTTAAGTGTAATGTTTTCCTACGATGTTCAATTTCAAAGTCATACAATACATGAAAAAACAGCTTTACAATAAATGTAAATATATTGTAAATTTTATATTTACATTACCTTTAATTTGTAAAATAAATAAATGTCACAAATAATTTAAAAGTAATCTTTACTTGATTTTACATAAAAGTAAATGAATTGTAATGGCCTATTTTACAAAGCAAATTCTTCCAGTAAAGCTAATCTTTCAGTTTTGTAAAATTGGCTTTCAACAATTCAATTATGAAATTTACTTTTAAGTTATGATATTAATTAAATATAGTTGTAAAGACATCTTTACTTTTGTAAATTAAATGGAAAAGTTTGATTAACACTTTAAATTAAAAATCTTGATTAGCGATAACACCATTCAAGCTTTCAAATAAAGCCATCACCCCCTTCCTTCCTCGTCGCTACTCATATACTTATGCGCTGACTTGCTGGAAAGTAATCCACGCACAAGCTCCTTATTGTCCTTGGACCATTTTGTTTTCTTGTCCAAGGCAGACAGCCGACGTCTAAGTTTCTGCAATGATGAACAAAGAGAATTAATTTTAAAATAGTTTAAATTCTTTTGAAAAAAGAAAAAAAAGCTAAAAAAAGGAGCTAAAATCAACGAAAAATCCTTTAAATGTATAGAATATTCAATGAGGGGTCAAACAAAATAAAGAAAAAATAGACTATAACTACATGTAGTATACAACTTCGTTTTACTGGATTTTTTGTAACTGAGAGAGAGAAAGAGAGAGAGAGAGATTTGAAATAAAGCATTTGACTTACGATCTGAGGTAGTAAGACGGCGGAGTTAACAGAAGATACTTTTTTGGGGGAATGGTGCGGGGTCGGCCACCCTTTGCCCCAGTTGGCAGCGGTCTGTCTTGATCCGTTTTTCCCGCGGCAGTCGATTTCAGCATTTCCAGCTGTTAAACAGAATATATTCTAAATGTTATTCTATATATATATCTATATATGAAAAGGTTTTTAAGTTTTAATTGTACCTGTAAGTTAGCCTGTGTCAGTTTGCACCTTAATCTGCCTTTTAAAATTTTTATTTGATAAAAAAACCCTAAAACAATATGACAATAAGCTTAATATAATTCTAAATTCTTCAGACTGTTCATAATTGTTTTGAAGGAAGGAAATTCATTCTAAATTTTTTCTCTTTCCTCAGCAGAAAATTAAGAAGAAAAATGGTCAGCAAGTGTTTCAATGTGTTCAATTCCATATGTGCTGAGTTCTTCTCTGTTGGTTGGCCATTTCATAAAGTCAAAAACTGTAAACTCCTTCAGAGGGCTCTCATTAAAGACTGAAAATCTGTTTGAATAAAGAAATATAAGAGTTAAATTAGATTCACAAATTCTTATAGCACTGACATCATGGTCACATTATTACATTATTATATATATTTATAACCTGAAAATAACTCTGATCTCATACTTGATTTTATTCATATAGGTACTTGTAGTTCAAAACCATTTGATTTAATTTCATTCATGATTTAGATTATTTGTGATTTAAGTTACATTTAGGATGCCAATTAAAAAATGCCACACAAATCTTTTTTCTATGTAATCTACAACACTGGATATCATTTCTCTGGTTGTCACATCTACAGAAAAATCAACAGGGTTACAAATCCAAATAAGCTTTATGTCACAAAATTGTTTCTCATGAGGATCATATAACTCAAGAAATTTCTTCCTGTTGGGTCCTAGGTGAGTTTTCAAAGCCAGAAGTTTCAAAAGGGAAGCCTCTACTTCCGGTGCTACCTCTATAACTAGCAGATTCTCAGTTTGGAAGAACTAAATAAAAATAAAACTCTTTTAGTTTTACTGTTCATCTATGAAGAATTGATAATTCAAAGTATTACATGTACTCAATCTGAAATAAAGATTTTTTTATCAGTTGTTTCATTTAGACAGTGACTAAATGATTATGAAGTAAAATGACATTATCAATTTTTTCAAAGAGAATAACCTTAGATAAAACAGCCAATATATCCAAAATATCTAGCAACAAGCATTTTTCAAGTTATTCAAGTAATTCCTTGCAGCTCCTGCATATATATCCGTTCTTGTGGCTGCTTCACTCAGATGCATCACTGGATTTCAAAGCAAGCAGCAACTTTGATTGACTGACAAGCCATCTCAGCTACACAAATAAATGAATGACTGTGTTACTGCTAGAATCAGCCAGTCTCTCAGTTTGATAGGGAATGTTTTATTGCTTTAAATTTTTTTTATAAGAACAAATAGACATTATGATTACCTCCTTCACATCTGGAATGTTAGCCAAATCTGTGTCAGTGATATTCGCAACCGTTTTAATTTCTCTCCTTCTTTTTGGAGAACCATGGTAGTATTTGTATATACCTTTTACAGTGGTTTTCAATTTATTTTTGCATTTTTTACATTTTTAATGGCATCCATAATAGCTAACTGCAATTTGTGTGCGATGCATTATACAGGAATAAGATGTGGATACTCTTTAAGTAGCTGTCCAGATACACCATTTTTCCCGTTGCATTACAGCAGCTGACTCTTGTCCTGCCCATGGTGTCGTACAGTTGGTCCTTTGCTTTATTTGTTCTTTGAACAGATTCAAATTCATTTATTACTGTAGCTACTTCTGGATGCGCTACCATCCATCTTTGAAGCTGGGCTTTATTCTCTGTAAGGCTCATTGGTCGTCCGTCCATCTTCTTTTTAATTAAAATATTGTTCTGCTTATGTGCCTGAATGTGGATATATGGACAAAAATCTGTTATGAGATTATTCGCAGCAAATATCTCATTCTGAAACCTCTTTTCCACTTCTATTGCATTATGCTGTAGCATAACCATGTCTAGTTAGTGAACAGGAAACCATCTCGCATAGTTTGGATGGTCGAGCGCAAGGGATAACTTACACACATATAAACTTAATTGCCTACCATATAATGCTACTTTTTTCGCCATGGCGTTCCATACTTTATTGTGATGGAATTTTTGTAAACTATTTTAAAGGGGCATGGTCACGATTTTGGTCAACAATTATTTTTTCGATTTAAACGTTTACAATGCTTTAGTAAGGCATATTTAATAGGCAACCACAATTTGAGTTATAAGCGAGTTACAGAGCTTACAATTCTTCGCTATGTAAACGAAACGTTTGTTTACATTTCGAATGGTGAAGTGAAAATTCCAGTTTTAGACCTAAAATAAATGTGTTAATCGTTAGGAACTATTTATTTATGCTTTAAATGAATAATAAGATAGACACACCAGCTTTAAAAAGATATTTTCCTGGTATATTGAACCTTTTGTAAACAAAAACAGGGCACGGTCCTTGTTTACATGACGAAGAATTGTGAGCCCTGTATCTTGCTTAAAAATCAACGACTGGCACCCAAATTTAATTTGATCGTTAGAAATGCACTCCTAAAGCATTGCAAATAATAACAAGAGGCCCATGGTCCACATCGCTCACATGAGGAACAATAGGTATGATAAAATCAGCTTAATGGAGTCATAATACAAACTATCTGGACAATGTACAATAATACATGTAGATCCTGTATAAATAAAATCCATTTTTCCCCTGGATATTCTTATGTTTATAATCATTAGTCCATTTTCTAACAGGATGATTTTATAGTCATATCATATGTTGAGTATTGCAGTTCTCAAAAAGATCCTTAACAATTGTTTATATATGGGAAATAAATGTACATAAACTCTGAACCTTCTTGTGAGGCCAAAGAATTGTCCTGGGGCCAAAGTTTCAACAATTATAAAGAATCATCTGGCTGATTAGTTTCTGAGATTTTTAAAGATTAACCATATATATTCCTTCGTTAAACTTGTGGCCCCACCCTACCCCTGGGGATCCTGATTTTCAAAACTTTGAATTTACACTACCTGAGGACACTTCCACACAAGTTTCAGCTTTCCTGGCTGATTAGTGTCTGAGAAGAAGATTTTTAAAGATTTACTCTATATATTCCTATGTAAAACTTTGACCTTCCATTGTGGCCCCACCCTACCCCCGGGTGTCATGATTATCACAACTTTGAATCTACACTACCTGAGGATGCTTTCACACAAGTTTTAGCTTTCCTGGCTGATTATTTTCTAAGAAGAAGATTTTTAAAGATTTACTCTGTATATTCCTATGTAAAACTTCGACCCCCCCCCATTGTGGCCCCACCCTACCCCCTGGGGTCATGATTTTCACAAATTAAAATCTACACTACCTGAGAATGCTTCCACACAAGTTTCAGCTTTCCTGGTTTTAGGTTCATGAGAAGAAGATTTTTAAAGATTTACTCAATATATTCCTATGTAAATCTTCGACCCCCAATTGTGGCCCCACCCTACCCCGGGGGTCATGATTATCACAACTTTGAATCTACACTACCTGAGGATGCTTTCACACAAGTTTCAGCTTTCCTGGTCTTATGGTTGATGAGAAGAAGATTTTTAAAGATTTACTCTGTATATTCCTATGTAAAAATTTTGACCTTCCATTGTGGCCCAACCCTACACCGGGGGTCATGATTTTCACAACTTTGAATCTACACTACCTGATGATGCTTCCACACTAGTGTCAGCTTTTCTGGCTGATTAGTTTCTGAGGAGAAGATTTTTAAAGATTTACCCTATATATTCCTATGTAAAACTTCGATACCCCATTGTGGCCCCACCCTACCCTCGGGGGTCATGATTTTCACAAATTAGAATCTACACTACCTGAGGATGCTTCCACACAAGTTTCAGCTTTCCTGGCTGATTAGTTCCTGAGAAGAAGATTTTTAAAGATTTACTCTATATATTCCTATGTAAAACTTCGATCCCCCATTATGGCCCCACCCTACCCCCTGGGGTCATGATTTCCACAAACTAGAATCTACACTACCTGAGGATGCTTCCACACAAGTTTCAGCTTTCCTGGTCTTATGGTTCATGAGAAGAAGATTTTTAAAGATTTACTCTATATATTCCTATGTTAAATTTCAACCCCCAATTGTGGCCCCACCCTACCCCCGGGGGTCATGATTATCACAACTTTGAATGTACACTACCTGAGGATGCTTTCACACAAGTTTAAGCTTTCCTGGCTGATAAGTTTCTGAGAAGAGGATTTTTACAGATTTACTCTATATATTCCTATGTAAAACTTCGATCCCCAATTATGGCCCCACCCTACCCCCGGGGGTCATGATTTTCACAACTTTGTATCTACACTACCTGAGGATGCTTCCACACAAGTTTCAGCTTTCCTGGTCTTATGGTTCATGAGAAGAAGATTTTTAAAGATTTACTCTATATATTCTTATGTTAAATTTCAACCCCCAATTGTGGCCCCACCCTACCCCCGGGGTCATGATTTTCACAAACTAGAATCTACACTACCTGAGAATGCTACCACAGAAGTTTCAGCTTTCCTGGTTTTACGGTTCATGAGAAGAAGATTTTTAAAGATTTACTCTATATATTCCTATGTTAAATTTCGACCCCCAATTGTGGCCCCACCCTACCCCCGGGGGTCATGATTTTCACAACTTTGGTTAAGATTTTTTTTCTAAACAACTTATAGGCCTCGTGGTGCCTCATTCACTTCACGATTGTATTGTTTGTTTCACTTTCAAATTCACAAATATGTTACCATTTAATTATTCTTAGTCTAAGAGAAATTTCTTCAAATGTTTTGTTTTTGAAACGTGTACTTGAATGTGCGGTGTTTTGATTTTAAAACGTGTATGTGCGGTGTTTACTCACAGATCCCTTTTATCTCACCTTCTTCCGCAATGTTTTCTTTCGTTTTTTTATCGCTGTTTTGATTTTACAACGTGTTTACTCACAGATCCCTTCTACCTCACTTTCCTCCGCAATTTGTTCTTTCTTTCTTTCTTTTTTTATAATTTTTGATGCTTGTTCTTAATAAAAATCTGTTGATTATCTTCACATTCGTTCACAACTATTTTTATCAAACAACCGATTTATTTTATCGATACATTTTTAAATCCTTAAATGCCATATTCCCTCGATCTAATTTAATAAAAGGTTAATACACGTGTACACAAAGTATTTTCTAAAGATATTGCTACATGTATTATATCAATAAGTTAGAAATTTATATTATTTCAAAATAAAATTAAAGAATAAATTTGCGGCATTTTACAGCAGCTCCTAAATACAAACTATGTACACAATGCCTCAAACATTTTCATTGGCCTGCCTTATACTTTTTTATGTGACAAAATAAATCAAATCAATTAAATGCTTTAAATGTAGCTCAATCATTATACGTACCGAAGAAGAACAATGATGTTTCTATTTCAAAAGGATAAGGATAACTCATTAATCAGCTGTTATAGTTGGAGCATTTCTGTCGTTTAATTTCCACTGCAGTACGGGATCTTCATCATGATTTTACTTTGGTGAGAAGCTGATATTAGATTTATTCATTATAACGACCAATTAAATCTAAGTCATCTGTAGGCTACTACGAAATCAAATAATCTCATTTGAAAAGAAAGACACGTTCATATATGCAAAAACTACTAAAATTTAATCGATAAACTACTGTAAAAGTACATTAGTTTTGATGCATTGTTTACATCGGAGGGTCTGTGTGACGTCATAAATCCACAAAATCAAGAACGATAAGCGGGGAAGAATTTTTTAAGGTGCTCAGTTTTAACGGTTATTTCTCAGTAATGCAAAGGCAAAAAAATCTTACATCACGTATTTTAACATTTGTTTATGCCAAGCTTTATATTTATGAAAGAAAATCATAGTGTTAACAATCGTTTCATATGACCTTTAATGAATTTTGTTGCATTTTGAATTATCATCAAAAGTAATATTGTTTGAAAAAAAACCTGGAGATGTGACAGATTATCTACTTGGCAGCCATTTTTAATATGATGGCCATATTGATATATTTTCATGTTGAATGTTAGAACGTCTTTAGCATCCACAACCTATCAACTGTGTAAAATTTGAACTCATAGGACCAAACAAGTTATTCTTTTGAACAAAGTTACAAAACGATAAGCTTTATGGCGGCCATCCTGAAAATGGCGACCATATTGATTTTTGAGAGTTGGTCCATTGTGAATTATGCTTAGGACACTGAAATATACAACCATGCAAAAGTTGGTGCTTTCTTCATTTAGTGAGCAATTTTGCACCAATCAGCCGGACTATATATATTTGAAGGAGATACCACTTGCGATTACGACACCCTTTAAGAAAGTGTCTTTGAAACAGACCTCAAAGCTTTAAATCATGTAATAATGTGAACCAGTTTGATATTGTTAAATTTTAATGCACACTGACTATTTTCCTAGGTTTGAACGAACTCAGAATTTTAAATAACAATAGATCAGCCTCATCCTTTGTTATTTTAAAACATTCGTAATATAACTAACTGAAATCAGTTGATGCAACATTGTTTTAAATATATTTCAATTTTATAATTAAGTTGGGTTTAAGACTCTTAAAAAGTCTGAGATTTGGAACATATCCAATATTTAATTAGTTTCGGGTGTAAAACTTTTTGCGAACATACAAGAAATGTGTACTTTTTATTTGCGTCAGGTTTTTTTAGTTTTTTTTGGTTTTTTTTTTTTTGCTTATTTATTCTTCATGAATTTTGAATTATTATGTTCAAAAGTGAATGAGATATAAGAAAAAGGGGATTTTAACAGCAAACGTTAGAAATAAATCAAAGTAATAACGATTCTATACGGGAATGAAGTAAAATAATACATTCCTTATTCTTCAAAGAATAATGAGTTAATGTTTCCAATGAAATGATAGAGTATGATGCTATGATATCGTCCGATAGTTCTATCTTGTATGGATATTTGCAAAATCAAAAAGAAAATATATTGCAAAATAAGTGTACCATTTCTTTACCCGAATTTATTTTATAACTGAACGCCGCTCATAAATAAGCACCGGCACAAAGGTACCTTATATATAAATCCTTCGATTTCGTTACACCTGATTACACACCTGAAAATCGTGGCCGACGAGTGGTATTCCTTTCGTGGTCTTTGGATTTAATGCATTTATTTCTTATTCATATGCATATTCTGTTTGTAAATAATAAATTGACCAATTAATTTGATATAAGTATTCTCCTGTGTGTAAAATTTGATAATTTCATTGCGTACGAGTAGCACCGCGAGGATGTATGTCCACACAGGTGAGACCTCTACAGCAAAGTACTTTGAAGTGTTGAACCGAATTCAAAATTGTTTATATTTTAGTTTACAAAATTTTAAATGTTATATTATCTGCACAGAGCAATCAAAATAAGTTCTGGTTTCAAAATGTCTTCAATGATTTCAAATCTAAAAGACTCCATTAGAAAGAAGTTATTTAATATTTTGTTGTGTAAATAATTACCATGCCCTAGTTAATGTTCTATTAAAAGAAAACAAAATATACCATAAATGTAATTTATTGCCACCACAGTAATTAAACAGAAATAAAACTGATACGTACTGATCAAATTTATTACCAAAATGATGAATTAAATATATAAAGGTACATTAACAAGCTTCACAGTTACAGCCAATGTAAGTAGCATTATAAACAAGAGGCCCAAGGGCCACATCGCTCACCTGAGCAACAATTGCCTTAATTCTGATCAAATTAGCATACCAGTATCAAAATATCTTGACAACTAAGTACAGTAAAAAATTGAAAATCTGCCAATTTTTATCCACCTCTTTATTTTTCGTAAATATCAAGCCCCTTTTGTTGTTGTACCTGTAAGAGATTTTTCTCTATTCCTATATAGCCCCCCCCCCCCATTTGTAGCACCACTTTTCGTGATGGAATCAGGGTTTCATCAAACTTAAATCTGCATAACCTGTGCTTTCACACTAAGTACTGAGTTTAAGACCGAAAACTTTCCCAGAATATTTTGAAAGATTTTCTCTATATATTCCTATGTAAAAATCCAAACCGCCATCACGGCCCCGCCCTACCACTAGGGACTGTAATTTTGCAAACTTGAATTTACATAGTTACCCAAGGATGCCTCTACACAAGTTTAAGCTTTTCTGGCCAAATACCTTTAATAGTCTTAAAAAAGAAGATTTTTAAAGATTTTCTCTATATATTCCTATGTAAAACTTGATCTTCCAATTGTGGCCCCACCCTACCCCCAGGGACTATGATTTGAACAAACTGGAATCTACACTACCTGAGGATGCTTCCATTTTAATTTGAGCTTTTCTGGCCTAATAGTTTTGAGAACAAGAATTTTAAAGATTTTCTCTCTATATAAAAATTTACCCCTCATTGTAGCCCCACCCTAACCCCAGGGACAATGATTTGAACAAACTTGAATCTACAATACCTAAGGATTTTTCCATTATAATTTGGGTTTTTCTGACCTAATAGTTTTCGAGAAGAAGATTTTTAAAGATTTTCTATATATATTCCTATGTAAAACTTGATCCCCCCATTGTGGCCCCACCCTACGCCCAGGGACCATGATTTGATCAAACTTGAATCTACACTACCTGAGGATGATTCCATTTTAATTTGAGCTTTTCTGGCCTAATAGTTTTGAGAACAAGAATTTTAAAGATTTTCTCTCTATATAAAAATTTACCCCTCATTGTAGCCCCACCCTAACCCCAGGGACAATGATTTGAACAAACTTGAATCTACAATACCTAAGGATTTTTCCAAAATAATTTGGGTTTTTCTGACCTAATAGTTTTCGAGAAGAAGATTTTTAAAGATTTTCTATATATATTCCTATGTAAAACTTGATCCCCCCATTGTGGCCCCACCCTACGCCCAGGGACCATGATTTGATCAAACTTGAATCTACACTACCTGAGGATGATTCCATTTTAATTTGAGCTTTTCTGGCCTGATAGTTTTTGAGAAGAAGATTTTTAAAGATTTTCTCTATATATTTCTATGTAAAACTTGATCCCCCCCCCCCATTGTGGCCCCACCCTACATATAGGGACCATGATTTGAACAAACTTGAATCTACACTAACTGAGGATGCTTCCATTTTAATTTGAGCTTTTCTGACCTAATACTTTTTGAGAATAAGATGTTTAAAGATTTTCTCTTTATATTCCTATGTAAAAATCCATTCCCCCATTGTGGCCCCACCATACCACTGGGGACTATGATTGGAATAAATTTGAATCTACACTACCTGAGGATGCTTCCATTTTAATTTGAGCTTTTCTGGCATAATAGTTTTTGAGAAGAAGATTTTTAAAGATTTTCTCTATATATTCCTATGTAAAACTTGATCCCCACCCCATTGTGGCCCAAATCTACCCCCGGCGACCATGATTTGAACAAACTTGATTCTACACTATCTGAGGATGCTTCCATTTTAATTTGAGCTTTTCTGGCCTGATAGCTTTTGAGAAGAAGATTTTTAAAGATTTTCTCTATATATTCCTTTGTAAAACTTGATCCCCCTCTTGTGGCCCCTCCCTACCCCCGGGGACCATGATTTGAACAAACTTGAATCTACACTACCTGAGGATGCATCCACACTAGTTTAAGCTTTTCAGGCCGAATAGTTTTTGAGAAAAAGATTTTTGAAAATACGAACTAATTTTCAATAATTCTCAATTATCTCCCCTTTAAAGACGGCGTTGCCCTTCATTTGAACAAACTTGAATCCCCTTTGCCTAGTGGTGCTTTGTGCAAAATTTGGTTGAAATCTGCCCAGCGGTTCTTGAGAAGAAGATGAAAATGTGAACAGTTTACAACAACGACGACGACGACAACGACGACGACTACGACAACGACAGACAACGGACAAATTTCGATCAGAAAAGCTCACTTCAGCCTTTGGCTCAGGTGAGCTAATAAGTCAGACATGTTACATTAAAAGCAAAAACATATATAGGTATAAATAGGGCAACGGCTGTAGAATTTTAACTTGAAGCGATTTGAAAAGTCACATTAAATAGGAACAGATAATCAATTCTTCAGGATGCGCAAACATATACATGTATCTGAAGTCGGCAACAAATCAGCTTAGTCATCGGCTTTAATAAATATTAGACAGGGACGCCAAACACATCAACCTCAACCTCACAGAGAGTGAGAAACTTAGTTGTCTTGGAGATTTTAACGAATCTTCCTTGTGGTGACGTCGAACAGTCGATGACGACCAGCTGTGACGAGGTACCAGGACCAGCAAAGAAACCACAAGGACTGTTTAAATCTGATTCTGTCAGCCCTACAGTGACGGTAACATTACGCAGCCGGAACGATAAATCTAAATAAAAGTCAAATAACAGGTGTAAACTATATGCCGTTATCTTTTGTTTTATAGGCTTAATTGTCCTAAAAATGTGCACAATATATTTATATATAAATATATAACACAGGAAAACCCTTACCGAAGTGTTTCCCCATAATTACACTTCCCTGTACTTGTTTTAATGTTTATTGTTTTGCATGATTAACTCATACAAAAAGGCTCATATTAAGCAAAATATGATTATTTTGTGTTTAACGTAAAAAGAAAAGGTTGAAATTTTCTGTGATAATTTTTCAAGAAAAATGTGATCAATAAGAATGATTAAAGTTTGACGAGATCTTGCTTTGGCGATTCTAATATTGTTACGGGTCATAATTACAATGAATGTACCTAATATTGACAAATAAATTTGTTGAAAGTTAATATATGTTAAGCAGCTTAATTGTAGGATGTAGCAGGAATAAGTATGCTAATTCATTTTCTTTAGCGGGTAAAGTTTTTTTCTGCAATGATGGCTACCTTAAGAACCCGCATGAATCTCAAAAAAGATTTTATATTATGACACATACATATTTACATCTATCTTTTAACAAATTAATAAATTGATTGTAAAAAGTTGGTAAAATTCACTTAAGTGCTGTTAATGTACATTATGTACATCAGTACGTTATCTAAAAGTAACAGCCAGATCGTCTCCCATTGGAGTTTGAGTCTGACATCATCTTGATTGTTTTGTGCAGTCCGTGGTATTACGTAGGTTGCTGTACATGAAGGTTTCGACCAATCGATGAACATGTGCATGTAAATTTCAGTATTGTTGTTTCTATAGAGTTATGAATTTACTATTAGTTTTAATATAGGGAAAAATACTTGGTGGATGTAAATATATTATTATCGTTGTAAATCCTTGACATTACGTGCTACTTTCAACTATCTTGATGACTACGGAAAACTTTATAATGTCGTAGACTTTTGTTACTCTAAGCAGTCTAATTGAGGCCCCACTATGCATTTGCCCTATAGTAATCACTCTATCATATTCTCTGCGGTGACTTTACGTCAAGTTTCTATGTGAAAGCTCACTGCATAATCCTCGTCTTGACTTATTTTCTCCTCTTTAACTTAATTCCTGTATACAACACAAATAAATAATCCATGTTTATTACAAAGAAACGAAATGCATGAACTGGATTGCTTAAGTCAAGGGTTAAGGTCAAGGACAAGTTCTCTTAAAAGATTATTGATATTTTAGATATTATATGTAATGTTTTCTATGACAATCGTAGGAAACAACCTAGACGTAACGCTTTTATATTTCAATAATTTACAAAAAAAAGATCTGAATAGCTCACATTATTATAACTACTTTGTAATAACAGCATTATAACTTATAACTAATAGCATATAATTGCATTGGATTTTATAAATTAAGATATCGTGCTAAACCTGATATTATTTCCACTTTATGAATCTAACTGTATGTTTGCTACAAACCCACCGCCATTTAAAAGTTCTTATATATTATGACAATGTGTTGAAATTCTACTGAGAAATTTTTACTTTTTTTACTTGCATTGCGTAGTAGCCAATAAATTTATTATCAGTAACTTTACACTAAACAATCGCGCAAGAGTAATTTCTGTATACAAATGTGTAAACTGTCTGCAGAACAAACAGTTATGGATAACTCCCCTCCAAATATTGCCAAATAAAAAGGCTGTGGAACTGACTTGAAATTGATTTATGTTTATAACATTTAACAAAGCTCAGGGGCTTTATCCACCCCCTCTTTATCAATTATTTACAAATAATTGAAATGTCTTGTATATGGTTTAATCCTTATCCCTTAACCATAAAATTTATTGATATCCCTTACCCATATATATTCCCGTTAATCATGTCAAGACGCAATTCAGACATAGCCCCTAAACCTGGGGTCATCACCTCACCATTCACCCCACCCCCCAACAAACTCAAAAAGACTAAGTATCTTGAAAACGTGCATTCTTCATCAAATATATTTTTTTTTCTGTTATGGCATATCAAATACTATGTATATCATGATCCTGTGGATGGTTTTGACCCTCATGAAACGGAAAAAAGGCTGACTATCTTGAAAACTGTTGAGATTCATCTTACCGCCTACACTGTAGCCATATATATTCATGTGTTTTTATGTCGGGGGCATCAAATGGTGTAATCCCGAGGAGTTGCCAAATAGAAAATGATAAAATATTTTAATGATTATGAAGATCCACATCTCTATTAATCTATTTTTACTCATATTTCAATATTGATTCTTCAGATTGACAATGATAAAAATGAATCCCACCACATGACATACCTAATCAAAGACTTAAAATTTCAAGCATTAAATTACGGGAAAAGTTGAACATAAATGTGTTATAGACAGACAAACACAAATACATTCACACACACAGACAGACGAGTATATGACGTATACTCCCAAATTTCATTTGAAGCGGGGGTATGACAATACCAATCCTATTCCAAGAGATGGTTTTGCAACTGAAATATATTTTGTTTTTGTAAAAAAAAAAACCCTACGGTATTGATTATACCCAACCTAACACCAGAGTAAACACATCTGAACCCTGGGCTTACATTTGAGGTTTTCCTTGGATTTACTATAGGTTTACTTCTTAAGAATTTGTGTCCATTTTGGGTTTACTCGGGATTTGCGTTTGGGGTCAACTAAACGGGGTGTTGCTAAACGCGGAACGGAAAACGGAACGGAGAGCGGAACGAAACAGAAAACGGAAAATCTTATCTAATGTTATTTACTTTATAGATTTGTTTATCATGCTAAAACCGATATCCTTTGTCTAATATTTAATTTTTTTGAAAGATTATCAATCCGAGATTATTTATTCAAGAATAATTATTTCCCCAAAATCAACAGTACATGCATTGACCACCATACCCTGTCCTAAAATATCCTCGATTCACATTTTGCTAAATAGCTCGATATTTTTATGTACCTCAGGGTTCAAGCGATGTTCTTTCAGAAGCATGAACATTTTTCATGATTTCTTCTTTAAAACGTCCTCTCTAGCTCATTAGGTTCAATACACAGCTAAAAAGAAAGAAGTCTACAGGGTTTTGCATTTCAACTGACCCGGATGATAACGTTGAAAAAGTGTGCGAGGTATTCTGAGTGACCTACGAATGGAGAAAAGATGTCAACATTCCCCATTATAAATCTCCGTAAGAAATCTGTTTTCGATCCTCTGAATTTTTCCGATTAAAAAAAATGATAATGTGTCAATGAAGTTTTCTTGGATATTTCCCGTTTCATCTGAATTTCATCTTTCACAGGTATGTATATTTTGTTTTTAAAAATCGTCCAAATGTGTTGTATAACTATTAATATTTTGGGATCAGAACACCATAGTCCCAATTCATAAACGGAAAATCAAACCTCGGCAACGTCTAGATCTCTATATTCAGATCTTATGTATATAGCTGCAGGAATGAACAACTGTCAAGTAATGCAAACGTATTAAAAAATTGCACTGCTTAAAATACTAATTTCACTAAGTACCGGGTATTATTAACGGTACAAAATGTAGAAAACGAACGCCGATATTAGAGGAAAAATAAAACATAACATAAAATCCACAACGTTATTGGTCGAATTAAAAGATGACACTTTTTGGTATAATGATATTTACAATAGCGGGACATGTTTGCAAATAGAAGATACAACAAGACTTCGTAAAGATGATCATGGATTTCGTCAGTGGTACTTGTATATAAACACTTTGAAAATAGTAAGATTTTATATAATACGAACAATTTAGATATCCATGTACTCTCTTGTATTCCTACGCCAGAGTGTAACTTCGTTCAACCAAAAGCTCGACTGTCTCCGTAAATCTTCGACAAACAGAGAGGTTCTCTTGCTTGTCGGAGATTAACGGAGACAGCTAAGCGTCTGGTTGAACGAGACTGGAGTTCAATATCATTATTGTTTTGATCCATACACTTTTTAGAATTGTTTCGAATGTTAATACATAGTTTGAAATCTATCTTTAAATATTACACAACATGATTCATATGGGGTTTTTCTTAATTCTTGTCTGAAAAGTCTAATTATAAAAAAAAGTGTGTAATTTAAATAAAAACTAGAAACTAATTGCCACGCAAGATAAGTTGATTTTAAAATAAATGATAATCGATAAAATCAACTCCCGTCAGTACTTTGATTTATCTTACTATCCTACTGCCTGTAATTCCCGCCCCTTGTACATGTATATTATGAATACACATGTACCGTCTGCTTTCTGATCGGGGTTTACTTTTGGTTTACTCTAGTAAACCCGGAGTAATCCCAGAAAGTAAACCCAGGGTTTAGTTGGGGTTTACCTTCTGTTTGGTTTGGTCTGATCGATACTGTAGGATGGGAACAAAGGTGTATCATTCTAACCGTATATAGTCAATAAATATAACTTGAGTATATGTTATTGATCCCCCCTTACAAAAATTCTGGAACTCTAACAGACACCAACGATGGTATCTGGATAAATCGTTTATAAATTCTTTAAAGTTAGAGAATTTGATATTGTTTATATTTTTTTAAAAGAAAAATTGTCATTTTTACCAGTTAATATTAACACCACTTATTATATTTCAATAGAATGTTGACCATTATGTTAAATATGAATGTTCGGATTTTTTGTTGTTTTTTTCTTCTTGTGTTTTTTTGGTTTTTAGCTCACCTGAGCTGAAAGCTCAAGTGAGCTTTTCTAATCACTATTTGTCCGTCGTCCGTCTGTCCGTCCGTCTTTTCACATTTTAAACTTCTTCTCTAAAACCACTTCGTCAATTATAACCAAAGTTGGCACAAAGCATCCCTTTAGAAAGGTGATTATAAATTGCAGAAATGAAAGACCAATCTTTATTTAAAACGGAGAAAACCTCGAAACTGTAGAAAAAGGGGGTGCATTTTAAAAAATCTTCTTCTCAAGAACTATTGAAGCAAATTCAACGTAATTTTGCAAAAATAATCCTTATGGAAAGGAAATCATAAATTGCAAAACATTATTGGCGAACTCTGTTTCAATTTTGAGTAATTAACGAAAATAAAAATAAAGAGATAATCGCTGTCAATCAGTTTATAACTTCGGGTTCGGTATTCCATATCGAAAACGAAAGTTCATTGTGTAAGGCAGTAAAGGCATGGTAAACGGGTCAAACTGACAAAGATGTATTTGCTTGTTGTGCAACAGTTTACATGCGAAGGAATACTTGAAACATGTTAAATATATTTGTGCCAATTTAGTGAAGTCAATTGAGATTCAATCTTTCGATGCGTTGACCATTTCACTCCTGACCGTGGTTTTAAGTTGTTTTGAATTTCGTTTATGCTTTTTAACTTGAGAGGAAATATTGCCGGTATTTTGGGATTTTATGTATTAAATCAAATATAGACTTCGGTAAATCAGACAGTTAATATTTCACCTGCGCAAAATTAGCATAATTTGATGCACTAACAGCATATCATATTATAAATACTATACATTTTATTGGTAATTCGGTACGATCTCTACGTTATGGTTGATTATAATTCAACGTGATTTGTTAAGATGCTCTGCATTTTCAATCTAAACGGAGATTGTTTTTGCTGCTAGAAATATATAGGTATATATATATATTATGAAAAATAAATTGTGCTCTTTCTTTGTTCTAGTGCATGTTTCTTCTGTTTTAATTGTTTATTTACAATTTTCTCTTTACTAATCATTTTCAGCTGAGTCAAGTTTCGAATTATAAGCAAGATACAGAGCTTTGCTCCCAGAACTGTGGTCATGTTTTTGTTCATTCTGAATAGGAAATACCAAGTTTAAAAATATTAAGTTGAATGTAATTAACTCATGTGAACAAATAATTGACTCAAACCAAGCAGAATTGTGAGTTCTGTATCTTGCTAATAATTCTACAATCGACGCTGAAATTTTGATTTATCACTAGAAATGTCTCACTAAACGTTAAATACTTGTACAGAAAAAATTAAAAGGATAATATGCTATAACAACTTTTAGGGGCCACCTTCTTATGCGATGAATCTACACCAACTTTGGTGGTTATTCAGACACAATTAAATTAAAACGATCTCTTTAAAACAGTTTAAAACATTTCTGTTACGGGGATAAATCTATTATCGCTATTCTTAAGAAAAAATTACAGCGGAAAATCATCTTGATTTGTAGCCATTTTTAATGTGATCTTGAATAAAGATAAAAATAATATGTGGGCCTTAGTAAAATAGAGCGATATGCCTGTCAATACATTGCAGTCTGAGGCTCATTGAGGGGGGGGGGGGGTAAAACTTATCAGAAATCTTGACAAGCAAAAAAAAAAAGAATTTGAGTGTGGCTATGTCTGACTTTGCAAAAAAAGTGTGTGTGTGTGTGTGGGGGGGGGGGGGGGGTGGAGAACCCCTTGCATTGATTATACATGTAATAGCTCTTTAACATATTACATGACAACATTTTTCATTCGAGTGTATTCATCGATCAAGTGAGTAAGGTTATAAAACATAGCACGAGTTCACGCCTTGTAAACAACAATCGTTTATAATGTGGAAGACCAATTGAATATTTGAATGTTTTTAATTGAGCACCTTGAGGTACACTTTTCCTCTTTCACATATAGGAATCTTTTTTAATAAAATACAATAACTAGCAAGTACAATGTAGTTGAAGATGAATATGTACCTATGTGCATATTCTCATATATAATTTGATCGTTTTATAAAGTGAGGGGGCAGAACTGAAATAAAGAGAATTGGAAGTTAAGAGTGTACTCCTACCAAAATGGTGTTTTCTATCTTGCATAGGATCTTATTTTTTGTAAAAAAAAAAGGGTTTAATGTCATAGAATAAGTGTAGGAATATAAGTGTAAAATTTGGATACAGTTTATTTTATGGTATTCTACCGAGGGGCCATATGGCACAATATCCTTTGAACACCTATATAAAGCCATTGTTACTCAGGTGAGCGATGTGGCCCCATCGCGATGGGCCTCTTGTTTTTATTTGTGTGTTGAAAAAGAAAATTTATCTTGGTGGTACTAATGTCATTTTAACTATTATTTACTTATCAATATGACAATTTTTCAAAAGGTTTTTGTGCATCTGACCGATATCGCATTTCATAATTCCAAAGAAAATTCAGTTCTAGGAGTTTTTGGAACCATTTCTTTTGTAAAAAAAAAAAAAAAGAAACACCTTTTTTACCCCAAGGGTTAAAATAAAATTTCAATGACCTTATACATCAACAGGACGCCTCCAATTATATGCCAGGAGTTGGTTTGGCCTATGCATTAACTAGTTAATTTATTGAAACCACATTTTTTTGAAAACAAAATAAACGTCACTTTTCAGCATTTAATCAACCCCTTGGCCGAAAATTAAATTTCCGAAACCTTATTGCACATCTATAGGACACCCTAATCATGATTAAGATAGATACTGTGTAAAAAAAAGAAAAGAGGAATTTAAAGAGTTTTGGATATAACAAAATAGTAAATCAATATTTTGGGGGCTTCATTCGATCGAAGTTATGAACCAGTTAACTAGAATTTAAACAACATTTTCCTCTACATTTGCTATACTTCGATTCTGTAATGTTGTTGTTTGATACGCTTACCTGTGTTTAACTGTCTATCTCTTTGTTAATTATTCTGACAGTTGTGATGTTATACATATTTAAAGTTTGGATATAAAAAGCAAAATCAAAACTTGCAATGTTGTTACTTTTTACACTTACCTCCGTGACCACCTATTCCACTGTTGAGTATTCTGACAGATGTGATGCTATACACAGCCTGTAGATCCACCCTCCACCAGGGATTGGTGTCAAAAGTATCTGTTAATGTACACTTGTCTACATCAATGTCAGTTCCTCTGTTGCCATCCACTGCATGCGCGGCGATATAGTCAAGAAATGTTGTTGACTGTGTGGCAGGTTTACCTAATGCGATGTTCGGCAGAACTGTCAACGAAATTACAATAAATCATAATATTTTCGTGATAAAGATATGAGGATATAATTAACTACAATAGAGAAATAGCTGTGATAGTTGTTCTTAAGTTATTAAACTGAACTGTAAATGTAATATTTAAGCAATTTACTGCCGCAATGGGTCCATATATTAAATAGTAAGATGACGACTGTTCGGCAGGTTTAACTAATGCGATGGTCGGTAGAACTATCGACACTAATACAGAGAAAAATGCCGATGTCTAGTGATTACGTAACGAAAATACAATACAATTTAAATATGGAATGAAGAAACAGTTTGTTAATCAAAAATGAAGCCGATCTGCAAAATTTTGTTTCATTTCATTTCTTTGGAGATATTCAGCTATAGACTTAATATGAAGTCTTTCATAAATGACTTCATATTAAATATGATTTTAGACATTATTATTAAAATACACATACAAAATTATTTAGCATCAAAACTATGTCAACATCTATTCTACAATTTACTGGCATTAGAGTGAAAACTTTATGAATCTGGGTTTTTTTAATGGAGGGTATAATCGTGTTCAAATAGCCAGATATGTAAACTTGTAAAACCGAATATGCAATCATGTTAGTGTGAGCCTGAGTATGAATGAGTGTAATTTTGATCGTGCCACCTATAAAACACAGGAATAAACACTTTAGAGTTGACCGCGCAGGCCTTCAATCGAATGTTTCCTACAGATGCTTAATTGCAGCTGTAAAATGCTGTCTGTTATTTACACGTAACCTGCCACTATAATACACACTTTCTATCTGTAGTCTCTGCATTTGTATATCAGTTTTTCGAAATAGCACGGCTGATATGTTACAAATCAGCAAATGTAAAGTCTACAAGTTTGTCGAATATTGACATGACCATATTTGGAAAAAGTGACGTCAACGATAGAAAAGCTAGCTGCAGGTAAAGGCATGCCGTAACCGCCGGAATGGGGACGGAATAAATAAAAAACATATATATTAGGTAGGCCTATAATGGTATTTTCTCTGGATAACAACCTTTCTTGGGAAGTATAATTTTTCGGAAAAATATCTTATGAGCTTGGTGTACATTTTAACAAGAGAATGTTTAAAAGATAGGAGTGAAGAATTCGATCGGCTTCAGATATCTTCTAAAAACAGGAAAAACAACTACATATAATGACTTTGTTTGAATATACATGTATATAGATATAAAAACATGCAACAAATTGTTAAAGTCTAGAGCTAGGTTGAATTAAGAATATATCTCCAAAAGCTTCTAATCGCTACCACAAAGTTGGGACAAGACCCCTACCCCGCGAAAAATTACACAGAGTCGGCCAGCAAGTCAATTAAATAACTTAGTTGGAAAGTAATCGATAAGAAAAACAAAATATTTAAAGACATTGGTTTTGAGATTTTGATAAATATGAGAAATAAAAAGCAACCCCCCCCTTTAAAAAATAAATAAAAAATCCAAAGTTAGGGTTAACTGTCGTGAATTTAAAATGTGTATGAATTATTTTTAAAAATGTTTCATTTTGCATTGTCGGCAATACATAGGGAAAAAAAATTTCATGCTGATGAAAATTGGCATTTTTTTTTATTTCAAGCAATTATTACGGGATAAGAGTACGACGTCCTGAATGTCGGTTCAATATAGACTCACGTAATGAAGTTGTTTAATAAAAATTTTCCGGAGAGCTATTATAATACAACTTTACAGCCACTTGTGAACGTGTACTGTTTACCATAAAGCAGCTACTTAATGTTGTAAAATATTGTCAATACAGTATATATCTTAATATATTTTATAATTAAAACACTCCCAGTTCATATACGATCAATTCATCTGACCCACCTCGTTCCATACTTTTAGAAAACCAATTTCCAAAGAAAAAAATCATTATTACAAAAAACCTAAACATGCTACTTTTCTTCAAAACCTTTCAATTTTTAATAAAACTTTGTGCTTTAATTAACCATTATAAAACTTCTTTTTATTACAGTTTTAGGTTGTTTTATTATCTATCTTTCACTTGCACAACAAAATCATTTTGATATTTAAAAAAGTATAAATACATGTATAGATATACATTACATTTTCCCCGAAAAATTACCAAGTCTTTGCAAGTCGTTTAGTTCTAACTAATTCAGAAATATAACAAAAATAACAAGAGAAAAGCTGTCAATGTGACAGAAAACGGGGTTTTTATTTTGTGTGAACAGTATCCATAATCCATTTGACCATCCTGAATTGATACAAACTACCTATCCAGAAAAATGGGGTACTCTATATGCAATGTTTTTGCCAAAAATGACCAAGTTCAACAGCTGATATTTTTTCATAATCCTAGCAATTTGCATTCCTCTGATATATGTTTAATTGATCTGCAAAAGAACAGCTTCCTATCTTAAAAAACAACTGTACGAGGAGTTATCCTGTACAAGGAGTTATCCTGTACGAGGGGTTATCCTGTACGAGGACTTATACTGTACGAGGAGTTATCCTGTACGAGGGGTTATCCTGTACGAGGAGTTATCCTGTACGAGGGGTTATACTGTACGAGGGGTTATCCTGTACGAGGAGTTATACTGTACGAGGAGTTATCCTGTACTAGGGGTTATTCTGTACTAGGAGTTATCCTGTACTAGGGGTTATACTGTACGAGGAGTTATCCTGTACTAGGGGTTATCCTGTACTAGGAGTTATCCTGTACTAGGGGTTATCCTGTACGAGGAGTTATCCTGTACTAGGGGTTATACTGTACGAGGAGTTATCCTGTACGAGGAGTTAAACTGTACGAGGAGTTATCCTGTACTAGGGGTTATCCTGTACGAGGAGTTATCCTGTACGAGGGGTTATACTGTACGAGGAGTTATCCTGTACTAGGGGTTATACTGTACGAGGGGTTATCCTGTACGAGGAGTTATACTGTACAAGGAGTTATCCTGTACGAGGGGTTATCCTGTACGAGGAGTTATCCTGTACGAGGGGTTATCCTGTATGAGGGGTTATCCTGTACGAGGAGTTATCCTGTACGAAGAGTTATCCTGTACTAGGGGTTATCCTGTACGAGGAGTTATCCTGTACGAGGGGTTATACTGTACGAGGAGTTATACTGTACGAGGAGTTATCCTGTACGAGGGGTTATCCTGTACGAGGAGTTATCCTGTACGAGGAGTTATCCTGTACGAGGGGTTATCCTGTACGAGGAGTTATACTGTACGAGGAGTTATCCTGTACTAGGGGTTATCCTGTCCGAGGAGTTATCCTGTACGAGGAGTAACCGATACAATAAGGATACCTTTATGGCAGCCTCTCCCCCGCCCGCCGTTTTCACTTTTTTAATAACCGGAAAACCGAGTTAAAATTTTTCTCTCAAAATTCTTAGAACACAACAGAAGCAATCGAGGCACGATGGACCTCACGGCGGTCTCCGAACCCCATGCCGATAAAAATAATCCCCCCCCCCCCTTATGAAACCTCTTGATCCGTCTCATTTCTAGAAAAGAGTACGCATTAACTTTTGTTATGAAATTGATTAATTCCTAGCTTTCTGATTGGCTCATATCCAACTATGTCGAAAAAAACAGAACGTTAATTCATGTGCACGTAATCTAGGAGGCCAATATAACATTTGATTTTCTGTACATTGGACTAAATAAAGATAGGCCAATGAAACATCGCGTTTCTCAATTTGTTCGGCTATGGCTTTAAACTTAAACTTTGCTTGATAACAATCCATTATTATAAGTCTGTATCAATTCATCGATGAATTATATAAAAAATAATCATTGATGGTTTTTTTTCGATAAATACGATGATTTAGCTACCCGAGAAGATTATAGAATATTACAGAAATCAGCGCATTCGTCACATCAGAAACGAATTTTATATACATGAACCTCTTCTTGTTTGTTTCAGTTTTGATTATACCTCAAATATTTTCTACAAATAATGCCGGTATTTTGAATAGAAAAAGTGTTTTTCATCAATAACTTAGTGCAACAGTTTAGCTGAATATCATATACATTTTTCGTCCATTCTGGCGATTACGGCATGCCTTTTCCCCGCAGCAAGGCAAATGCCATGTAAGGTCATGTCAAAATTCGACAAACTTGTAGACTTTACATTTGTCAACTTGTATCACGTCTGATGTGCTATTGCCAAGCATGAAGTTTCAAATGAAGAAACTACGGATTAAATGTGTGCAGAGTTGAAGGTTAAATTAACTAATGAAAACAATAAAGCTGCGAAATGTGCATCATACGAAGGAACCGAGTCATATCTTACATGTGTTTATGTCCGAGTTTTATAGGTTACACGATCAGAATTGCACACATTCATACTCAGGTTCACACAGCAACACGATTGCATATTCGGATTTACAAGTTTACATGTCTTAATTTTAAACACGATTACCCTCCATATTTTTTTAGCGAAGCCCTGGTTATAATAAAATGTGTTCAGTTTTAATACATGTGTACTTTTAATAAAAACCATGCATGACTGTTAATTAAGGAAACAATTGAACATAATTGATATATAGTTTGAAGTTTAATATCAAAAATTTTAAGAGCGAATAATCTCCGTTGAGGTCAAAGTGAGAGTCAAATTAGTCTACAAGAGGCCCATGGGCTACATCGCTCACCTGAGGAACAATAGGTATGATAACATCAGCTTAATGGAGTCATAATACAAACTATCTGGACAATGTACAGATGTAGATCCTGTATAATAAAATCCATTTTTCCCCTGGATATCCTTAAGATCCTTAACAATAGTTTATATATGGGATATAAACCTACATCAAACTCTGAACCTTCTTGTGAGGCCAAAGAATTGTCCTGGGGTCAAAGTCTTAACAATTATAAAGAATCATCTGGCTGATTAGTTTCTGAGAAGAAGATTTTTTAAAGATTTACCTTATTTATTCCTTTGTTAAACTTCGACCCCCCATTGTGGCCCATCCCTACCCTCGGGGGTCATGATTTTCACAACTTTGAATCTACATTACCAGAGGATGCTTCCACACAAGTTTCAGCTTTCCTGGCTGATTAGTTTCTGAGATGTGGATTTTTAAAGATTTACTCTATATATTCCTATGTAAAACTTAAATCCCCCATTGTGGACCCACCCTACCCCCAGGGGTCATGATTTTAACAACTTTGAATTTACACTACCTGAGGATGCATCCACACAAGTCTCAGCTTTGCTGGCTGATTAGTTTCTGAGAAGAAGATTTTTAAAGATTTACTCTATATATTCCTATGTCAAACTTCGACCCCCCATTGTGGCCCCACCCTACCCGCGGGGGTCATAATTTTCACAACTTTGAATCTACACTACCTGATGTGCTTTCATACAAGTTTCAGTTTTGCTGGCTGATTAGTTTCTGAGAAGATTTTTAAAAATTTACTAAATATATTCCTATGTTAAACTTTGACCCCCTTTGTGGCCCCACCCTACCCCCGGGGTTCATGATTTTCACAACTTTGAATCAACGCTACCTGAGGATGCTTCCACACAAGTTTCAGCTTTCCTGGTCTTATGGTTCACGAGAAAAAGATTTCTGAAAATATCTGGAAAATTTTCATAAATTCCTAATTATCTCCCTTTGCCAAAGGGTGTGGTCTTTAATTTTCACAACTTTGACTCTCCTTAGGCTAAGAATGCTTTGTGCCAAGTTTGGTTGAAATTGGCCCAGTGGTTCTTGAGAAGATGTTGAAAATGTGAAAAGTTTACAGACAGACGGACGGACGGATGACAGACAAAATGTGATCAGAAAAGCTCACTTGAGCTTTCAGCTCAGGTGAGCGAAAAAGAACCCGAGCGAAAAGGTGGAAACTTACAATAAACATAAAACATCATTTTAAGAAAAATTTAAAGTACACATTTCTGAGCTGGCAACGTCCGTTTTTAGTTGTTATTTTTTATGACTTCAAGAATTAATACCGTTTTATGTTTTTTATCATTCCTATGAAGAAGTCATTTAATATATGTTTGAAGAAATATGATGCGAATAAATGATAAAACAAGGCAGGAACGTTTTCTTGAATTAATACATTCCTTGATAAAGGTTTTCTCGGGGTGTCAACTTCAACTGTCACCCTCCCTAACGGGCATGTTTTTCATGATTTTTGTCGATTTGAAAATGGCGTAATTATGTAAGTAGGCAGTTACTGTGAAAACTTTAAGTTACACGATACATCGATAAATTACTACACAAATATATTTAATAAGTCATTTAGAGACTTTAGTCGTTTAAAACAGAAGAATTTAATCAACGAACGATTCCATACATATATAGATAGACAACATTATAAATAAGAAACGGGCGTTTGTGTACTTTTCACGATTCATATAATTCCTCCGATGTCCGAACACAAACGTATCCATTCTCGATAATAAACTGAACAGATCAACTTAACAAATGTAGCTTACCAAAGATGCGTGTAATTTTTACGGCGTCGAGCAAATGCTCGGCAGCCTTCTAGCGATCGTCTGGATTGGCAATCGTCCAAAAATTCATGCTCTGCACCGCCTTTTAAATGCGCATAAGAAATAAGATCCTTAAAGTATTAAACATTTTTTTTGCATTTATTCAACTTAATTGTGTACAAAAAAACCCAACTTTGCCTCTCTGGTTATTGACAACTCATTGCATAAGTATAAATTCGCTTAATCAAGAAATGGCGGATGAATACAATAAGGTGTAAACCACTAAATATTATTTTAGTTTATTGCTTACATTTTAAGTGTAGACCGTGCCCGATAGAAATAAAATTTAATATGTAAATTTATTTGTTATCGGGCACGGTCTCCAAAATAAATATAAGCGATAAACGTATCTAATGAAATAAAAATAATGCAGTTGGTTTGGTCGAGTATTTTAGATAGCACGTGTTGTGGATTTGTTTGTAAACAACCATACTATAGGTAATCTTGTTTCAAAAGGGAATTGAAATAAATAAAAGTATGTTTTATTTTTATATTTAGGGACATACTGTTAATGTATTCAAATTATGAACCCGTGAAAAATATTCAAAGACTGTTTTAAGCAGGAAGAAAATATTTTTTTTTAATTTCTTCAATTTTTGTAACCATGGTGAGTTATTGTAATACAAACAAATCACTACCTATTTTGTAAGGGAATATACTAATTTTTGTTTTTAAAGCAGCACAAAATATAATTCATTTACTTTTTTATTTGATATATGACTTTTAGTACAAAAATTTAAATTATTGATATCATTTTATAGAAAAGAAAATGTCAGCTCGACGCCTTTGTGGCCGTTCCGGCCATTGAATTAGAATAGTAAAAAATCCAAACAATTTATCTGTTAATGCAATGCGTTTACAAGGATTTATAAAGTAGTTATAATTTCCTCGAATCGTGTTTACATATTTCCCTGAACAACTCAGCCGATTACCGTTAAACTCATTTAATTACTATAAATTAGGGAAAAATGATGGAAATGTTTGTTTAAAAAATAAAGAAAAGTTCTTTAACTGCTTTATTTGTTATAATACATATATCTAATGTAATCGCTTATCTGTTCATTTACGTAATGGTTTACACTCCGCGTATGATTTAATATTCCCGATGCACAGATATTTAAGTTACCTTGTTCAAAAGAGTATTAAACATTTTTATTATTACATTACTCGATTATTTTTTGATAAAATTATTATTGTCTTAAATTTGGTTTCATTTAACTATTTTATTTCTAAACATAAATGGTTTCATGGTATAAGATATAGTAGTATAAACATTATTGTCTGACGTCAGGCATATCTAAGGTATGAGAGTTGCATTCTCCGAAACAGTGCAGACAATGGGAGCAAGCAAATATATTAATATTGTTCATGAAAAAAAGTAACCAATGCATGTTTAATGTGTCAACATTTACATTAGCAATCGGTGAAAATGTTATATAGGATGTAATTGGCAACAGTGAGCAAGAATTTTCAAGTAAAAGGGCTGTACACCATGAACTTGTGTATATGGTGTTATCCTGATTTAAAAATAGATTGCCATATGTCAAGGGTGTCAACGGAACAAGTTGTTACACATTACGGTACATGTACAAAGCAAGTATAATTGATGTTGGATTAACATCACTAACAACGAATCATCAGTTTGAATTCAACCAATATGTATTCATGTAGCTGGAGTATTTACTGGAGGAACGAATTTGCCGAAGCGTGGTGTGACTCGATTTTCGATCAATCTCGCGAGTTCATTCATCTTTAAAAGGTGTACTAAATGCGCATTAAGCAATTACAACTCAAGTGTGTATAAATGTATATATTAATTCAAAACATTTCTTCTGAACATTTGATGCAAAGTATGATTTAATAATATAGTTGTAAAAAAAAAAACTAGAGCAGCGCTCGTGGCAAAGCCACGAGTAGGTCTTCCGTTGTTGCTGCGAGTTGAAAATATATGTGATATGGTGTCAAACGATTATAATGACTAAACTTTCAGTTCTTTTTTGTTATAAAAACGTGTTGTGATTGAATGCCTGTATATAAAACGTGTTTTTAAAAGGAAGAACATTTTTTTAGGAAAACTATTTGTCGAACACAGTTTATGTAATCCTAACAAACACTCTTTAAAAAATTAGATGTTTATTGGCGAGTTAAATTTTCAGAGGGTAGCATGCGTTGTTAAAAACAGTATGTACTCATGATTCATTTCAGGAATTGTGATTTTTAAAAACCGAACCCGCCTACAAAACACATAACCTTTTCTCTTAAATAACTTCTTTATCTAAATATTTCTAAATTTTTGAAGACTATGTGCAATGTAGAATTGCTGCGTGCTGACAGAATTTACAGACCCTGAAACCTACTACTACTGAGGTGTTTTACATTACTTAAAACTGTTTGTGATTGGTAAAACTCTCTTGTAGGTATTTTCATAAAAAAAAAAAAAAATGTAGAAGAAATGATATACAATGTACTTTTTACGATTGAATTAATTTTTAACAATTAGAAGAAAGGTATATGTATTACATAAAAAAGACGACTAGTTACAAAATACATGTATATATAACGTTTTTATACGATGTTTCAGTACTGGTACAAAATTAAAATTCGCCATTTATATAAAATATTAAATACAGTAAGCAAAACATGATTTCTATTGGAAAAAACCTAAATCAACTTTAACTTGCACGATCATGTTTTGATAAGCATGTAACTGCATGGACCCTGAGGTCAAGCCGGATGCTATGGGGAAAATTCAACCTGCGCATGAGCTATCCTGGTTCCTGTGCGTAATGTTTAGCTAAGGGAACCAGGCTAGCACACCTTTATCTGAATCTGGATCGGGATTCCATGCCATATGCACATATAAGTTCATAGGCGTTATAATTGTAAAGTTGTCGGTAAACAGTACAGCAACAAAGTATTCCTTTTAAGAAATGATCAGCATTTGATATAAACTGTCAGTATTATGAAATAAGGTAATGTTATGCCGAAACTACAACATGCATCAAATAGCATAATTTGCAATGTTTTGTTGTTTTCCGAATACACATGTAGCTTAATTTTACTTTTATAATAGGCGAGGCTAGAGTACTTCCCGATTAAAATTTTATTAAGCATTTTAGTATGATTAAATGATTATGGGACTGTATATAATAGATGATTGAATAATTATGTCACGGTATAAAGTTTAAATCTCAAGAAAAATGCATTAAAATATGATATTAATTTACACAAAGCTTTAAACTGTAAACTTTAAAATCAGGAAAATAATTGTTGATCAAAATCGTGACCATGCCCCTTTAATATGCAGTCAGTTTCTACTAGGTGTCAGCAGAAGAAGAAACAAGAGGCCCATGGGCAACATCGCTCACCTGAGGAACAAAAGGTATGAAAAAATCAGCTTAATGGAGTCATAATACAAACTATCTGGACAATGTACAATAATACATGTAGATCCTGTATAAATAAAATCACTTTTCCCCCTGGATATTCTTATGTTTATAATCATTAGTCCCTTTTCTAACAGGATGATTTTATAGTCATATCATATGTTGAGTATTGCAGTTCTCAAAAAGATCCTTAACAATAGTTAATATATGGGATATAAACCTACATCAAACCCTGAACCTTCTTGTGAAGCCAAAGAATTGTCCTGGGGCCAAAGTCTTAACAATTATAAAGAATCATCTGGCTGATTATTTTCTCAAAAGAAGATTTTTAAAGATTTACTCTATATATTCATATGTTAAACTTCAACCCCCCCCCATGGTGGCCCCACCTTACCCCTGGGGGTCACGATTTTCACAACTTTGTATCTACACTACCTAAAGTTGCTTCCACACAAGTTTCAGTTTTCCTGGCTGATTGGTTTCTGAGAAGAAGATTTTTACAGATTTACTCTATATATTCCTATGTAAAACTTCGACCCCCCATTGTGGCCCCATCCTACCCCCGGGGGTTATGATTTTCACAACTTTGAATCTACACTACCTGAGGGTGCTTTCACACAACTTTCAGCTTTACTGATATTATGGTTCATGAGAAGAAGAATTTTAAAGATTTACTCTATATATTCTTGTGTTAAACTTCAACCCCCCATTGTGGCCCTACCCTACCCCTGGAGGTCATGATTTTCAAAACTTTGAATATACACTACCTGAGGATACTTTCACACAAGTTTCAGCTTCCTGGCTGATTAGTTTCTGAGAAGATTTTTAAAGATTTACTCTATATATTCATATGTTAAACTTCAACCCCCTATTGTGGCCCCACCCTACCCCCGGGGGTCATGATTTTCACAACTTTGAATCTACACTACATGAGGATGCTTCCACACAAGTTTCAGCGTTCCTGGCTGATTAGTTTCTGAGAAGAAGATTTTTAAAGATTTACTCTATATATTCCTATGTAAAACTTCGACCCCCATTGTGCCCCCCTCCCCCCGGGGGTCATGATTTTCACAACTTTGAATCTACACTACCTGAGGATGCATCCACACAAGTTTCAGCTCTCCTGATCTTATGGTTCATGAGTAGAAGATTTTTAAAGATTTACTCTATATATGCCTATGTAAAACTTCGACCCCCCCCCATTGTGGCTCCACCCTACCCCTGGGGGTCACGATTTTCACAACTTTGAATCTACACTACAAGAGGATACTTTCACACAAGTTTCAGCTTTCCTGGCTGATTAGTTTCTGAGAAGAAGATTTTTAAAGATTTACTCTATATATTCCATTGTTAAACTTCACCCCCCCCCCCCATTGTGGCCCCACCTTACCCCTGGGGGTCGCGATTTTCACAACTTTGTATCTACACTATTTGAATATGCTTCCACACAAGTTTCAGCTTTCCTGGCTGATAAGTTTCTGAGAAGAAGATTTTTAAAGATTTACTTTATATATTCCTATGTAAAACTTCGACCCCATTGTGGCCCCACCCTACCCCCGGGGGTCATGATTTTCACAACTTTGAATCTACACTACCTGAGGATGCTTTCACACAAGTTTCAGCTTTCCTGGCTGATTAGTTTCTGAGAAGAAGATTTTTAAAGATTTACTCTGTATATTCCTATGTAAAACTTTAACTCCCCCATTGTGGCCCCATCCTACCCCTGGGGGTCAAGATTTTCACAACTTTGAATCTACACTACCTGAAGTTGCTTCCACAAAAGTTTCAGCTTTCCTGGCTGATTAGTTTCTTAGAAGAAGATTTTTAAAGATTTACTTTATATATTCCTATGTAAAACTTCGACCCCCATTGTGGCCTCACCCTAGCCCCGGGGGTCATGATTTTCACAACTTTGAATCTACACTACCTGAGGATGCATCCACACAAGTTTCAGCTTTCCTAGCTGATTAGTTTCTGAGAAGAAGATTTTTAAAGATTTACTCTATATATTCCTTTGTTAAACTTCAACCCCCCCCCCCATTGTGGCCCCATCCTACCCCTGGGGGGTCACGATTTTCACAACTTTGTATCTACACTACCTGAATATGCTTCCACACAAGTTTCAGCTTTCCTGGCTGATTAGTTTCTGAGAAGAAGATTTTTAAAGATTTACTCTATATATTCCTATGTAAAACTTCGACCCCCATTGTGGCCCCCCCCCTCCCCCCGGGGGTCATGATTTTCACAACTTTGAATCTACACTACCTGAGGATGCATCCACACAAGTTTCAGCTTTCCTGATCTTATGGTTCATGAGAACAAGATTTTTGAAAATTTCTCGAAAATTTTCATAAATTCCTAATTATCTCCCTTTGCAAAAGGGCGTGGTCTTTAATTTTCACAACTTTGAATCCCCTTAGGCTAAGGATGCTTTGTGCCAAGTTTGGTTAAAATTGGTTAAAGAATTACTATTTATATTCCTATGTAAATCTTCGACCCCTATTGTGGCCCCACCCTACCCCCCGGGTGGTCACGATTTTCACAACTTTGAATCTACACTACCTGAAGTTGCTTCCACACAAGTTTCAGCTTTCCTGGCAGATTAGTTTCTGAGAAGAAGATTTTTAAAGATTTACTTTTTATTCCTATGTAAAACTTCGACCCCATTGTGGCCCCATCCTACTCCCGGGGGTTATGATTTTCACAACATTGAATCTACACTACCTGAGGATGCTTTCACACAATTTTCAGCTTTCCCGATCTTATGGTTAATGAAAAGAAGATTTTTAAAGATTTATTCTATATATTCCTATGTAAAACTTCGACCCCCCATTGTGGCCCCACCCTACCCCCGGGGGTCACGATTTTTACAACTTTGAATCTACACTACCAGAGGATACTTTCACACAAGTTTCAGCTTTCCTGGCTGATTAGTTTCTGAGAAGAAGATTTTTAAAGATTTACTCTATATATTCCTTTGTTAAACTTCAACCCCCCCCCCCATTGTGGCCCCATCCTACCCCCGGGGGTCACGATTTTCACAACTTTGTATCTACACTAGTTGAATATGCTTCCACACAAGTTTCAGCTTTCTTTGCTGATTAGTTTCTGAGAAGAAGATTTTTAAAGATTTACTCTATATATTCCTATGTAAAACTTCGACCCCCATTGTGGCCCCATCCTACCCCCGGGGGTCATGATTTTCACAACTTTAAATCTACAGTACCTGAGGATGCATCCACACAAGTTTCAGCTTTCCTGATCTTATGGTTCATGAGAACAAGATTTTTGAAGATTTCTCGAAAATATTCATAAATTCCTAATTATATCCCTTTGCAAAAGGGCGTGGTCTTTAATTTTCACAACTTTGAATCCCCTTAGGCTAAGGATGCTTTGTGCCAAGTTTGGTTAAAATTGGTTAAAGAATTACTCTTAATATTCCTATGTAAAACTTCGACCCCCCATTGTGGCCCCACCCTACCCCCCAGGGGTTCATGATTTTCACAACTTTGAATCTACACTACCTGAAGTTGCTTCCACACAAGTTTCAGCTTTCCTGGCTGATTAGTGTCTGAGAAGAAGATTTTTATAGATTTACTCTATATATTCCTATGTAAAACTTCGACCCCATTGTGGCCCCATCCTACCCCCGGGGGTCATGATTTTCACAACTTTGAATCTACACTACCTGAGAATGCTTTCACACAAGTTCTAGCTTTCCTGGCTGATTAGTTTCTGAGAAGAAGATTTTTAAAGATTTACTCTGTATATTCCTATGTAAAACTTCGACCCCCCATTGTGGCCCCACCCTACCCTTGGGGGTCACGATTTTCACAACTTTGAATCTACACTACCTGAAGTTGCTTCCACACAAGTTTCAGCTTTCCTGGCAGATTAGTTTCTGAGAAGAAGATTTTTACAGATTTACTTTTTATTCCTATGTAAAACTTCGACCCCATTGTGGCCCCATCCTACTCCCGGGGGTTATGATTTTCACAACATTGAATCTACACTACCTGAAGTTGCTTCCACACAAGTTTCAGCTTTCCTGGCTGATTAGTGTTCATGAAAAGAAGATTTTTAAAGATTTATTCTATATATTCCTATGTAAAACTTCAACCCCCCATTGTGGCCCCACCCTACCCCCGGGGGTCACGATTTTCACAACTTTGTATCTACACTACTTGAATATGCTTCCACACAAGTTTCAGCTTTCCTGTCTGATTAGTTTCTGAGAAGAAGATTTTTAAAGATTTACTCTATATATTCCTATGTAAAACTTCGACCCCCATTGTGGCCCCATCCTACCCCCGGGGGTCATGATTTTCACAACTTTGAATCTACAGTACCTGAGGATGCATCCACACAA